>OZ037787.1:11335728-11600728 GCA_964035525.1 Porites cylindrica | reverse complement strand
CTACCTTTGGTAAGGAATGAACGAGTTAAAATGAATGTACAGTTTTTGTTTCGTTCATTTTTTCCTGTCTAAAATGCTAATAAGCTATACTCTTACATAAATAGAAGTTACCTGCTGAATCAATGTATTTCAGGTTAGTTTTATGTGAAATATCTCTTCTGATCTGCAGTCTTTTTATTTAATACCAGTTTATTAGTCATTATATTATTTTGGTAATCATGTTAGATTTGGCTCAGTCCATCAAGTATCTGTCACCACAGAGAATACTAAACCTGTTTAAGTCCGTCTTCAAAACAGTACCGAAATTCTTTATCTGGGCCTCCACATGTGCACCAGGATTTGAGAACGCGCCAAGAGTGGCTTGTTAAAAAAGCCATTGTCAACATTTAAAAGCTAAACTAATACAAAAACTTAACAAGTAACTGAAAAACTTTTGATCTATATAATTCCAAAATACGAGTTTTAAAAATCACAACTGACTTAGAATCCTTCATTTCACTTGCGACATTATTAAAAAGTACTATATCCATTAAAATAAAAAGACTTCCTTGCCGTCTCAGTTCTGACTTTGGGAGCAGCAAGTTGTGCCCAAGTATAACAGGGTTAAGAATGCCAACTGGTGGGAGGCAAACCAGTTAGCTATTTATAAGCATGATTTGAACTCAGTACTACCATGAACTAATCCAGCAAGCTAGGGCCCTCTGAATTACAAGTCTAACGCTCTAACTACTCTGCTACTCTGCCTCCTCAAGGTTTTATTGTCTGGTAAGTATGTTAATGAAGTGGTCCAAATCTGAGTTTTATGTTCCTCTCTACTACACGTGTAAAGCAACACTCTTTAGATAACAGGTGGCCCAAGTGTAATATCCCCTCAGCAATGTCTTACCCAAGAAGAGGACTCTTTTCCACCCATTTTGCTCGAAGTTTAACGTTAGTGGCGGGGTCACCAGTTTTACCAATAGGGAGCTTAAGCAATGGCAACGGTGACAGCTACAAGAACAGCAAAAAACAATGGGTTTATCATAGCAAAACAATTAGTTTGTACGTGCATCAATTTTTTGTACATTTCTTAGCCGTTGCTACACAGCTGTGGCCTGAAACATCCTAATTTCACATTTTGTGGAGTTTGTGAACACACAACAAGAGTGTTCTTTTTCTAAACTTAAACACTGTCCTTTCGAATTCAACTCCAGAAGAATTCCCCAACATTTGACAAATTGAGTGGGATGGAATAAGATTGAAGTTTGAAACAGTATGAATTATGTGAATTCACCTTTTAAGTGATGTTTTTGCTGCTGTCCCTGTTGTACATTTATTTATAAGTAAACTCCCTTATATCATTTCCTCCATGCTATGATAGGGTCAACTGCACATTCCCTTAAATAGTAAATTTTTTTAATCCTGCCTGCTTATACATTGTTTCAAAAAATATATAAAATTCCATTTAATTTCATGTATTTTATAGGTGACAATCTTCTTGTGGGAACAAGACAGGGTCACTTGCTTCTATATGGAGTCAAAGATGGTGCAGGTGAAGAATAATGCATTATATTTGTAAATCATAGGCTTTAGACTGTGGTGAGATGTGAAATTAACAACTTCACTGCTTTTGCTCCTTACTATCACCCCACGGGGGTACTCTGCATTTCAAGTGACAGAGATGTTTGAATGGGGGCAAAAATCAAAACCCAAAAAATTCCCTTTGGCTTCAAACAAAACCCAAAAAGATCCCTGGACCAAAATTTATCCCTCCAAAAATCCCATGCTGAATTTCTGAGCGATAAAAAATTTCAGAAAGCATTAAATGGAATAGCATGAAAAATGGTGACATAAGTTTTGAGTAACCAAAAAATCCGCTACTTGAATTAAGAGCTCTACCCAATAAATTACTTGCCAAAATTTTCTCACCCCCAAAATATCCCAAAATCAAAAATTTGAAACCCAAAAAAATCCTTTGATTATCCCTGTCATGTGAAATCTAGAGTTAAATACTTGTACTGTCACACACTGGCCTTTTGAAGGAATCCCCATTTGATCTTAAACAATATTTTGAGATCCTTTTATTCCCTTTTATAAACACCTGACTTTTGCCTTCTCTTTTAGAGAAAAAAGAATTAATATTGATATTTAGTTGAGCTTGCTTTAGCAGAGCGAGACTCAAAAAATGCAAGCGTTTCTTTTTCCATCCACAAATTCTATTGCTTGAAGAATACTCAACCTCTGATAAAGTAGGACTAGAAAAACTTTGAGCGAGAAAATCCTGTTTCATGTAGACAGTGTAGAATTAATCCCATCATCATTTCTTACAAAATCTCTAAGCAAGCTTGACTTAGCTCTGTTTAAAAGCGTCCTTGTTGATTTAGCAGTGTCAAGTGTGCAAAGACCTAAAAGCTAAATACCGTAAATCCTCTATTAAGAAGCCCCCCCTCGAATAAGCCTCCCTCTATGATAAGCTCCCCTCCCCCCACCTCTTTTCAGGGGAAGAAAGTTTATTTTAAGGCCTACCCTCTCTTTTAAACTCCCCCTCCCCTCCCTTCTTATTCTTCTCTACCAAATTAATAAAAGATGGACTGATCCACTATGGTTTATCTGATATTCTGCATATGCTGGGAGTTCAGATTTGTTTTGATCTTTGGTTGCAAGACCTCTAACGTCACATGCTTGAGCATTTCCACTTTGTGTCTTAGTTCTTTATGAAGAATTGATACCATCTTCTGGTTCTTTGAAAAATCAGTGTGGTGCTCCATTTTGGTAAATTAATTAAGCCCCACCTTAAAAAGTGCTTGAAATAAATAAGCCCCCTCAAGGACTTAATAGAGGATTTATGGTAATTAGATAAATTGGTATTTAGTGGTCATCATTTTTTGGAGTTAGTAACCAGTAACCATTTTGGTTATTGGGGACAACTTTACTTTACTTTTGTGAGGGCATTATTTTAAATTACTCTGTTTACTTCACAAATAGGTGATAATAGATTTGAAGTTGAGTTGCGAAGCTCCAATAAGTTGTTTTCAAAGAGGCCAATCTTACAGGTATAAATGTACTTTATGTTTTTCTTCTGGTGACGGTACATGTACTTTAATTCTCTGTTTACTGAATCTCCCTTTATGATGGTAACACTGTTACTATACTGTACACTCAAAACCTTCGTTATGGGCAACTGTTTAATACCAAATATTAGTTTTCTTTGTCCCTGGGGAAAGCCCTCACATTTTCATTAAATTCAACCAGCTTAATACGGACACCTGTTAATTTGCATTGTAGACAACAGACACTTGTTTCTTGCCCAATCAAAAAATTCTTATAGAAAGTCAACCTCACTAATGTGGACACTTCTATGTCAAATGTGTGCCATAATAAACCTTCCTTTTTGAAGTTACAAAAAACTTCAGTTGATCAAGCATGTCGATGTTGCTAGCGCTAAAGTACACTAAGGAGGATATTTTTTTAGATCAATTTTGGACAATAATGGCATCAAACAAGTTATGCAGAGACCGGTTGTTGATTAAGAAATGTATAAATGAGCAATTTTTGAGTGTTTCCATAGACATCGAAAGATGGCATTTGTGACAGTTAGATAGGTATTTGCTAGTGTCCTGTGTTACTTGTTTAGTATTTTGCCCAGAGTAGTGATAAAAATCAGTAGCAATCAAGTGATTTTTATTGATTGATAGTGGAAGTCGGTGAAAATCGATAAACAAAATTGTCAAATTGGTATTATCGACTTTCATGATTGTAACTATTTTTAACGTAAGTCTGCCTTTGTTGATTTTTGGCATAAGTTAGATAGTACAGCTGAGAAAACACATCCACAAGTAAAACTGATCAACAAACCTGAAAATGATAAATGTGGAAACTACAGTGTATGACACACACAATTTTCCCTCAAAAACCCTTTATTTTGTACAAAATAACAGAAACGGTTCCGTTTAATAATTTCAGCTACAAGGCAAGCATCATGCCAAGAGAAATTAATACAACCTTAGATAAAGATTTCCTAGCCTGAATTTCAGGCTAAACGATTTCCTTAGATAGGTTTTCACTATTTTCTGTTATCAATTGATAAAAATCACTTAATTGCCGAGAATTTTTTTTTATTTCGATACCAACGATATTTTAAGAGGGTGGTAGATCTAAGTCGTGAAAAACTGGGCGCCTACAAACCTGGCCAATAATTATTAGTCACCAGAAAAAGATTTTAAACCTGGTTTTAACGAAAAGATAAGATTTTTTAATGATTCTTTTTTAAAAAGTGATAATAATATTGTTTGATCCTTTGACTCTCAATTGCAACTCAATTGCCAACAAATTCACTGTTTGCTTGATTCAGTTTTCATTGCATCGGATGAACAGATTTATCTTCTCATATAAATTCATGAAATCACTAAAAATCAAGATAAGTCGATGACCAAAACGAGTGTGTCATCAATTTCCATCGATTGATCAATACAATCGATATCAGTCAAATCAGATTTACTGGTTTTTATTGATTTATCAATTCATCAATCGATACAGATTTTTATTGATTGACTACTCTGGGTATTTTGTTCATTACAAATAAAAGTTCTATTTTTTACTTAAATAACCTGACCCATGTAATGCAGATAATATAGCCCCCTTAGTGTCCGTAGTTGACTGTTTGCAATTTTTATGTTGCAGTTAGCTGTTGTCGAACAACTAAATTTGCTGATTAGTTTATCAGGTGGGTAACCCTGTGCCATGAGCAGTCATTTCATTTTTATTTTATTTTCCATGTGGACAGGCAGACTAGAGCAAACCTATGACCCCATCAATGCCCATCATTTCAGTCAAAACGTGCATTCGTTCTCTTCACAAAGGCAAGATGGGAAGCTGCAAAGATGTAGAGCGAAAATTGAAATTTCAAATTGGCACTCTTAATCCCCTCTAATTGTCAATGAATACTTTTCATTGAACTAATTCAGGGTTTGCATAGTCTTGAAAAGTCCTTGAATTCCATTTTTCCTTGAAAAGTCCTTAAATTTCTATGCAAGTCCTTGAAAAGTTGTTAAGGTTTCTTCAACTTTGAATGTAGGGGCCTGGAAAGTGTTTTTTGATGCTTTTTGGTTGTCCAAGACAGAATATGAATCATAGCTCAGAGAATTAAAAGGTTATTTGTAACACAAAGTGCGCAATGTTTTATGCAATAATTATAGCGGAACTCCATGCGCGCGTGTGCGGAGTGCCATAGCTATTAAGTAAATCTACCCATCCTAGAAAAAATGTAATCATGTGACCGTACACTGCCCACACGGCCGACCGTCCATCCGCATCACAGGCTTACCAATGTAAAATAACGCATACAACAGGTATGGCAACCCAAATGCAACTCGAGGTTATTTTGACAGGAAATTGCTTAGCCACCCGCATCTTGTAAAGCAGAGACAACTATAAAGAGTCAATAAAGACGAAAACAGAAAGCGGAAATTGTTTCTGTACCCGTGTTGTCTAAAGTATTAAGCTTAGATTAATAAATTGTCATGTCCACAAATTTCGAACATAGAGCAAGAGAAAGACAGCAGGCCAGTGAAGCGCAACGAGAAAAAAAAACAAAGGAGACATTAGGGCCATTTATACGAGGAAAAATAAGACGCAAACTTTCCGTATAAACGGCACATTTCGTCTAAAATAAGACGCGGCTTAGCTAAGAGGCATCTTATTAGATAAGACATGCTCGTATAAATGGTACAGTTTGCGTCTTATTTTTCCTCGCATAAAATTAATGGCCCTATTGTTTTGTTGGAAGAACAACATGAAAACTTTGTAGCAGCCGTGACAAAATGAGAAATTAATGCTAGTAGCCACCAATGCAAGGTGAAAATGAGTGGCAGTGAAGAAAAGTGAACAAGAACACGTATTAGATTTCCGCCAAAAAATGTGTAACTAAAAAGTTTCTGGAAATTTCACGTTGTAGTCGTGCAAAGCAATGGCAAAGAAATGTACAAAAAAGTATGCTGCACGTGCAAAGTTGCTTTTTTTGCTAGTTAGATCTATTGTTGTTTTTCACCGTTTTCCGGTGTTGACCTAGCTTGCTGCTTAGCATTACAAGATTTTATATTTTGTTTGAGCAAACTTTAAATATTATCAAGAGCTCCGCTGTTAGCCCTGGCTAAATCTATAATATTATATTGATTAACTATCAATTTAAGACAAATGAACTGAAAAATGTAGAGAAGATGGTGAAGCAAATAGTTCCTATTTTCATTGTTGCATTTTTGTAGAATCTGTGAAATTATATTCCTACTAGGTGGTCCTTGAAAATCTAATGTGGTCCTTGAAAAGTCCTTGAAAAATGGTTGCAATTTTTTCTGATTAATGCTCTTTATCAAGGGCCAGCAGTAAAAACACCAGCATCGTAATCCCCCTATGTTGTCTTATCTACTTTGTCAACTTAGTTGATAAAAACAATTTTTTGCTCTCATTTCAAACTAAATGTCTAACAAGGAATTCTTCTCATCAATCAACATTGACATGCCACTGTACTTAAAGCCTGAATTCCGTCCAGTAATTCACAATCAAACTCGTCCCTTTCAAGCAAATGCAGATGTACAGTAGTATCCTTATTTCTTGAATGGCTCAGTTTTTTAAATTTTTGGTAATTTGAAGTAAAACTGCTGGGGTGTCACTGTAATTTTACAATGTTCAAATTTCCTGATTTTTCGTGACAATTTGTTTTTCCCAATGTGGATTGAAAAATGGGGATGACACTAAGTAGAAATTTGCTGTTTTTGTTTGTGATAATGAATACATCAAAACATAAAACAATACATCAAAATACATCATAAATATTACTTCAAAACGTGCTCAATACCAAGCAATAATTGATTGATTGTTTATTAAAACTGCATTTATTTGTATTGATCATAGCAGCTCTCCTAGTTTCCCTGTTAAGGCAACAGAAATAATGTCCCCTCCCACACAATAAAATGCATGCCACTGAATGTTTCATGAGTTATGCTAAAAGAAGGAAGATAGAAACATAGGGTAAATTTTGCACAAATGCACATAGCTTACCAACGACTTACCTTTTTGCAGCTTAGACTGCCCAGTTATACATGAAATGTGAATTTGTACTCTTCATTACACTTTATCCCAAAGTTGACTGACACTGTTTTTGTCTCCAGATGCTGTTATAAGTGTTCATAACTTGGAAACATTTGCTCTCAAGTTTACTTTGCACAAAACAAAAGGAGCCACAGTTTTTGCTGTCAGTATTAAGGTTTGTTTTGATTGTATAAATATTATATTATTTTAATGACCAACTTTGATGTTGTTCAACATATATCATTAAGGTATGTAATCAAAGCGACCCCTTTGCGTAAGCGGCCACCTCCTGTAAAGCAACCACTTTGTAAATGACTGTTTTGTTTCTCAGTTAAATACCGTTTCAAAAACTCTCTGTCACAAGCGAGCACTACTAAATTTCTTAAATGACTGAAATATTCTTTTGTTTTCTGTTTCTGGTGAGCGACCACCAGCCATGATCACCTATGATTGTAACAAAACCATTCTTGAATGGCACAAAAGTTGTGACCAAGCATGCTGACAGATTATAGCAGTTGACTTAGAAAAAAGGCTGTAATTAGATCTGTGGATAAAAACGTGGATTAGCCATTATCACACAGATGGATAATCCATCTTCAAAGTCTGTCAAAATTGACAGATAAACAGATAGTTAAAGTCAGACATTATTTGTCCAAAATAAAAATCGTTCCATTTTCACATTAAGACAGATTGTTTGTCTTACACACATTATCCAATGGATAACCTGTCGGAGACAGATAATCTGTCTCTAGTGTGGAAATGGCTATTGTTACATTGATGCAAAATGTTATGTAAAAAGGTTTAACAGTTCTGAGCACCACACTATGTAAAACTTTATGCATTTGCCAGTCATCTATTTGACTATTGAATTTTAACTTGTAAGGTTAATAGATAAACTGTTAATCATGTAATTACATTAATCAGTTCTGTTTGACCTTATTTTCATGATTTTTCTTGACCACCCTTCATTATAAGCGACTTTGTTAAGCATCAAGAGTACCAGTACAGTAGTGTTGGCTTATGAGAGTTGACTGTATTCTACCAGATGTGACTATCCAATGACATCAATGAAATCAATGAGTAATCAACAAGTAATCGATGGGTAATCAGTTGATTAGTCATTTAGTCATTCTTTAGCGTCATTCATATTATTTGTATTTCTTTATTTTATTTAAATAGGAGAGAAAACAGTCATCAGTATTTGGTATGTTGTTCTCTTGTTGCTACATAGCTTCTTCTTGACTATAAGTTGTTTTGTTCCCATTTTTGTATTTGAGGGGACCAAGTTTTTGTGGTGTTTAGAGGTTAACTTGCTGAAATTCAAACCTCCGGGGCATGGTTGCCAAGCACAGCCAGAGGTTTCTGAAATTCCTGACTTTTTTCCTGACAAATGTAAAATTTCCCTGACTAACTGAATTAAGAGGTGCACAAATAATCCCTGATAATGGACTCGACTCTCCCCTCACAGCCATATCCTTCGCCCTTCTATTTATGCTTTTGGCAAGTCACATGCAGTGTACATGAATTCATACACTAAGGCCATTTATACAAGGGAAAATAAGACGCAAGCTGTACCATTTATATGAGCATGTGTAATCTAAAACGAAAGCAGCTCGTATAAATGGTTCTCGTCTTATTTCTGCTCTTGACTTGTTTTTATGTGAATGTTGCTCATAGCAATGGCAATCCAACATTGTGTACTTACTCTGCGTTTCTGTCTTATATAAGACATGAAGGTCATTTATACAAAGTTTTTCTTGTCTTAGCTAAGACACATCTCATCTAAGGTGTTAAGGGCTGTTGTAAAATAAGATGTGTCTTAGCTAAAGTCGCGTCTTATTTTAGACGAAGCGTGCCATTTATACAGAAAGTTTGCGTCTGATTTAAGACACGTCTTATTTTTTTTCTCATATGAATGGCCTTACTGTAGTTCCTTAACTTAACATGTAAAAAGTATTGACTTTCTTGAAAACCCAACATCAACTATTTGTTCAATTTCATGAATGATATTCTACCAAATTGAATACAATATGATTCATGTCTGTTAAATGTACAAAAGATTTCTAAATGTTAGAAAACAATAAAAGTAGAGGGAAAAGAATAAATATGTACATGTGCTCCTTAAATTTCGCTTTTCCCTGACTTCTTTCAAAGACTAAAATTTTGCTTGACTCGAAGTGAAATTTTCTGAATTTTCCCCGACCTTGAAGAATTTTTTCCCTGACCATTTTCTCACCTGTGGCAACCATGCATAGGCTTTTTTTTGTAAAATTTGGAAACATGCATTTTCTAATTCACTGTGGCCTGTTGAAGATGAAATGGCTGGTTAAACCAAACTAAATTTGTATTATTTAAGCAGTAAAATTAGGAGAAAGGTTAATGCATTATGGTATCAATAATCATGATACTGTCAAATTATCATGGGAAAACATTCAAATACCCTTCAAAACTACCCTTTTTAGTCGAGCTTGCATAGCAGCAAGACTCAGCGATTTTTTTCTTCACATTTAGTCTACAAAAGGGGTTCATGGTCACAGATGACACTCATAGTGTATCTCCTTGTGTGATAATTCATTGTTTGTTTGAGTCGTTGATACAGTTAAACATTTTTCATGTTAGCTTGGCATAATCAAGATCTCATCTTTTGTTCTTAGATCCTTCTCCACCTCTTGAATTGAAGTTATGTGTAGCAGTGAAAAGAAAGTTACAAGTAAGAGTTACATTTCTTGTAATGCCAACAGGGGATTGTGTACTGTACTGTGGACATCCCTGTAGAGCAGATACCTGTAGTGCAGGCACTTAGTTACAATGTATGTTCCATCAAATGAGGGGTCTTATTTACTAGATATCCTAACAATTATTATATATTGAGGAAAAAGTAATTCTAACCAGTTTTGACATGGGTTCTTTTGTAAACATTTATTGGACAATGATTAAACTGTATGCAATTTTCTTAATTCCTAGCTTTTTAACTGGAGAAATGGAGAGTTTCAAGAAGGTGAAGACCTATTATTACCAGATGTTGCCAGATCTGTTGTATGGACAAAAGAATCTCTCTGTGTTGGTTTCAAGAGAGAATACTCACTTATAAAGGTATTATGTGTATGACTGTGTAATCTAATAGTGACACGTGAAATTAGGCAATAATTTCATGTGCTAATTTGTCCTTATTATCAGTCATTAAATTTGTACAAAATGCAAGTGAAATTACTCCCAAATTTCATGAGTATACCATTTTGATTACCTATTAATTTCATGGGCGACAAATCACGCTAAAAAAAATTAATCGTTGGTTTTTGACATGTCTATTGTATCGATCGAGCTCTCCATTCACTGAAAAGTTAAGAGCTTAAATTTTGTCTTAAATTTATAATTTTCACAATTTTCAACGAAATACCTGACAGAATCCTTCTTGATGTGTTCTTTCTTGTGTTTAGGTTTTCTAAAACATCTTTGTTCTTAACATTTCAAAACCTTGTTGCCATCTTGGCTCTGAGATGTACAGAAGTTGCCAATTGGTAATTTTGTAATTTCACATGTGAAATATTTTACAAATTAACACTGAAATTGTGCCAAAATTAAGGAGCAATTTGTCACCCATGATGTTAGTGGTTTAATTCCTGGATGATTATTTAACAATTAATGAATGAGGCTGAGTATCTTATGAAGAATTATGGAGGTCGAGGAGGGTGTTATCCGTCGAGGCTGTAGGTCAAGGCAGATAACACCCTCCGAGATCTCCATAATTTTTCATATGATACGAAAGCCGAATTCAATAATTGTTTTATTATTCATTCAAAATAATTCCTTGTTTAAAAACATGGCTAAAACATGCTTACCTCCATCGATCCATCGATGTTAAGTTCATCTTCGATAGTGCATGTTTAGGTTTGTCCAGCTCCGCAAATATTCTCCAAATAGCAGATGTTGCCCTTCGAGTTGTCTTCTTGCCACGTTTTTTGCTATTTTTCGCCTAGTTCTTACTCTTGAAACGAGTGACATGTCCGCCATTTTTCAAGTTCACAACAAAAACAACTCAACTTCGTGCCCAGGTCTTCCCGGTTAACGGTGCCTTAACCTGCAAAAATGCTGCATTTTTGAGGTCATTTCCTCGTTAAACGCAAAATTCTTCCAAATTTGGTCATCATTAACTGGTTATGGTGAATTAAACTTGTGCTTTCAGCCAATCCGAATTGGGAAGATATTTTGAATGAATAATAATAGCCATTATAAAATTCATTCAACAGTAGAAAATCAAAAATAGTGATCTATGCACAGGGAAGGAAAGGGTGCAATTATTAGGAAAGTGTGGGAGTCATCACATAAACATGGTAGTCATGCTGGCCCAAAATGTGAGGTGGGTTTTGTTATTTGTCCATAGCACTTAAAAAACTGTTTTGGGAATAGCAGTTAACAGCTTCCCCTTCCCCTCTGTGTGAAAGAGGATTTGATACAATAATTTTATGTTTAAGGAAGACTTAATGGAAAATAAAATGTTGTGCAGTTAAGTGTTTCTGGTTACTTAATTGTGTCTTCATATCACAACTTTACATGTATCATTTTTAAATAAGAAATACAAACAGACTTACAGGTTGTAGCTTTCCATGTATTTTTTTTGTAGTTATTGCATGCATGTGTGGATATACATGTATATTTGACTCCCAATAACTCAAACCTTATACGGAAACAAAAATTACTTTGAGTTAACAGGAGGTTTGAGTTATCAAGGGTCCAACACTAAAATGTATGAAGGAAATCCTGGGGAAATCGACTTTGGTTTGAGTTAGCGAAGGTTTGAGTTATCAGGATTCAACCATATCCTCAAGGTTTTGCAGTTCAAGTATGCAAAATTACAACATGTTTTTTATTTATTCATTTACTTTTTAATGTAGACTAACACAGGTACGCAGACTGAACTGTTTTCAACTGGACGACATTTGGAACCTACAATTGCTACTTTACCAAGTGGAGAACTTATCTTATGTCGTGATGACATGAGTATCATTACTGACAGCGAGGGGAAAAAAACACAGAAACAAACATTGACTTGGTCAGACACACCAACAGCATTAGGTAAGATCAGACCTGGTAATGTTACAATTCAATAGTAAGGGCTGTTTAATATACATTTTACAATAACTGAGCAATTTCTTGCTCACTGATTGGTTTTAGAGGCAAACTCTATGGTGGAAAAGAGTCTATAGGCCATGAAAATTTTGTCATGGTGGTACAATTTGTATCTCTTTGTTGTGTGTAATTTCCGATTTTTTCCATCATGTTGTTGTTGTTTCATCTTCAATATACTCACTTTGGAGGTTGGTTGGCTGCATCTTTGATATGCTTTAAGGTGACAGCGCGATGCTGTTAGTGAGTTCTTCACTTCTTGTGTGCCTATCATTACTTGGCTGTGTAGCCGCGTGATGCGGTTCCAGTCGAGACCCACAAATTGGCCCTTGCTCACCATAGAGTCTCCAGTAGCTCAAGTGGTTAGAGCATCCGACTAGATCACGGAGGGTCGTGGGTTCAAATCCCATCTGGGACTCGGATTTTTTTCTGAGTCTGCCTCAAATTAATATCATGTTGTTGTTGTTTCATCTTCAATATACTCGATTTCCGATTTTTTGGGGATAATAATTTACTTGCATGATTGCTCCAAATCAGAATACTATGTCTTTTAAAACTTTTTTTTCAGACTATGTGGAGCCATATGTCATTGGTCTACTTCCTCGCTATGTTGAAATACGAACAATCAGTCCACGTGCCCTCATTCAAAGCATTGAACTTTCTAAACCAAGGTATATTACTCAAGGCAAGCACATGTATGTGGCATCCACAAGCCATGTCTGGAGACTTATTCCTGTCTCCATACCTATGCAGATACAGCAACTATTACAGGACAAGCAGTTTAGTCTTGCTCTTATGTTGGCAGTAAGTAAACAATGCTTTTTAAACTATGTTTTGTTGTTGTCACAAAATGTTTAAGTCCTCATCATTACATCTTGAGTGTGTCACTCACCCTGATGTTAATAATATTTTATTAATTTTCATACAAAAAATTGCAAGCAAGGCAAACTTTTGTTTGTGAAAAGTACTAAAAGATATAAAAAGAGTTTTTGACTGAGATCAGAATTCTTTACCAGGGAAGTGTACATTAATTTTATACCAGTTTTTTCAGTCTAATCACTTCAGAGTTTGAACTTGATTTGTTCTTATAACTCTCACATGTAAACAACAGAAAGAAATGTGATCATGTGTGGTCACGATTTAAGTTTGAAAATCAAAGCCTTGTGACCTAAATAACAGTTTAGCACCCAAAACACCTACCTGTTTCAGGTTGTTTGAACTTAAAAAAAAAGAAAACAAATTATATTTGAGATACAGGATGATGTATTTTATAAACTGTTCTAAAAATGCCGTCTAGAATATTGAATGATACAGTCAAACCTGGCCCACTTTATGGACACCCTCTTAATTTGGACAACTCATTATTACAAACAGTTTACTTTGTCCCTGGGGAAAGAAAGCCCCTACGTTTTCTCTAAATTCAACCTGCTTAATATGGATTCCCTGTTAATTTGGTCATTTTCTCCCTCTCAGTGTCTGTATTAAGAGAGTTTGACTGTAGTATTGTTGATTTCTCCTTGATATATAAACCAACCTTTTTACGTATTTAAAAAGGCTGGATTCTCCCTCTTCAAATGAGAAAGTTTAGCCCTTGCTCATGTTGCTATTTTGGATTTCCCTCCTCTCTAAATAGTTGGCCCTACCCTCCCTTCCATTAAAAATGTAAACCTTTCCTAATCTGACTAAAAGTGAAAAATCTTGATGGAAAATGAAAGTTAGTATTGTTAAATAAATTTGATATCATTTGCTTCTGGTAGCATAAAGATCAATGCATCGTTTGTTTTCTGAACAGGATATGGTTGTTGAACCTGTGGAAGAGAAAGCAAAACGTAAAGAGAGTATTCAGAACCTGTTTGCCTTTGATATGTTCTGTCAAAAGCGATTTGATGACTCTTTACAGCTCTTTGCCCAGTTGGAGACAGGTTAGTAAAATAAAACTGATTGATTGATGTTCTCATTATCTGTCAGAAGCAATATTGTAAGTTGTACAATGCTAGGGTGGTAGACATTGGAGATAGAGGGTACAGGTGTAATAAAGGGGTAAAAGGAAGTTTTGATATTGAGACAGATTTCTTAACTGTGCATGTAAGTGCCTCTTTCAAGGCAGCCATGATGAATAATTTGGAATGACTGAATTTTACTCTACATATGCTGTATTTCTCTTGAAGGGTTTGTTTGTTGGTATTTCCAATTAAATGATTGTCCAATTTTGCATTAGATCATATATTTGAATGCTATTTTGCACCTAATAAATAAAAAATGTTATATTATTATATTATATCCAATTTTCATTACACTGAATAGGATCATGCAAGATTCCCTTGATCATGAGTGAAAAATAAATTCAAATTCTAGCAAGAATATTTACTACTTACAGCAGGTTGAGAGTATAATAATTACTGTTACATTGTGGTTTCTATTAATTTAGCACTAATTTACTGTAAATACAATGTGAGATATTCAATTTTGTTAATATCTCCTCGATGTTGATTTCTTTGCTACAGATCCTACTCATGTGATTGGACTTTTTCCGGATCTCCTTCCAAGTGAATTTCGTAAACAACTTGAATACCCAGCACCTCCCCCACCACTAACACCGGGGGAACTAGAGAAAGGCTGTCTCGCACTTGTGGAGTATCTCACTCAGGTGAGAACTCGGTAAATAAGAGACAAAGTCAGCTCTTGAGGATACTCTTTTACTAATAATTTTTATTACATTAACCCGTTACATCTCAAAATTGACCAAGATCAATATTAATTTTCTCCTAACAATACAGTACACGTTCAAGAGAAAAGGTTAGGAGAATGAATAAAATGGTTGACCAGAGAGAAAATGCTTTGATTGTTTATCAAATTCTTAATGTGTGAAGATCAGTGCAGGGAATTTGTATGTGGATATTGGGGCGTAAAGGGTTAAGGTAAATTAAATACCAGTAGTTGTAACACTAGCACTCACATTGTTATTATCTTTACCTCATATGCTTTAATATGCTTTCATCTCATAGACTTTCTCATAGACTTTTCTCATAAGACTCAGATCATCCCATACTTAAAGTAAGATGGTCATGATTTAGTGCTTACGATAACCAGCTACCATCTTGGTTTCAAATATATTGAGGGATGTATAGCATTAGGTAGTCTGCTACACAGTTATTGTCCTAAACAGGGTCAGGGTTTTAACCTTCTTGGCAGCTCACCTATACCCAAATATCGGTCTAGTACCACCGCCACCGCCCCAGGGGGCATGAAAGGCACAATACACAAGAGAAATTTTGATACTTGTATTGTAGTGATAAAATTCTCCTAAATGATATAATCCCCACAGACTATTCAAGTGTTTTGTAACTTTCTCCTCAGAAAAGAAATGATCTGATAAAAAGACTTGACAAGGCTGAAAGTTTGATGAAAGGAAGAAGCAAAGATACCGCCGAGAAAAGTAGTGAAGGTAATAAAAAAAATTATTGCTGGGCTAGTAACTTATCAGATCCACAAAATAACATTATTTCTTGCAATTTTTAAAATGGAAATTTATTTCTTTATGTTGATTTCTTCGTATTGCATTAAGGATCCCTATTGTGCATGATTTCACATGAGATTACCGTACATACATTATTTAAAAATTGCAGTTTTTGCATTAATGCTAGAGCTTACCAGCATTGGAGGATCCAGGGAAGCCCCTACGCCCCCCCCCCCCCCCCCCCACCTCCTTATTTTTAGACCAAACTGAGGCCTGAAGGGCCCAAAAAGTTTTTGGGCAAACACTTTTTGTCACTCCTTTCACACATAACATTTCCTGGTATATTTTCTTCTTTTACTGTTCCTATTTACTATTACTGGTTAGAATATAATTTTTGGTGTCTAGAGGCCTAGTAAACTAATGTTATCTAGTTGGCGCCTAGTTCCTATGAATATTTACATACACAGTAATTAAATTAACTACACTAATTTAATCAACAATAAGGTAAATTCTTGTAAGTAGTAGATCTAGAATAAGTACGCACAAAACTAAATAAACTAAAGGAGAGGGAGAGAAAAAAAAGAAAAGAAAAAGGAGTGAAAGTGAGTTAAAGTCGTGGATAATAGATAACAATAACCAAGCATATAGTTTATAAAGCCTTAAAGAAATATATGTCTGTACAATTATTGTGATTACAAAAAATGGTTTAGAAACGTTTTCCGGCCCTAAAACCTTTTTTCTTGCTTGAATGCTTCTCAGAGGCAAAAGTAATTTTGAACACGATCTTATAGAATCAGTGCAACTTATATTAATCACAGAGGAGAAAGTGATGAAACATGTCAGTTCTGCCTGACTGATAAACATCTGTTTTGTCCTAACATGTAGACAGTATCTTGAGCCTTTTTGAAACTACTACAAGAGCTGTATCTTATCTATTCTTAAGATGTATGTTTGTTGCTTCTGTAGGCTGTCATGTGGTTATTTTAGTTTCATTTTATCTTCAGCTGATATAAAAGCTCAGAAGAACATCATGCACAGAAGGCAGATTATTGACACTACACTTCTAAAATGCTACCTTCAGGTTAGTGAAAGGAAAGCAAGGGGCTTAAAACTTTCCATTTCTTATTGCTTTCAAAATCTTCCTTCCTTCCTAATCATCCCTTCATCTTCTTTTTCTCCTCATGCCTGGTCTTCGCAAAATATCACCTCCCAGTGGTCTTTTTACCAATTATTCTTCACAGCCTAAGAAATATTATTTCCTGCATGGTCCTAAACATTTTTACCGCCTTTTCCACTCGCTAGTTTCCTCCATGCTGCGCAACAATGAAATCTCTCCTTTCCCTGTTACAGGCCTCATATCTTGCCTCCTTGTTGTGATTATATATTTTTAATTGCTTTGCTTTTTCTCAGAGTAATACTGCATCCGTTTCTTTAACGATATAAACTAATACTTGGGTGGCAAGGCTTTGTCACTCCCGTATAAAGTCTTAAACCTTAACCTTATCAATGCTTATAACCTGTGCTCACTCATCATGCATTATGCTACATTGATCTGCAAATTGGTTTCTTTGCTAATTGAGCGTTCTCTATCTACACGTTTTCGTTAAGTGGTCACATGATTAACTGGTGCTATGATTATGTAGACATTGAACACAGTGTTTTCATGCTGTATTATTTATGTGAGTGTAGTGCATACCCGGTATGTTTTCAGTAGGCTTTGTTGATTGTTTTGCTGCAGACAAATGATGCTCTTGTTGCTCCGCTACTGAGACTGAAGGAAAACTACTGTCATGTTGAAGAGTGTGAAAGAGTTCTAATGAAAAGCAAAAAGTATAATGAATTGGTGATTCTTTACCAGACAAAAGGTCTTCACAAGAAAGGTATCTTCTGACTCTGGTTTGGGGGTACTGGACTGTGCGACTAGATGTAGAGGCTACTGAAATAATCACCTAAGTGATGCGTTTGGATTTTTTTTCATGTCGCGTAAATTGCTGATTTTTTGCAAATGGTCTTTTATTTAAGCCAAAGATATTTCTCCGTTTTATTTTTTTCATGGCTTCGTGAAAGAAGGGCAAAAACAAGGCGGCTTCTTTTGCCAAAAAAAAAAAACAAACAAAAAACAAAACATTAATTATGACTCAGAGGATTTAAATTTGGAAGTGTTGGTTTTTTAGTACAAAAAGGTAAAGCCGCACACGAGCCAAAGGCCCAAACGGCCGGATGTTATCCTAGTTCCTTAGCATGAAGCATGCCTATTAGTGTTGCTACCCCTCCCTGAACGGGATACTAGTCCATCGCAGGGTTACCCCCAGCAATAGGTCGCCAGTACCCATTTATACACCTGGGTGAAGAGAGACAAAGTGGAGTGAAATTAATTTCTTAAAAATACAACGCGACGGGCGAGGCTTCAACCCCGGGCCTCCGGAGTTCGTGGTGTTAATCGCTCGGCCACACACGCCTGCTTTTTGAGGGGAGGGTTTAACTGGAGTACCCACAGTAAAGCCTCTCAGAACAGTGGCGAGAATCAAGCAACAAACACAACCCACATATGGTGCGGCTTCTGGGAATTGAACCTGGGCTGCCCACATGATTGATGGGAGCGGACATGCGCAATCACCACTCACCATTCTTGCTCGCCATCATTATCACAGTGTTGTTGGCCATGAGTCAAGGATAGGAAAATATTTTTATTATAATTATTTTGTTTCTCAGCATCGTTCTACATAACTGGTGTTTTATGTTTTAGCACTGGATCTTTTGTTAAGGCAAGCTCAAAAATCCAGCAGTCAGCTCAGAGGTCATCAGAGAACAGTTCAATATCTTCAGCATTTAGGTAATACAAAACAAGAAATTCCGTGCTATTCATTTCCCTGCCGACTAATGCAGGGTTTTCATTAAGAATTCTGGTAGCAGCAGGGAGAAAGCAAAGAGGCTCCACGTCTTAATAAATAGTAGTCATAGGCTATAGAACGCGAGCTGGAGAATTCTATGTAGATCTCCGATGCCTAATGAACACTCTGCTAATGGCATTATACCAAGCAACTTGAAATCAAAGTAAAATAATAATAATAAAAACACGCACACACTCACACACTTAATTCGAGAGTCATTACATAATTTAGCGCTAAAGTATTACTTGAGGCCACTGTAACCAAGTGTTCTAGTCGAGACGGGACCGCCATTTTACGTCGTCATACGAACCATGCGAAGGTCTAGTTGTTTGCAGGGCAAAGGCAATACATTCATTTCCAAGTTATTTAAAGACCCTGAATATTGGTCCGGCCCCGAGGATCAAACGCGTGACCTCCCGCTCTGCAGTCAAGTGCTCTAGCGACTTGATTTAGTTTGGCCTTGGTGAAAGCCCTGGTAATTCAATGATTCATTGCCAACTGGTGTTGTCTTTTGTTGTTATTTCTTTCAGGTCATGAACATTTAAAACTTATTTTTGATTTTTCCGTGTGGGTATTGAAAGCTCATCCTGATGATGGTTTGAAGGTAAGGGTTGATTTGAGCGTGTTTTCTTGTTTTCAATGGCAAACTTGGACAAAATCCAGAGCAACAAACATACACACACCCTTCCCACACACACATCCCAACAGAGACTGACTAGTAACATCTTGCATAACTTCTTAATTGTATTAAACATCCAAAGAACAGTATTTGAAAGAACTGTAATTCAAGAATGAATACATTGGCATCAGAAAATGTTTGCAACATTTGGGTTATACAATCAAACGCTGTTATTACGGACTCTGAGGGGGCCATAGAAAGTGTCGGTATTAAGCTGGGTTCTACTGTACTTTTAAATGGCTGCAGTTTAGTAGTGGAAGGAAATATTAAAGTAACCCTTGAAACTCGTGTTTTGTCTGTTAGATATTTACAGAGGATTTACCAGAAGTAGAAGGACTTCCTCGGGACAAAGTGCTGGCTCACATAGAACAGAATGCTAAACAGTTGACCATTAGATACTTGGTAAGTAGTCTTACTTCTTAGGAGCTACAGTCAAATCCCATATAAACAACAGGACATTAGCGTCGTCAAATTAAACCTTCTTACAGGGCTGCAAATATTTTTTTCTCTTGAAAGGACAACTGTCCTCGTAGGACACCATCTTGGTCGGATAAAACAAAATTTTGGTCGGACATCACCAAAAAAAAGGTTGAACTTTATATCGGTTAAAACAGAGGCGAGACATACTAAGTCAATGTTGTTTCGTGACTTTGAGATCATCCTAACACAAAGTAAGATATACTCAAGGTACATATTTATTTTTCCTTACCTTTAAAATGATTTACAATAAAAAAATTTTCACACAGGTGGGATTTTGTCGGACACTAGCAAATTTGGTCGGCCAATGTCCGATGACCGACTTTTATTTGCAGCCCTGTTTTGTCATAAAGCCACCCGATTCCACGTACTGTGTCCACGGAAGCACTCAAAAGTCGCTCATTTTTACATTTCGTATTCAAAAACAGTTTTCTGCTTAACTTGTTTGATGTCAGAATAGTCTAAAATTCATCCAGTCGTTTGTACTGTTACGCGGAGGGAAATCGACTTGCAGTCATCCGAAGGTTTTCTTAACTTTCAAAAAAGAAAGGCTCATTACAGCACACCATTAACAATGAAGTATCCGCGTTAGCGAGGTTGGCGTCCTTTGAGAATCTGTTGATTGGCCAAGACGTCTGCATTAACGGATACCCGTATTAAGAGGGGTTAATTTTATAGAAAATGAAAGGGACTTTCCTCAGGGACAGACAAAACTGTCCGTGACAATGAGGTGTCCGTATTAAGTGGGTGCCTGTTACGCTGGGTTTGACTGTAGTGCACCATTAAAACTGGTCTTAGCAACACTGTGACATCGATAAACCGGAAAAAAAAACTCAGTATGCAGTCCATGTTTGTAATAAATAAAAGTGCAAAATGGTCTCGGCAATAAAAAAGAAAGCCTGCTTGAACAAAGTCAGTTATTTTTGTTTTCCTTCGTCCTTGTTATAATGACAGGTAAAGGAAAATGTACTGAAAGATTAACAGCTGCTGAAAGTCAATATTATCCTTAGTTCAACTTTTTCTGTTCTGTGTATGTCGATGAATCTTGATAAATGTGAAAAAAAAGGAAGATAGTAAACCAAGGACCAAATTGAATCACGCTTTAATAGCCTTTTATCTTTTTCAATGGATTTAGGAACATATAATTTTCATCTGGAATGAATCAAAGCCTGAATTTCACAACAAGCTTATCAACTGTTACCGTGAAAGGGTGCAAGTTCTGATGAGGGAGTATTTAGATTCATTACCTGAAGGTTTGTATTACTGTATTAATAGAGAGCTTTAGATTTGAGGACGAGAACAAGTACGAGTACGAGAGTCAACTTAAAGTTTTTGCGCGTGTTCTAAAAAAAGGACAGTCCTGAAAGCTTCATTTTACTTTCCTGCACCAAAAAAGTTAGTAGAGTTATTTATACTGAAGGAGGTTAAGCCCTCTCCCGATAGCAAAATGATAAAACATCTCACATTTGATAACTTGTTCCCGCCACTACGACATTCTCGCTAAAACCCGTTGTAGAATGATGACGGCTATCACGTTTTCCCGCCAAAAAGGTTCGGGCTCACGCGCCTGCACTACTTAGTATCGAGAAAATCTCGTAGTCGTCCTTGTCCTCGTCCTCGAATCTTCAACACAGAGATTTTTATGTTTGGAGGGCGTTGACGTGTACCACGTAACCATAGTACAGAGGAGACTGAGGTAGAACCAATATAGGTTGAAAACCTATACGTTTTTGCCTAAGAACCGGCAAGGTTAATACCAGAACGGGTAGACCGTGGATTCAAAGTCCTGAATGACAAGTGACTTACACATGGTTTGGCCACCGAGTACAAACGTGAAATTTCCGAATATATCAAAGGGCGTACTTCATTTGCATAATTTTACACGAAATTGTTTTTGACTGAAGAGACAGCGTCAGATTTCTTTTGAGGAAAGTGTGCTTTCGTTACTTAGTCAATCTGAGCTATATCAGTTAATGTTTTGCTCCAAAGTCAGCAATCACCTGCCCTCTAAATTTCCGCACCATTCAGGAATATGTTTAAAGGTTTGTCGATCCTGTACCAAGTCACCGGTCAAGAAAGTAGAAGGGTGTTTAATACTTGATGGGGTTATTAAATGTTCCGTGAAGTGAAACTTCCTTAATACGGGCACTAAAGGAACAGTGCCAAATGTCCGCATCACAGAAGTGTCTTAATTATAGTTCATGAATTAGTGTGATGTTCGGGACCCAAGTGAACTGTCTGTAAGCATAAGAGGAGGTTCCAGTGTGTACACAAACAAATGCCAAGTTTGTGGAAACTTCCTCCCGTAACCTAACGTTGGCACTAACTCCTCGCTAATAGCAAACTGTTGCGTTAGGGGAGGGGTAGGTGGGAAGGTACCCGGAACCTTAATCAGAATCTCAAGTTTGTTTCTTGGCGTAAATAAGAGTTTTGGAAATGAAGAAATGATCGTCATAGTGAAGGCAATTTATGCAATTGCGTGGAGAAGCGTGAAAAAAATTCAGGACTTCAACGGGGTTGAACCCGTGACCTCGCGATACCAGTGCGATGCTCTACCAACTGAGCTATGAAGCCACTGACGTTGGGAGCAGGTCAATTGTGGGTTCATATGTTCCCGTGAAAGTCACGGGTTTAAACCCCGTTGAAGTCCAGAATTTTTTTTTCTTTCAGGCTTCTTTACTCAATTGCATAAATTGCGTTCACTGCGACGATCATTTCTTCATTTCCATTTCATTTCCGCAGTTCATATATGATTTATTTCATATATCATTAACAGTAAGAGTTTAACTTGTTTTCAGGTGACGAGCCGTTCCCTCCTGGCAGTGAACCAGGTGAACTGGGTGAATTAAGAGGAAGACTTCTTTTCCTCCTGGAAACATCAAAACACTACCAAGCTCAGCATCTACTTACACACTTCCCTGAGAGTAGGTTAACTATTTCGTTGATCAATGTTACCATTTTGATAATAGAGTCCGGAATCAGGCCGGGCGTTGTTGTAAAATTCTCTTTGTCAAAATGTTGTTTATCGTGGTTAATGTGTATAAAGGGTTTTGTTTATTGTTTGTCTCACGATTGTCACCAAGATAATGATCGCGACGTTTTGACCGCGTACTGTAGGTCGTCAGGTGATATTGTCGATTTAGTGAGTAGGGCTGTTTCTACCACCGTGGTTGCCAGTGATTGGTGTATAACGAAGCTCGCTCATCCTCTTTGTTCTTAAGGATTTTTTGGGTTGGTGTCACGGCTGGAGATAGCCTTGTGAGAACAGGAAACACAAGGACAACACGACTCGAGAGGTTTCTTGGGGACACAAAAATCGGTTTCAGAACTGCGCACTTAAAGGAGCTGTGTCACAAATTTAGCCAAATTAGGAAATTACAAAATGCCCGTTAAATTAAGAGAAACATAAAAATAACCGCTTAAAACTTTAAAGGAAGGTTAAATTAACTTAACAGAAACAACAGATGCCACGCATGGGCAAAACTGAAGGAGACTGAAACGGATTGAAATTAGGTTTTTGAAAACTGTTCAGCCCAACAGTTTTTCAAAGTTGATCCCTACTGCTTGCAACTTCAAAAATAATGCTCAGGAGACATATTTGTTTGTCTCGGATCTCTGATTTTGTCATTTACCTGTAATTTCTTTGCTTACTTTAAGTTCCATATTGATTGAGGGCGAGTAATTGGCAAAATTAAACAAAATGAACTGGACTGCCGTGACACAGCCCCTTTAATCTTAAATTGCCTTATCTGGTCTTAGACGGCTTACAGCCTCTCCCTTCTCTGTTGGAGAGGAGGACGTGGCTGTACACAGGCTGTCCGATCTTAGACATCGAGTCTTGTGAAGTGACTATGACTATGGATGAAATTCTTTATCATTAAATGTGTATCTATTCTTGTACTGTTTACTATGATGTGGAAGAAACTTGTCCTTTTTTTTTTTTTTTTTTTTTTTTTTGCAAAGGAGCAGTATTTTCCTTATGGATAATTGTGTTCTTCAGTAATACTTTTGCAACGGTTTGTGAGGTGATCTTCACTTAAAGTAAGCGAACCGGTGACCACTCAGTTGTATATTTAGTTTTGTCTACATGCATTTGAGAAATGACAAACCAAGGCTAGAAAGAAACAGTATTGTCCCATTTTACGTTGAAGGATTTCGTGTTATGGACTCTAGTATTTTCTTGCAGCCTTCTATCATGAACGAGCGCTTCTCCTGGGTCGAGTAGGAAGACACGAGGAAGCATTAGCCATTTATATTCACGTTTTACACGATGCTAAGCTAGCAGAAGAGTAAGTATTCTACTAGATGCAAGGACAGTGTGTACCGTTAGGACATTTTGACCTGTTCATGGAATAAGAATACAGAGAAGAAATAGGAGTAATTCAGACCTATTCTACTGAAGCCAGTATGCAAGTGAAATACTTGTGCGAAGTCCTGCAGATGACCAAGCACTTTTTAGTTTTATTTCTGAAAGTAACAGTGTTATTTCTTATTCCAGATACTGTCATCGAAACTATAATGAAGGCAAAGAAGGAAGTAAAGATGTAAGTGATTTCTGATCACTTGATACTAAAACTTTTGTTAGTAAATATTTGTTATTCCTGCAAAAGCTAAAACCCCCTTAACGTCTTCCCTCTTAATTAGTGACCAAAAAGAAATTTCACAACATTTTCATCATATTTTATTATAAAATAAAATAGCAGTATGAAGAACTACTACCAAAGAGATCACATTTCATTCGTTCCACGATTAGATTTACACTGAAGGTTCAAAAGTCAAAACTATTTCTTCTCGTTATAACTCATATATAGTTCATGGAAAGTTCGGGCGTACGGTATTTACGCGTGGGTTTTGTGTAAACACGTTACAAAGCACTTTCCATATGGTATTGTGTTAAGTACATACATACTGAGACATGTGTCATTTTTCCATCCTTTTATTTCATGTCTTTCCGAAATCCTAAAATGCCAAAATACGCCGCTACACACTAAGAAAATGACAAAGAAAACGAAGAATATTGTTCGGAATGTACAATTGAAAATGAATGAATTTGAGTAAAATAAGAGAAGACAAAAATGTCTCCGTTAAAAAGTACAACTTAAGCTTACGTCTCGTTCTGTTTTGTTCCCTTCCGCGGTTTTTTTTAATCGGCCCTCTACAGCTGTCTTTATCGACAGTGAAACGTACAAAACTGTACCGCTCCAATATCCGAGATGTTTTCAATTTTCTTAGACTGCAAAACAGTCGGTTTTTTTCTCAAAATCAGTAAAGAAATCGGTAAAGCGTGGCGTAAGAGTCTTACGCGCGCGAAGCGCGCGAGCCTCTCTCTGTTTTCAGCCTCATTCCAGACCTTTTGTTTGACTGCTCGCGCGTACTTGAATACGCAAAAATACGGACTGTTTTGCAGTGTACAATTTTCTACAAGAAAAACTCCACTTTATGGTCTTTTCTCGATGAATATCGGAAGAGCAACTCGCAAAGCGAGGTTGCTTCAAGCTGCACGAACCGTGAAAGGTGGGAATTCTGATTGGACGTATCATTTTTCTCAAACTTGAAATACATCGTTCGCGTGTGGTCAATTTAATAAAACTTTTACAGGTGTCATCCATAAGTGTAGCTATTGTTTTCAGACTTTAGGACAATGACTTCACTTGTAAATTGCACTGGTAAAAGTTTTATCAAATTGATCTCTGATTGGTAGGTGTACGTGTCACTACTGCGCATGTACTTGGAGCCTCCTAAGATCAACAGCAGGGAAGTAAAACCGAGCATTACAGTGGCGCTCAATGTGCTTCAAGAACATCACCAGAAGATTTCAACTGCTAAGGTATGTGACGAATGATGCCATTAGGGACTTTAAGATTCAAAAACGCGGACGGCAACGAGAACGTCGCTTAAAAAGTGAATGTGCGTTCCTTCAGTCTTTATAGCGATTATTCCTACGCACTTACTTTGTCAAATGTAGGCGAACCCTTCAGAAGCTGAATTTCAAGGGACCATAGCCAAGCTCAAGTAGAGAAATAAAATAAAAGTCAGCAAAAGCCTCTTTCCCTTTGTTCTTCTCGATGAAATTAGTTTGATATCTTCTTCTTCATACCTGAAAAAAGAGCATTTTGTGTCTGGGTAAAGGCGCAAAGTATCGACGTTAGCACAGAGTTGACTTCAAACAGCAATATCCTTGTAGCTTAGACCTTAATTGACTCACCTTTAGAGTGTTTTTTTGTTTTTTTTTGTGTCTACAGGCGCTTGAGTTACTTCCCTCTTCCACTGAGGTGCGAGAAGTGTATACATTTTTGTCGAGTGTTTTGGAGGATAAGGAGAAGAAACGCAAAAATTGTCAAGTACTGAAAAGTCTTTTGTTTGCAGAACATTTACAGGTAAATACGATTGCTTTATGTGGCCTCCCAGGAGAGACTGACAGATAAAACCGCGGTAGCTCAGTCGGTAGAGCGCTTGACTGCGCCGCGAGAGGTCTTGGGTTCGATTCCCGGGGCCGGATCAATACTCAGGGTCGTACGGCCTTAGAAATGAAGGTACTTCCTTCGTTCTTCAAACGGCGAGGCCTTCGCGTGGCTCGGATAACTCCATAAAATAGCGGTCCCGTCTCCAGTACGAGACGTAAAAATTGTGTCCTCAATTAGTACGTTTTGCTAAATTCATTGACACTCAGCATTATAAAGTGCATGTGTATTTAGTTTTTGAGCTTTGTCTGGAAAGTCCCTGTAATTACCGGACCCGCCCGACCAGCTGTTTTATGTTTTACTTGATTTGGTCAAATGGGATATTGTATCAACTATTTGATGAGATGTACCAGTGAAAGTCCTAGAATGTATAATACCCTGGGTAGTCTGCCTTTTTGCACAAGTTTGTTGAGAAAGTAGGAAAGAGAAACGCTCGCTACACGGGCTACAATGAACTTAAGTCGGATGCCATTTGTCCGGATGGAATATTTGATGGGCTTGCAAAGCGAGGGGCAGCTAAAGTGCCTTCGCCTAGTCCCATCCGGCCCCATGCTAATTACAAATTTGCATATGTCCTTATGATCTGTTTATATGTATCTTAAGCTAAGTCTGTGTAAGAAACTTAGCGGAAATAGAGGTTCTTACGCCGTCCAACTTTTTGTCAGGTTCAACAACAGCGCATGTACCATCAGGCTCGTAAAATCCTGTTAACAGATGAAAGAGCGTGCCAAGTCTGCCATAAAAAAATTGGAAACAGGTAAGTTATCCAATATTACTTGTCCTTGTCTGTTATCGCAGTTTAAATGCCGAGAATTTTAGGGACCTTATGCTAAGGGTCGAACATTTGAATAGTGAGGTGGACTGAGTCGGGTGATTTTTCAGGGAAAAATCCTCGTATTGTGATAGTCCCATATTTACACACAAAAAAGTAGAAAAGTAGGCCGTGGAAAAAAAATTGCCCAAACCAAGTTTTTTCCTCCTCTAATATGTGTGGTTCCAAAGCTTTTGAGAACATAGGGATGCCCATGGCGTAACTTCAAACACATCTCGCCCCCAGGCTACAACTGAGTAGAAAAAATATTAGTTAATGTTGCAATTTTATGTCGTGCTTCCGGTTTTTAAGTTCACTTACAACCTGCCCGTTGGCAAACGGACGTAATTTGCGTTCCTCTGCGTTTTGGGGCGTCTAGAACACTAAAAAGTGGCTTCCGTTTGCTTTTTACCCTGTGCAAGGTTATGTTTATAGTGCTTAGAGTTACGTAAAACAATGTTTGCTGTTTGAACTGATTTTTGAAGAAATTTCCGTTGTTTAATAACGTTTATTTTTGATTTTCCTAAGCGCATTTGCTTATTATCCTTCTGGAGAAATACTTCATTACTACTGCTGCAAAAACCTGACCTCCCCCCCTGGAAGTGCGCACACCACACCGAGGCACAGCCCAACACCTGAGGATAATATGCTACCAAGATTCTGATCACGTGACGCTTAGTATAGGAATTCAATCACACAGTTGTATTGTGACACAGCAACCTCGCGTCGAGAAGAAAATTTTTCTAAACATTTGAACTGCTAAGGAAAAACCAATGTATGATGCAAAGGAAGTTTGGGAAGAAGAACTTGCAGTAATTCCAAGTCAATAGTAGACTCAGTGCTGCCAGCACTCAGTCTACTTTTGGCAGATGGTTTTGTGGTGCGCTTGTTCGAAAGGTCAAGGTCACGCGAAGGTCACTTCGTGATCGCTTGTGCTGCGAGACTGTACGTTTCAAAAGTGCCTGTTCCCTAGATTTATTATGAGACAATTTCCAATTTAGTTAGGAAGAAAAAGCATTTATAATAGAAATATAGTCACTTAGGGATCAGATATTATGATAGGATGATAATCAAAAACTTACTTAATTTATTTTTGGAGAATAGAATTTCTAAAGAGAATTTTGAGATAACATTTAATACAGTCGTTATGAAATCCTTATCAACAATACCTGTTCATATTTTATTGATAAGGTGCTTTGTGTGTTAACGGTAACCGATCATAAAGTAGTGGTGAATTATCGATAGCCCGACCTTTTAAAAGTTCTCAATTTACGTTTGAAATCTGTTGTTGTTGTTGTTGATGTTGTTGTTTTTGTGCCTTTGCGTAAACTTGGCTGAGAGCTCTGCGCACTGTACGAACTTTGCTTAGTCCGTAGCCTGTGTAAAGCCGCTCCCTCCCCTCCCCCATGAGAAGCGGAACAAGAAGCCCCATCCGGTATGGTGTGAATGTAGCCTCTGCAGTCCATGCCAGTGGGAAACAAGAGTACACGGAACAGATCTGGATGTTCTGCTCAATCCGTTATTTAGTTCAGGACCATCTGTTCCCTAATCATGTTGGTGACCAAGTCAACTGGTCTAGTTAATATATTGCGTGTTGGGCGTGTGATAAACCTGTTTATCCATGTCACGCAAAACAAGCCTTTCTCGCGTTCCTATTAACCATGTACCAGTCTGTGGGAACAGAGGGGAGTGTTTATGTTATGTTGTTTTCTCCTTGGTTTAAATTTTATTTTCCCTTTTTGGGGGTATGGTAATGTACGATAATGAGTGAGATACAAAGGAAAATAAATGTAAACCAAGGATAAAACTGAACCACAACATTGACATAACACTGGGGCGTTTCGCGCCGGCGCGAGTTCACTCCGGTTCCCTCTAGTGGCTCTGTATTTGTTTACATGATACCACCACAAAATGTCATACCGGCGCGAGTCACACCGGCGTGAGTTCACCCGGTTGTTGTACCGGAGCGAGAATTTCACTCCGGTACGAAATTTCGCAACAGTATCGTTGAAATGCGAAACGACCCCTCTTTTCGGAGTGAAATCGGTCTGCCGGTAGACTGAACGGGTAGTAGTCTATAGCGCATGGTATTGCCCCCTGACAAACATTTCTTGGGACATAAGTGGAAGCATAAGGCCGATTTCTACAAAAGCCAGCAGGTGTACTAACTTCAGTGGGATGAAATGATCAGTGAAGATAATTTCTGCTTAGGAAAATTTCTAATAAAAAGCATGAAATATGTAAATTTGCGTGGCAGAAGTTCGTCTCCCTTTTCAAAATGGCACCGTTTTGTACACGGGGTACAGTTTTATCTTGTAAACACAGGACTTCTCAAATCTGCAGCTAAACACGAGGGTTGTTATGCAAAAACAAGTAGTTTATTTTCACAAGTAGCGTATTGTGCAAGGAGTACAACTGGTTTGCTTACATTGTGAACAAATACACGTATTGAAGTTTAAAAGCACATGAAAATATTTCCAAAGATTCCGTACTTGAGCACAAATATTTTTCATAATATGTTACTTTTACACGTACGCTATTTCTGAGACGAAATCGAAAGTGCACAGTACACTGATGCCAAAAAGACACAATCACAATACACTGAAGTCGAACTCTAATAACCTTGATGGTTTTGATGCTTAAAGAAAACGGAAAAACGTATCTACAGCTAATAAAAGAAAAACTTCGTACCAAAATTTCTGACAGCTAAAAACTGACACTCGCGAAGCATAAGGCAGGTTTGGTTTCCTTCCGTAGGGTTACACAGCAACGTCTTTTAGACAATCTTTCAGAAAAGAATCAAACGTTTTAATTTCGCGGGAAAATGAAAGCCTAATTGTTTCTTAAAATTGTAGCATTTGTGCTTAACTATTACAATTCTTCCACTAAGACACCCAGAAAGTTCAAAGTTCAGACTGTTTTCTCAGAGACGTTAGATCACGTGTTCAGTATGTTCCTGGGTATCTTGCCCAATATGGCGGTGGTGGTGGTGGTGGTGGCGAGTAGGGAGGCAGACCACTCCAAGGCGAGGCCGGCGGGCATGCGTACTTTGGGTGAAGCTCTGACCTCAGCACGAGAGGTGTGTCGGGATACGTAGGAGAATGACAGTCATAGGATGGTTGGTAACCATGGTAACCACTGTTCAGGGGCCATGCTAAACTGTTGATGAAGGCAAATTTGGCTCTCCTCTCAGCGTCTTCCGATCGCTTCCTCTTTTGTTTCATTCGTCTGTTTTGGAACCAAGTTTTCACCTGCAGAAGTAGAACAAGAAGATGATGGAGATCAGTGTTCTAAGTATCTTAAACTGAGTTATCTCATGAGCTCCCTACTCGCTTAGTTCCACGAACTATTTAGGTGTCTCAAACTCTGCACAATGAACCTACAATTGAAAATTTCTTTTCCTTCACAATCTCACGATTTTATATTTCAAAGCACTAATTTGTATTAATCATTATTCTGTGTGAGTTTAAATAAAATTGACTTGACTTGATTCGACGCTTAGAGCAAATGCGTTATCCACGTCTAGGCTGTCCGTCATTTGAAGAATCTGCCTTAGTCTGTAACTCACACGTCCTCCCAGTCATCCCCGAAATTCGATGACTAAAACTGTCTGATTGTGATTGTGGTCCCTCGTTCCCCTCCCCTCCCCTCCCCTTACATTATTGATGCCACTGTGTTACCTGTGCTTCAGTCATTTGTAGTTGCTCTGCAATTTTTTGTCTGTCTCTGGAGCCCAGATATTTCTGACGGTCAAACACTCTCTCCAGGTGCAACACCTGTGCCACTGAGAAAGACGATCGGGATTTGTTGGATTTAACCTTGTTAGAACTTTCCTTCAGATCTGCCTCTGAATAAAAAAAAAAAGTACAAAAACGTTTAGTAAGCCCGGCCGAGAAATGTATCACACAATTGATACCAAGAATTCGCTGCACTCCTGTTTAGTTGATTCGCCTCCATTTTTTTCCAAAATTGATGTATGCGATAACATATTAGCTCACTTCATTCCCCATTTGAACACGTAAAATAACTATGGAAATATTTTAACCTAATTCATTAATAGAGCAAGAAATTATAGATCACAGTTTACTGTAACTTTGTAGCGAAATTACGAGACACCTATTAATGCATACACGTGGTTGGCTGACCGGTCGTTTCGCTACAAAGTCATTTCGCTGCATATCGAAGTTGTTTCGCAGCAGATTCTTCTGGCATCAATTTAGAAATTGTTCAGAAAAAATTGGTTTTAGCGATGTTATTATAAAGATACATAAGCTTAACTTTGTATCAGCCATAACATATTAAACTTGATGGCTCCTAAAAGAGCTGTTGTGTTGTTACTTTTAATGTGCGACATAGAATTTCTCAAGTTCGAAACTTCAGGAGTACAATTGCGTTTCCGGCATCCCGAGATAATTTAAACTAGCAAGACAAGGTTCGTAGAACTGGTTTGGAAACGATTTACGTTATCAGGCAGCTATTTTGTTCACTTGAGTGACGGTTAATTCCGGAGTCAAAGATATTTAACTCAGTTATGTTTTGCAGAAAGTTTCATAAAAAGACTAAACAAATAAAATTTTTGAGAAGCTACAGATAACCTGTTATCCTACTGTCGTGATTATAAAATTATTTCGCTGGCCAAATCCGTGTCTCGAGATAAAGTTGACAGGTGAAAATAATGTACTGATGTCTGCTAATAAACACAATTTTTCGGGTGTTGAATCACTTCCCATTTTAACAGGTGAAATTAAAACAAGGAACAAAACTCGTCATACCTTTCGTTACTCCACAGATTGCTGGTACGGAAGGTTTTTGATCAGAAATCCTGCAGAAGTCGCTTGAATCAGGAGAAGGCTGACTGCTTTCTTTTAAGTGATGATCCTGCTCCTGGCTTTCTGGTGTTTTCACGGTCAATAATGTGTTTTTGAAATCCATTTCTTTCCACCAAAAACAGCCTTCCATTTAACTTACACTTTGTTCGAAATGTGTTGTTTAGTGAGCAAAGAACGATCTGAACGTCTGAAGTTTTCATCGACGGTTTAAATTTGCCGCGCAAACGACAAATGTTTTGATGAAAGCGCTATAAAAGCATGCCGCACGTCGGATACCATTAAACGGCAACCTTTAATATATCAATATATATGCCGACTATTGTTTTTAATCTGTATTTGCAAAAAGTAATTAATTCTCAATATTGTTTATGTTGTGATGGTAGATCTTTTACGATAAGTTGATTTTATTTACCTATTCATTTATAGCTTTAGTAAAGTTTTTTCATTCCATGTTGAATATGCTTTCAAAGGGGAAGTAGTACTACCCACGTGCGTGCGGTGCCTTAAAAATATCGAAGGCTTATTAACACATACTCAAAATCGTAAGACAAAGCAAAACAAATAAACAGAAGGTAAATAAGCGATGAAACGCGGCAGACGCAACTCACCTTTGACTGCAGTCAAATAATTTTTAGAACAAAATGCAACAATTTCCCCTTTATTTTGCCACATGTGACGCTAAAGCGATCAAAATTAGCTCACCATCCTGAGAGAAAACGCCACTTTACAGTGGGTTCGGAGACGGAATAGAGTGGATTGAGAAATGTTGCGTACCTCTGGAAAAAGTTGATTCAGGTGCCTTAATCTTCTCATTCAAAGGGGAAATTAGCTTAATTTTAAAATAATTTTCACTAGCCGAACAAAAGTATAGTAAACATGCCGATAAATGGTAATTACTATTGCGAGAAATATCTTTGTTTGGTTTTTTGCACATCATGCACATAAGTAGGTGTTTGCTCTACGTCGTGGTAAGAGGTCTGCAACCATGGTAAACCTCCTCTTCAGATAGCTCAATACGCGTAAGATTTTAAAATATTAAGAGAAAATTCCATAGCGCTTTAATGACTTTCGTTGCACAACTCACTGAACAAACCAAACCTGGGCAGACTCTGTCGGATGCGATCGTGTCGTGCAGCTCATATCTCGCTTGAGAACAGTTCTATAGTTGGGTGAAATTTATTTCAAAAATGTCAAGGGTTCAAGGCTTGTGTTGCACTCACGGCTCCAAAGTCAAGACAATAGGGACTTTAAGATCCAACGACGCGACGGCAATGAGAACGTCCCTTAAAAAGTGAATTTGCGTTCTTTCAGTCTATATCGCAATTATTCCTACCCACTTACTTTGTCAAATGTAGACGAACCCTCCTGGAGTTGAATTCTTAGGCACCATATCAAAGTACAGTAAGAGAAATAAAGTTTCATCGTTGCTCGTTTACGTCCTCCATAAAACGCGAAATTAGGCATGTTCACGTCGTAGTCGTGCAAAAGTGGGTGCACGTGCAAAGTTGTTGTTTTGCTAATCAAACCTAGTGGTTTTTTGACGTTCTCGTTACCGTCCGCGTCGTTGGATCTGAAAGTCCCTAATGTGGAAATAAACGCGAAATTATATTTGGGTCCTTAAGCAAGGGCTGTTATTGTTTTTTTTTTAACAGTACAATAAAAGCTCAGAGGAAAGGGTTAGCTTGTAAAGGAACTGAGGCTGTCTTGTTGTTATTTTGACTGAGTTGATATAAATGGATGGCAGAGGGTACTGTATATTAAATATATGTCAGTAGTGACTCTGTAAGAATGAGATGGTCCGACAAGGGCAGGTTCGACTGGTTGGCCGCGTTCTGAACCAAGAATTAAATCTCAGAAAAATCAAGCAAAGAACTTTCCCTTTCTTAACATGATGATGAGTAAATGGTGGAAGTCAACAAACACAGCAATCACATTAGAAATGTTTTGAGTAACGGACCTCTGGCGCAGGGTAACGGTTGAATTTGACTTTAAAACTGAAATGTGGTGCAGCGCGTAGATTAATAAAAGCTGCTAAAATTTGGTCTGATCTCTGGTTGGCAGGGCTTGAGCAGTTGCGCGTCTTCTTTCTTTCACTCTGTATTTCGCTTTTTCATGTTCCGCGCTCGATCTCGCGGCTCGTCTTGCCGGTAAATCAGCTAAGGCGGGCAGATTTTGTTCTTGAAATTTTCGTCATTCGCGGGTGCGGTTCTTATATCTCCTTTCAACTTGCCGCAACAAAATTACAAAACAGAGGTAACTCGAAGTCTAAATGATTTTTAAAGGACTTGTAATTATTCAGTGTTTGGCTTATTTGTGCCATATCAAGGTCATTTAAATTAGATGTTTCCACAGTTTTATCGGACATAGAAAACATCTGCAAGTGATTCGCAGTTTTAAGCCTTCACACTTGAATTGTCGTACTTCTTAAAAGGTAGCCACCGTGAATTCTTTTGTACCAAACTAGCTCAGCTTTTCACTTTTTCAAGTGATTCGTCCAAAAGAAAGGTCTTGATTGATTTCTTAAAACTATTACAAATGTAAAGGAACCATCATTTCTGATATCAGCAGGCAGTGTTAGAAAGGCAGGCAGCAGGCGAATTTATTTAAGCAGTCTAAAATATGTGTGGATCTGTAGAGTCCTGTTTGCAACATTCAATTCGAAACGATATGTTGTGGAATAAAATTGCGCTGATACAAACAAACTATACCCAGGGGCACCCAACGACGGTTTCCTCCTTAATTCATTGAAAACACTTTTTAGGCTTTTCAGAGTACTTTTAGCTCTCTAGAGATGCATTCTAGGCAGCATTATAAAATTGGTATCACGCTGTTCGGTCATCATAGGAGAAGTTAAGTCTTTTCCAAATTACAAGGGCTTCAGTATTATTTTTCCGAAAAGTTTAGATGCATTTTAACCTATTACAAAAGTGAGAAGTTTTCTGATACCTCTCTCCATCACGTTTTGAATTCGAAAAATTTTAGATTTCCCCTTTTTCTACGAAAAATAGCCTAATCTGGGGTCGACTGGGGAGTGAAATTTGAAAAATTGAACTTCAGAAATTAGTAGGGAATTTAGTAGATAAGATTCGAAAATTGCACATGAATAGAACGGTCATCCAGAAATTTTTAGCCGTCCTTAGCAATAGAAAATTCTAGGCAATATTTGCGTCTCCGAACTTTACAGAAAACAGTCTTTGGGGTGCCCCCGTATACCTTTGCCATTTCTACCGCACTACCGTCGGAGAGCTTCACATGCAGGAGGCTCTCCAGCCTTTTCGACTGGTGAGAGACTGAGCGCGTAGGGAGAGAACGTGCGAATGATCTAAACTATAAGGCAGCCGCTATTTTTATGCAAAGGTCAGAAATACATTCTACATTCAAGTGTATTATGGCATATCTAATCTCTGGTTGAAACTGATCTTTGGGTGAGACTCCAAGAGTATAAACTGTGCAAAGCGTCTCGGTAAAAAAAAAATGCTTTAGATGTAAGAAACACGCTAAGTGTTAAGATAGGGTATAAGTGACACTACAGCTGCCCCGGCCTCAGAACGATCACGCGTGTTCCATATCAGATACAGAAAGATCACGGCCGGAATATGTTACTTTTTAATGAACTATGGACACAGTTGACTCAGAGAAAAAATCCAGTTAAATACGGACACCAAGGGGACACACCATGGTGTATGTATTACTGCTCTGCGAAAAAACATTACGAACCAATGTTGTATTGATATTACTAGAAAAGCAGACAAAGAGGAAGAAGGTAGGATCAATCTCTAGGGGGAGGGGACAATAACTCCAGCAAAAAGCCAAGGAAGTGAAACTTGTGTAGTAGGAGGCAGAAAGCCTCAGAAAGAAAGAAAGGCAGAAACCAATGCAACAAAGAGTATTATGGTATTTTTGAAAAAGGCCTATTAAACGTTACAGTACAAGGGTCAAACATGCACGCGAAGAAAGACTGTATTAATCCATAAAAATCTGTCGTTCTTGGGGCAGGGTACAATGTCCATAAAAAGTATGAAACGGCAAACTGATCCTTACGGCAAGGCGATGAAAAAGTAAACAAAAGAATAAAGCACACGGATTTTGACAAGAAGAATAGATAGTGCGTAGATACGCCGTGCCCATAGAAGATCATAGAAACGGCGAGGTTGACGATCTATGACTAAGAGCATCAGTGCCTCAGGACACACAAAAGTGTCCGTTGTTCGTATTGTCCGTATCAACCGGTGTCCCAATTAAGCGGGTAAATTTCAGGGAAAACATATGATCGAGCTTTTCGTCGGGACAAACGAAACTGTCCGTTATATACGGGTGTCCGTTATAAACTGGGTGTCCGTGACTCACGGACACCCAGTTTATAACGGACACCCGTATATAACGTAGACATGCCGGCTTACTGAAGATAAAATAGAACTCAGTGAGTTCCATTTTATCTTCAGTAAGCCGGCATGTCTACGTTATGACAGAAAACCGCTTTATAAGATCACAAGACCAAATAATCTAAGTCTCGAAATTAAACTTGTTCATGAGGAAACAATGACAACTCAGTCTATTGATAAAGGAAGGGCTCAGAGGGCTTTTTCAACACAAGCAGCTACAAGCCTTCAGTTAGCGACCACATAAAATGTGAAGCCGTGTTTACGGGAGGGGGTCGCTCTGAACGAGAATCGAACCACAGGGGGTCACTTTTTGGTAGAGAATCAAGAGTGTGGTCCAGGGAATTTACCCGCATGTTCCGGGCTCCGAGATAGTCCACTGAATTGAGAAAGCGCGAACAAGGGGGGGGGGGGGGGGGGACTTTTCGTGTGCCTTTTACTTTCGTGTCTTCCCCCCTATTTGACAGCCTATGAGCATGGCTACGGACACAGCGGACACCCAGGAAATGGTTAACTAGAGTTTGCGCATGCATTTCACGTTAACAGTAAGGACGCTATCCAGTCAGGCGAGACAACCCGAGACAGTTGACCCATGTTGAGCCGATTTAAACGTCCTAAACGGCTTAGACGTAACAATGGATAGTTCCATGTTGCGTTCACATTTAGCCTGCGTGCAACCCCCAACAAAGGAAATGGGGCTCGTGGAGAGGATTTTCAAGTGGGGGAGGGGGAGGGGGAGGGGTCGGAGGGGTGTTCAAATGCGAAAGCGTAAGAGTGAGCAAACTAGAGAGGTCCGGAGGCATGCACCCCCAGAAAATTTCAAATTTAAGTCTTCTGAAATGGCTATAAATGCATCTAAAACTGCCAGTAGTCATGTAAATTTGTGATTATTACATCGGCACTTAAAACAACAAGTTGCAACCTGGCCCCTACGTTAGACCAAAATTTAAATGAATAGCCTTTGAAGAACACACGCAACATTTTAAGTCGGATTCTCTGAAGGTGCCAAAGTTGCCTTTCCGATCGTCGTTAAGAGTTGCAAACTCATTAGCCTACGTGTAGCCGCACCCTCCCCCGGACGAAGGAAAAACCCTCTCTCCGTTTTTCCTTCTTCGGGGGGAGGGTGCGGCTTAGAGGGTTTTTCCTTCTTCCGGGGGAGGGTGCGGCTACACGTAGTCTATAAACTCACTGGCAACAGCTACAAGACAAAGTTTGTCTGTTCTCTGTTCGTGGGTGTTCTGTATTGTCAGATTACTAAACCTTGTTTGTGTGGTAAGTGACAGATCTGGGTAACCAAAGTCCAAAAAAAAAAAAAAAAAACTTATTTTACCATCCGAAAAGTGGCGGCGGGGGCTAGCCACCAGCCCCAGCCGCTGCTGCGCGGTCCCTGAGAAATGGGACACAGGCTAAAGATCACGTGAGGGACGTGATGACTGGATCATCAGGGGATTGCGATATAACAGCGCAGATTGTCACGCAATCCTACTGAGTCAGTCCCTCAAGGATACGTGCAGAACAAGAACTACATACATCCAGTAGGACGAGAAGGTATGTTTGTAAGCTTCATTTAACCCCGTTTTGACAACCCTCAAATACCTCGCCTTTAAATACGTCTCTCCAAATTCGTTGATCGGTAGAATATCAAGCGGTTTTGTAGATTTCCTTGCACATACTTTGGGCACTGAGCATGTGAACTCACGCGATTACGTGTGCTTTTAACAACTTGACATCGTGCTATTTATTCTGTAGATTGCTTTAAAACGGCGGGCCTTTGTTGCATCTATAAATCAGTAAAATTCTGTCCATTCCAACCCTTTGGGCCTGATAACAGCGTTTATGATACATTGTACTCACTGTCTGACTTCTCATTGGCTAAGAGCCTACAGCTAATTTTGGAAATCAGCGTAACCTACAGATTAGTTAGTTATTTGCGCCTAATCTGTAGGTTGCGCACGCAATGCATGATTTCCTATGACAATATCAAGTCAGGTTCCTTGCGAGCGTGTGTTTGTCGTTATTTTAATTTCTTCAAAACAATGTATAACAAAACAATTATTAGATTCAGTTTTTGTGATATCGTAAGTAATCAAGGTCTGGGTAAGTGTTATCAGCCGAGCCAAAGAGGGCTTGGCTGATAACACTTACCTCGACCTTGATTATTCCGGATACCACAAAAACCTCATCCACTAATTGTTTATAATCATAACTACAACAAAATTCACAAATCTGATTGGCTATCAACTGTCCTGATTTCAACACTAATAGGACAGTGTAATAGGACAGTACATATCATGCGTAAGTGATAAAATTGGATAGTCACACCATCACGTGCGCGCTTAAATGGCTTTTTTCTGTACCGGTAGCAAAAAACTCTCGGAATTTCTTGTGTTTTGATTTTAAAAAGCCTAAAATATCACAAATTGATATAGTTATGATTAATTGGTAACAGAACTTCCTGCCATCCAATTTGGTCTTTAATCATACTTGTGATTAAACAAATTGGACTCTGTTATTACTTGTATGATTACAGACCAACTTGGACTCCGCTCAGTTCTATACCATTATTTATGCATGAACTGGGGTAGATCAATAAAATTATCTTACTCACAGTTCAAGGCAGCATGTTTGCATCCAATAAACTTAAATTATACAAGAAAGTGCAATTTCTTTGACAATGTAAAAACTTCTTATAATCTCTAAAGTAATTAAGTCCATGACAAGACGTGTTCATATTTAAAAATTGTAATCGCTCCTTTAGCTCCCACATCACGTAATTACAGTTTTAGGGTTCTAGCTGCACAAACTTAATTTACTTTTCAGTCAAGTAATCAGGGAAGTAATTTTCAACTGACCAAACGGTACTTTAACAGAGATCAAAATTACAAGTGTGATAAGCCAAAGCATTGTAACTGCATGGAGTTATATCCTCACTTTGAGCAAGATGTATAAGCTATTATTCTAGCCAATATATAAAATTGTAAACAGTGACAATTATTTTAATTGTTATTTTAGGAGAAAAAAATATGTCTCGTGGCATTAATGGAAAGACTCCTCTGTTACATGCCCAAGAAAACCAATCTGATGGAGAAGAAAAATGCCACAGTGACAGTGCCAGACAGAAGCATATCACTGTCAGCAACTCAAAGTCATCGTTCATTAGTCGATCATTTTCGGCTGAATCTGAATCAAGTCAATTTGGAGATGGAGCAACACTAATCTCATATCATGATGTGGGTTACACAGTGTACACTAAAGAGAAAGGGATCAAAACTGAGAAACACATCATCAAAAATCTCAGGTGCAATCACGACCTTGTCTTTAATCAAATTTTATTTTTGTGTGATTAAGCTTCATTGTTTGTTAAATAAAATATTGACATTTTTGCGTGCAGTTTATTTCCTCAATGAGAAAAATAGTGACTGGGGTGATTATCAGGTAATTTATCCAGGCTGGATGGAGGATTAATTTTCTTTTACCACTAAGAGACTTAGAATTAATGAGATATGTTTGACAAAAAATATATGAAATAAATATATATTTGCATGTTGAACATAATGGTAGCTCATATGTTGTAATAGTCGAGAGAGTGAAACCCTGATATCAAGCCAGCTTTAGTTGTTTTGATGAAACCATGCAGTGAAGCTTTCATGATAGAAGATCACTGCTGCATAGTACCACTTTAATCAAGTCTTCCCCTTCTTGGCTGACCACAACTAATAAAACTCAATTTGTTTGATTTTTATGTTAAAGTGGTATCATGCAGCCAGGACTGAATGCTATACTAGGACCAACAGGGAGTGGCAAAACAACGTGAGTATAACTTTTTAATATATATCAGTCGTATTTATAAAATATGCAGTCCCAGAAAATATTCACCCCCCGCCCCCACCATGGACAGCAGTTTTGCTTTAGACCCCCACCTCCTGGAATTTCCATGGGGGTGCTTGTCATCCCCCCCACCATCTCAAATTTCTGTAATTTGTCAGCTTGGTTGGGTACTCTGGAAAGAACAATTCCATCAAAAATGTGATAAAATGAGAAAAAATCTTACTATTCATGTTAATACGGTGTCTAATAATCTCAAGGACTTTCTTAGCTAATAATTAACCAAGTGGTTCCTTACATCACTCATGAATACTGACTACGCAAATAATGCCGTTCTGCAAAAGAACCAGTTACATTCAAACTAAACACCATGTGAACTTTCACTGCTTCCTTTCTGTTAGAACGTGCATGTTAAAACAAGACTTAATTAGAACAAAACCAAATTACGGTGAATCAGATGTGTCAAATAATGCAACAGCTAGATAACCGGAGGTTTATTCATGAGCTGTTGACAATTGTATTAAAAGAACTATCATGTAAGCCCTGAAAAAAGCTTACGGCCAACCAGAGATAAAAGATGATCAGTACAAACAAATTAAAACATTTGTTTTGAAACACCGGTTAGGCTATGTACAAACAGACGCAACATTGTTGGCCAACAACTCCCAGCATGGTTGGATGTTACATGTTGCGTCTGTTTGCACTCTCTGGTGCATGTTGTTGGATGTTGTTGCGTGTTGTTGCGCAAAGTTTGAAAGCGGTCAAACTTTTCAGGCAACAACTCTCAACATTTCTTTTGTTCTGTGATCGCCGAAGTATAGCACAACAATGTTGGATCTGTTTGCACAGCTCTTCCAACATTGTTGGGGCCATGCGCGCTCATTACGCATGGTCTCCAAAGTCTTATGGGTTGTATCTTTCCCACGATACACTGCAGGTCCCAACATTGTTGGGAGTTGTTGCATTCATTTGCACTCCACTGCCAACACACATACAACAACTCCCAATATTGTTGGCGCAACAATGTTGGGAGTTGTTGCGTCTGTTTGCACGCAGCCTTAACAGCAAGATAACTGACATTTAGCTCAACAGAGAAGGTGTTATTTATTAATAACCTACCAATCCTACTCGGACACCCTGGAAAAAAACCTTGGGAAGCAACCCCCCACCCCCTCGCTTATTGACTCCCCATTCCCATGGAATTTCAGTTGTCCTTCTGTGGGGGAGATATGGATATTTTCTGGAACTACACAACAGACATTTTATTTACAATGAGGACTTGTAAGTCTAAATTCAATACTCAACCTTTCAGAAAATTGTGACAATTTACTGTAATTGTAATAAATAGATTTAAGACCCCTCTGAATGTGTTTGTCCTAACTTACTGTAAATCCTCTATTAAACCCCTGGGGGCTTCTTTATTTCAAACACATATCATAGGGGGAGGGGGGCTTATTAACTTTTTTGCCTTGAAAAGGGAGGGCTTTTTAGAGACGGGGGCCTTAATAGAGGATTTACGGTATATACCATTTTCACATTCCCCATAATACACCTGTTTATCCCCCCAAAATTTGCATAAGAATTGTGTTCAAATTCTCTTGAGACAACTGTAATAACCAAGAGAAATTGGAAAACAATGGTTACCCAAAATTTTGGGGTGTAAACAAGGTGTATTATGGGTAAATTGTGCGAAAAAGATGAGTAAGCCCTCCACAATTATTAGCATCCTTAATTTTACACCCCCAACTCAAGTTAGAGGTTGAAGTAGCAATCAGGTACTAAATTTATTATTCACTGTTCAAAGGCTAGCTAGTCCAATGATCCTACATGCCCTTTCTTCTAATCCCCTACCTGCACACAGAAGAGAAGAACAGCTTATGATGAACAACTGAGAGAACCAACTTTGAAGCAAATAACATACTGAAATAAAGAATGATAGTAAATTTTTTGCTTTGGTTAGTTAATGCGTAGAGGTTTTAATCATGCTGATTCAAAGAGGACAGACGACAAATTTTTGTTGCTCAAAATATCTACTGTTCATCAGTAGGACGCCTAAAATGTGTGCAATTCCACAACTGGTTTTGGCTCCAGTAAGTCCTTTACCAATAATTGTAGAACATTTTAGGAGGAGTCACCGACAATGTGTAAACAGTTACTGACAAAGTATATGAGTAGGAAAACAACCCGAACAAAACGCATGCATTAAATAACAAACTTTAGTAAAATCCAACTAGTTGTCTATTATCAATGCTGCATTCTGATTAGCTGAGCTACTACAAGGCTATATGTTATAGCCCACTAGTAGTGAAAAGCACCAGCTTTGAAAACCAAAACAATGGCTGTAAGTCTAGCTTTAACTAGCTAAAGTTAAATTTTGTCTCGACATTTTTGACCAACTAGTTGGATTTTACTAAAAGAATTCCTCTTGCCCTCATGGCCTCTGAGTTAATAGCCCATTATTTGGCCTTCGGCCTCATGGGCTATTGACTCAGGTCCCATTCGGGCTCGAGGAATAATTGTTAAAGATACACATGTCAATTAAATAATAAAAGAGAGCATGTCACAAGCGTCTATTTCATATAGTGAGTATAGTATGCAGTCAGCATTGGTGATCCTAGCAGCATGCAAAATGCATGTCAGATATGAACTGAAAACTTACCAAACCGGACACCCACTGTTTGTTCCTGCCATAATGTTCCGAGTCATTTTCTTTGAGTCAGTGTAAAGTGGACATTTTTCTTCTGAGACCCGCAGTGCCTGAGTCCCAGCAGGGTACGGCTTAGAGGCTGACTATACTGATAAATTGAATAACAATCAATCAAACAGAGCTCAATCCACAAAATAATGTTACTTAACTGATTGACTGTAACAGTGAAGTCATTGAAACTGGCAGTCTGCTGACGTACTCACGTGACCATTTGTTGGGCATCATCAATAACTGGGGTAAATTAAGTGTATTTATTTACTTCAATTGATGGTCATCGAATATATTCATGTGTGTGCCATCTTTAGGTAAATATTCCTTATTGATTTGTTTGTTATTCTAGGCTTCTTGACATCTTAGCTGGACGGAAAGATCGCAAACATTTATCGGGTCATGTTCTCGTTAATGGTCTCAAACAACCCGAAAATTTCAAGTGTATCACAGGATATGTAGTACAGGTTTGTTTGCTGGAACAAGTGACCATTTTTGTTCAGTATTATGACAGACGACTCTTACTAATGCCTCTAAAACCTCTGCCTTTCCTTTTTACTGCAGGATGATGTTGTCATGGGAACCTTAACTGTCCGGGAGAACTTGCATTTCTCTGCTTCGCTGAGACTTCCTGGCAGATTGAGTAAACAAGAACGGGAGGAGAGGGTAGAAGCCACTCTCAGTGACCTGGGTTTGTATCACGTGGCTGAGTCGAAGGTATGTTCGTGTACTGCAGAAAAACCTTGGCGGAGGGGAGGGGGACGGGGGGGAGAGCCCAAGGCTTTCTTCTATTGGGCACCGGACGAATTCTCCACCGCTTTGTTCCGGCATGCGGTACCGTGGAACTGACGAACCAGGTTGAATTTTAACTAGAGTGGTTTTACAGTCTGCCCATGCGTAAAGCGCTATCTTGAGCAAATCCAAAATGGTGTCTCCCAACTCATTGCAGAAGAGCTGTGGGGTGGAGATTGCTTCCAGCTGAGTTACCACGCATCCATGCAACTACGCCTTTTTCATACTGCACAGGTCAGATTTTTGACCCTGAAATCGATATCAAATTTGATATCGATTTTGGCTTTTAAATTTTTGAACGGCTAAGCGCAGGCGTCTAAATTTTCTTTTGTTCACGTTCGCGTTAAAACGTTATTATTTGGCAATTTCACGTTGTAGTCGTACATTGACGGTGAAAAGTGAAAAGGGCTGGGTCACCTTTTGTAGATGTGACAGTTATTTGTATATAAATTATACATAAATTTTGTTTTTTTTGGCCGATCGCTGGGGTGGTTTGGTGTTAAGCAAAAATGATCAGCATACGAAAGGCCCAGGTTCGATTGTAAGCTTCTTTCTTTTTATAAGAAACACTTTCAAAAATAGTGCAAGCGTCTCAAAAATGGCAGCGACAGTTTATGAAGGGGACAACTGGGACGCCGACTACATGCACGTGCACAACATGTTTATTATACCAAGCCCCCTGCAAATACCCCGGATGGATCAAGTGATCGCGAAATGACAGTAGGGAGCTTAAGCAACGACGAATGCGACGAAGGTAGTGAAAACGTCGTAAAAAAAATGAATTTGCATCCTTTCAAACTTGATCGCGTCTATTAGTGGACCCCCTCAACTTGTCAAATGTGGCCGATTTCTCGTAGAGTTGATTTCTTAAGGACTTTATCCACCTTAAAAAAGAGAATGGAAAATTCGTCGTCGTATGTTCACGTCCTCCATAAAGTTGATGTTTCATGGGACGATTCATTTACATGTAGAGCGGCCTTGTCCGCTTATAAGTTGTGAGAACTTGGATTATAGAAACCGTCTTAACCTCTTGCGATGTGTGCGTTTGTTTCTTTTTTGGAGTAATGATAATTCTTACAGGTTGGAAATGAGTTCATCCGGGGCATTTCAGGAGGAGAACGCAAGCGCACTAATATTGGTATGGAGCTGATAATGTCACCATCAGTTTTGTTTCTTGATGAACCAACTACAGGACTGGACGCTTCTACAGCTGTATCTGTGGTTGAGCTTTTGCAGGGGTAGGTGAAGACACCCCCCATCCCGCCTTTTAAAATGTTACGAGATGCTTCAGTACCACTTACATAAATTATCAGGTCAACGATTAAACTTAGCCTTGTGGACTCGCTATGTAGTGTAGCCAAGGGTCTTAAAAGGCTGAGTGAAAACAAAGTATACATCTCCTTAAAAACAGTGTCGTCTCTATTGTTGTGTCGTCTGGATTTCGCTGTCTGAGCTCACTTTCTAGGAAGCTCTATTAGAGTAAACAACTCATAAGAACACTTTTACAGGGATGAGGAGATAAAGAGGATCGAGACCCGGAGTAATTGTTTTATTTATTCATTCAAAATAATTGGTACTTGTTTTCAATGAATAATTATTGCGCTCTACGTGTTTAGGGTACTGGACATGCCCTTGCCCCTCCCAGTCAAAATGTTAAAAAGGGTATGGGGCGATTACCGTGACCATGTAATAACCTTGTTGTTTGTGTCTTTGTTAGGCTTGGTCGACGTGGTAAGACAGTTATCATGTCTATTCACCAGCCACGTTATTCCATCTTCAAAACATTTGATACTATCACTCTCCTCTCTGTTGGTGAGTTGGTGTACCAGGGCCCCGCGGATGAAGCACTGAAATATTTTGAAGACATAGGTAAGGTGTTGCGGTCTCCAGAAAGTGTCGTCTTGAAGATTCTCAGCTAATAATACTCTTCGAAAAACAGGATGCTGCAAGATTGGGGCACTAACAGAAGGAACAAAGGAATTGCATTTGCCTACCACAGCGAAAAAAATAGGCATGAAAATGTTGAGATCTGAAGCAGCAAACATGTTATTTTGAAGTGCCAGATGATGTTTAAAAAAGCCCGCTAGTTTAATGGCACAACATTTATGAGGTTTTTCGGCTCTTCAGTTGCTCTGTTTTCTCTCTCCAGGTGGTATTTTTTATGAAGATTTTTAATTACACGTAGATGTTAATTGGACATAGATATCATTTCTATCCAAAATGATCATTAGCCTCGTAGCGAAATAGGCTAACATTACTCAATAAATCAAGTCACTCCACTCACTCACCTCTCACTTGTCCCCATTCTGCGTCTAAACTCGCTGCAACAATGCCAACTATCCGAAAATCTTGCATGGACTGAAAAGATTCAGTGTGTTGGGTAGATAAAAAAGGAAACAAAACGCTTCGAGTGTCATCCAAGGACCCAGCTCATGGTTACTTCATTATAAATTCATTAGTGTACTCGTTTACTGTCTTTTTGTAGGCTATACAATGTACTGAACTTTTCACAATACTCTAAACTAACTACATCACTTTTCAGTAGCCTCCTTTGCAGGCTTGCTTCCTGTCAGGCGTTTTTCTCTTTAGTTACTGGGATTTCATGTACCCTAACGGGGAATCAGTCAGGGGGGAGATTGTAATAGTTAGTGTTTTTATTTTAATACTATGTTCTTTAACTTCTCTCAAAATAACACTTTTTTTAGATGCATTACGCCTAAACATAGTCGTTTTGACAAATGGCTCATGCAGAGAAGTCCACAGATTTGGCGTTTTCATCAACAAAATCTTTGTCAAGGAATCAGGCCTAGAACTGTGAAAATGGAAACATTAGTTGGCTATTTAGTAACATGTCCACTGTACGTTTTTCAAATTTCTCTTGTGCAACGGCAGATAAATTTAAGAGTCGCAACAGATTTTTTTTACTCCTCATTTCTCCCTGTTTTAATGATAAATCGTTTCATTTTTTATTGCAGGGTTCGAGTGCGAGGCACATAACAATCCAGCTGATTTCTTTATGGATGTTATTTGTGAATGTGAACATTCGCTGACTGACAGTTCAGGTATGACTGCAGACACCCTTATTCATAGCAGATCAGTCCTTATTATGAGAAATGACAAAGTTGGTAATAAGATACTCTTCAGGCCCGGGTAAATCGCTATGCAGCGGATGAGTGTTAGGAAAAACAATTGCTACGCTCTAGCGCTATCCACTTTCTGAGCAACTGGCGCCAGTGCCGCTCTTCATCAGCTGATCGCAGTGTTGATATCGGGGCTCTCGTGTAGCTTCCATTTCTCTTGGTTCATGATTGTCGTTCAATCATTTATTAGAGAGAACTGACAATATCACTGAAGTTTTCAAACGAATGGTGGAATCAGTTCTATTAACTAAATTTATTTAATACTGTTCGTACAAAGAAATGACCAATTCATTATCTTTTTTAATTATTTGATTATCAATCTTTGAAATCTCATCTGTATATATCTACGCTCTTTGTGGGGAAACCGGCAGAGACATTTTAATTCAAAACAGATCCTGTTTTTTGGGAGTGTCTGTTGCGCACACCATTTTTTCTCATCTTATCGTTCTTCAGTTCTGTGTCGTACTTAAGTTTTAGTATGAAACAGTATCACATGTTGGAGCGATTTTCGTTTGTCCTTGAAAAATGTTTTTCGTAATTGTTCGTTATTTGTCTTATCGGCCAGTAGTTACCAAAAAAAAAAAAAACAAATCAAAACTTGGACTGGTGGCTTTACCACCAAAGGGAACCCTATGACTGAAATCGTTCGATTGTCCAATGGGAAGCCTGATTTCTGTTCCCCAAGTTAGTTTTTAATTTACCTTTCTTTCTTCTTAGAAGAAAGCGTTGCGTGCTCGCTAAAAAAATGAACGCAACCGCGCGTATGTGACGTTCGATAAACCAATCAAATTGTTATAGTCTTGGTCGTTTGTCGGTTTGGTGGTTTGGTTTCGTGGGAAATCATTTCGAGGTCAAAGTAAAATGGCTCTGAAAACAATACATTATCCTGCATAACAGGCGCTTTATGAGCCAAGCGAGGCGAACGCGGCATCTCGCGCGTGACGAGGAGAGGAAAAAAATATGCTTTATTTTTTCTCCTCCTCTCGTCTCGTGCTTGGCGCGAAATGCCGCGTTCGCCTCGCTTGGCTCTTAAAGCGCCTGTTATGCCGGCTAACAATACGTTGACGTTTCTCTGTCTTTTTTAGTTTTGTCATTTTGCGCGTGAACGAACAATTTCAAGGTTGAACCAAACTTGCTCTATATCAACGTTATTTCATAGAAACCACGGTTCTTTCAATGGAAGAGGGGCACACCTCGCTTAAACCTAATTTACCAGAACTGTTCAAGATGTCAGAATACGCCAAGATTATTCAGCAGACGACACAACCAATTCTGGAAGAATTCTCTACTAGCCTCCGTTCCGTAGGATTTTCAAAAGAGAAGGAAATAACTTATGCTACTTCCTTTTGTAGTCAAGTATGTTCATTTTAAATCCATTATTAATTATTACGTTGGTCATGTCCACATTTAGGCTCGATTACCGGCCGCTGTTTGGGAAAATGAGCCCGCACTGATGTATGGGATTGTTTTGGGGAAGGAATTTTGACCCAATATTTCCTTTGCAACCTTGTAATAGCCTGTTAAAGAAGAACAGAACAATCCCATAGTACAATTTGACTCAACACCTCAAAATGTCCTATAGAATGCCCAGACTAGCAAATACCATTACATACGGGCAGCAGCTACAAAGTTTCTGGTGGCTGTTTCTTTGTACTCTTGAATTTTGTCGTGAAAAATCCATTTCAGGAAAATAATTGCTGTATAGTTGAACTTTTCTTTTCGTGCACCTCTACGATACAGACAGTTCGCTTGGTTCCAAAGATACTGCTCAGGAAATCTCTCCTGCCTTTATAATACAGACGACTGTGTAATAATAGACTACGAGCAGTCTCTCTTTTTTCTTGGTCCGTCGAGCAAAACGCCCGAGACACGCAAATGACCACGCGCGTGACCGAAGCGCGAGACGGGAGAGGCTCAACGCTCGCGCGCGTCCACTCCCCTAAATAAATCTGAAGAAAAAGAGAGACAGCTCGCAGTCTGTGTAATACGGACATCTCTCTATTAGTATCGACAGTTTTGTTGGCTTAAAAGATGCCAAACTTCACTCACAGTAATCCTTTTCTCTACAATACAGACATCTCTCTATTACGAACACCTCCATAATAAATTTTGGTTAAAGATATCAAATTTTCCACTCTATTGTAATTTTGACAGTGTGCCCGTTACATCGTCTTCAGTTTTACCTTTAATTTCCGTGCGTCGTTGATACAATCCGGTTCTTTTATTCTCAACTATAATTTGTTTGAATATTTTTTGTTTCTTCTCTACCTTGGCTAGCTTTTTACAGTATCCGGACGTGCGGTCAAAAATATCGTGAGAAACCCTCAGACGTCTATCATGCAGGTGAGGGGGTCATTTTGTATTGATTATATTACAATATGGTTTGTAGCTTCGCATCGCCAGGTGCAGTACCTTTCTTAACAAGGCATCTGGTGTCTTAAAGACGATCTCGTTTGTTTTGCATCACTGCAAGTCACAAGTCTATAAGTTGTGGCGTGTGTTACAGTTACAAAAAAGAGGAGGGGGCAGAGAATGGGACTGTTTTTCACCCCTCTCCCCTTCTCCTTTTACGTTTGCCTCGTAGGTGAGAAAAGATGCAGAGAAATAAGTATCATTTTTGGATAGCAGCACAACTTACAAAGTTGCGAATATTTCGTTAGTAATTTGGATTTCTTTGTTGGTGAAAAGGCAACTGATATGTCGAGTTTTGTCAGGGATCCCTTTAGGCAAAGAAGGAACGTTACTTTTGTTTTCCTCGGGCGGCTCCAATATTGTAACTGATGGTTGCTCACCAAGTAGCACTTTCTCTAATGTTGTATGTTAGAAAAACGAAAATTTTGTTCGTTACGTCTCAGCACTTGCTTCTTTAAACTCCAAATTGTCCTGGAAACGCTTAAGTAAATTGGTCTGGAATCTAAATCTTTTTAGTCATCTACTTGTGGTTTTGTTTCCAAAGTCTTGTGGAGTATCGTCCGTATAGTTGTATTAAGGCTATTTGCCCAAGTTTTGTTCTTGGTAAACAATATGAGCAGGGATCCCATCCACTATTTGTTTGAAAGAAAGCATATCAGATACACGATAGAAGTGTGTGTCGGTCGAACTTGCTATCTGAATAAGCTCTTCAATTCTTGGTATCTTATAGCCAACAACCACTACAAAAACTTCTGCTCCTCGAATTCGTAACTGTATTGCGGTCCAAATGATCTTTTGTAGCTTTTCCGTTTCATTCAGGTTCCGTTCATCTGGTCCGTTAGTCACCAGTAACACACGTTTCCGACTTCCGGCGCGAACACCCGAGTCAGCGTTCAGAGATAGCACGTTAAGCGTCTTTTTTAAGGCATTTAAGATGTTTTTCTTGCCCCCTTGATACTGAATTTTGCCAATGCTTTCAATAGCAGCCTGGAAAAAAAGTAACAAAGGCTTTTAATCAGGCCTCTGTTATTTGGTATTATTTACTGTATAGTAGTACTTGATAGGTCTATCATTTGAGCCAGCATAAGGCCCTGAAGTGCATCAAAGTACTGTTTATTATGCTGATAAGGTGGCCTTAACGTTTGTACGGTCCGCTGTGAATGAACGTATTTATTAAAGTGGAATGGTTATGAAACCCGTCAGATTCCTTTTTTATATTTTTGTTAGCTTTTTTGTACCTGACCGAGCACAACGTTTAATAGCATTCCCATGGTTTTGAACTTTCTGACCAACGGAAACATTGCATTGATTTATTCAGTCACAATTTGTGAACAAAAAACAAAGGATCAACCTCCTCCTCCTCCTCAGGCGCTTCGTTTTTCGCATGGTTTGGGAAAGAGGCGCGCGCGAAACGCGAGTGACTGATGACGACGCGCAAGGGACCAAGGGAAGGGTAAAGAAGGGAGTTTTAGCGCCGTCTCGCCTGTTTTCTCCTTCCCGCCTTCTTTACGCGCCAATTTTCATCGAGAGAGAGACGTCTGGGTACGGGGCGGACAAAGGATTGTAAACGGTCAGGGAGCTTCCAACATGGACTACAGCCTCGTTACTTTCAACTGTGATGTTTGACAGATTTCATAACCAGTCTCCTCTACACTAACTACGGAATGAAGTGTGATCCGATTCAAATGATTGATATTGAGCAGTACTTTGCTCCGATTATTTTTCTTTACAAAGGTTCCTGACTCAAGAATTTGTGAGTGAAATTCAAAGTGTGAGCATTAAATGAAAGCTACTAAGCAGTACTTTCCTCTGTTTATTATCCTCACCAAGACCGCCTAATTTCCAAAGAATGAACTGAATGATCATTTAAATTTATGTTAATTGAGCCTCTGTATGAGTATTTCCGACGAAATCGAAGTCGCGACGATCGCTACCATTTCAATCAAGTTTGACAACGGCAGCGTACAATAACGGCAAAGAAACCCGCCAAAAAGTGTGTTGCACGTTCATTTTTTTTTTGCTCACAGTTTTTCCCGTTTCCGTGGTCGTTGTGGTTGTGCTAAGCTCACTAGTGGTATTGTGCTATTTTAGTCTGTGATTAACACACCCTATTGCCATTATTAACAACCTGTCATAACCTCAAATCCTTAGGGCCGTTTATACCTTTGTTTTTCTTACCTTGGTCGACTTAAAATTAAAGTTGACGGAAGCATTTGTGCTTATGGTTACTGCAGCAAACATTGTATCTGGGTCAAATCGCGTCATCAGACCTTGGGCTGCGGTTAAGCTGAGATTGAAATCGGCCTCACTTATGGAGTTGGATGAGTCGAGAACGAACACAATGTCGTGATATGAAATATATCGTTTGCCTCTTGAGTCATCTTGACGGTCAAGGAAGTATCTCATCAGTTTTTGCCGTATTTCCTGGATCGGTGGGATGGTCTGAAACACTTAAGACCAGAAGAATTTTACTTGCATAAATCCTTTTATTTGTTATTTCACTTTCTAGCCTCGAATCTTTATTTTTGCTGTACTCAGCGCATTTGAGTTAACAGCATTTATGTTAGCAAGCAAAACGTGCAAATGCAAATAACTGACAAAAAAGGTAGATATTAGAATCGAAAATACTTATCTATTTATAATGAACCTCAGTCTTAAAACGCTCGGTCCTGACCCGGGGGATTCTAAAGCGCTGGCCACGGACCGTTATTTTTATAATAAAAAAAACTTCTTTTTCTGTCTTACCAATATTATATACAGTGAAATCTCTCCATTCAAACAGTCGAAAGAAAAACTAGATGCGATCTTTGTTTAATGCAGCTGCCTTTTTACGAAGGAAAATTCCATGAAAGGGACTCTTGTCCTGGTCTCGATGGTGTCCTCTAAATGGAGGCCCTATAATGTCCAATCTTTGTATCCACTACCTCTATTGAAGGAAAACCCTCTTTAAGGGACTCTTTCCCTTTCCCGAAGGCGTCCCCTGAATAGAGGCTCCGCAGTACTTACCACATGTCTTACGGCTAATACGTAATATATAACTTTATTTACAGACATACGTTATGTGATAAGATCACTACAACAGGTAGCACAGAGCGGCGTGTTATGTGTGCCAATTTGCTTCTCACCGCTTAGCGAGCGGTGAAGGTGAAGTAGATCCCACGTTAAAATTCTCTATCTGTGTGTGCAAGATGTGAATTCTATTGCTCACTCATTTTCCTCTACATGGTCCTCGCAAAGTATCTCAGAAAGTGGCTTACAACGATTTTCGTCCTTACCCGTTGATTTCATTGAGAGAGGCAAACGAATTCTTTGAGCAATTCTCTCTGACTAGTTCGTTGGAAAGCACAATAACTGACTGTACAAGCAAAGAAAACGTGACGTTTCGTTTTCTTAATTTTTGCTCTTCGTTTTGGAATTTTTCTATACCTATTTACATGTTAACCAAGTCTTGTGATCACATGATGACACTATTGATAGGTCTGGATACTGAGTATAAGCAAACCACGTTGACCTCATGCTTCAATTCATTCTGTCGTCTCCTCTGCTTTGAAGTTTTCCGCATCTGCGATTTACTACTTCAGTTGATTTCTGCTCTGAGCTACATTGCGTGATCTCTATCCTTAACCTTGGCACTGAATTTCTGCTTTTCAAAATTCTGCCTTGTTTAGTTTTGAATGTAGCAGAAGCCTGTGACTAGAATGTAGGTAATTTTTTAGGCACACAGCCAGACTGCATTCGTACTTGAAATGGAATAGAATAAGTAAACTATCCGTCCCTTTCCGTCGTTTTTAAAAGCGAGAAACTTATATAATTTTTACTGAACTTGATACAGACTGAAACTCAGACAAGGGCACCAACCAAGTCCAACATGAGACCTGCTAACTTATCGACATGTTTTCTTTATCACTTACTTGCATAGAAGTCGTCTGTTGTTTCCCAAAATGCTCCTTGACAGCAACAAACGAGGATGGCTAAGGATAAAACCCTTACATTAAATTTATGATAAACTAATAAAATTCCCATTGTTTGAAGCACGGCCTCTGGTGGACTAGGCTCAGTTCACCTTCCTGTTTTGTTTTGTTTCGTTTCTGGCAGTGTTTTAGACGTGACGTACGGGTTCTTGACACAACATTCTTCAGTTGAATTCGGATCGATTGCAAGAGATAAAAATGAACCTACTGAGGCATAGTGACCTTCGTTTGGCATGAAATAACTGATGTCAGGGCTAACTCGTTGCAGTTTTGTGCTGCATTAAAATTAATTTCCTAATTACTTTACTAACCTGCGCTGAGGACTTTTAATTCTGGTTAAGTTAATGGATGAGTAGAAATAACGGAAATGTTCATTTTTCCCATTTTCAATAATCATACCTTCGGTCTTAATCAGTTTGCACATTTTATTTCTATGTGGATACTGTGGCTTTGTGCCGGAATTGATCTAGTTGTAACCTACAACTGCTGACGAGGAAACATATCACAGTCTCTGCTTTTCTAGAGTAATGGAATACTATTGCCGCCTATCAATGTGAACAGGACGCTAAGAGGGAAGCCAATTGCAAAGCGCCAGAGGCGAGCAGCATGGAGGAATCGCTCTCGACTATGACTGCGCTTGCCACTTGGTTAAATAAACCTAAAACAAGCTTGAGTTTGTGATGTCGGACGCATAGGTTAAAAAGATAAACATTCTCTTTTACGCCCGCGTCTCTACTGATTTAAAACTAACGGAACCCTTTGATACTGAAATCCATCAAATCCCCCCAATTTAGTGATCTTGACTTATGGACGGAAGTCTCGTTGATCTGTATTTTGGAACCCGCTTTTGTTTCATGGAAGACCAAAAACCAATGTAATCTTGCCTCTTTTTTGAACATTACTGAGCGCAAATGGAGACTGAGTTTGCTCGCGGCCTGAGCATTGTTCATAAAGGATAAGGCATTTTCGTTTCCAGAGCTTACCGTTCTTCTTAGCCGGCGGAGGAGTGAGGCTAGAGCTTCGTAATGAGGAAGGTTGTTAACTTTGTGGGAAAAATGGACAGGGCAAAATATTCTTGTATTAGAGCCCACTTTCTGTGATAGTAGTCATGTTTGATTATTTCGTTTAAGTGTGTGTGTGTGTGGGGGGGGGGGGGGGGGGGGGTAGGGGGGATCGTAAACAAAATATTTTTTTATCCTTTACCCCTCGGTTACTTATGAGAGTACAAACTGGCTCAAGGAATTAGCGTCATCAGTAAATACAAACCTTTTTGGCTGGCAACTGGTAGTCCAGTTGGCTATTTAGCAGCTTTTTTCCTTCGTGTTAGGGTTAGATCAGAGTTAATATTCTAAACTGACTTATTTCCACAGACGCTATAGTACCGTTATTCTTTATTCATGTGTTCGCATTCTTATTCGCAGTTATTTGTCTTGGTTTTATTTGGCGTAATTGTCGGCGCCATTTATTATAAAGTGAAGAGAGATGACAAGGGCATTCAAAACAGGTCGGTTCTTTTTTTCGTTCTTTGTTTTTCTCTCCTTCCACGACTTTTCAATGCATCGGCTATCAGTTATTGACGTTACAAGCACAAGACCCAAGTGGAGCATGTTTCTTTGATCAGTCTCTACAGACGCTGACTGAATTCAATGATGTAATGGGGAAAGAGAGCCGCTATGTGCGCCACCGATTGCAAAATCGTTTCTATGTCATAATCGCTGTGATCTCAGGGATTATAGCGATCATTTGGAATCCTCCTTTGTCAGTCCAGTGACGACGTGTCCTGTGCCTTGAGTCTAATCTAACGTACGTGACCAACTGATTGGCGCTAGGAAAAATGTTGAAAACCCTACACAAGAGTTTGTGGTTTTTTGTGGTGTTCTGTTTTATTGTTGTTGTGGTTGTTGTTATCGATTGTTAATGCATATTTCTGTTTTCTTTTTGTAGAGTTGGATTGTTTTTCTTTTTGGTGATGAACATGATATTTGGAAACTTATCAGCAGTGGAGCTGTTCATCAAAGAAAGACCACTTTTCATGTAAGTTTATCAGTAACTGAATTTCCCACCAGTGGATATGGGTTTTTGATTGTACAAGTTGGGAGAATTTAGTTGTCTCTTAAGTCCCCTGGACGGCCTTGTGAGAACTTAACACATCCTTTTTTCAACTCGTTTTTTGTTTAGGTAATATCTTTGTGTTGAGGCTATATCGTAAGAGATTTTCTTGGGATTTTACACTAGAGAAACTACTTATGTTAAATTTGTATAGGTAATCATTCAACTTTGAGTACAATAGGAATTTATTTGCACGAGTGTGTTTTTCAAAAAGAATCAAAATTGCAAAACTTGAAAATTGAAATTCACACGAGTGCATATAAATAAGTTCCAGATTGAGCGAGAAAAAATCGTATGAGTACTCTATATGAGTAAATTTGCCAGTTAAAATTAGAGAAACCTGTTTATAACGGCCATCACAGTGCTCCATTCTCTGAGGTATTCTCATTAAATTTCCTCGTTTTCGCACCTTATTTACTAAAAACCTCACTGCTCTCAGCCATTCAAATCAAGAATTTTTTCTTGTATACGTACAGTTTCCTACTTTTACAAAGAAATGTATGCAGTGCTTGCAATACAGGACCACCACAATCCGCCCGCCTTGGCTTTTTTGGAAAAACAAAACAACAATAAGAAAAACAAGAACAAGACGATTTTCGAATATTTCAATATTTCCTAGCGTTTCAATTGTCTATTTGAAATCTCCCATATTTGGTAAATTCAATATTGTCAATTTTATTTCACACTTAGGTTACCACGTGACTAAAACTGTCATGTGAACCCCAAATTGGGCCCATCACATCCAGCTGTTACTACTCTAACCCAGATAGTACCACTAACATCGTTCAAAAAGCTTTGTCAGGATCATCAGCATACTGCATGCTTACAATATATGTACAGTCTGTAATAACTGACGTAGTGGACTTGTAAGCAGGTGTATTCTGTGGAATCATTTTGACCTGTCTGTGACCTTTTTCTAGTCACGAATCAGCCAGTGGTTATTACAGAATATCAGCTTATTTTCTGGCCAAAGTTGTGTGCGATATTATTCCATTACGCCTTGTGCCAATCACTGCCTTCTCAGCCATTGTTTATTTTATGACAGGTACGTGAAAGACAATGTTATAAAATAACTAAGATAGTACGCGCGTTCTGATTGGTTAAAAACCTGTGGTTTATTGTGCCGGTAAACTCATGGAAAACTTAAATTTATTTTATAAAAGCAATAGACCACACTTTCTATGGGTTTACCGGCGTGATAACCCACTTGGGGTTCTCGTGTTCTCCCAACATCCTACGTGTGTTATCAAGCCGGTAAAACCCATTGCAAAGGGTGGTCTATTGCTTAATTATTCGCCACTTGAGTAAGGAGAAGGAAATTGGAACCGAAACGTGTCCCGCAATTGTTTGTGGGATCATAACTGGGGACGCGCCGGAAGCGCCGGTCAGCTATTGGCTTTTTTCCTGTCCCAGAAGTCTTTTCGGAAGTTTACTTGGTCCAGCTTCCTTCTCGTTTCTAAAGTAGTGAATTGAGCCTTGTAAACCGACCAATCGGCCACAAAATGGTTGAGACTTTCGTGAAATGAGGTATATTTGGGAAAATAAAACAATCTAGAACCCTCTGGCCACACAACCAAAGTTTTCTCAGTGTTTGTCGCAGATACCTCGGGCAGCGGTACAACACTGACTGTTTAGGAGTGGTGGGGGAGGGGAGGAAAGGCTTACCTTCTCCTTTTTGAAGTAGACAGTGTCGGTAAAACGTGGAACGTGTTATTTTGTCGCCCATTTGACAGTCAGGTCAGCAAAGAGCGTAAACACCTTTGTAACGACCAAACCTTGCATATACAGTACGTAAATTCGATTTAGACGTTCATATTAACATATATTAATGCGCTGGTGGTTAATTTCCAGATAGTGAAAAAATAACACAAAATTGATCAAAATAAGCTAACTTTTAAAGGAAAAATAGCCTTATACTTGTGTGTTATTTTTCATGTGTAAAGCGATTCACAAGATGTTTTCTGCGGGGCATATACATTAATGCATTAATGCGACACTACACATTAATGTAAAATATCTCGTTGATTCATTTACTTATCAGAATTATTATCGGAGTTGGTATAGTGCTTCTTAATGCTGTTAATATTTCCTTCTTGCAGGTCTTCGTGTTGACGTTATTAAGTTCCTCATATTCACTTTGACGCTTCTTCTGACGTCACTCGCTGCTTGTAGTGTGGCTTTCTTTGTCAGCGCATGCGTACGGACGTTCGCCATAGCTAATCTCCTTATCGCTCTTCCTTATGTGTTTATGATGGTAAGCAAATTTACTGAACTTTCTGTTAAAAAAAAAGAGAGAGAGAGAGAGAGAGAAAGAGAGAGAGAGGCCAATTATTCATTTTTTAAAAAGCAGTCCTTGACGATGATGAGCAAGTTTTGACCAATTATAGCGCCCATACTTCTTTGCTCGTGTATGATAAACATTAAAAGCTGATAAGCGAACCAGGCAGTTACCCTCTTTTAAGCGATCACTTGAATTATCAAAGTTCCATCAAGTCAGCCTCCTTTTACAGGCGCCTGCCTCGAGACTCGAGCGAGATGAGGCGAATGGCTGGAAACAAGTTTGATCATCCCGCCGTTCTTTGTGCTTAGTGAAGGTCAGCCATCGGGTTATTAGGAAAGCTTTTTGATCAACGCACGTCAACCAAAAGTGACGCCTTTTCCCTGACACTTCCAAATTTGTATTGCTAAATGTCTCTACTCTTTACTTTATGTCTTTATAAGGACAATTTGTTCGTAATTTCAAGGAAAAATCCACTGCTCAAGAACGCAAAAGTTCACTTCAAGTTGACGTGTGTTGCTGCAATGTACACGTTGCTGTGCAGTTCCTATAATTGTACTTGCTATTAAAAACAGCCGTTGTATTTTGTTTGTTAAGTAGTTTTCCTTTGATTCCAGATTGCGGACTGTACGAGGGGTAACTACAAATATATATTCTATTTTAATTGTTTCGAATCAACAAATTTTTCGAAACGGATTTCACTATTAAAAAAGAGCGACTTTTCGACCGTTTGACGGTCATTTTCAAGTTCAGAAGTAAAAAACATTAGCATGCGCCTATATACAATTGTGAAAAGGCCAATGAGATGCTGACTAAAAAGTATCTTATTAACCTTTTTACAATTGTATGTAGGGCGTTTTCACTCACGTGGCCAGCATCTATGCTAATTTCTTAGAACAAAAGAGAGCATTTACATGAGAAAAGAGTTCACCTCCCAAAGGATTTTCTTGGAACACCAATATGGCGGCCGTGACGTCATGTGAAAACTCTCTATAAGCGCATGCCAATTTTTTTTTACTTCTGAACTTGAAAATGACCGTCGAACGGTCAAAACGTCGTCCTTTTTTAACGTTAATTTTTAATTTTTTCTCTGCGAAGATTCTACACTGGTTTGAGTGCATCGAAATACGCGAGTAGTAGACGCCATGGTTTCTCTCTTTCATTGCAGGTATTTGGTGGTGTACTTGTGAATCTAAATTCTCTGCTTGACTGGCTGTCATGGATAAAATATATCAGTATATTTCGCTACGCTATAGAGGTAATAAATGAGAGAGTGTGTTAAATTTAGAAGTGATATTTCTAGAGACCGACAGTCATTCTTAAAACACTTGGAATTCTATGTCGAACAAACTTAATAGCCGTGCCCCTGCAAATCCCATAATAGTCTGTAAAATTCATTTAATTGTAATATGGCCGCCCTATTGAGAAAAAAAGTCTGTTTTTGCTTAGGTACAGACCATTAGAAAAGTTATGTGAAGGGGTGGGGAATTTTCGAGCCGCATGAATTTTTGTTAACATTTCCCTTGCATTGTATGCATTTTTCTTTAGGCCAGTGCATAATATTTTGGGGGGTTACTTGGCGTGTATGAATATTTTTTTAGTTAATTTTCCTTTGGACAAATATATATTTTTTGTACTTCGCCCGCCATTAGTTTCCTTATGGTCCGTCCCTTACCCTAACGTGAATTCAAACACTTACAATTTTTGATTCAGTTATTTTTAGTTAGTTAGCGAAGCTTTGCCAACCCAGCCCTTCCACCGTTTATTCCAAGTTCTGTGCGGTATTTCGCCAGTACAGTGCAGTAAAATACAGTCCTTCAGATGCTTTAACAATGTCGTGACGTTCATTTGGATAAACTGATGTTTGCATTTATTTTGTTGTTATAGTCACTTGAGATTAACGAGCTCCATGGCATGATTTTCAATTGTACCTCTAGCACCAGCCCTGAGTGGTACGTATACTTAATGTAACGTACAACATTACTGGCAAGCAGCTTCACAGTTTACGTGGTTTTGCAGAAATGGTCATAAATTTTGCTAGTTACACAGCCGTTTTTAGTGTCGTCACGCAACGCTCCTCCCGTTGCGTGGCGACACTAAAAACGGCTTGCTTGCTTGCTTGTGATATTTCTATAAGGCTTTGTTCACACTACTTCTATATCAGATAGTTTTTGCGCCGTCACGAAAATCATACCGGAAAGGGCTTCTGTTCGCACACAAGAACGGTTGTGGTGGCGCGATTTTGGTGACGGAGCGAAGCGAGCGAAACTGGATTGTAACATATCGGATAGGTTTTTTTTTGCCATACTTCGGTGCAGTGTGAACACGAGTCAGGCCTGGAGCCCACCGATACGGAAGTAAATATTTAGGGGTGAGGACTGTAATTTAGTGCACCAACCGTGCCGGCACGATGTTTGATGACTTATGCCGCCCCGGACCGTTACTGTTCATACTATATTTATCCGGTATAGTGTGAACAAGTGAACACAGCCTAAAAAGTCCGATTTCCTGACAAATGTCAGTTTTCTGATCTATCTTTGCTTATAACGTATTCAAAATCTACTTTTTGACGAATGTGATGAATGTATATAAGTTCAAGTTAAGAAAAATACATCTTTCTTTCTTTTGCTTTTGACTGAAGTCCATCTGGCGATGATTACTTAAAGACACAAGGCATTTCAGTGGATAGTCTGTGGTACAACGAACTCATTCTAGGTGCCATGACAGTCGCATTGATGACATTTGCCTATATCGCTTTAAGAGTGATCAGGAAGCAAAAGTAAAGTTGTGCCGCCTGGTTACAGGACTGATATTAGAAGAAGGCGTAAAGCTTCATAGTCTACTGTTTCCTTACATGTTTGTTGATTGTCGATTATTAACAGCATCAATAACGATCCTGGTTTTGTTGGTGGCGCTGATTGTGAGCTTCCTCCGAGTGAAGCGTTATAGGATATTAAAGTCAAGTAATTTTTTATTATTTTTTAAACCCAAGCACAGGTACATTTAAAATACATTTTAGCTAGTATAAGAAAAGCCAGACAATTAAGTATATAAGTAGAAAATTACGAATTAAATTAGTAGATGGATACTGGATCGCCCGAAAATTAAGAGTTGACCGATTGGGTGACTCAAGATATTTTACAATTATCTCTCCCCGATTTTTTTCTGAGGGGAGGGGAGCGTCTGTACACAGGCTAGCCTGAAGGGGTGGACCTTCGTATGCATCATATGCTCGCTAGGATTGAGCCAGAGCGCAAAGTTGCGACATTTCCTTGACACACTTTACCCTATCTTTGGACTACTTTTAAGGTGGCTCGTCTGGATTTTTTAGAGGGGATACCTCCCACGTTTGACCATTAACTGCGTCGGCATGAGCAAAGATATGGGGAAAAAGTTACCACAACTGTATTATGTAAAGATGAGAATTTCTTATGATCTGAGGTTTTATTACAATCGGAGTCAGACGCCATTACGTTGTTTATTTATCTTTGTGTTTTTCTGTACGACAGAGATAAATAAAAAACGTAATGGCGTCGTTACGTTGCCATGGCGACTCCGATTGCAATAAAACCCAGATCATAAGAAATTTTCATCTTTACATAATACAGTTGTGGTAACCTTTTCCCCATCTCTTCACTCATGCCGACGTAGTTAATGCTTGAACTTGGGAGGTATCCCCCCCAAAAATCCAGTCGAGCCACCTTAAACTGAGTACAAAGCTACTGTCTTTTAAAAAGGAAGTTTTAAGGGAGGGGGTCGTCTGCACACTGGCTACTCAGTCATGCAAGCCAGGGTAAAATTTCTCATTTCAAGCACTCGCGCGTATTGGCGGTAAATCGCGTGGCCACCCCAAAAAACAAAGCCGAGTCTGTTTTTCGACTTAATATTTTAATGTCTACACTGATGTGGATAACAGAGAAAGAGCTAGAGCGAGAGATAAAAAACAAAGGAGACGAATTTCTTTGGAAGAAAAACATGAAAGTTTTTGTATAGTGGCAGTGAGAAATGCCAGCGGCCACCAAGGTGAAAATGAGCGGCAGTGAAAAAAAAAAAGCGAACAGGAACACATGGGACATTTCCTCCATAAAACGTGCAACTAGGAAATTTCACGTTGTAGTCGGCAATTTTGCTAATTGGACCTATTGTTGTTATTTTTTTACTGTTCTCGTTGCCTTCGCCGTTTAGCATTGACACGATTTAATTTTTGGTTGAGTAAACTATAAGTGTATTAACGCGAGCTTCGCTTTTAGGTCTGGCTAAATCTATATATGTATTATAAAATGTGGTTATAAGAGCTACATTACATAAGTTTACAGATAAGATATTTGTTTTATGAAATACGGTTTCTTATTTCTGCTTGCTGATGAATGTGACGTCACCAGCCTCTGTTAGGAATCCATTTATCGACTATTGAGTCTCCATCCACAACATAATATACAGGATGCATATATGCAGTGTTGCATGCCTGAAAATATAAAGCAAAATGTACAAGGTCACTTCCATAGCTTGATTCTTTCACCAGTTCAACCTGTATATTAATACAATGCAGATTTGCAAATAATTATTCTTGTTAAAAATGACTTGTCTCTGACCAGATTACCATTTGCGTGGAAAAAACCAGACAGGTTGTAGGACCCATAAGTTAACTAATTCTTTGATTACTAAGCAAATCACGTCCGATCAAAGGTAGGATATGTGGGGCATGGTTAATTTTTGTCCGAAATTGTTCAATGATCAACTGTTATTTGAAGCACTGCAGTTTTACAGGACATCACTGTAGGGGGGGGGGGGGGGGGGAGGGCAGTCAAGATTAACAAGCAATAACTCAGCAACTTTCTATATAGCCTGCGCCACAGACGAAACTAAACTCTGGTTAAGTCCGTCTGCAAAACAGCGCTGAAATCCTTCTTCTGGGCCACGATCTGTGTACCAGGATTTGAGCATGCGCCAAAAAAAGTTTCGGGTCTGACTTTATTACTTGGTGTAATGAACTAAACATAATCTTAAGGGACCTTTCAGACAGCGATTTACTTTTTGGATTTTGGCAAAGGAAAGAAGATTACTTGTTTAGTAATCATATCTTAGTCGTAGCTAAGCCACATATTCATGAATGTCGTAATAAATGCACTTATCCTTCCTTTACACTTTTTTAAAATAAAGTCAGTTATGTTCACCAGTTAGAGAAGAAACGTATGAAATCGAAAAGTTGTCTATCAGGGAAGTGAATGGGAAAAGTTTCAGTTGTTTTGCCGTGATAGTGAGAATTAAAATTCAAAAAATCTTATGTCCTATTTTTGTAATAGTAGTAACAGTACCTAAATATTCTTTCTAGTAGTTATTATTATGATGTAGGTAGTGTATTTTGTGTATATAGATGTGGTAGAGTGTACATGTTTTATCGTTAAAAAAAAGCCATTGTCAATTTGTCAATCAGGATAAAAGGAAATTCAAAACGTACTTCCGGTAATTCGTCGTTACTAACGAGGTTAAATTACCTCTGCGTCGCAGGCTACTTTCTACAATCTGATTCGATAAACGTAAGAATGATAGCATGACTGAGTGTAGTCCAGTTCGGTCTAAAATCGTACGAGGAGTCGCCGACTTATTAATCACGGGTATGATTACCGAGGCTGAATTGGGGGACACGTACCTTGGGTGCCAGAGACGTTTCATGCGCGGTTTCCGGTTTCGGTCAAGTCTTAAAGAGTCGCTCGTGTCTTCGGCCAAAGGCCGAAGACATGTCGGCCTGCGGCCGACGAAGGCAGGCCGACGAAGCTCCTTGTCACACGCGAGAAAAAATCTCTGGTACCCAGGTTAGGGGACACGAAGTTCTGTTGTCAATTAATCATAAAGATAACAAATTTTTACGTTTTTAAAAAATAAAAGATCTTCCCTGAGTTTTTTTTTGAAGAAGTGAACCAAAAATAAAACGATTCAAATCAGTGTGCGCGCAATGGCCAGTACTGTCCAATTACTTAGCCATGACACGTATTGTCCGGCTATTACAGTGCGCCATTATGCTGAAATCAGGACTGCTGATAGCCAATCAGTCTGTAGAATTTTTTAAAGTTATGATTAGGCCATAAATAGGTCACTGTTAATTGCAATAGAGATATAAAATAAACAGGAATTGCACTTCTAAAAAGCAAGAAGACGAATACTGGAGTTCTGCCCAGAGAACCCTAAGGCATTCTTCAAAAACAGCCCAACAAAAAAGAATAAATGATTCAGACGGAATCTATCGGGAAATTGAGTAATTTGAACTTTCAGTGGACAAAAACCTTCCGTCTTAAGTGTTATGTTTTCTTGAATCTGTCATTGCACGGAGAAGAAGACTCTGTTAGAAGGAAACTGATCTGTGTACATGGGGTACAATACAAATTTAAGCCGGCGGCCACACTTACATGATAAGGTATCATCTTTAGTAATTTACCAATTGGGAAGAGAGAAACATCCAGAGATCCTTCAGCTGTTTCTACAATGCCAATTTCTTGCGTCATTTTTACAAGCCTAAAAGTTAGAGTGAAATTACTGTGAAACCAATCTGTCTGTGGGAGAAGGCAGCGTGACCGAACGGTTAGACTGCTAACTGGTAGCTGGATTTGTTCACGGCAGGCTCAAGTTCAAATGGACGTAACTGCTCATTTGTGGCATTTCTACCACATTCCCTTTGAGTTCTACTCTGTCTTTCTTTTATTTTTAATTCTGGTAGCCTTTACCATAAATAAGCTAACTAACAACACAGATCAAAGGAACTATATGCAGCCTGTGCTGTGATACAATTTCAAGCCGTTTTGGTCTCAAAACGGGGTGGTTGTCGATCTCAAGCCATGAAAACGTATTTGAATTTAGCCAAAAGTAACCTATATTATTTTGTGGAATTTCTTGCCTCGGAAAACGTTTTTGAAAATGGTTAAGGCTGACAATCAGTAACTGGATCTTAGAAGAATGGGCCAAACCCCATCCAGTGGATAATGTACTGCGGCAAAACAGAAGCTGCCAAACTCGACAACTAAACGTGCGTACTATGAGATCTATTTTTAATGATAACATTAGGGATCATTAGGACTTTAATGGCTTATGCTCTTCTAAAGACAACAAACATGCCTACTCTGAATAACAGAAGGTCTTAGATGTGTGTACATTTATTGCCAACGAGACAACCGAGCTAAGAAGCGAGATTGCCTCGGCGGCAGATTTATAATCCCGCACGATGTAGGCAAAACCTCTGAAATTCTGCGTAACCCTCTAAAATTTGCATTTTTGACCATATTTGGGTGTAATTAAGACCCCATATTTGGGTAGTGACGTCATGGTCTTGCATTAACAACGCGTGGTCCGAAATTGGGTGATTCAGTGTACAGCTGTTCGTTGTCTGTTTAAGATGCCCTAACAGGTGAGCAAGCTTTAATACGATTTCTAGTTTGAAAGGGCTATTAGTGCTCTGGTGTGCTTTATAAATTGCGTTTAAAGCAGCAGGTGATCAAGGAATAGGGTTTTACGCTCAAATTTTTGTCAGAACCAGCTTGTTCTTTGCAGCTCCATTTACAATGAGGTAACGTGTTCGCTTCTCGACTCAGAACCAGGGTTTTCCGTGTTCTCTTTTCCTTTTTGAATTGAATTTCATGCGGTAGTTGATCAAGGCATAGGATTATATTCTCAAAACTTACATCACAACCAGCGTGTTCTTCGCAGGTCGATTTACATTGAGCCAGTTCTCACCTCCTGTGAGGAGTGCAACGTATTTGCGGACTTTTTTTAGAATTTATTCACGTCTTTAGATTTTGTCAACCAGCATGTTTTTTTGCTGCTCGATTTACATTGAGACAGCCCAAAACTCCCGTGAGGAATACAATGAACTTGCGGACCTTTTGTTTTGAAGACTATCATTGTGCCTTTCAAGAGAATCTTTGTCCTGTGACACTCGCTCATTAGTTCTTTGTATTTTATTCAAGTTTATATTTTTATACCTCTGATACATTCCCCCCCATTCTTGCGCTTTTCACACATGTTACTTTACACCAATTGTTTCTTATGTATATTACTACGCGAAATATTAGTCTTATCCCTAATGACGCTGTTGCTCGGAATTTAATTATTACTTTTAATTTCAGCTGTTGAAAGCCTCATTTGAACTATATTTTTCTTTCTAACGTTTATAATTTTGATACAATGGAATTTTCCATGAAACATAAGTGCTAACTTGCTCATAATTACTGACAAAGCTTCAAGCTATGTTGTTATTGTTAAATAAAAGTGAAAGCCTAGAGTGTGCCAAAGTTGTTGTTTTGAAGTTGAGTGCCATCCTTTTCTACAGCGGAATCCATTTTAAACCTCTAAAATTATGACAAAAAATATATATTGCGAAGATCACATTCCACAAAAGATAAACGAATTCGCCTCGTTGGTACTTGCCGGAAGGTACCCCTAGTATAATAATGTAAAGCTATTTAGATAACGACAACAACTCCACCTAGCACTCTCCTGAAGCTAAGAAGCAACACACGTTACGATGTGAAGAACAAATATTACTGGGTACAATTGCAGGTACTACGGACCAAAAACCTAGAAATCCTTAATAAGTTGAGAGCTTCTTCTACCATTAAAAATTTTGTGACACACATCAAACAGATGACCTTTCACGCACGTGACAGTTATCTACAGCAAGAAATAGCTCATGTCATAGACTTTTCATTTCCCAGTCTTTCTTTTTTTAGTTTCCGTTATTAGTTAAATGTTTTTGAATTATCTTTTAAATTTACAATATAAAAGATTGAAAAATCCTTTAGACGTGTAAACAGTCTTACTATGATTCTTTTTTATTTTAGCTAATTTTGCAATCTACCCTTTTTTTAAAACTTGACGCTCTAACTACTTAACTAGGAGGCCTAGAAGGCTCCAGGTTTTTAAGCACAGTATGATGACGTTTTTCATTAAAAAAATATTCATAATGGATAGTGATTTACCCAGTAGATATAAATACTATCCAGCTTTGTTAACCCGAGGTTAGGCCTAAAATATAGTCAGGGTTTAGGCTCCCACAACCCCACTGATAATTTCCAAGATTACCACTCATGGGTTAGTGCAATTGAGCCAAAGATAGCTTTATTACGATACGTTCGGGTATATTAAGATATACATTAAGATATCGTCTCCCTAAAATAACAGTATCAAAAATCTTACTTGAGGTTAGGGTGTCCTTCAAAGAAACAATATCCTGTTTTCAGTTTTCCAAAGCTATCAAGAGATAATCCTGTCCAGCCACAGTCTATTAAGATTTGCCCTCTGTCAGGATAATTTCCTATGACTCTCGTTAAGACTCGCACAGCAATGTCACTAATATCACATGAACCGATTAGGAATTGCTGATAATCTAAGAAAGAAGAATGCACGTATTACCGGGGCTTTGTCTGCACTTTCACAACACATGAGGCTGGTGCTGCAAGCAGGCATGCTACAACAAAAACAACAACAACTTACTGGAGCAAACAAAAGCCAAATTGTTAAGGTGGATGCATGTAGACATCACATTGCTAGTGACTTCATGCCTATGAGCTTGTAACTATAGAAATTTGATTTTTTGCGTCTTTAATGACTGGAAATTTCGCTAAGTGTTTGCTTTAATTTGTAATCCTAGACTGGTCTGTATGCCAAAGCATCGATCTTTATTGCAACATACCAATACTTTGATTTCTGTGGTCAGACTGGACACTTAACATAGACTTTGAGCATCCTACATACTAGAGATCCCTACAATCATTTGTTTACCTTTTCGGTATTCTTTATAGTTTTCAACCTGCATTCACCTTGATTGATCCATATGCCTTCCATGTTTCACCAACGCTGGAATCTTCTGTGATGTTGAATATTAATTAAAAGTTACCACACTTACATTTATTTACTACCACTCCATTCCAGCTAACGTACCAAGCTGCAAACAGTTCTGTTCAGTTGACTACTCTGTATTCATGCCTACTAACCATAAAAGACATAATTTCCTGGATGAAATTCCGTGATTCCTTTTAACAAATCATCTGGTGGCTTAGAGCAGCTTGGAGTTGATCCAATCCCCACAACAGGACATTCGATGCCAGCTTCTTGCAACCTGCAATTAACAGTAACTTGACTATACCTTAATTCTCGCCATTTTCACTTTCACAATCAGGCCCGTAGGAAGGGGGGAGCGACGGGTGTGCCCGCACCCCCCCCCCCTCCCCACAAGTTCCAGAGGTCCACTTTATCATTGATCAAAAGTTAAAACAAAGTGAATTTAGAGTATTGTTATATTCTAATTCATTGATTGTATAGTCAAATTGAAAAGACTGAAAGAGCTCATAAACCTGACCCACCCTTTCCACCAAACTTGTTTTAGCCTTCGTAAACTATAAAGAAGGGGATTTGGTATACCTACAAGGCATTTACCCCTTACTAATACGTCACTTACTCGTTCATTTTTTGAGCTATTTTGAAAAAATAGCTCATATGTCAGTGGTGTGAGCATATGTATCTTTGTGGTTTTGTATGTTGGGATGTTTGTTGCAAGAGCCAATAAGGTTGAAGGTACTATGAGTTGATGCTTAGGAACCAATGAGATCTTGGCATCTATTTAAACATGGCATTGGTAAAGGTCGAACAAGGGCACTTTGAGACCGCCATCTTGATTCTTCACAATTTTATCGTCTTTTATTACGGCTACAGGTGTTTGGAAGAATTACATTAAATATCTTCATGATTCAAATGCTGTGTACAGTGATGCAGCTGTTTAAGGGTTGATATTTTAGTATGGATGCTGCTTCAAGGCATTTCTGACCTAATTCGGCTATCGGTACAACGCACGTCATTATGAGTTCTGTTTCACGTGCTACAACTGGGTAGAGTATAAAAGATCATATATTTTCAAAGCTCTTCCAATGAAGCAATAATTGATATTTAGATGTAGACTTTAATTCGAAAGTATGCGCGCTATAAAATGTGGTTTTAGAAGTTTAAAAAGGCAGCTTATTTTTCTGAAAGCTGTACCGAGTATTGTTAATCCTGTAAACAATTATTCTTTTGCTTACAAAGTTCAACAGACCTTTTTCGTTCTGGCAAAACAAAAAAATAATAATAATAAGTGAACAACATGATACATCCTTCCTGCAAACTAAGTATTATAGTTTCTGAAACGTATTTTAATTAGTAAAGATGCGTAACTTAAGTAGAAACAGTAGCGTTAGGGAATAAAATTGGAAGAAGCTAGTTGACACAATAATTAGATACTGTTGTATTGAGTGGAGTAACATGATACAAGTAGAAATATATTTCGGCAGTTTGATAATTTTCTTGGAAGTTAATAAATGTTAGGCTATCAACCTTGACGTTGCATGAAACATAATTTAATTGCAGATGTTGTAATAAAGCCGAGGTGATTTCTTAAAATCGCTTGAGAAAATTTTGTAGTAAAACAATTTGCCTTTTTTTTACGTACGAATTGTAAGAGGGCCAAAGACCAACATCTTCACAAGCAAATTGTGTGCATGAGTTATTTTTATAATTCTGTTTACTAGATTACTGTGTGATAACTCGAATTCCCTCACGTACGAGCCACGAAAGGGGGCAAAAGTCCAACACTTTCACGTGCCAGCTGTGTGACTGTACATCTCATGCAGATTGGCTTTTCACAGTAATAATAGTAACTTCGACGTATGAAGACCTGTTTCGTTTAGTAACCAACGCCCTAAAAAAGGCTCTTGTCTTTTAAGAAGCAATAGCTTTTAAAACATGAAGAAATAAGTTGTCGGAGTTAAAGACTGTCTCACAAATGTTAATAAATGTTAGGTTATCAACCTTGACGTTGCATGAAACATAATTTAATTGCAGATGTTGTAATGAAGCCGAGGTGATTTCTTAAAATCGTTTGAGAAAATTTTGTAGTAAACAATTTGTCTTTTTTTTTTACGTACGAATTGTAAAAGGGCCAAAGACCAACATCTTCACGTGCAAATTGTGTGCAAGAGTTATTTTTATAATTCTGTTTACTAGTTTACTGTGTGATAACTCGAATTCCCTCACGTACGAGCCACGAAAGGGGGCAAAAGTCCAACACTTTCACGTGCCAGCTGTGTGACTGTACATCTCATGCAGATTGGCTTTTCACAATAATAATAGTAACTTGGACGTGTGAAGACCTGTTTCGTTTTGTAACCAATGCCTTAAAAAAGGCTCTTGTCTTTTAAGAAGCAACAGCTTTTAAAACATGAAGAAATAAGTTGTCGGAGTTAAAGACTGTTTCACTGAGTAGAATCGCACGTGAAAACCTCGTGAATTATGATGATGCAACCATCTACCACAATGATAAAAATCCTGGTATTTCGTAACTATTCAGTATTCGATGAGTCACATTTTGGCTTAAGAAACTCTGAGGAAACCTTAGAGTTTTCCTTCTAATCAACGTTTGGTGAGTAGAAATTTATTTTACTTTAACAATTTGTTTAACTTGCACCAGATGTAACAGGGAAAGACAGAGGAAAGTGAATATATAGGTTGAGGATCGACTCAGCTGAGCGTTTCGCGTTTTCATTTATGTAGCGCAATACCCAATTTCGCACAAAACCAAATCTACATTTAGGATGAAAAGGTAGATTCATCACTCTTGGTAAGGTTACATCGAAGTATTATCATGTATTATAGTTACACTGAAGCATTCAAAATAGCTCATGCACGTTTAACGTGCCTATTTTGTCCTTAACTGGTAAAGTCTGTTTTGGAGGATTCGTAACGTAGATTTAGCAAACGTTTCCTTCACTGAGAGGTCATGTGGTCTTTTGCTGTACAGTTATTTCCTGTAGTTTCTTATCTTTGCTCTATCAGAAATCGACCTCTGATCGCTAGCTGTAGGTGTTAGGATTTTCCTTTCTCATTTTTAAAAGCGGCCCATCAACCTAAAAGTTTAGGGTTTGGTTCCTTACTTTTGTACAAAGTGTTGGATCTGAATTGTTATTTTAACAGAACAGTATGACAGGGTATGAGATTCCCTGCTATAGTTTTGACATGCTGGACCAGCTTTTTTGCGTTGCTTGCAGGACATTGAGGTTCCTATTAAAGCTATATGCTGCGCATCAAAACGTTCGTAATACAGACTCGGACAATGTAGCCACCCCCAGTCAAACATCAATACATTAAGTAAAATTTTTGTCTGGCTCTTTCACTATTCTACACTGGACACAAAAATATTGCAAATATTGCTGGTGGTACCAAATCTCCAGCCAGGTGTCCCCATAGGTAAGACCTAAGTCAAGACCCAGGATCTAGGACTAACTCTAAATCTACAAAACTCACACCTAAGACCCCCTCCAAATGTAATTAACTCTCTATCTTAACCGACACATCTAAAACATGAAAACCTCCATAAAATGGACACAGAGAAAATCTCTTTGACTTTCAATAATTTGGATAGTGATCTCCCTACAAAGGACAATATTTGATTACTACTAAACTGTACCAGAGTTTGTCTAAGAGGAAGACGATTGTACCACCTACAGGTACGTAACTATAACTCGTTCAATACCCAAAGAGGAGTCAAATCGATCATCCCACTTAACAGACAAAGATGATCATCTGGACACTACCTCCATATAATGGACAGAGAGAAAATCTCTTTGACTTTCAATAAGCGCTTAGCACTGAAAAGTATAGGCACTATTATTTATTATTACCGGTATGATCATATCCTATTATTGTTAGTACTATTGTATGCATGTTCTTCATGGAAGATGCAATTCATTCATGTTTCTTTAACATTAAAAATATATTGTAGTCTGTATAATTATTGTATTAAAAATCTTAAGAGTAGCAATGGAGGTAGAACTACATAACTGGGCTGATAAAAAATAACCACATGTGCTGGAGAAGTATTATCTAAGTAAACAAGCTTACCTGTTTAAAATGATTTGCAGTTTTGTCAATGCTTCTGATGTTGTCTCCTTAATTTTTCCTTCACCAGCACAATTATATGCATTTCCTTCATGAATATAAAGTCCTTTGAATGTCAAACACTCCTTTGAAGCTATCTCCTTGGCCAGTTCCAAACCATTAGGATCATCATATGACACACCCGCTGAAACAGATGTGGAAATATTTACCACTGAACTTCACACTGTCTCCCAAGATTGGCCACACCAACAAATTTCGTAAAAAACATAAAACTTTGTGTATTTTTTCCACACGCCTTGACGCAAATAAAGTCTGCACCACACAAAAATTCACATATTACAAAAAGTTAAGACATTTAAAGATTACAGAATTTTGTGATCAATAATGACATTCATTTCCCAAACTCCTTAATAATTCATAAAGAAAATACAAAGCAAATTAATGATTAATGAGTGTTTGGAAATCAGATTAAAAACGGCTTTCTTTTGCATCTGTAATTTCTCCTTCTAAAATCATTTTGTACGCGAAGTAATATCACGCATTCGACACAGTGTTTCATCACAAGATGAAACACCTTGAAGTTCATCAAAAATACTCTGCTGCACATTGCATTTTCAACTCTCTTCTCAGTCTTTCATCCAGTAATGAAACACTACGTCTCATGCTTGATATATTACTTGAAGTAACAAACACTACCATTTGCATTCAATTTCGTGACAGAATAATGGTGGATAATATTAGACTCAGGATTATCTTGTCAGTTCCTCTAAAACATAGGACTGATTGCTGTGTGCGACAAACGCAGACTGAAGACTTGCAGACTGGCAGGTAAACAAGGTAAACATTGTTTTGAAATGCTCTAACAGATTCCCTATCCCTAAACTAGACTTTTAGAAGACTTAAAGTTTAGGGATAGAGAATGTGTTAAGCACGTTCAAAACAATGTTTACCTCGTTTACCTGCCAGTCTGCAAGTCTGCAGTCTGCATTTGTCGCACACCGGACTGATTGTGTGTAACCAGTGAAGTGCAGTTGCCATTTGGGTGATTGAATTGAGGCATTATAAACGATTCTCCACAAAAGCACATAATCCTTGTCAAGATTATGGCATATCATTGTTGTTGTCATCATTATTACTAATCATTAACTACAATTAAACTCATCACAAATAGATGAGCCCACATTTAATTTTACTTAATAATTTATTTCATTTTAACCAAAGGCTAATTAGGTCTTCAACAATGCAGCTGAGGTTGGGGGACAAAGGGTGACAGTGTAGATAGGGGGGGGGGGGGGGGGGGGTAATGTTCCTTTCAGGGTTACCCAAAAGGTAAGAGAAGCAATTGAACATGATCACCAGGTTAACAAAAGATCACATTGTTAAACAACTTCTCTTTATCAGTGCTACATGGGAAATACAAAGAGAACAGGGTGGAGAATATGCACACTGACACTGGGGTTAAAAGAAACCTACCCACGGATAATGGCTCTTTGTACCGCTAAATCCATTTCTGTTAAAATACTACACTTGTTGTGTAAAAGGCATTACCTCGGTTATAGCCACAGTTAACTTTAAGAAAAACTGACCATCTTTTTCCTTGTGGAGGTTGGTTAGCTACCAATGAATCAAGCACCACATGGTTATCAATTAGCACATGAAAGTTTTGAAGTCGAATCAACAGTTGGGCAGCCTGTGGTACTTTGTCAGGTGACAGTGGGTAGGCATAAGTGATGTCATCAAAGCCTCCATCAGCATAAAATTCTGCTTCGGCTAAAGTTGAAACTGAAAGGCACCTTTTTGTGCCACCAGTCATAAGTTCGCCAGCTTGCCTGAAGCAAATGGAACAAAAACAATCTTTGATTACAGCAGCAGGTGATATTACAAATATCAAAGGTTGCTGACAAGCCTTACTTTTTGAATACATTTGTATCAAATATAATATAAAAAATATAGGCTTAAGGAAAATAATAGAAAGCACTGGCATAGATCTCTTATCAGATCAGTAATAATTTACAGAGGATATTACATGGCCTTGCAGAGATACGAAATTTCTCTCTGAGTGTATACCTGCCAACTTTTTCTGAGATATAAGCGTGAGATTTTTATCCTGGGAGTACTGGGATTTTTAAAGACGACACGATCATTTCCGAAGATTCCCGAAGAGGTCCGAAGTCTTCCGAAGACGTCCGAAGTATTAGGACGCGTATAAACGCGATCTCGCTCCCAGTGCTTTTCACTTCAAAACTCAGAGATTGCGAGGAAGGTATTGTCATTTATTCATTTTACGCATGGTTTTCGTTCCTTACATGGGTCTGAGTTAACATATTTTTGGAATTGTGTCAAGCAAGACGGCAACAACTCAGATTTTTCAATCAGGCGTGAGAAATTGGCCCGCAGGCGTGAGCCGGCGTGAGATTGAAGTTTTCAACCCGCAGGCGTGAGACTCACGCCTAAGGCGTGAGAGTTGGCAGGCATATGAGTGTTGAAAAATATTTTTTTCAACACGAGAAGAGAAATTTCGTATCTCCAAGTGGCCATGTAATGTTCTATTTATTATACAAACACCAATGAAATACCAAACCATTTCACTTTAATAGTTTTTTGGTGTGAAAGGTGTGATTTATTATGTAGCCATAGCAAAGGTGATATTTTCACATGTGAAGATCACATGTTATTTTCACAGTGAAGATATCAAGTTTTCGTGTGAAAGCTCCCCTGGTATTTCATTGGTGTTTATATAATAAAAAAGCTTATTAAACATGAGGTACCTCAAGATACACCATTTCGCTCTACAAGTAGGACAACACATTTGCCACATACTTTATATAAAAGGCAATCATGATTTGCCAAATGTTGCATTGCATTGCATCACTAGCTGTTCTGTCAGGTAAACTAGCCATTCCTCCAGGGTAAGAGGCTATCTACCCGTAGTTATGGCTACGGGCTCATTCACTAGAACTGAGATGCAAAATTGCTCGACTTACTACCATGTACAAAATGGTGAACAATAAAATTAGGGTCAATATTCTGGAGTACATTGCATGCCCAACCTGTGTTACACGCTCTTACCATAGCCGCAAGTTTATAGACATTGGTAATAACAGCAATACCTATAAGTAGAATTTTTTTTACTAGAACTCTAATAGAATGGAACACTTTACCTTCCTTATTATTAGATAAGCCTTCCATGGACGCATTTAAATCTGCTGTTACTAATTATTTTAATCTCCTTTATTGATTTTATTCATCATCTTATTTCACTTATTTATTTATTTATTATTGTTTTTTTGTTGTTGTTGTTTGTTTCTTTTTTCTTGGCATTCACAGTGATGGGAAACCTTTGTGAATTATAAAAATAAAATGAAGTAATTTTACCCATGCCTGTACAGGGATACAGTGTTTGCGCAGGGTCTCTTTTAAGACAAAAAATTCTCCCTGCTTTTTCCCAGAGTTAAATTCATGCGTCGTTTAGAGTTCCTCATTTTCCCACCCACACACCTCAATCCACGCCTTCAAAAACTCATTAATAATTTATGAGCTGAACAACCTATCATGTCCACTAAAATCTGTCACGTGCTCACGTTTTAAACCCTGGTAAAACACTGTCAAACTAAAAAGCCTGGGGTTGGCATTTGATTTCAGTCTCAGGGGTATGCGGGGCTGATTGTATTTTGCTTCATTGATATTCTTGATTTAAATATTTCAGCCTCATCAGTATTCTTTATATAAAAAATACTAATAAGGACGACACTTTATTTCATTGTACATGACCTGTGAATATTAATTATCAGCAGAGCAACTGACGCAACAAATGGTGGGTGAATATTCAGTGTTTTTTCAAAATAACACACATAGTAAATTTACTGTTGCAAAAAATTCAGCTTTGTTCTTTCAACAATTTTAATCAGCCCAAAGTTCAGTGACACAGCTGTAATATTAGCTATAGCAGTGTCCAAGTGTTGCACTCAAGACTTGCCAGTTGTGAATACACAAGGCTCGAGTACTGGATTTTTGTTTACCTACCATTCGGCTATTCCAGTAAATTTTTCTAAGAATCCTTTAGTGGAATAGTTGACTTTGGGGTAGTATTTTCAATTAACTTCCTCTCTTCCTTGCCACTTTTTGGCTTCTGAAAAGCTCTGGAACAAGACGCTATATCCTCTTCGGTTAGTGTAGTTCGTAGACTGGAAAATTTCTAAACATGCGTGAGATTTGATTTTCGTACATAATAATTTGTATAGGTAAGAGCATGATTTGTAGTGATATTTGGCATAAATACCACGAGTGATATTTCAAAATTGTTATACGTTATCAGGAGTGGTATTTATGGCAAATATCACGTGCAAATCATGCTATTATTTGTTTATACTACTACCCACACAAGGTTTGTAATTTTCACATGTAGGTATTTCAAATTAATCTGAAATACCGCTGCTCTAAGCCAATCAAATTGCAGAAATTTCTCGTGTAGTCGTGTAACATACGTGATGTGTTTTTCGTATGCTAATTTCCAACGTTCACAAAAGCGTCATTGTTATCAACTCCATTGAGACACGCTTTTCCAGGAATGTTTCTGAAGCCGTTCAATAAACTCGCGAGTCGGGTTTTATCGGGGCGCCGAGTGGCTTTATACCCCGATAAAACCCTCCCGCTCGTGTATTAAATATTACTTATTCCACCGTTCGAAGCTGTAGAAATTACAGATCATGACAGATACTCACAGTGTCCTGTGCGTCTTCATATTCGTTCTTAGTTGGACTCCAAGACTTTTGCACTTTTCAATCATGACTTTGCAGTTGTTTTTTACAGTTGCTAAGTCTACAAGAAAGGCAGGAGAGCGCAACTGAGAGACTTTTTGCATCGTGGATGAATGGATAGGAAACTTTTTCGACAAATTACAAGGTCAGTGCTTCATGTATGACCCCATGAAATGTCCTGTGACCACAGTGCCATTTCATGGCTGTAAGTGCGACCCCATGTGGTAGCTGTAGTGACTGTAATAGCTGTAGTAGCTGTAGTGAGTGTAATAGCTGTATTAGCTGTAGTAAGTGTAGTAGCTGTGGTAGCTGTAGAAGCTGTGGTAGCCATAGTAGCTGTAGTAGCTGTAGTGGGTAGTAAGTCTAGTAAGTGTAGTAGCTGTAGCTCGGTAAGTAAGTGTAGTGGAGGTAGTAGCTGTAGCTCTGGGTCAAAGTCTTTGTTTGTTTGTTTTTGTGTTCCACCTTGCTAAATATATCATAGTCTTATCATCATCTCGGAGCATTTGGTTCCGTCGTGTCAGTGTCATGTCTGGAGTCTGAAACGGGCATAGGAAGACTGTGTGGATCTTTATGATCACGGGAATCACAACAGTCCCTCCCATAAAAGTTGAAGTTCCATTATTGGGTCATCATTTTATTCTGCAGAACTCAAGATTTTTTTTTTTTGTAGTTATGTGGGATGAATAGTCAACTTTGTTATCTGACGCAAATCAACATAAGGATTTAATTTAAGAAAGTCTAGTCGCCGAGAATAGCTATGCATTACTGTTTCCAAAATGAAATCTTGTTCACTAAACTCCAGTAACGACACAAAATTCAAAGCAACAAACACACATGTTAGCAAAGCATTCGAATTTGCACCAGCTTCGCTCTTTCCAGTTTTGTCGTCAGAGGATACCCAAATCACTTTGACAGCGGCGATCGCCATCTTCAACTTGGCGGAAGAAAATAGGGGGCTGTGATCTAGCTTGATCGAATTTCAGCCATCTCCTCGAGTCACAAACTTCACTTGCGACTCGGGAGACGGCTAAAATTCAGAAAACTGATAACAGTTAAAAAGCTACCGCTGCGCTACCACTGCCACTGCAACTATTCACGGCGCATGTGAATCTTATAATAATAAATAATAATAATAAAATATTTATATAGCGCTTATACTTTTCAGTTCTAATCCACCAAAGTCCAAAGCGACGAGCCCCTAAGCTCTTCTTAGAGTCTATCTTTTTGCCGAGGGTCAAGGGTCGAGGGTTCCATGTCGAGGGTCGAGGGTACCATGTCGAGGGTAATTTTTTTGCAATTTTTTTATTTAAAAAAATGTGTTGTTGTTGTTGTTTAATTAAAATCGTACGTGGACATTCGAATTCGCTTAAAAGCAAAGAACCTTCTCCCTTCCTGTGAAAGTAGACAGGTCGTGCCTCAAAAAAATATCATAGAGCTTAGGCAGGGGCACCCAACGACTGTTTTCTGTAAAATATCTGTTCGGAGAAACAAAAATAGCCTACAATTTTCTATTACTTGAGGAAGGCTAAAAATTTCTAGATGGCCTTTCCATTCATGTACAGTTTTGTAGCTTATCTAATAAATTCCCTACGATTTTCTAAAGTTTAGTTTTTCACATTTCAGTCTCCAAGTTAGCCTATTTTTCGTAGAAAAAGGAAACCTAAAATTTTCGGATTCGAAACTGCGATGGAGAGAGGAATCAGAAAAATTCTCACTTTCGTAAAACCTAAAATTGCATCTAAAATTTTCGGGAAAATAATATTGAGGCCCTAAGTAATTTCGAAAAGACTTAAGTTGCCCTAGGAAGACCGAACAGATACAAGTTTTATAGCGTCGCTTAGAATACATTTCTAGAGATTTGAAAGTACTCTCGTCGTTGGGTGCCCCTGCTTAGGCTTATATTTCAGTCACGTCTGCCTCTTCTCTGCCTTGCTTGACTGTTCAGTGGGGTAGTTTGAATATGGATATTTCACCGATTCTTGTTTTTTAAGCTATCTGTTCGGTCGTAGACTTTCACCTAAGAAATCCGAACAGATGAAAAATGTTTAGGGGTTAAAATTATGCCTACACCTGCCGTTTAAATACTAAAATACGTTTAACAATGCTATGTTTAAGTGGTTTTGAACTATATTCTCGTTCGGTGTCCCTGTAGTAAGTGTAGTAGCTGTAGTAAGTGTAGTAGCTGTAGTAAGAGTGGTAGCTGTAGTAGCTGTAGTAAGTGTTACGTTGCAACGTCAGTAAGTATAGTAGCTGTAGTAAGTGTAGTAAGTGTAGTAGCTGTAGTAAGAGTAGTAACTGTACGTAGTAGCTGTAGTAAGTGTGACGTTGCAACGTCAGTAAGTATAGTAGCTGTAGTAAGTGTAGTACTAGGTGTAGTAAGTGTCGTATCTTTAATCTGTGATCTGTGTAATTTAGTGATGACTAAATTTGACCACTTCGTTTCACCGTGATCTTTTCCGCCATGTCACAGTTTGTGATAAAGTACAACTTTCACGACTTTTTTCCATTGAATTCCTTAAAACGATGATGGAGACTTCTGTCGAGCTGAAACTACAACGTTTACGTGATGGAGTCTCAGCCACAAAAAAGATTTTATTGACAGAAAACTCTTTAGTGAAGTGATCACTTCCACGTGAATCATCTTGGCCAAAAAAAGCCATATGATAAATAACAGGGGCACCCAACGGGAAATTTTGAGAAAAAGACCTAAAAACAACAACAAAGCGTGACTAAAGTTTTTTGAGACTATTTTAAGCATTTTGGGAGATTGCTGGAAAAAAATTATCTGTTCTTCACTCCCAGCAAGACTGATGGAAGAGTTCACAGCCAGCAATCTTACAACCTGCAACCTGACTTATTGGGAAGTTTCATAGGGAACAATTCAGATCTTGAGTGGTAAGTAACCCATACAAGTAACCCGTAGCAGCTATTCTAGACTTCAAATCCCCTCTGACACCCTGAATTATCTTTTTCCCAGCAACACTTTCTTTCCAAGGACTATTATTTCTTCCACATCTCCCAGCCAGCAAAAATGTGCCTGAAGAACAGATATTTCGAGGAACAGATCCATTGGGTGCCCCTGAAATAACTCGTTAACTTCGAACACTCAGTCTTTACAGGAAAATCTCAAACCTCAGTCTTGGTCTATAGCTCAGTCAATACAGCAAGACCTCAGTTTGAGTTTTCCCCTAAAGACCTCTCTCTCGGTTTAATATGTAGTCAGTATCTATTATCTTTTGTACAAGTTACCGCTGATTGATGATATGCTGTCGCAGCTGTAATAACAGCTGTTCGTATGTGCATCGCGGCCACAAGCAGAAACATAAAGGTGCGGCGAAAGGTAAAATCCTAACCTTGGGAGAGAACGCGAGCCTGCAATTTTTCAGAACAATCCCGAGACTTTTTAACCTTTTGATTCAGGTGACCAAATCGGAAGAATCTGTTAAATGCGAGTTCTTAACTCTGGAAGTCTTCCTTAAATTGCTAATAATGGACGGACCACTAGAAAAGTAATGGGGGTGAAGGAACCGCCGAACCCCCCCAAACCCCCCCCAACCCCCCCCCCCCCACCCCAAAAGAAAAAACAACAACAAAAAAATGTCTTTATTATAGTATTTAATCTGTGTTTTTAACATTTTGTGGCTAGAAAATGATGCGAGAACTACAAGAGCCTTCAAATCGGACTAAAATTTTACACGACTCTTATTTTTGCCCTTTTTCATACAAAACCGTCCACTCAGTAATGCCTTATTTACATGTAAATACAATTAATTTACAAAAAGAGGTATATTTACATAATTATGCAGAAGATTAAGAAATGGCGGATTATAGATATGGCACTGAGTCCCATCCGACCGAAATACATCCGTTAAGGTATTTGAAAGACTCTCTAAGTATATTGAATTGAAGATTGAAAAAGCCAGACTGTCGAAAGTAGATTTAAAAAAGGGCTGGAAATGTACGTTGACAAAATTCCGAGCACAGCCAGCATCAACGAGCTTCACAAAATTACTCCGGCTGCTGGGAACAGCTCGTATCCTCACAAAGGTTCCCTCGGTGAAGTGAACTCTTTGGTACCCAAGGTCCACGTTTTGGATCCGATGCTTCAGCGACTTTGTACAGTATTCATTTAATTTCAGTGGTCCAGAATTGATTCGGCAGTAGGTTTAAGAGGTGCTGGCATGCCAAAACACATGGCTGCGCGGCTTTTATGTTCCATGACAACTGTGATGAATGGGGATCAACTGTTACTATCATTCAAGTGGGCAATTATATGTTGGTGGATGCAGTGACGTGTCCTGGTATGCAAACGGTGAGTCCTTTATTTGACTTTAACAACCCTGACATATATCGGACAGGAAATTCGAAAATATCTCTGAATCACTCAAAGTAGGAGGTTACTATAGTGTACTAGGCCGCTAAGAATGTTGGGAGGGTTTTAACCACGTGCTTTTCATAGCGGCGGTCATGTTGTTGTGACTGTAATCGCACTAAAATACGTTGAGTTAAATCTGGTTGTTTGAATGTTTTACTAGTCCAGGGAGTACTACAGTTACGTCTAAATTTTCTTGCCTAAAGGTGATCAAACAGACTCCTCCGAGAATTTTCAGCTCGAATACCATAATATCTTTCAAAACAGAGTATTTCGCCTGTGATTGACACCTATTTCGCGAGTTTTCATAAAGGGCTCCAAAATTAAGGTATAGCGATTTTTAAAAAGGTCTCTGTTTATTTGCTAGGCTGTTGTCGGTATGAAGATTCCAGCAAACCCTTTATTTACTCACTGAGCAACAACAGTGGTTCTGGATACGCGGTGTACAACTCAGTGAAGCTAAATGTCAAGTCAGATGGACAGTCTAAAGCTGTATACAAATGTCATTCCCACGGACCAACATTTGGTTTTGGATATGACATTCGCATATGGGACAAGACGCTGCAAGTAATCGGCATTCTTTGACTGATTGTAACAGAAGCTATCTCCTCCCCCAGGGTATTCTTTATCTGGTTCTCACTGTACATTCTATGCTGGAACTACACCTTCACCCCAACTGGCATCGAGGTGTTTTACGAAAAAACCACTTAAATGGCAATTTTCAACATTCAACAAATATATTCCATTTTACCAATTATCTGTTTACGTTGTGACATGAGTCCATACTATTATGGCTCTTGGTTGTGACAAGCAACCTGAGCTTTAAAGTTTTTGCAAGAAAGACGTTTTTTGGAATAGCGTGGAGGAAGGTAAAGGGGAGCATGGGGGGAGGGGGGGGGGGGGGGGGCGGAGATCTACGTTGCCCACCCAACCTTTCTTCACTTCACTAGACACAATCCCTTCTTCGCTCGGAACTTAAATACGAGCTTGACATCTGAGCTGATTCCTCTTACCCCGTCCCCTAATAAAAATCAATATTTCTCGTTTTATTAGTTAGTGTCCGATCAGCTATGTCTAGAATAACTTAACTCTAAATAGATGTTCTGGATCAGAATATCGCGATCACTAGACCGCAAAACAGTCGAATATTTTTCATGCAAACGCGCACGGTCTCCAAACAAAAGGACTGAAAAAATTCGCGTCTTCCCCACTATCTGAGAGCCTGGAACAGGCTAGGTAGTGGATTGGGAACCAGTAAAAATACAATAATGGCCGATTGAACTGACGCGTGTTATTTCGGCGCCTAGAGTACCGACAAAACTGAAATCACTCTTTGGCAGTTTAAGCAGTTTCAGTTATTAGCTATAAGTCGAGTTTTGAAAAGTAACATTATTTTTGCGGGTCACTGGGGTAGTGTTGTGGTAAGAAGACATGGTTCGATTCTGGGTCGTGAGCTTCTTCTCGTCACAAGTACTTTCAAAAACATGTCAAAAAGTTTTCAAAGTGTTTCATCTGAAGAATTATGGAGATCGAGGAGGCCGTAGGCCGAGGCGGATAACACCGAGCTTCGATCTCGGATGTTACTCAGCCACATTCAATAATTGTTTTATTATTCATTCAAAATAATTCCTGGCTTAAAAACAAGCTAAAACACGCTTACCTCCATGGATGTTAAGTTCATCTTCGTAAGTGCATGTTTATCGGCAAGTTCAGAAGATAAAAGGTTGTTCAGGTGTGTAAATATTCTCCTAACAGCAGATGTCATCCGTAGAGTTCTCTTCTTGCTTTTCTAAAAATGGTTTGGCCCTTGACCACATAGGTGAACTTTTCAATTTTGCAAACAAAGGATACTCCCTAAGAAATGCAGATTTTGAAATACCTCGCTACTCAACAGTAAGATATAGAAAACACTCTATTAGGATCCTGGGCCCATATCTTTGGTCCAGATTATCCTCAAGTGATCGACAGCGACCCTCGCTGAACAATTTCAGAAACAAATCGTCGAATACGAAATAAAAGTAAATATCTGAAGAATACTCGACCGTCGATAAAGTAGGAAGTGAAAAACCTCATTTGTTATCTAATCTCCAAGCGAGCAAGACTTAACGCCGTTATTAACAGCGTTCTTGTTTTTCACATGTCGTTAAATTCTTCCATATTTGTTCGACAGTAGCTGGTTATGATGAATTATGCGTGGGATTTTTGCCAATCAGAAATGGAGAAATATTTTGAATGAATAATAATACACATTGCCAGATCGGCGTGAAAACAAAAACAGCACCGTAATTATACAATGCTTTATTTACTGCAGGAGCTCCTGTTTATTGTTACATTTCTTTCACGTCAGTTGTTTAACCAAAAGGACTTTGAACTATTAAATACGACTGAGTTTTACGCTCATTCATAATTTGCTTATATGTGCGGTTGAGAGACACTTAATCCAAGTCTGGAAATGGATCTGACAGCAAGGGTATCAAGCTTAAACCTCTTTTTCGACATCTTGTAACAATTTTTTTTGCCACAGTTAATTCTACAGGTACTTCTTACATTTTACCAAAAAAGTTCGCAAATCGGCTTAACACACGCTTTGCTGAAGCTTCAACCCCTTACCCTTTTATATACCATTTTTCACGAAAAAGGTACCGCTTTCGTGTACCTTGTAATGACAAATAGTACCCCTTTCACATACCTTGTTTCGAACTTTGCAACCATTTTAACTGCTGTAGATGCACTGTCATTTAAATGGAAATCAATCACAAAAATAGAACGTTTTCTCGACTTTATAAAGCAATAAAAATCATCTGTTAGCCGTTTGGGCCCTTTCACAGACCCAAATGACAGGTTTCCCTACCCTTTCATATACCTGAAGCCTAAGAGGGTACCCCTTTCGGGCGTAGCCTCGTCGTATAGGCCATTATAGGGAGTAGCCCCTCCCCGGGACCTGCAGGGAATCCTATTCATCGACGACATACCTTATTATAGGAAATTAACGCTCCATAAAATTAAGGTATTGGAAATTAACGCGACTTAAATTAACGCGAATTTTAACGATTCGCGTTAATTTCATGAATCGTTAATTTCCTATAATAAGGTAGGCCTCACGAGGGAGCCAGTGATTCCTTCGCATTTGGCGCAAATATAGAGTCGACGCAGTACGGTAAAGAGTGGAATCAAGTGAAGAGCGTGCGAGTCTCAGCACATGATAGTGACCTTATTTTGACCTGGGATCCAGATCACTCTCTTCCCCTAGCTTTGCATGAAGCTTGATTCGTTCGAGATCTCGGACATCTTTTGGCGTTTTCAAAAAGGGTTTAAGTTGAAAAAGATATGATATTTACTGCCTTTAATCCAGTAACAGTATTAAAAGTCAGTTAGTTAAACATTTGATACAAATTTTTAAACCTACGTTTTCCAAGATATTTTATAAATTAAATTACGTGCAATGATAAAGAGAAAGTCCAGCTACGATAGTTTTAATCACACAAATCCTAACTCTCGATACACCGGACCAAGGTGGACTCTTGGTGCATTTTCGTAAGCTTTCGGTCTTCGATAGAGTAAGCTGCATTTGACATATGCCTGACGACACACTGCCTTTAAACAGAGGAAAAACCTGAAATACCATTTATCAATTTGCACTCGTGCGTTGTTTAATAAGCTGCGTAACGTAGTCTTCACGTTTCCGTCTTAGATTCTGTAGTTGGACCGCCTTTGGAAAGCTTTTTCCTATGTTTTTCAAAATGTTTGTAAAAGGAAATTTGCAACTTTTCTCTCCTTTTATCCGCCGCAGCCTGAAAGTAAGTTCATGATAATTATTGCACGTTTGTGGCAGGCAATATTTTGCCTCTGCATTCTCCAAACCCAACTCTGTAGCCATTTCCTTGGCAGAATCCCGTCATAATCACTTCATCTCCATCCTGAAGGAACTTTCTGGTGACACCTTCTCCCAGATCTAGTGGTTTAGTACCCTTCCAAGAAAGTTCCAGCATCGAACCGTAAGAATCCGGCGTCTGAAAATACAATGTGAACGCACACATACTACATGTCATGTAACAAATTCAAGATACCTAACATGAATAAGCCATGGATAAATATTTTTGCTTTCGAAACTACGCCAGAATATGAGTTAAGGAAAACTTAACCTGCCAGCGAATAAAGAGCCTCTAGTAAACTCGGACTCGATGTCATATGCTGGCAGAAGTTTGCTGTTGATTCTTGTTCGTCCTCCCAGAGGTTTCTCTTGGGGGACTCTGGTTTTCCTGTCCCCAAAGAACATTTGTAGAATTCTACTTCTGTTGGGGATATGGTAGACAAAGTACCACAGAGTGGAAAGTGGATGTGTTCCTACTGAGTCAGCATATTACTTGTTGATTCATTATTATTTTTTTTATCATTTACTTACTTATAGATTTATAACAATGTTCGCCTATCCGACTGCGCTTAGTTACCAACAACACGAAGGCGCTCTTCTGCAGTTTGGTGTCAAAGGGGGAGGGGTAACGAAAGGAATAAGCGAAATGTGTCATGAACTATCACAATTACAAAGGGACTGTCTGATCGACTGATAAAACAATGTTATTAATCACCGTAGATTATTTAATGGCTGCATATATAAAAACACCTCACCTCTCCGCTGATTGTACCGGACCCCATAAGATCCCCAGGGCGAACATTACACCCTGTCACTGTGTGGTGAACTAACTGCTGTTTAGGTGTCCAGTACATATTCTGTAAGAAAAATAATTTATTGACTACACTGAACAACCAAACTAGCCAGGTTCAAGCTAAGATTACACTTGTTGCTGTTCAACTTATTGCTACGAAATGCCTCCGAAGATTCCACGCCGTACGGTTGCTCAAGTTGCATTGAAAATTTATGCTAATGACCTGGAAGCCTTGAGTTTTAGTTTGTCGGGTTATGGCCTCTGATACACACGTCACACTACGAGGTCTCTTATCCGTCAACGTTAGTGGAGTGGAATGCGCGCGGACGGAGAACGGCGAAGGCGTGAGTGGCCGTGCGGACTAAGAAACAAGGGATAATGCTTGCTGCGTCCTAGATTTTTGAATAGTCTACAATTCTAACAATGGCTCAGAAAATAACCTAAGGTAAATTCTTGACGTTACACACTAGGGATCCAGCAAACAAAATCATATTTTTGGTGACTTTTTTGAGCCGCAACCAACTAGATGGGTCAAGATTAACATGTAGTACACACGCATTTTATGGACCCTGTAATAAGCCCCTTTTCTCCCGCGAAGCCAGCCTTGCTTGTCAGGTACTGATTAATACAGACAAAGTTTCCACTTCTATTAGAAATCACTTAAGTACGGTATTACTATTTGTGATTGGAATTATAGTCGAACTTCTCCACAACGGCCACCTCGGGGACAGAAGAAAGTGGCCGTTATGGAGAGGTAGTCGTTATGGAGAGGTAGGGGTGAAAAATGACAAATTTATATAGGGGAGTACAAAGTGTTTATTTTGCCAAGTTTATGATTATTGTATCCTCTAATGGTAACCTAATCATATATAATATATAGAGATAAAATACACAAAGTACTTAAATAATGTTTTGAATTGATATGTTAACATGACAAAACGAGCAAGGCTCGGAACATTCGCTATAAGTGTTATATTGCCCAGTTCCTTGGCCTCATTATTCCGCGCGCCCAAAGCGTTTCGGGTCACGTGGTCCATTCGCCTCGGATACGTCACCGAAGTGATTTGACCGAGAGGGACTGGGAAAACGCCGTACAGGGACTAGGCATAAATTGTGATAGACAATTTATGCTTACTGCAGCAGAGTAAATGGAACACTATCAAAATATGATTGCTGCGATTAAATCATCAACGCGCCACAAGGGTCAAATTTCGCGACCATTCCTGACTTTTTCGTCAGTCACTAAAAAACTGGCCGTTGTTGAGAGGTTATTTTGGTAGTTGAGGACGTGTTGTAGAGAGGTTTAAACAAGAGTCAATGTATGGACTGCACGCCGGGACAAAAGAAATTGGGCCGTTGTGGAGAGGTCGCCGTTAATGGAGGTTCGACTGTAGCTTTTTCATAGAGGGCACAAAAAGTTTTCTTTATTTCTCACCTTAAAATTGGTGGTACAGATAGTTACAGGACGCTTCATAATTTCACCTGGGTAAACAAAAGTGAACATTAGATATATGTACGTGCGCCACTACTTCCATTTGGAAAAAAGTTGGTAGATAATGTCATAGAATAGAAGCACGTAAGGATGAAGCGGGAACCCGGAGGCAGAGGGACCGGTATCGTGTTTTTTATTACTCGCGACTGCAGGAAAGATCCCGGATAAAAAGAGGAAATTGCTGCGGAACCGTTCCTTCTCCCAGCGCGAGTAACCAGGCTACTAGTGCTCATATGTGTTCATATAGTAGCAACCGATGTTGTCTTAGATGAATTGTTTGGTTTAAAGCTGTCGAGGATTTCTTTCAGTGCGTACATCGTAAAGATAGTATGATACAAACTGTGCCTGTGGATGTGATACCGGTATTCTAAGTAATTTTCTACATACAGTTTAAGGAAACTTCCAGGTTAACATCAAAAGTGTAAGGATCCGTGTGCTGGAGGTATGGCAGTGGGGTGGGTTCCTAAAATATTGAAGATAAAAATATATATTTTAAAACAAGTATACACTCTTTAAAAAATACTTACTTTTAGTGCATGACCTAAACAAACCTAGCGCATTCATAAGAGTATTTCTTTATACGAAAACCGTACGTCTGGTTACGAAAAAAGAAGTTTTTTTTAGGAGGAAAACTGGCCATGTTAAAGATAAGCAAAACCGCGTTAAAACCTTTAAAACGTCGGGCTGGTGCACAAAATGTCTATGACGGTTCAAGAAGCGATCAAATATTGAATTGAGTGGGAAATAGTTCTCAACTTGTTAAATCTCAAATTGGCTCGAGCAACAGGAATTATCAGAGCAATGCTTTTTATTTCCACATTGTTTATTTCTTCAGATTTAGACAAGGGGGGGGGGGGCAAAGAAGAACATGTTTTCTGAGACAGATTTCAAGATCGTTAACTTTTAATATACGTCGTTAATATTTAGCCCACAACATATAAGATACGTACACAAAAGAAGATAACGGACTCACCTGCACTGGATTTGCAATAGCAAAGTCTTGGAGAGCATCCATGGTTACAACCCAGGGTGAAATAGTAGTTGCAAAGTTTTTGCCGAGAAATGGACCCAAAGGAACATACTCCCACTTTTGTATATCACGAGCTGGAATTGGAAAAAAAATTAATAACCCGTGCAAAACATCCGCCTTTTGGATGCTACAATTCCCTAATATTGGTACCTTTAGGTCACTTATAACAAATACATACATGCCTGCCTTCACTTCTCGGTTTTGGGGAACCGTAATACGCCACTTGTACATCTCCCATAATGCACCTTATTTGCCCCTCCCCCCTCCCCCCCGCAAATTTTGCATAACCTTTGTTTTTCATTCCTCCTGGGTATTATAACCGTCCCAAGAGAAATTGAAAACAATGCTTATGCAAATTTTGGTGGGCAATAGGGTGCATTAAGGGAGATGTGCAAGTGGGGTATTCACGGTTCTGCACTGAGGTGAAAGGCTTTCCCCACTATGGCTTTCATACTGGTGTGAAAACGTCGTACCTACCTGGATACGTTTCGGTCTTTCATGAGAACGATTTCAATGGTTAACGATTTCAATGGTTATTTGCACGAACAGCACATTTACACATTACAGAGATACATTAGATTTCGTGCATAGTTAAACAAATACAAGGCCATAAAATGGACTGGAGACAAGCTCTGTAATGCCAGTAATGGTACAAATGTTGTACCAGTATCTAGGAAACAAACATTTTAAATCACTAAACATTTTGGAACGGGTGACCGATAAATATGTACGTAAAAAAGTGATGAATTTCACGCATACATGTATGCTGTAAATGAAGCAAAATTAGTTAGCCAAAGTAAAAATTCCTGTCGTTATACAACCTCTCTTGAGATGGCATTAACTTACCACTCCAGTCGTTCATAATAACCATTCCAAAAATGTGTTCTTGTGCCTGAAAATTTACAAATTAAAATCAACAGTTTGTTTTTGCTCCTTAAGTAAATCTATGTGCAACATTTTGTTGATGCAGGTAGAAAATGTAATAACCTATTATTCACTTGCATATGATAATTTACAGAAAAGTGCAATTTAACACTTGTAGATAAAACGCATATCCAAGTTAAATCAAGCTAAACACTTGTTCTTCATTTCTCTCAAATTTTCTCACTATAGTGGTGCATGTTTATCAGCTCGCAGAGGGTAGTGCTAAGCTTGTCATCCGAAAGGTTTCATAAGTTTACACAGTTTACATTTCATAATTTATCTTTGCATTCTGAAAATAGAGCCTGATTTCAGATTAGTGCATGATGAGTCTTCGGTAAGATACAAGTGTTAGCTTGATTCAGTCATATGATGTGGCTATATTCACACTAACACTGTGAAACACTTAACAATTATTCCACGAGCCAAAATTGAATACCAGGTGGTAAATAGCTCGTGACGTACAAAGCATAGAGTTAACTTTCACTAATCACGTATTATCCAGTAAGGATAAATGGAATAATTGTTTCAATTACATTCTCAACCTTCGCTTTCGGCCCATTTTTATTAATCTCCCCTGTAACTGTACAGGATTCAGGCCGTTGGCCGGTCTAAGTAAATCACTGGCACTTTTGCACTCATTTTCCATATAAGACACCGATCATAAAGTACGGGGGGGGGGGGGGGGGGGGCTACAAAAAATCATTTTAAGTACCGGTTTTTGTGGCCCACCTCCGAATTATTTGATAAAATTGAGGTGGCCTACCCCTTGAGTGGCATAGAAAGGCTTAGTGGCCCACCCCCGAAACAAAATTAGTCATGTGGATAGGTACGTGGGCAACATTGGCTTACCACTTTAATCAGAATCTCCAAAAAAATCTCCTCGATCGAAATGTTGTAACACTTCGTCCCACTCTTGAACAGAATTCATCTTCTATCCTATAATTCGCTTCTTTATTATCATCATCTTCTTCGCTGGAACTTCCAATTTCTTGAAGAACGACATCCTAGTCTTTGTTGCTGCCATCATACTCTTTGTTGTCACAACCATTGCTGTCATCATCAGTGTCATCTGCATGAACACTATCATAGTCATCATCGTTGTCGTCCACTCTCTACTCCTCGTCGCCATTATGAAAATCGACATTTTCTTCCACACTAACCTTTCTGGCAGGTTGCTGACAAGTTGCTTTGTCAAGCTGGGCTGTGGCTAAACAAGTTGAAATTAACGCTAGATTCTCGTTTTTCTTCATTTTCTTATTTCTCAATTGGTGCTTTTCCAGAAAGAGATTTTTCAGTGTCCCTGCGATGAATACCTCCTCCCATTTGTAATCAGTGTACTTCATTTGGGAGTCAGTTTCTCTCTGACGTTTACTGTGACCTTTTCGTTTTGATCTCTGGGGTGTCCTTCTGGTGAAGCGATCGGAGTTTGGTCAAATGCTAAATATTTCAGACCTGGTGTAGCCGTTTCATCAGGCTTTGGACGTGGTACCCGGTGCAATGAATCGCTGGAAAGAGGAAATCTCATGCGGAACTCGCACAAGACTCCACTCGTCAATGGAAGTGGTCGCGAAATGCACGACATTTTGTTTAAAAAATTTCATTCTGAAGGCAGACGCTCGTATGATCTTCACTGCCAGCTTTCAGCTATCTCATTGCAAGCGGCAATTGCAAAAGGTGGTTCAGAAGAGGAACCCTTAAAGCCAACTGACCGTCATACAAGTAATCAGAAGATTAAAAGACCACAGAATTATTGAAAGAGAAATCTGAGAAGCTGAAGAGCAGTATCCAGAGAGAGAATGCCCAGCGGTTCACCAAGTCTGGGAAAATCATCACTGGGCAAGGGTGGGGGCAATGCTTCTGAATCAATGAAACATGTTTGGGAGTAATTGCAGAATTGCAAAGAAACATCAACCAGACTTTGATGAGAGTAGAGGCCCAGAAAGAAAAACACAAAAGATACTTTTGTGTCTTAAAAGAGAAGAGTGAAAGAAAACAAAGCTAAAGCTAAGAGGCGCCGCCGTGAAAGGGCAGAGAAAAACTGTTAGAGAGTGTTATCCACCACATTAAGTTAATCATCATCTTGTGGTGGTGTTATAAACTCGGATCATTGTATCATGATAGACCTTAAAAGCTTCAAAAAGAGAGAAGGTCGCTGGTTAAAGCCATTGATAAATAAAGGCAAATTTACAGTGGATGCTATCGAAACAATCAAAGGATATGTGTCACCAGTTTTGTTGAGTGTTAGAAGATGATAGTGATGATGATGTTGATGAAAATGACGATGATGATGGTAATCCTCCTGATGATGGTAATGGAGAAGATGATGATTAGAAGAAGACAAAAGATAAAAAATATGTTTATAAAGTTTAGCTTGATGAACAGTAAAAATGCTGGGCCCACGTAGTAAAGCTTTATTCTATATTTTATACTACAAAAAGCTTCTGTGACTCCTTTTCAGGTTTATAGGTTATACATATGTAATTGGAAACAAAATGTGTATGTGAATTCCTGTATAAGATTAAGTAACGTTTGTTGTTGTTAAGTAAAGTTGTGAGATGTGAATATTTTTACCATGACCCACCCCTACTGCAGTGCATTATTTTTCCTGACCCACCCTTTCTGTCAAGATGAAAAATAGTGACCCACCCCCAATTTTTCATACCCCCCCCCCCCCGTACTTTATGACCGGTCCCTAAGGTCAAATGTAGGTCTAACGTTCGATAACTGCTATTTAATGAAGCAATGGGAAATCCCGGAAATGCATTTTCCTAGGTTGAGAATTTAATAGAAGATAGTCAGCACTTCAAACTGCCTCCGTAGAATCTTATGCCACTTGGAAACATAAATAGTTGCATGTGTACCTTTTCAATAGTTATTGGTTCTCCTAGATTATTTCCAGGACCACAAAAGAATGCCTGTCGACATAAAGAACAAAATCAGTCTACCCGTTAATCAATTAGAGCTCTAAGTAAAAGAACTACTGCATTTAATGCTGTAACTCCCGCCCGGTAAGCTCAGTTGGAAGAGCGCTGGTCTGCCTAGCGGGAGCTCGTGGGTTCAAATTTCGAACGAACCAACAAGAAGAGTCTTAAAAAAAAAATTAATAAAATCTCCCCGGGTAGGATTCAAGACCTTGTCTCAGTAAAGATGATCGCAGCCTTTTATTGGGCGGTGACGTTGTCCTATTTTATACTTCTTTCATTGGTCAATTCGAAGGGAACGTACAAGAACTCACACTTTGTCAAGTGTTCGAAAAGTGCAGGAGACGTTTCCCGGTTATGTGGTCTGCCTTGCCCACATCATTCATATCATGATGGGTTGGGTGGGTAACAGTAAGCTGTGCCGCATAAATAAACATATAGAGCGATTTTCGTATGACCTTGAAAAATGGTTTCGCTAAGTGTTCGTTATTTGTTTCATCAGCCAGTGGATGAAAAGATTAAAACATGGACTCTTCGTTTTCCCGCCGAAGAAAACCTTAATATGGAGAAGGAATTGTTCGATTGGCTAATCGAGTTGCAGTATGACGTCAACGCGAAGTATCGATTGATTTCTAGAAAGTTCTCGGGCATGAAGTTTTTTCACCTGAGCGTTCGCTTAACCAACCAAACGCCACGCGCGTTTGTGTCCGTTCTATAAACCAATCAAATCGCTCTTTTTCCGTTTGTTGTTTCTGTTTTGTTCGCGCGTTTCAGTTCAAGTTCATACGAAAATCGCTCTAATGTAATGAGGATACGTCCCTTTGGACATTAGTTAAAGTTGTAGATATGCTTAGCTATACGGCCTGTTTACAGATATCCCCTGGGAAGAATAAAAGCAAAAAACTGAAAATATGAATTTGAATTACTAACTACTACATGTAAGATTCTGGATTAGCTATGACACAATAATTCAAAACTCCTTTAGCTGAAATTATGATTCAATAATAAAAGTTATAATAATCCTAAAAATATATAACTTTTAAACGCCAACCCTGCTTACAAACTCCTTAATTCCGGCTAAGCAGGCAAATTATCAGGCAACGAATTCCAGTGTTTGGCGAAATAATAGAAAAAATTTAAGAGATATTTGGTGCTATTCACCCGTGGTATAGACGATACATTTACAACCCACAGATTGTAATTACTCGTTCTTGCATTAAGAAAACACTTACCAATTTGTAAGGCCAGAGAGCTTAAGCAAGGAGAACGCTGACGTCACGGACGTCGTGAATAGCAACCGGAATCTGAATGCCCTTGTTTTGACTCCCGCTGTACGAATTTATCGAGTCAGTGCACAAAATATCAACTTCCGGTTGTCATTTTTAACTTCCGGGACGTCAAAATTCTCCTTGCCTAAGGTCCCTAATTTAGCATTTGGCCACGTGTCTACATTTTTTTAATGCTTTAAAGTAATAAATATAATTATTAAATTTTTAGAAAATGCTAGACATTTTAAACATTGTTTACATTGTATCTTTTTAAAATCAATTTTAAGTAGTTTTGGATTTCTAAAAGGGTTCTTGGCAAGTACAGTAATCAAAGAGAGCTACTTCCAAAAGAAACACAAATATGTTTAAAATAAGACGGCGATGTAAGGAATAATTAAATATTTATTTAGCATCTTATGGTCACCTCTGTACGTGTATGTTATGTAATGACATACCATTTCAAGCTCAAAATCCAGTAATTTGCAGGGTCCAAAAACTGGAGGTTTCGCTGTAAACATTGAGATTAATTATTTAACTCACTGTGGTGTGTGCTTGATACTACAAATGTTTATATCTGTACCCAAGAGCCATAATAGTCCTATTATGGCTCTTGCTGTACCTGATTCGTAACCAAAACACTTGGACATACCGATTGGTCACAAAGTCCACAAGACTTGGAATGAAGATTAGCGCAGAGAAAAGAGATATTTAAGACAGCTTTGCTGTAAATAATCTGGAGAGAAACCCTAGCTTTAAGTAGTTTTCACACTCAGTTGGAAATAAAAACAATTGACCAAGGTCAGGGTAAGGGATAATGACCTTAATACTTGCTGTAGGTGAAAGGTAATTAGCTGTTGTTACCGGGAACACAAACAAGGTTTGCCAACAAGTCACAAGATCGTTTAGTTCTGTAAATCATTTCCAGAATGTCTTAACATATTGTTATTCATACGTATCTTCTCAGCAACGTTTTAGTTTAAGTCGTCATGTCATTTGGCCAATTCCTGGATGTTTGTTACATTAACACAATAGGTCAGGAGTGATAGGGGATACTTGCAGTTAAGGTTAATCAAGTCTGACATGCAAACTTAACACTGCAGTACTTACTGTCATCGGATCTGGTCTGTCCTAGAGGTCGTCTGACAGGAGTCCCGGATATCACAACTGAAGATGCTCTTCCATGATACCCCACAGGCAAATGAACCCTATTATGATAAACAAAAAAATAGTCAAAATTGTTTTCAGCTCTGGGGCCCGTTTCTCGAAAGTCCCGGTAACTTTACGGGCCCGAAATCAAATATTCAAATCGAAATATAAAGAATAAGAGCGCGGGTCCTGGCTAGCAAACTACTCCATTTTGTTTCATTAACTGACAGTTTTATCGTGTTAGATGCAAAACCATTGAAATTTCGATCTTTAATGCAAACGGAGACCGCTTACCGGGCCCGTTAATTATCGGGACTTTCGAGAAACGGGCCCCAGAACCCTAATTGTAATTTTGTTAACGCTAGATGGATTACAATTAGACTACGAGCAGTCTCTCTTTTTTCTGTAGTCTGTCGAGCAAAACGCGAAACACGCAAATGGACACGCCCGTGACTGATGGCGCGAGACGGGAGAGGCACTGCCGCCTTCGTTTCGCGCGTCTCGCGGCTTCGCCGCTCCCGCGCGCGTGCATTGCTCTCACTAAATCTGAAGAAAAATAGAGACTGCTCGCAGTCTAGATTACAATCAGTTGTCTGAAGTATGTGCAAATGTGCAACCTTCGATTCAACACTGTCAAATGTTAAACATAATTATTTTGTTACTCTAAAATTTATTAAAACTATCCCAAACCCTCTCTTTCAAGGAAAAATGTATTACTCTGTATATTTCATAATCTCTTCACATTGTTCTTTGGCTGCATGCTAGGAAGTAAGATATTGTTCGAGTGAGGCCTTTTTACTGCTGCAATTAAATATAAAGATGGAAATTTGACCTATGGCCAATCAATGGCAACATCAGGGATGATGAGATGGTGATCCTGTAGATTAGCAAAAGCTAGGATTTTATTTTATCCTTCATTACAGCAGTTGAAGGCCTCATTACTTCGGCGGAGCGCGAAGTAAAGGATTCGCGACGCTCAGGAATGTATCAAAGTTGACTTTTTTTGACACGATTGGGCACGCAAAGTCTGTAGGTTTTCGGTTTTATTCGGCTATTTGACGAAGTGAGAGCCGAATTAGTTCGAGATATCTCGAGATCACTTCGATTTCTTTGATTTGTTCTTTAAATTTTTCGAGGAAGAAAGAATTATTATTTTGGCCTTCCCGAGGTTTGAACCGACTCACCTGTGTGACCCGTTGGATCAGAGGAGACTCTAAGTTGAGGGATCAGCCGATTGCGCTACTCGGACCCAAGATAGTTCGGCAAATGAAAAATAGTTACGAAATTATGCACTAGTTTCGGGACAAGCTTGGGCGTGCAAGTTCGTGACTTTTCGGCTTGTTTCGGCTATTTCACGAAATGAGACCGGACTACTTCGGATCGGGATATCTTGAAATCACTTCGAGTTTAGTCTTTAATTTACTTGAGGAGTAAATAGAGGATATAACGTGGCCGCACAGAGACACGAAATTTCTCTTCGAGTGTTAAAAAACACTTCAAGAGTGAGCCCACCTTTCGAACTGTTTTATGATGAATTTAAAGTTACAAAATGCTGCACAAAGACATTTTGTCTTTGTTGAGTGTTACGTAGAAAAATCATGCGTTGCGTGACTTTCTCGAACGTTCTGTACGTTTTTGGATTAATCATGAATAATTAATTAGGGCATGTTTACATTTCAGAATGAGTTAGAAGATTTGCATCAGTCACTGAAATCACAAAATATGTCGAAAAGCTACTACTATTTGCCTGTTTAGTATTTTCTAGAACCTTATCTCAACCGGTATACAAGTTCCAAGCGAGTTCTTTTGAAGAACTAAGTTTTTTCCCACGAGCTGGACTGCTGTGTTAAGTCAAGTGTGACGAAGGTCGATTTTCAAGTTCTGTGTTTACAAGTTGGTGGAAGCCGTAAAATATCTGAAGTTCAAGTGAGAGTTTGTTATTATTGGCAGAGGCTGTTTAGTTTTACTTAAGTTCAAGTCAAGTTTGTGTTGGCGGATGCTGTGTTTTAAAGCCCTGTAAAGGCTATGTTCCTCTGGTATTAAACCTCCTTGTGTTAATCAGACATCCCTGCGTGCTGATAGTCAGTGAATAATTATCCTCAAAACATTCGAACTCGGAACATTAAGTTTTAGCCAATTCCATGCGCAAGGTAATTGACTCCTTACCCATGCCTTACATATCTTTAATCAGTACATGAGATTGCTATGCTGTTTTTTAAGCCTGATGTGACTAAGAAAAATAGAGAATTCTTTTTTCACTGTTTGTTTTGTTTAATAGACTTGTTATTCACCGCCAGTAAACTCATTTTTGACCTAGGTCTAAACGTTTAGAGCCAAGTCAAATTTAGAAGGATTTGTACGGAGTCATCAGAGCATAACTGGGCTAATATCTCACAGACCATTTGGCCCGAAATGCTAGTTTTTGGCAAGAAGGCCTCTTGGATATTACTCTTTTCAGAATATCCTGACAAATCCCATAATTTCACAAATAAAAACCTTACTCTTACCATATTTCATTTCTTACTATTTCTCCGCATTTACAATTAATCAGTTCCACAACCACGACGCCGAAGTGTACGCTCCATAGCGTCTTGTTCGAACAATATCTTACTTTCTTTTATTTCGGTATATCATTTATAGTTTCACAAATACCTTAAAACCTACACTTACCAGTTTGGCATTAAAGCATTTTCCTTTCCCCTAAACATCGTACCAACATTTGTTGCATGGTTTTTGGATGAATAAAAGTCTGTATAATCACCTGAAATACAACAGCACTGTAATCAGGAAGGGAGAATGAACATAAAGATCAGTAGAACTTCATAATAATAATTTCAAATATAGGGTAGGGGTTGCAGGTGGGTTTGGTGAGATTAGATGAAACCTAATTGAAGTGCCCTGATTTTGTTCAACAGATAAGTGTGAACTCCTTGAAAATACACTCTTATAACTGCCACAAAAATATTCTAGAAAACGGTAAATTGGTAAAAGCAGGTTTTTGTTAAAAAAGTAGCACATGTTTTGTAGAAATAATGTAAGCAATTAGAAACGTTTGATGCTGACTACCCTCCTGCAGGGAAGAGGTAACTGCAGTTGTGATGGACAGATATGAAGTGAAATTGAAGTCCTCTGTGTTCATTTAATTCAACAGCCGGAAACAGAATAGTGAGATAAGACAATTTCATAAGAAGACACAACTAACCAACAAAATACTGGGAAAAGGTCTTAAGATAGTTGACCTCTTTCCCTTCAGTGCAAGTATCTAGCCTCTCATTTGCCATCCAGAGCATGTGATAGGGCTAAGGAAAAAGTGCCAGTTGCAAAACCAGTACCAGATTTTACTGCCTCTCCCCCTGCCAGGGCAACTAAAACACTGCATCACAGAAACTGTATCTGGAGTACTCACTAACACCCAAGTTGATCAATACATGCAGGTTTGGTGACCTCGTGCCCAGCAGAGTTTTGAATGAGAAGGTAATGATCTGAATTAACAATTAATGAAGAAATTGTTCCAGCCATTTAACAAGCTTCACATATATTGGGTTCTGCTGTACTTAAGCTTTCCATTCAAGGCTTCAGCAGAGAATATATTAATTTCTTTATCAATGAATGACATGGAGGTCTCTTTGTTGCTGACTACTGTTGGCACCCTGGATGCCAGTTAATGAACTGGCAGGTTGACTTCCACCTACAAAATAAGTAGAAAACTCCATTTGCATTTTAAGTAGAAAACTCCATTTGCAGCTCTCAAGTTCTTATATAAATGTCATGTCATTTGGCTTATGTAATTCCCCAAGTACATTCCATAGAGTTAGAGGATCGGAAGTGTCACATAAAACTTACCTGGCATGTGAGATATACTTAACTTATTGTCATAGAAGGAGTCTTGTGGAGCATTTAGGAAGATTTGCCTCTGCACTTATTTTGTCTTGACAGACTTCTGTCCTAAATTCAAGATTAGAAGGTGGTGGAAAGCACCTGCACCTTGTATAAGAGTATAACTACACAAATGAAGTGTAGCGATAAGGACAATATGTATGGGAAAGGAAAACACTCGCAACAACAGAGAAAAGAAAAATGGCTGTTACTTAATTAGGTTCAACAAACATTTTTATTCACAAAACCAGACGAGATGACATTAATTTATCCACAGTAGAACCTAGCAGATCCACCTCTTTGCTGACATAACCAAGGGCCCATAATACAAGAGAGGCCATGCAAAGTCCAGCCTTTCAAGCTGGAATCTCCATCATGGCCTGAACAACAGTTCCCTAGTCCGCCTTAAGGACTACATAGTGGGAACACTTTCTCAGTGCCAACCTACGCTGGGTTTCTAGGGAAACACAAAGAGACTTCTTCTTGTGCAACCAAAGAACCCAGCGGTCTCTGTAAAAGAAGGCTGGATCCCAGTTCGTGTATTCAATTGCCTTAACAAGCCCTGCAAAACTTACAGATGCAGAGGTATAGGTGATCTCTACCCATTGGTCGGCGAGGAGGAATCATTCGAAGAAATCAGTGTGTGTGGGCTTCAAGGTGGTAACCTCTAGGGATCCTGAGGAAGATGGTGAGGTAGGGTTGGAAAATAATCATTAGAGGGCGTTGACAGCGGATGTTTCTCAGTGGAAGAGATGTTCTCTATTAACAATGATCTGGTTCCAGAGGAGAAAAAACGTAGGCATTGTGAGGTGTTGTCCACTTATCCCGACTGCATTTCGAAGAAGCCGTGGGATTTAGGTTCTGCAAAGGGAGTGAAACATACCATTGACACAGGCTCTGCCAAGGCAATCCAGCTACCCCTTCGAAGAGTCCCGTTCATAAAAGGCAAGAGGTGTATCAGCAAGTGGTAAAATGCTTGAAGCACAGATTATAGAGCCGTCCGATTCCCCTTGGTCCTCTCTGGTGGTTTTAGTGTCTAAACCTGACCTCCTTAGAGGTCATTGGTAGATCGATGTGGTAGAGCAAGATCGGGAGAAGACAGCATTTGCAACGCCAGATAGCCTTTACCAATTTTGCAAACTGAGTTTCGGCCATACCAATGCACCTGCGTGTTTTATGAGGGCTATGTACCTTATCTTGAGGGGTTTATGCTGGTCAGACTGTCTACGGTATATAGATGACAATGGGCCGTTTAAACGAGGAAAAATAAGACGCGTCTAGCATAAAAAACGTCCTAAATAAGACTCAAACTATCCCTTATAAACGGCACATTTCGTTTGCAATTTAGCTAAGATGCGTCTTATTTAAGAACAGCCCCTGACACATGTTCTTTGATAAAACGCATCTTTGCTAAGTCGCGTCTTAATGTGCCGTTTATACGGGATAGTTTGTATCTTATTTAGGAAGGCCTAATGAAAGACCCAACTTATTGTTTCCTCGTGTAAATGGCCCTGTTATTATCTTTGGCTGTACACTACAGGAGCACAGGGACAATGCAGATGAACTGTCCCGTCTTCCCTGGGACGAGGATGCATCAGTTAAGGACCAGAGAGATGCCACCCTGATTCAGTCTGTGAATATAGAACCGCTGTCAAGGGACAGTTTACGTGTGACTCAGAACCAAGATTCAATCCTTTTGCAAGTTGAGAAGTGGCTAACCTGGTGTCAGGCCCCCTAGAGGGAACGCGGATGGAAGAGGGGTGCAAACTATTATTGTACTGGTCACAGTGGGGAAGGCTGTTTTTGAAGGACAGTTTGGTGTATAGACGCTGGGAACAAAAAGTGACAGGCCAAGATAGGAATATGCTTACCTGAGCGTCTCATGCCACAAGTTTTGTGCACCTTGTACGAGGATCCTTCAGCAGGCCAACTTGGCGTGACAAAGACTCTGAAGTCGGCGGGGGGATGTTGAGAATCATATTAGGAGGTGCGATCCATGTGCTGAAGTCACCGACCTGTCCAAACAGCCTAAGGCGCCTCTTATCAATGATAAGGCCAGTCACCCCTTACAAAGGGTCGCAAAAGTAATTATGGGTCCCACACCGATATCTACTTCAGGTCATGAGTGGTTGCCGGTGGTCTCCGATCATTTTACTAAGTTTTGGTCTGGCAAAGAAAGAGATGGATGAGTAAATATGCCAGTTTGGTTGTTTCAAGGGTTTACATTCGGATCAGGGAGCTAATGTGGATGGAGCTGTCTTCAGAGGACTGTGCAAGTTGATTGACGCAGAGAAAACAAGGACCACACCTTACCATCCTCAAGGGGATAGGCAGGTGGAGAGACTGAACAAATCTCTGGTGAAGATCCTGTGTAAGCTGATTTCTGATTATCAACGGGACTGGGCGGATTTTGTTCCAAAAACGGTTCTTGCCTACAACACCAGTGTACAGGAATCGACTAGATTTAACCCTTACCGCATGATGTTTGGCAGGGAAGCTATTTTGCCATTGTATTCTATCCTGAAGTTCAAAACGGCACCTTCACAAGGGTCGTCGCAGACATACCCCGATTATGTTGTTCAGTAAAAACAGCAGTTGGAGGAGACAGTACAACTAGCAAGGAAGACCCTCAAGCAAGCGCAGAAATTTCAGAAAGCTTATTACGACACCAAGTGCCATGGTCAGCAGTTCCGTGTAGGAGACCGGGTGCAGTGTGGTATAAAAGCTGAGCCAGGATGAGAAGTTGGAAATTTCTCAAGCCCTGGTGTGGTCCTTGGAGGGTTGTGAGGGCCCTGTCTGATGTTACCTATCGCATTGACGAGGAGAGGAGGAAACAAGGAAAACGTCGTCAGAGGAAGGTGGTTCACTTCAATTATTTGAAACCATGCTTTACAGCACCTGATATCCAAGAGGAACCCTCCCAGGCAGCCACCTCCACGCATGTGAAAGAAACGCCACCAGTAAAACCTTGAGAGATGTGCGGCAACTAAGACGTTGAATTGGAATGGCTGAAAAACCCTGCTGCTATTGGCACAGAGCTTTCTTATCCCTCTCAGGAGAGTGAAGGGATAGCGTACAGATGGGCTAGTCGTAAACCCCCCTGGACGACGGAGTCAGCTATTTCTTTAGGAAGAATTCTGCAAACGACTGATTCGAGATGCTTTTCTTTTTCAAGAAGTGGGTGGTAATATTTTGGTGGTATTCCTCTCTAGCTTGGTCACTGCTTGTCAACTTTCCTGAATTTAGTCTAGTCATTGACAGATGCCATGCATAACAGTCAATGAACTCGGGCTTGTCCATGAGAACAACGCCTAAACCTTTGTCCAGGTTAGTTATTACTATGTCATCACGTTTCTTCAGTTGTTGGATTGATCTTGCAAGTGTTTTCGGTGGTTTAGGGCCTCTTTTCTCTATGTAATTCAGTACTACTGAGAGGAGGGTAGCTGCCGCTAGTAATTTTTTGTCATAACAAGCTTGGGCTCAAGTTTCCAATAATTTAATGTGCCTTTCCGAACGTTGCCTGGATCTCAACGGTGGAGATGCGAGGTTGAGGAATGGAAAATGTTGCATCTCGGCTTAGCACGAGCTTGTCAAAGAATGTGAGACAGTACGATGACAGGTTCTGGCTGGTTCGTCCATGTCGACATCTCTGTAAAACAACCCTGCAATTTTTGGTGAGTGGCCCTCTGCCATTTTCTAACAGGTCTTCTCACATAGCAGCACCATTGTCTTCACAATACATAGTTAATGGAAAGACGAAATGACCCGACAAATTTCAATGAAGATCTCGGGGGGGGGGGGGGGGGCAGGGGATGGGCTTATATTTGGAGAGGGTTTTTTGCATTACGAGTTTGGGGGGCTTACGTTTGGAGGGGTTTATTTTCGCAATTTTACGGTACTTTTCTTTAAAGTGATGTCTTTAAAGTGATCTGCTATGCAATTCTTCTGCGATGACATTTCTGGCAAACTGGTTGGAGGATCGTGTCCACTTTTTGATTTTGTTTCGTCGACCATGGCAAATTGCATTTGCTCATTAGAGTTTGAGTGGAACATACTTTTTAAAGAAAATTGCATCGAATGAGAAATTTCTGAGCCAAAACTACCGAGGGATATTTAAAAAATGTCGAATAATAAGTCACTATCTAGCGATAAAGTACAGTTGTAAATAGAAAAAAAAAAGATTATTGATGAATTGGAAGGCTACTAGACCAGATGGGATATCACCAAAATTATTGAAACTCCCAAGACCCACTTTTGTAGCCACGCTTCAGGGGCACCCAACGAGAATATAGTTCAAAACCACTTAAACTTAGCATTGTTAAACGTATTTAAGTTTTTAAACGGTAGATATAGGCATATTTTTATCCCCTAAAAAATTTTCATCTGTTCGGATTTCCTAGCTGAAAGTCTTGTGATGCGAAAATTACAGGGATCAAAACTGAACTTTTCGAAAATTTCAGCCAGAGAAAAGGCTCCCGAAAATTCTAGGTGACCTTTTAAGGGTAAAAATCCGTTGAAAAGGGGCAATTATACCATTGTTTAGATGTTCGAAAATCCTAGGAGAGGTAGACAAGCAAGAAATTTTACAACAAATGTTGCGACAATTCTAGATCTCAAATCGTCTTCCAAACAGATATTTTCTGAAAATTGTCGTTGGATGCCCCTGACGCTTATTTACCATCCTCCTGATCCTCTACAAGCGCAGTTCTTGTACGCATGATTGCAGGGCTTGATGAGATCTTCATCGTGCATGGAAACATATGACTCACAATTAAGTCCGCAACATATGAATGATGATTCTAAAGTCTTGAAAGCGACACTAAGCAAAAAGAGGGGGGATAATTTCCGATTTTCTTATGATCACCTTTCTTGTGCACAGGAGTTAGTCTAAACACCTTCCGATCACTATAATCATGGACTATCTCTCTCCCATTTTTTGAAAGGGAAAAGCCCTGGGGACGAGGTTGACACTATCAATGGGCCCGCCAAAAATTAAGATCTGCAAAGCTTCTCCTCTCCTCACCCACCTGACTGAAAATTGGTGACATTCAATTGATAACAGACTACAGAGTAATTATGCGCATAATAATCAAAGACTTGATATTCAAAAATTCCTTTTGAAGCTAGCCAAGCTCTTTCCTTGCCACGATTTGGCCATAGAGGAGCAAAGCTGCCCACAATGCTTTTTGTAAAGCAAGCACTAAGCTACCTTCTGATGCTAAATAGATGCATCAGCTTCCAAATTCAGGCATACGTGTCTATGTATTTAAAAACTGACACTGCCCCCTCGACTTTTAATACGCTGATTTAGCAACAGAACAGGAACGTCAGTTGATGACAGGAAAGCACATGGAAAGCACTGAACTTGAATTCCGGTGCCCAATTTATACCACTCTGCCATTGGTCAAGCCAGTTGCTTGATTAGCGCGTGTGTTGTCAACTGACGTTGCCGTTCTGTTGCTAAATCAGCCTATTATTATTGACAGGGCATACAGGTGGGAAGTGGAACAAGATTTTCATTGAAATTTTCTAGTCAAGTTTAACTGCTTTCTTGGGTTTTTCTCTGGCCGATTTGTATGTAGGAATTGGCCTTATTCAGACTTGGTGTGAAAGACCTTTCTCCACTGCACAAGTTACATGTAGGTGTCAAAACTGTCAAATTACAAAGGATGACGGTTAAAAAAAATGGGCAGTTAAGGTGTGAATGGGTCATCGCCTTTGGCTAAGTAACCTACATAATCATACCAATCACAGCTGGCAGATGCATTTCCACTTGACTTTGTGGTATAAGACACCTTAAAAAATGAAATGGGAAAAATTATATTCATTAAGCGGTAGGTTAATAATATACATGGTAATTACTTTAGGACACTTTTCACCTATTAAAATTAAATTCATCAGCTTACACAACACCCCTATCTTACTGGCCACACTACAGTGACAAATCCTCTCTTGCATTCTGAGGCAAATCATTAACTCAATCTGCAGGTTTTGCAGTGGAAGTTCACCTTTAGAACCCACATTAAATGTGCAAACATTAAAAACAGAACAATTGACTGTATTCATAACTCACAGTGAATGTAGAAAAACCATACTTTGTGTCATTGACAAGTTTAAGGGTTGTTGTAAGGGATGAAAATTTTAAAGATTCTGTAGCACTTTGACGTTTACATTTCATGTCCCAGTATACAATACCTTGACTGAAGATTAGAATTATCTCGGAGAATTCCCTGAAATCAGTGAAAAGAAAAAGTTACAATTCCATACTTTCTGCAGGAAATTCACTAGCTTAAATTGCATATCTGTTAAAAGGCTGTTTAAAGAAAAACTATCTACAAAGCCAATGAGGGAAAGGTAAGGGGAGTCTCCGGGAAGCAACTTGTCAGGGCTTCTGATGTAAAGGGTTGATGTGCATTTTCCTGAAATTAAGTTCACATCATACATACAACTGCATAATAATGTATCTCAGGTAACTGTTGATAAAAATACATAAACAAAAATAATAAATTATCTTCTTAAATACTAATTTTAGTTGACTCACCAGTTTTACTGTTTGTGGAATCATCTCTCGAAAAAAAGGAAAATTTAAAAACTTCTTCGCTCAGTTGATTGCCAAGTTGTTAACCTCAACCATGCAACTCATTTGACATTTAACATCAGCAACACACAAGTCACTAGTATTACACTAGGCCAGCACAAAAAGAGCTAATAAATGGCTGTCTAGGAACGGAGACTATAGATACACTGTACAAGAACAACCAGAATTTAATGGCACTACTTTAAATCCAAAAAAAATATGAAGGGCAAAAAATTAATGGGCAAGGCAGGTCAAGCAATGGCGGATGCTTAACCTAAGACACCCTGCACACTTGAGCCAAATAACAATAAACTCCCAGCCGTGTGTGAGAGAACTGTTTTCCACTTTCATTCCTCAGCCAGCAGAAAACCATACATGATGGACCTTTAATTTCGCTTATAATGTGACCTCCTGGAAATGCGCCCGCAAAATTTCCCAGTGTTATTCTCACCCTCTCAGAAAGCTTTACCTGTGAAATCTACATTACGTAAATATCAGCCTGCATCTTTGGCAAATCAGGTAAAAGCAGGACAACAAAGAAAGGTGTTAGCTGACCAAAATTACATGTACAAGTGTATTGACCACATTAAGGTCTCATTTTTTAAGTTATCTGCTGACCACTTAATGAATTTCTATCGACTGAAGGCTCCAGTTCTAGTCTTTTCCTAGAGGTTGATTCATGATCAGCACCCAGCTAGTATAGAGGAACAGGGGCGGATCCAGGATTTTTTTTAGGAGGGGGTGCACTCATCTCCCTCTTGCTCTCCTTCAACACTAATAAACCACATAGTTTTTTTTTTGCAGAATACCAGTTGTATTAGAAAACCGCAGGTCATCTGAGGGGGGGGGGGGGCTGCGCACCCCCTGCACCCTCCCCCTAGATCCGCCCCTGAGGAAACTATAATGGTGAAAATTGTGTGTTCGCAATAAACTTTTCAAGAAATGAATTCTTTTTCCTTTATAGTTTACGGCATTTTTTATTTTTAAACCAGAAAGACATTTCTTACAAAAGATAGGACCAATATGATGATGATGATGATGTTGATCCAAAAAGGATTTCAGTCTTCTGTTTTCAAATTTCTCTTATTGTCACTTGGGTAGTTTTTGACACAGAGCGTTAATGTATTTTATCTACAAACAAGTGAAAAATTATTCTACACTAAAGAAAATGATACTTTACTGATGATTTGACATGCATGAGTGTTTCAATAAAAATGACTGAAACTGACAATAAGTTTGTTCCGTGCTGGGGATGGAAACAAAATGTTTATCTTAGTTTCAGAATATAGTTATGTTATAATAGTTATTTTGTTTTCATTAATCTTAGTAATATTAATTTTGTTTTCAAATGAGAATGACCCTTGAAACAGAAACCAGATGTTTTCGCATTCATTGCATTGCTTAAAAAATTTATTGTGGTGTATAATGTAGAGTTTGAATGGTCCAAAACATCAATGTAAAAGAGATTTGTAGTGATATTTATGAGTTAATGGGAACATACAGACTGTACCAGCTCTACTCAGGTAATTAAGTCCTACATGTACACATTTACTAGCTTTCCTACTGACTATCGTCAGTGTGAAATTAGTGTCGTTATAGTTGGGGTATCAACCCATAGTGCGGTTGTCACTTCACCATTTGGGTCTGCCTGCATGTACTTTGATTTCTGAACTTCTTGATCAAAGTGTTTTACTGTGCTGTTCTTATTTGCAATCTTACCTCATTAGTAGACAAAATCCGTTGTAAAGTATCCCTTGTCTCTTTCCAAGCTTCCCTTCCAAGACCCATAAAAGCATTTAGAGTTGGCTATAAAAAGGGAGACAAGCCTGTTAATTTTTGATGTTACTGCATTAATCAGTTTAAGTTTACACAACAGGTTACAAAAAAGGGCATTTAGGATTTGGATATTATTATTATTATTATTGTGGGGGAGGGGAAGGGCAAGGCATTAGGCAAGGCAGATAACATTCTATGAGATCTGCACTACACACTGTATACTCTTCAGATCACACGGAACCCAATTCCAATAACCGTTTTATCATTCACCCAAAACAATTCCTTTCCTTGATTGATGTTAAAGAGGAGGGGGGCATAAGGGGGGTAAGAATACTGCAGAAATGCATAGAATTATGTATAAATACTACACTGAATAACAATATGATAAGAAAACCGCAAACCACATTGAAATTACCCAAAAGTTCTAAATACTGCAAACCGCTTGGTTTTTGTAAAACTGCAATACCGCAACTTAAAATAAAAATTTCTGCAAAACCACACCAAAAATTGAGCAAAACCGCATCACCACAAACCCTTATGCCCTCCTCCTTAAAAGTTCCTGTGTTCTTGTCTGTTTCTTGGCATGTTCAGGATACAAAAAGGGATGTTTAGTCTAGCAGATATCCTTAACAAAGCAGAATGATGTCATGAGGTTTTCTTTTGCTGTTCTTGCTATGTTTTAGGCTGAGTTGTTCAGCTATTTCTTCTTCGCAAAATGTTTCTACTTCTCTACTAAATCAACACAACCTTTTCTCCAGGGCTTCTCGGTTACTGTCCCTTTTACTGACTATTACACCAAAAATTAAAATTTTAAAATTTGGTCAATGCTAGCTGGTTACGAAGAATTTAAACGAATGAATAAAGGTGAAAAAGGCGCACACGAGCCAAAGGCCCAAATGGCCGGAGCTTATCCCAGTTTCATGAGCATGAAGCACCTTGGAGTATTGCTACTCCCCAATGGACGGGATGCTGGTCCATCGCAGGGTTACCCCCTAGCAGTCTGTCGCCGGTACCCATTTATTGCTGGTTTTCAGCTGACATCACAGCGGCCAGGTTGGTGGACAAGAACAAAAGCGTTTCCTCCTCTGGGAAAAAAAAAATTTTCATGCAAATTTTGATAAAAAATTTTTATTGTTTTGTCTACCAACATGGCTGCCTTGTCACGTGGTTGAAAACTAACAATACACCTGGGTGAAGAGAGACAAAGTGGAGTAAAGTTCCTTGTCTAAGGAAACAACGTGACGAGTGAGGTTTGAACCCTGGACCTCCAGATCCGCAGTTCGAGGTGTTAACCACTCGGCCATACGCTCCCACAAATGAATGAATAATAACATTATAGTAAATAATAACTGTTATTACACTTCAGCTAGTGCATCAGTCAATTCCAGCTGCACTATTTGACTGAGCAGTCAATGAAAAATGTTGCAGTGTTGATGGAGGACGGGGCATTTGTCCCCTTTTTTCGTCGCCACCCCCGGGAATTTACCATCCAAGGCAGCTGGAATTGACTGATGCATAACAAGACTAATTTTTATGGTACATTCACTCTGCTGCATGATATTACTGAGAACTTTGCCATCATCAATATTTAACAAAGGAACCGCAATTGTTACACACACCCACAGACCCACCCTCTAACACACCCACATATTTTAATTGCTCACTGAACTAATCATTCAGAGAGTGTTTATGCTTTATTTTTTCTCTTGTTAAAAAAGATATCTTACCTCTTGAAGAGCTGCTTTCCTTTGGGACATAACGGGACCAGTGAAAAATTCAGAAATTCCACACAAATCTAACACATGTTCGCCTATTGCAACTCCAATGCGATGCCTTGGCTAAAAGATAAAGGAATATATGCATAGCAACACTTCAAGAGAAAATGGATTCCATTATTAAAAAAACACCATTCAATGTACTCACATTAACAGATGTTGAAAACACTCCATATGGAAGATTTTGTAAAGGAAAATGACTATCTTGAGAGACTTGTAGGAAAGACATTTTCCTTCAGGAAAGCCTCGAGGTCACGGTACCACGTTGAAACTGTTCGAAAGAGGAAAGCTGGACCGAGCGAGAAGAACAATAACAGTTCATACGTCATTTAAAACCACCAAAGCGTCCATCTCTTTCGATTTTCTGGTCAGCCTGCAGGGCATCACTTTTAAGCCATTATGATGAATCTTTTCTTTGAACTCCGTCGTCGTGAATTACACTGATACCTTCAATCCGCGATTTTTACTCTCCCATGCCAGCTGCCCGTGAGAGTAATTTGTTTACCGACTACAGTAAATCAACACGCTGTGGTGCGTCATCATTCCGATTGTTCCTTCGTATTCAAGCGCCGTCTGGTCACGTGATTTTGTGTCTGAAGAAACAGCCGTCTGGCTCTGCGTCCATCAAATTGGTTATGTCATGAAAATATTCGCCCATAAAATGCAGAAGCTCTCGTTGACCGTCACTTTACTAACTCTGTTGACAGTTCTGCGAATTGGTAAGTCGTATTCGAGCCTATTTGCGTTGTTTTTTATTGTTTGTTTGGTTGTATGCGAGGCACCTAAACTGAATCTCCACCAGACACCAGGTTGTCTGAACACTTCTGCATCGACGAGTGTTTCGAGTCCTTTTGGATTTCATTTTTGTGGCCAAATCCTAAAGTTTTTGATACAGAATTATTCTGTTTTCATTTCCCAGTTATGTAGTTAATTTTATTTTAAGAATACGTCATGGATTTGATATTATTACTGATTTTGTGTTACGAAAATCTTTGAAGCCTACACTGTACATGATACGGCCGTCCTTTTGTGCGAGAGCGCGCAGTCGTTTTCCTCGACTTTCCCTGGGATTTTTTAACTTTTGGATTTTCAAGAAACCGAAATTAACAAAACAGATTTTTCCTCGCTCTGAAAATGGTAATATGTGTTGATGATTTGTGAAAGAGTAATTTTGGTCAATTCAACTGAATAATAATGCGAGATTCTATAACTAAACTGGCTCGTGATTTAAACTCTTTTCAGTTCACCTGGTTGACCAATAGTTTTCTAAATGTCTTTTATTTTTCTTTGAAAAGGTAATGCAGTACGAGTAAAATTTTCAATTTTTAGGTTATGAATATTTTAATGCATAATAACTCACATGTATCAAACAATAGTTCAATTCTTTTATAATTTTTATAATCAGTATTTGAGATTGTATTTCTGACAGACTGAAGTACAGACAAGACAGTTAATCCGAGTAGTTATGTGTAAATATAATACTCTTATTAATATTAAAGCAGAAGCCTGTGGTTAGTCTGTTCTCATTTTCTTTTTTAGTGTTCCAAGTTTTTTTTTCTTTTCTAAAAGAGCCTGATCCACGATCCAAGTTCCTACAAGAAATACATTGAGTGTTTCTCTAAGAAAACTTCTGTGGGTTCTAACTGTAATTTGTTTTGTTAGAGAAACTTTTCCTTCCTGGGATTGTTCAGTTATACAGTAGAACCCCTTTAATAGGGTCACCAATGGGCCAAAAGAATTTGGCCGTATTAATGGTGACCATATTAACAAGGGTTTTTTTACAAGAAAATGTATGGCCATTTCTCCAGGTGGCCAAATTAAAGTGGGCATAATAACGAGATGACTGTATTACCAATTATTGGAAACTGTGTTGAAAGTACATGTAAGAGATGAAAATCCTAAGTTAATGAACCTAATGAACTTGTTGTCTTATATACATGTATAATGTAGTGACTCAATAGGACTTAAATAGGCAAACTAAATTATTTTATATCACTGAAAGTCCTGCAATACTTGTGGTATTTCAGGGGAAACATAATTAACTGTAATATAAAAAACAGAAGGAATTTTATGCAAGGTTTGCCATTTTATAGTGAAGGATTTATTAGTAAGTCTGTATTACTCATTGATATACCCTCACCTTATTTAGGGCAATATTGGTTGGGGTAATAATTACAAGACAAGACTTTTTTCATCGTTCACTGAGTCATCAAAGCTGCTCTTTCAAAAATTGGAGATCCTTAATGTTAATCAATTAAATAATCAGCAAACTATCGTTTTTGTGATTGACCTATTTAATGGTAAGTTGCCAGATATTTACATTTTGAATAGTCAACTTCATTCGTATTCTACACATTGAAGCAATAATATAAATAAGCAGTTTTACAGAACAAACTACGGCTATTATTCAATACAATGTAAAGGGATGAATTTGTGGAACTCTGTACTAGAAGATTTAAAGAATACAAAATCACAATGTAGTATGAAAAAGAAATAAAATTTTAAGAAGTACAGTTGTATCTTTTGTCACGACAGTGTGTAGAGAATGCTTAGTAGTGTGCAAGTTTATAAAATGAAATTAACTTATAGTTAGATTTATAGTTAGATTACATGTATGCTGTTTATGGCATCCAGACCTGATAAACAAAAAATTTAAAAAAAATAGTAAAGTCCGTAAGGGTTTCCTAAATTCCCCATATTAGTGTAACTAGAAATACGTGTATCGCAGAACCTCGCGAAGCTTGGGTGGGGGGAGCCGATAAGGGGTGGGAGGACAGGAGAGAAATGAAGTAAATCATGTCACTGGGGAGGGCAGGTCTAATATTGGAAACTGAGATGTACTTTTTAAAAATTTGAACCTAGTGCTCTGGCTTTAAAACAGATCTTCTGAGATTTAAATGGGGTTGCTGTTATGAGCTAATGCTGCATAGGTTCCATCCCGTGTTCACCACATTTGACCCTCTTACATGTGTAATTATGGTCAAAAGGAAATGGGGGTGATAGTGGATACTGATGACTAATATGCAGTTGCATTTGCTTAATAAAAGCTCACCCTTAAATGTAAGAATTAGTTGTGAAATGTGTCAGTAGTAGTGAGTGGATGGCCATGCTAGGAGATAATGCTGCAGTGAAAACAACAACTAAATGCTGGTAATTGGAGAAAAAAATTATTGTTAGGTGAACTACAGCTATAAAAGTGTTTGCACTTTTTTGGTACATAATCACACTTGACAACTATTGTTTGTAACAGTAAAGTGCAAACATAATCACTGAAATAGAAAATTACAAGTAGCAATATTAATGTCATTAAGGATGCAGTTCGTGAGAATTATTGAAGTGATCATGACTTATGATCATTGAATATGCGGGCATTCATCGTAAAGCACTGAATCCATGTAAAAAGTGCCAATTTTTTATCACCTAGGCAAGTGTTCAGAGTTATTCGTGTACATGCATAAGACATGATAAGAAACAAATACCAGAGTGAATTTGTATGAAATGTCCACAAACAAGTCATGTTGAAGGTGATCAGTTTCTCCATTGGTGTGCATTCTAAACAGGCATGAGCTTGTTGAGACAGTGCCAGAGCCATAGATTTTTATTTTCCGGACTGAGACGAGACAAATGAACACTTTGCCTGTATTACATGCATTTATCGTGAATGTAAAGCTAAGTGCAGGATGGGTTGATCTTAATGGGAAACCCTCTATCTGCTTGCATGTCGTTTAATTTCTTGAAACAATCTCAATCTTCTTCTGCCAATGGCACAAATGTTTTGTTTCTATGAATATGTCACCTCTCTCTGACTTCTTAAATTAATTTTTCCCTAACAGCGAAAGGAATTAACGTTCCTGGCATGGCAGCCATGTCACACACTAATATTCTGAGGATATCCGAAATACAGATGGTCTTTTGGAATAATAGGAACGAAAATATAGGAGCCCAGCAATAACCAATTTTTGTTATATTTGACTTAAAAAGACACAGCTTTGTTTATGTATAAGGCTGCTATACACATATGTATATATATTTTACTTGTGAAGGAAATTGAATAAAAATAATTTTGTTCAGTAGGGATTTTGTTTACAAATGTAACGCTTCCCTACATGTCACACATTATCGGTGTTCTAAACTGTTCATTGTAAAATAAAGCTTACTGTAAAATGGTGAAAAGGCTGATTGGCTGTCCTCAGTCCGTTGGAAAGATACTCCTCATGTCGATCTTACAGATGGTGTAATTCCTGCTGCCTAGGCCTATCGTTGCATCGAAGAACGGATAATTTTGACTGTAAACCGCCTCTTTACATCCTCTGTGTTTAGTTGACAGTGTTTGCCTTTGCTTTGCTGTTGCTCGTACTGAATTTAAAGTCGACGTTCTCGCTCTTGCGGAGTTTTGTTTGTAATTGTTTCCCAGCGAGGATTTCCAGCCTCTTGTTGAATCCACTGTTGTTGAGTCTGCTGTTCTCTTTTATTTGCCTGAGATATTGGGTGGTGATTCACCGACTGTAAACATTGTTATAATTCACATATGAAAAAACCCTCTTCATGAATAAAACCCGGAGCTTTGTCATCGATGGCAATCGGTTGCCTGGAAACCCATAATGCACTTTGACGTCACTACTCTGGATGACGTCAAGGCGGACACCAACCAAACTTGATAGATTTATAGCCAAGAGAAAATCACACTGGCCTTGTGATGCTTGTGTGATACACGCGCGCTTCGCACGCGACGAGATTATAAACCTCGCGGTTCGGCGCTTCGCAAGGAATTATATCTGTTCAATATAATAAAGTTAATGTTGTTAATATATATTCACAGGAAAAAATAACCGATTCCCATTTTTGGATATTTTAGGGAATTTAAAGAATACCCACAAAAATCCCAAATTTGGAAGAGTGAGACAAGTCCCAATCAGGGAACTTGGTTGGGAATTCCCTGGTTGAGACTTGTCTCACTTTGCCAAATTTGGGCTTATCATAGTTTGCGAAACGAAATGGAGCGAAGCGAAACAAAACGAAATGGAACGAAATGAAACGAATCTGTAGTTTGCGAAATGAAAATCTGTAGTTTGCGAAATGAAAATCTGTAGTTTGCGAAATGAAAATCTGTAGTTTGCGAAATGAGAATCTGTAGTTTGCGAAATGAAAATCTGCAGTTTGCGAAATTTGGATTTTTGGCGCAGTTGCAAACGTAAGAACATTAGAGGAAAACTATCCCCTAGGTCGCCATTCAGAAACTCATGCAAAGGTTGTTATGAAGTTGTTTGAACCGCCAGCTGCTTTTGCTGAACTAGAGAAGAAGCTATACTTACGCCTGAATTGCTGTTGTGAATGGCTCCTTAGCCTGTATTTGTAGCTAGTTGCTCGTGATATTTTTTATGTCGGATGAACAGGCTGCAGTTATCTATCGGCGAATAGCTTCATGATCAAGAAGAAACAGTGTCTTTCCTCCAAAGGGAATTCCTGCCGTCAAATGACACTTAAACAACAAAAACTTCTGCTTGAAATACTTTTTTCCCTGCATTTGTTTATCTTTACAAAACATTAAAACCACCATGTTCGAAAGTAACAACAAAGCCACAATGATGTATTTTATCGGTTCGTTTGAATATCGCGTGACGTTTCTGGTTAAGATAAGGCCACCGGAAGTGGACTTTTTGCATTCTTGGGCAGTGGTTCTTGGGCAAATTTTCAGGCAGATTGTCTCTATAAGAGTAATGACACTTATCAATACAAATGTGGTGGCGTCAAGGCATATAAAACGGGAAGAGGTCTTGCTTCCGGTTGCTGTCCGTCGCTCAAAAACGCCTGAGCTTAAGTTAAACTTTATACGTGCAACGAAAACGTCACGCATTCCGCGCTATCTGAATTTTCTGGGCGAAACGGCTTTTTGGGGGGGAATTTTCTGTTTAGAATATCCGAGTAGACACAGCGAGAAAGTAAATTGTCATTTTGCAAACTACAGATTGTCATTTCGCAAACTACAGATTGTCATTTCGCGAACTGCAGATTTTCATTTCGCAAACTACAGATTTTCATTTCGCAAACTACAGATTTTCATTTCACAAACTACAGATTTTCATTTCGCAAACTACAGATTGTCATTTTGCAAACTACAGATTCTCATTTCGCAAACTACAGATTTTCATTTCGCAAACTACAGATTTTCATTTTGTTTCGTTCCACTTCGTTTCATTTCGTTTGTTTCCATTTCGTTTCGCAAACTACAGTAAGCCCCAAATTTGGGATTTTTATGGGTATTCTTTAAATACCCTAAAATATCCCAAAATGGGAATCCGTTATTTTTTCCTGTGATTATTAGTTTTTGGTATATACAGACTCAGTGCTCTTGGTAATTCAAGCAATCTGATTAGTTTGCTATCTCAGACTATGACATATTCACTGCCTTAGGCGGTGAATATAAAGCAAAACAAAATCGCAGTCGTAAATTGGGTGTTTTGCCAAAGACTTCATGGAGTTGAACAGCATGATTTATTGTGAAGTGATTTACTGTAGCTGGCTTTTTATATGCTCGAAGCAATGTTTACCACCACAGAGCAAAAGCAACAAGGCTACTTTGTCACTGTTTTGTGAACTCGGGATTTGCCCACAAGACCAATTTTGCCTATGAGTTAATTTTTATTGGACATAAAAGGAAGGCAAATATTTTTGAAAATTGTATGTGCTAGCAAGTTAACAAGGCAAAGAACACTGCAGATAAACAACACTCACCTCGATTGTGGCCGCTGTTGACAGCATTAATTTTGTAAGAAGCAACAAAAAATCTTTCTCATTCATAGTTATGAAGCAAAATAAAGAAGATGAATTTGATGTTTATCATGTAAGGAAAGACTTCCAAGGCATTCAAAACAGTGATTCTGAGTGTTTACAGTTTATTCAAGTGGAAGCAAGGCCATTTTTAGGTCCACGTCAAGTGTTATTTTTTGCATTTTACTCTGGCTAGTTTGACTAAATAATGCTCGTTTTGGATATGGTTTGAAAGATCTCCTTCCCCTGCCCAAGTTATGTAGTTGTCTATGAATGTGAGAAGTGATGACCTCTTGAGTAGGTCAAGGGATCTGGATCAGCATCATGTGTGATAACAGGCATTTCAGGGTCAGGGGTCAAAATACATGTAATAGCTGGTTAAGGGACAATGTCTGGCTAGAAATGGTGACTTTAAAATTGACCAGCCAAAAACTTCACTCACTGGTCATCTTGACGGTCACACATGCACTCTCACGGCTGAAAAACAGCCAAATCCTCACTTGTAATAGTAATAGACTCAAACAAATCCTCACCTGTGAATCGCAGACTTTGTCTTTTTGTTTAAAAAATACATGTACGTTCTTTCTCTGGACAGTAGAAAATCACACATAAGGGTAAGTAAACTTTTTTCCCAATAAAATTATTATCTTTACCAGTCAGAAACGAGACTTGACTGGGCACAAATTTCTTTGGCCAGTTAATATCGTGTTCCGCCACCTACTGAAAATAATTTTGAGCCTTGAGGGATGAATGTGTTAAGATTGTTCATGGCTGTTGGGTGTATTTTTTTATATTTTTGTCACAGGGTATTGATATTATGATCTGTGTTATTTTGTAGTTGGTTGCAAGAGGATGCTGATTTGTAGATGTGAACCTTGTGAGGACCAAACCACCTGCCTTACAGATGGAGCATGCCTGGTCACTCTAGACAAAGTTATTGCAACTGGAGAAATTATGTGGAGAAAGAGTTGTACTAATTCAGAAAATGGTGACAAGCTTTCATGTTACAATCCTCCTACACCAACCAGCGTTGCCCACTGTTGTTACTATAACATGTGTAACACAGACATTACTCTTACTTTTCCAACAACCTCAACGATTTTGCCATCTAAATCAGTTAGAGGTAAATGGCTACTTTCATACTGTAAATAAGACAATGAACTTGCTTAAAACTACATGAAGGAGCTCTGGGGAGCTGCAGGACAGATTATATTTAAAAGCAACAGTCAGGAAAAATCGAGCAAAATCTTAATTTCATGGCTAGAGTTGAAAAATCAATTTTTTTCATTTTTTTGTCCATAGATACCTTTCAGGTAGATAAGAATCCTGATGTAGATTGTTCCCGCAAGAAGCATTTTATTTGTAAGATAAATTAGAAGATGAGTTTTCGATGTCATAGTCTCAGACGGCCCTAATTTTTAACCTGAAAATATTCTATAATATCAACAATATCAACTTTCCTCGCATTTGCAAACAAAGTCGCATGGAGAAAATTTGGACACTTTCTATGAACAGAAAAATTCTCTTTCTTTCACAAACTTTCAGGGCAATAGCGAGGTTCGTCACACTGAAATAATGCAATAATGAGGGATAGCTTTTCAGGATAACAAAAGCTTAAGTTTAGTACTGATTTTCAAAGGCAATATTTAACATGACTTGTGGTATACACACTGTAACTCCAAATTCCTTTCATTTTAAACATTCCTTTAAAACATACCAGGGAATTGGCTTGGGTTATTGAAGGTAATCTCTGTAAGACACCATCAAAGTTCATGAATTTTCATGGTAGGCCAGCGGTAAATGTGTAAGGGCCTTGTTTTTTGTATTTCTTGTAGGTTTCCACATTGCAGAATTGCTTTTTTGTAAATCAAAGAGTGAGGCAAAAAGGTGAAACTGGGTCAATTTCAGCCATTTTGAAACACTGAACTCTACCAGCCGGCAACTCTGCGTGACATATGTTCGGTGACTGCACGTGCCATAACGTAGGTTTGAAGAGACATAGCCGTCAAAATGACAGTCACAGAATCAGGATAGTAATGCAACGAAATTCTTGGAAGGGTAACATTTTGATGCCGACAGTGTTTTGAAGAATAAAAAATCAAATGCGTTATAGTTCTGGTACTCACTTTTTATCGAAAAATAAGGACTTTGGCAATGGTAATTCGCTAATATGACATAACAGGAAGATAATTATATCACCTTGTTACATTACGAAACAATGAAATTTGGAGCCATTAAATAAGTTATTTTGGTCACGCTTCACTGTATTTTAATACCAGACATCGATGCTTTTGTTTGGAGGCTGCCTTGAGTAACCCAATCCAATTCTCAGGGATGTGTGAGATGAATGTCTAAATGTGTGATTAAATGAGGACTGAGAAAATTTGGAGCTATACCACATGAAGTATAATGCTGCAAAAAACTACTAAATTAAAGTTTTGTCGCCGTAAAAACTTGTTCGTCATTTTTGAATTATGTCACGTCAGCGAGTCTCGATATTACTTTGACAGTAACTTCTAGTGAAAGAAGAAGAGTTGTTCTATTGATGGGACATGTCCAAATTTCTCCTTGTGGCTTTGATTGCAAATGCGAGGAGAGTTGATGTTACCAAATTTCCAATTTGAAATAGGGCCATTTTGAGACTCCAACCACGAAAACGTACATTGTATATTCTTAACTTTTCTCGAAAATAAAAGATTTTTTGCCAGAACATTATTTACATCAGATTACTTATCAACCTTAAAGCTATCTATGGACAAAAATGAAGGAAATCGATTTTTGAACTCTTGATGCTCAATATTTCCTGACCGTTGCTCTTTAAGCCTTGAGGTAATATTTCTTGCCCTTTTGCCAACTTGGGGTGAAAACTTGCTGTGTTTGCTCAAAAAAGCACAACAACGAGAACAACAAAAATCTTTATTTTTCCTTTAATAATTCTACTTTTTACAGAAGTGCGTGAGCCTGGAGGGTTTTCGTGATATTTAATAATAGTAGCGGGAGAAAGCTGTAACATACAGGAGAATATTTTGAAGAGGCTTCATATCTGAATGACAAATAGTCATAGGCTATCGAATGCTAGCCTGAGAATTCTGTGTAGTGAGCGGAGAATTCTCCGATCTCCGATACCCAATGAACACCCTGAGGTAGCTAGTGCTTATTAATCTTGGTGGGCCAGTCAATTACATGTAATGTGTAAGGAATAATTTTTTTTTTGTTTAGTACAGTATTTCTATATCTATAATATATAAAATATAGATAGGAAAGAGTGTACAGTGTACAAAAGTCATAGGAGAGAAAGAATTTACAGTGTACAAAGAATTTTCAGTATAATTATTGTAACGTTTATGGAAAAAGCTGGGGTCATTTTATACAATGTACTTTTGTCAAGAGGATTTCTCCTTAGAAATGCACCATAGCACTAATGAAATTTTCCTCCTTGATGGTGCAGCACTCATTGGGATTGGTGTCTATTTGGAAGGTTGTTTACGGTACCCTATGTTTAAAAAGATCAATGTGGTCAATTGCTTATGATAATGGATAAGTGGCCATCTTTGTGTCAAATATACTGAATGGTGGTATAGAATCACAAAGGGAACATTGTTACACAACCGCTTAAAAGTAAGTTACTTGCCCTCTCATGAGACATGAATGGTCCGATTCCTGTAGCACAGATTGTAATTTTCGCATCATGTATCTCCCTAACTATTTTGGCTAATATTCTTGTGCAATGTAAAGAATCTGTTGTAAAACAGTAAAGAACAATCAAGCTTAATGTAGACACCTGTCACACTGTATAACAAACACTTTCTTTTAATGTCAGTCACTCAGATATTGTTGAATTGTTTTCAGGTTCTGAACAGGGTAATACCAGTGGGCTAAGTACGATAGCCGTTGCTGCAGCTATTGCTGGTCCAATGTGCGTAATATGCGTTTTGATCATGGTTTTTATTTGGTGGTACCAAAGTAGACAGAGAAAGCAACAAGAAAGGTCAAAAGATGCACAAGGAACACTACAACCTTTAGAGGATGAAGCTGTTATCCCACCAGGACAGACATTGAAAGAGTTAATGGACATGTCAACAGGTAGGTTGGTAACTTATCGTGCCAGGACTTAGGCAGGCAAATAAAAAAATAATGTCGTCATTTATTCCCAGCAGGAACTGAGGTAAAGAGTTCATTTTGCAACTTCTTTAGCTATGTATTTTGTGGGATCAATGGGCAACAAACTGTTCTGTACATAGCCTGCGAGCAAGCTCTCCTACTTGGGTGACTTAAACGAGTCTCGCGAGAACGGCCCCTCGCTCGGGTGCTCTCGCGAGGCTCACTTCGCTTGCCTAAATAGGAGAGCTTGCTCACAGGCTATTCTGTACAAGAAAGAGTTATTTTTAATTTCTTGCTACCTGAAGGGTAGAAAGGCACTTTGATGTTCAAATGTGTCATTATAATAATAACTGTTTTTTCGTCAGTCACTGCAGGCCAAAGGCCAAGGCTGGTAACACTTAGTGAGACCTTGATTGTTTAGGATATAACAAAAACCAAATCTGATGATTGTTTTATTGTACATTGTTTTGAGGAAAATAACAAACAACACGGTCGCAAGGAACCTAAATTGATAAATATGTTGTTGGAAATCATGCATTGCACGCAACCTACAGATTAGTCAATTACAAGATCAATCATGAACATAATTTATCTCGATAACTAACTAATCTGTAGGTTGTGCTGATTTCCATAATTAGCTGCAGGCAGTTAGCCAGTTAGAAGGAGTTATGTGTTTAAAAAATTCTAACCAGTTTGCCAGTTTGAAAAATCTAAACCGGTTTGAAATGTTCAAACTAAAGATTACATTAATTTTGAACTACAACATGTGAAACCCCTACAGGGCTAATGAACTTGACTGATCTCTAAAGGAACACATTTTTCAGACAGACCGCTTTCTGTTTCAAGAATCATGAAGTATACAGTAATAGCCCGCGTATAAGAACCTGGGCTTTAAGAACCTGTTAGGCTAAAATTTTCATTTTAAGCCCCCTCCACATAGGAACCTGTTTAGGCTAAAATTTTAAGTTAGGTTCTTATCAGTGGGGTTGCTGTAAAAGTGTATAGGTAGAAACTGCTGAATTAAGATCATCATCTAGGACATATGCTGTACCTGCACTGAACTGCCTATATAGGCATTGCTCTATGGTACAAATAAATGATTTATACTGTATTATCAGATGATATTTATAATATATATAGTATATTCAGATGAAATTCATATTAAAATATAAGAACCTATTTTAAGAACCTCGGTAGCCTAAATTTGCTTTAAGTACCATTTATATAAGAACCTATTTAGGCTAAATTGAAAAATTCAGGTTCTTATACGCGGGCTATTACTGTACGCCATAGACTGTGACAAACGGCTTAAACTTAATCCTCACTTACTTCTGTGATAAAATAAAATTTGCCCTTTCGAAACGTATCTGCGCAGAAAGGAAGAATCAAACAGCTGACAAAATTCTCCTCTGTCTTGTTCGTGCATTTGAAATGAAAAGGGAATCTTTTCAATGTTTGCACCTGGCTAATAATTACCACCGATCAATGGAAAGTTAACAAAGAAACACAAATGGGCTGTAATGTAATTTCACTGCAATGCAGTGCAAATAGTTTCTCGTCTTAAGTTTCCACAATTAAGATTGTCTTGGATAAACCTGCTTCAGAAATCAAGACTTTTGCTTTTAGACGTAGGTATGTCATGGTTGTGTGAGTTATAAAGTTGCAAATTGCATGTTGAAGCAAGCAGTTTTAAATTACCCTAGACGTATGTAAAAGTAGCAATCTAATACTCGAGTCCCTTGACTGTACCTTCCAACAAAACGGTTTGAGACACAAAATAGCTGTTTTTCCTGTCAACCTAGCAAAAATTAACAGAAACTGTCACCAAATGAATGACCATTTCCCTTCCTCCCCTCACCCGATGCTGTTTTATAGGGTAACACCAGAATTACACGTTACATGTAGTTTTTAAACCAAAAAAACCCCATTGAAAAGGGTTTGGGGAGGGCGGCTTACTTTTCATTTAGACATTGCCTAAATAGAGTAATCAAGATTGCTTGCTTTGATTCAAAGATGCAATAGGCAAGCAATCTGTGTGAACGTAAACGAGTCAAGTAAAGAAGCCAAGCGATGCAAATTGGGTAAAAAGCTTGTTGGAAAAAAAGCTCTGCTAGCAGGGTACTTGATCCCACTTTTACAAGAAACACAATTCCCAACAGTGTGGGAACGAAGAAATTAGAAACGATGAACATGTTAAGCAATGCAGGGATAATTTTCAGCACTATTTTGGAGGAAAATATAAACTTAATCTGAAGCTTATGGTATTTTTTACGTCACATAAGAGCTGGCTAGTTTTTTTCAGAAATTTGGAAGTATTAAATTTAGGGATAAAAGCTGTCAAAATATTTGTAATTTAAAACAGGTTTCGAATACAGGTAAGTTATCTCTCAATTTGACTGAAACGAACTTTACGATTTTTTATCCGAGGCAAAAGAAAATTAATGTTACTGTTCCTCTCGTTATGGAATACTATATTTAAATCAAGCAAGTCATGGAAACTCTTAGGAATTATTATTGATCAGCACCTTTCCAAGAAATCTCATTTTAGTTTTTGTTTCTCAAAAGATCTCGAAAACTGTGAGGATTATTGCAAAAGCTCACTATTATCTATCATCCAAATCGTTTCTGACCTTATATTACTCTCCAGTAAATCCCTGCGTAACATACTGTAATGTTGCCTGGTCCTCCACCTATTATTCTAACCTAAAGTGTATTTGCCTTTTGCAAAAGCGCATAGTGTGGCTTATATCAAAAGCTCACTATGTAGCATATACCACCCAATTATTTAGCAAACTGAAAGTCCTTGACATATATATAGCATTAATTCTTTTTCTGTAGCTACTTTTATGTATGCCTTAGCTTTTCATAAACTCTTTTTAAGTAGTAACCAGGTTCACCGTTATGAAATTCTACTAGCCTCTCAGTATAGACCTCATTTTTGTGGAACTAATATTAAGCGGTTCAGTATCCTTCATCGAGGACCAACAATCTGGAATTCTTTACCAGTTACACTAATCAGCTCCTCTTCCATATTTGTTTTTAAAAATATCTGAAGTCGTTCTGTCGCTTAAGTTTTATGTTTTCTGCACACTCTGCATTCAAGTAAGCCTTTGTAATATAGCTTATGGAAGCCTATGAATATATGCTCCCAGCTTCTTTAGACAACATATATTGTAATTAACACCTCTTTTATCGTTTTATTATTATGCAATGTGAGTGACTAAAAAAACAAATGAATGAATGACATGAACTCCAGTGGTCGCCAGCTTGATTAGAAACCCCCGATAGTAGATGGTAGTATGGTGCAGACTTAAAAAATAGATAAAACTGTCTCAAGAGTTTTGTCTGATGGTGTTGTCTTTTGAAACACATTTTTAACTGAACAATGTTTGTTTTTTTTTTTGCAGGAAGTGGCTCGGGATTGCCTTTATTAGTTCAACGGACAATAGCTAGACAAATTCATCTGGTGGGACTCATTGGTAAAGGAAGGTTTGGTGAAGTTTACAAAGGGCTCTGGCGAGGTCAGAGTGTTGCAGTCAAGATTTTCTCATCTCGAGATGAGTGCTCATGGTTTCGTGAAGCAGAAATCTATCAGACAACCATGTTGCGGCACGAAAATCTGTTAGGTATGACAACTTACATTTTGTATACTCTTACTGTTTTTCCTTTTTTAAATAGTAATATTATATACTTTTACTTGATTTGACCTGAGTGGAATGCTTTTAAACTAGTTGGTTTTAAAAGAGGCCTGCCCAAATGTATCTATTAGAGTGTTGGTTATGTTTTTTAACTGTACAAATATGGAAGAATGGTGGAACTTTATTTTAAAATAATGTTTTCTTTTTAAAACATCATGCCGGGTAAAACTTACATGTAGACAACTTCTATTTTATCATTCTTGCTGTATATTTGTTCCCTGCTTTCTATACAAATTACTCTTAACAAAAGGAAAACATAGCTGCATTTACCAACATTTCCTTCCGGTGTTTAGCACCTTAGATTCCCATTTACGGAGAAATATATCTGCCAATTCCAGCATTTCCAAGCATCCATTTTTCAGCTGCAATTGTGCTTGGTAATTTATTCAAGTCTATCACATTCACACAGGCAGTTTGCCACTTGGGGACAATAAGAAGAATAATATGAGCATACAGTTGTATAATTATATAGAATACTTCATGGAAAGTGCGTGTGCACGGTATGTGCACATGAGTTGTTGACGTATCAGAAATCAAACGAGTGAGCGCAGCGAATGAGTGAGATTTCTGATACAAAAACATGCAGTGAGTGTGTAAATACAGTACAAAGTGCTTTTCACGTGGCATTGTGTTTATATTTAGTGGACCCCCAATTAAGCAGACACCCTCTATTAAGCAGACACTAAACTGGGTCCCGAAATTGACCTCTCATATTTCCCTTTATAACAAACCCCTATTCAGCGGACACCTCTATTAAGCGGACGCGGACACTAAAATAGATTGTATTTTGCTAATTTTCTCGGTTTTCACATGACGTCACCAAAACTCAAACTAAGAAACTATCGATTCTTCTCAGTTTCTGAGTTTCATGAGGTAATACAGCACCTAAACATCTTTATTTAAACAAAGTTTTGGTTCGAAAGGGTTCTTCGTTTTGCGATAGAATGACAGCAATATTTGCGTGAATGATGTTGTGATTGAATCTAAAGATAATATCATACTTCTAGGAGTAGTGTTAGATTCTAAGCTAAATTTCTCTGAGCATGTAATCTCTATCTGTAAAAAAGCCAGCCAGAGAATTGGTGTTCTAATGAGACTACGTAATTTAATTCCTATGAAATCTAAGTTAATATTATTCAAAAGCGCGATATTACCATTCCTCACGTACTGTCACCTAGTGTGGCATTTTTGTAAAGCGAGTGACACTCGAAAGCTTGAAAGACTACAAGAAAGAGGACTTAGAGCGGTTTTCAAGGATAATAATTCTGGTTATGAACAACTATTAGAGAAGGCAGATCTGCCAACACTACTAAATAGTCGCTTACAGGATCTGTGCATCCTTATGTATAAAGTAAAGCATAAACTGTGCCCTGCATATATAAGTAACATCTTTAAAGAACCAAATAGTAATTACAATCTGCGGCAAGCAGATTTCTCTATACCTAGGTATGAGACAGTCACCTATGGCAAGCACTCTACTAGATATTTAGGGCCTAGGCTATGGACAAAACTACCCAAGAGTATCAGGGACGTCACAACCCTAACGTCGTTTAAAAGCAAGATACGCCAACTCAATATAAGTGAACTTTTAGATGATGGCTGCGCAGGCTGTAGCCTTTGTTCATTTTGACTTCTGTGTATTTTTACTATAAATCTCTTAATTAGTTAACTATAGATATTTTACCTACTACTGTATATAGTTTTTAGTTTGTATATTCTCCCCTAATTGGTGTCCCCAAATTAGTAAGGGATTTGTTCCCTGGCTAGACGGTTTTTTGACACTTTAATAAAGTTTCTATTCTATTCTATTCTATTCTATAGGGGACGTTTGAATTTCTAGGCTTTCGTGTGACGCGGCATTTAGCTGGCGGCTAGGAAGAAGGCTCTTTAGTTGGTTTAAAACATTATCAATTTTGGGAGATTTTGCTATCTAAACATTCCTTGTCTCAGAATAAATATCACTTTAATCCTTTATGAGTTTTTCAAGCGATGAATTCACGCATTACTTGGAAAACTCAAAAACGGATGTTTCTGTTGTTTTCTGGCAGCCATATTTGTGCCCCTCAAAGAGACACAAACATGGCGTCTCCATACAAAGTTTTATAAATTTGGGTGAACCGTTTTTCCGAATATCTCACATATGAAATATCCCACAGACGTGATTCTTGGCGAGGCCTTTAAGAAATAAGAGTTGAGACTTACATAACTGAAGCCTGAATGAGCAGGGCCATAGCCAGACATAGTTACTAACTGAAGTAAAATCGGTTCAACAATTAATCCTCTATAGCCGGCTAGGCGATATCTATTTTTAGTTTTTTTTTTTTTTCATTTGTTTCACATAAGGCACATGAAAGAGACTTGAATTCTGGCTAGGCGATAGCTGTTTTAGTTTTTCTGTTTAATTTTTTCGCATGTTTCGAAGAAGACTTTATTAAAGTAGGAGCTAACTAGGTCTAGAGCTTTGTCCGAGAAGCGATATGATTCTAATTTTTTAATAAGAAGGGGAGAGTAAAGTGAATCAAATGCCTTACTCATATCAGTAGGTAACTTGCCAACTAATTTTCCACTATCTAGCTCCATTTTCCATTCTTCTACAAGTCGGATGAGGGTTGTCTTGCAGCTGTGTGTTTTCCTATATGCTGTTAAGTTATCACTGAGGATGGGGTCCATGAAATTTGCAATTTCAGGGTTCGCAAATACGCCAAATTTGGCGTAATTTACGCCAAAATTGTTCAGATGACTCCACTGAGGTTACGGAGGGAGTCACTTCGACTTCAGAAATTTTCGGTAACAAACACAGTTTTGTCCTTACCTTTTTCGCAACAAATACAATTTACGTTAATTGTAAACGTTGTAAACCTTAATTAAATCATCGAAATTAAAGAATTATACTGCACGACAAAACAGGAAGAGGGTAAATTACGATCAAAGTTTACTCAATGACCGCCATCATGGATTTGAGCTTTCCAGGTCAGCGGACCATCGCAGCTAGTTCGTGTATCCCTCACGATAGTGTATACATGCGAGGACCACGTGCCGGAAAGTCTGAAAATGGCTTTTTTCGTTGTGATACCCGACTCCAAATATTACAAAATGACTCCAAAATTTGTGAAGCAGAAGTCACACCGACTCCACTCATCAATAAAATTTGCAAACCCTGAATTTGTTTGCTCAATAACTTTTCATAAATTTTACCCACAACAGGTAAAGCAGTGATTGGTCTATAATTGCTTGTGCCTTGTCTGTCATCCTTTTTAAATACAGGAGTCCATATTCCCCTTTTCCAAGTTTTCGGCCATGCTGCCGTCTCTATGGAAGTGTTAAAAATCATCCATAGTGAGGGGCAACTTCCTCTGAGATCATTTTTAAGAGACTGGGAGGCAAGCCATCATGACCCGAAGCTTTATTGACATTCAGACATTCCATTTCTTTCATTACCTCTGCTGGCTTTATGCTGGAGAAGGTGAAAGTTGGTCTATCAGATCCACTCAACGTTTCCCTTATGTTTTGTACACAAAGATGTGCACTAAAATTTTCTTCCGTTAAGTTTAGGGTGTCTGTACGGTCAATGTTGTTTGCTTTTGTGGAGAAATAATAAGATCAGAATTCCAATGTTTAGAAGGATAAGGTAATAATGTTTCTAGTTTACCATTTATATTAAGAGTGATGTTGTTCCCAGCACATGCATCCTTTTTACGGTTTAAGAAGCGATTAAAGGTGTTGTAGAATTCCTTAGAGTTAGAGCTCAGATTATTGCACACCTTTTGCCGACAGGACCTAATTGATTTGTATCTTAACTTTGTAGCCTCATTGCGCCATTTGTTCTTGAGTTCCAGATTTACCTATTTTCTGTTTTTGCTGAATTGTTTTGAGAACTTCCTTTTGTTTCTGATAGTTCTCTTCCATTCACTTGTCATGTAAGGGACGTCTTGTTCTCGTACTCTCAGCTTCTTAAAAACAGCGCATGTTCGTCCAAGACATGATTCAGTAGACCTTCCCAGAAGCTACACTTATCCTCGATCAACCAAAAATTTCTCCAACATGCCACGGTGCAATATGCAGATTGTATTTCAGGTCTTCTTCATGGATACCTTTAAGATTTCGAAAGGTGATAATTTTACTTCGATGATAATTATGTAGCCTTGATTTTCAATATCCGGTATACCAATGCATGGTCCCTCAGTTCTGGGTTAAAAACATCACACCCTTGAAAGAGGTATGGCTTTTTAGTGAGAATGATATCCAGAAGGTCTGTGGTCTGTTATTCTAGTGGGTTTCTCATTGAGGCAAGAAAAAACATCTTGCCCTCTTTTCGTTCAGGTCTCAAGCGATCTAGGTTGAGATCCCCAAGAACTATAACAAAATGCTTTTAAAGTGCAGCAAAGATACAGATGTCGTTTAGCTCTAACTTGAGGTAGTATTGCTCACCGATAGATTTTGGGGTCTGTAGATTCCAACTACTACTGCATCATGTTTTCCAAATTTGGCTTCAACGATTAATGGTTCAATAGTTGAAAATTTACGGTGAAATTGTAATTTAGTGGATGGCGTTCTCGAGGATATAAATGCCATAATACCACCCCACCCTTGGTACGGTCACTGGGGTAGATGCATGTCATAGCCACTGATTTTGAACTGAGCAGTGGGGTAAGATGCATCAATTTTTGTTTCTGTAGGAAAGAAGACTTGTGCTTTGATTTCTTTCATAAGTTGTTTCACTTCCTCAAATTTATTTTGGACTCCATTGATGTTCAAAATTATGCATTACAAGAATCTCTCGGTCATCATCATTCCTTGATTTAATAACTTCTGGAAGGGAATTCGCACTGGTGTTTGACAAGTTTGACGTGTTCAGTGTCTCTGCATAATATTCGCCTTCGTCCGACAAAATTGATGCATCAGCAAAAGGTAGGGCGGTTAAAAAACATGCTGGGCAAATCCAGTTTGCTGGAGGCGTTTGTACTCCCTGAGCTTCACTCGACTGCACTTCATATGGCACCACAGTGTGCACTGATCACAACTTAGTGCTCGATGGTTACGGGCAATTACTTTTTTGCAAACAGAGCAGCTTGTAGGGCCAGGATTTAATTCAATGTCTCCTCTAACAGTAATACACGTAAATTGATATCTAGAATCAGAATTCGGATAATACGGTACTCGTGACGCCAGGAGGCCTCTCCGACAAAAGGACAATCCAAAATGACGGACTTTACAAACTTGTCCATCCAGGACGTTTGCAGACAAGAAACCAAAACTCATTGGTCTGTGGAATACCTTTCCTTACCTTTCTCTTCATTGCCACAGCTGGTTACGTACAAGAGTAGGAACAGAGTTAAAGGCCAAAAGTATCGAGACCAAAGACACGTACATCCGGTCGCCATTTTAATTTTTTTTTGATGCCTTGTTCCTTCGTACTATTTTTTCTCTGCCTTCGCCGGTCAGTTAAATTAAATTTTGTAATTTAATAGGGAAAGCCCACGTTGTATAAGCCTCCTGGTTTCTTTGGGCTTTCCTGCCATTTCCTGGCGATTCTTGTCATGCATTTCTATAAAATAAGTAAACTAAACTAACTAAATAAACTTAGCCTAACATTTAAAGATTAAATTTGAACAGCATCCTATGTGGTCACAATATTGTCTTTAAACGCGCAGATACAAAACTAGAAAGCCCTTACGTGTTTTAGTGAAGTTAGGGGAATATGTCATAGGATTTCAAAGTTGCATGTATTGAGTACATTTTTTGTGATAATGCAGGTTTAAGTAGTTGCTGATACATGTATCTTTATACGTACAAGAAAATCAATAACATTTTTTCCTAAAGGCCCACCATTCTTCATTAAAGATGCCAAAAATCATCGAAATCTGTTAATGGTAAAAAGTTTCAGGCCACCTTAACCTTGCATTTTGGACCACTGACCTATTCTCTATATTCAAAACACTCTGCTTTGTGTTACAGTAAACACTAGTTTTGCAGCCGTCCAGGATGGACTTTATATATTCCCAAGAGCATTTGAAAACAATAACTTATGGAATTTTGTTTGAGGAGGGGGGCGGGTGGAGTGGAAGGGGCCAAACAGGATTTATTAGGGGGATTCATAAAATATATACATCTTACTAGTCAGAACGTACTGTTCATGAAGAGAATAGTGCAAAGAAAAGGCACAGACTATTTTTATTGCAAGAGTAATAAGTTACAACTATAATAATATGCAGCTATGACACAGAGCGCACTGACAATACAAGTGTTGTTCAAAGATGCTCGGGAAGTAACGTTTTAATTAATAATGTTAAATGAATTATCCTCTCAGGCTTTGTAGCAGCAGATAACAAAGATAATGGTGCTTGGACCCAGCTGTGGCTTGTAACTGACTACCTGGAGAGAGGGTCTTTGTATGACTACCTTCAGTTTGTTACTTTGGATGTTGAGGCAATGCTTAAGTTGTGTGTCTCTATTTCCAGTGGATTAGCACATCTCCATATAGAGATTGTTGGTACCCAGGGTAAACCTGCGATTGCACATCGGGACTTAAAAAGCAAGAACATTCTTGTGAAGAGAAATGGTAAGGAAGTGGATTTAATAACATCAACAAGTCATTATCAAAAGGATATCACAATATACACTGAATGTCAGGTCCCCAGAGAAACAGTTTTGTTTTTTTGAGACCCCTTAGATAACAAAACTAATTGGTTTCCCAAGAGACCTGACATTAAGTTTTTTGCTTTATTCTTAGACTTTCACTTCAAAAGTAGCAAAGAATAAGTAGAGCGAATCAAAACATTGTTGGTACTTGTAAGAACAAATTTATTTTTTAAAATCGCCAAGTGAATGACTTTCCTTCCTTCCTTTCTTAACTTTTCTTAGGTGTTATATGCATCTTTTTACTCCAGTAGCTGCTGTTTCTCTTCTGGGATAACTTGGAAATTTGTTGCTTTTTAGCTTACGGTTTTTATGTTTGTTTTTTTGTTTTCATTCACGAGCGTGAAAACTGGCAGTGTTTTTTTCCCGCCTTCTGTCACGTCACTTTCCACCATGCTTTGGTCACGTGATGTTGTGTCCTGAGGGGGATACAATTGCTCAAAATTAACGTGTCAAGATCGGGATACATTTGTTTTTAGTCAAGGAAGTCCCTGTTTAGTTGAGTGAAAGCCTACATCTCTAGGAATATAGGAATATTTGGTTTTTGATTTTAGATGGCTCCAAGCCATGGAAAGGTTACCTTTTTTATATCTAACTACTTCATAGTTAACCGACTTGCTAATAACACTGATAAGCAGACTGTCCCAGGAACACACTAATTCTTAACATCTCATTGTTGTGAGATTTTTAAAGTTCTTCATGTTTCATTCATCTCAAAAATATTTTTTACATATTAGGTATAACTGCGCAACCGGTAATTTGACAAACAATAATTGACTGTTAAACTGTGACAAGAGACAGATTGAAACGCGCCAATGGACATTTCGAGTCTTCATAGCCAACAGCATCATGGCTTAACTGACAGACGATTGTGACTTAATTGACCAATCAGGTGAAAAACCAGGGAGAGTTTAATACCATCGTCTGACGTTATGCAAGTCACTTTGACTCTGAAGATGACTACTGCACGAATTGTGGGAACGTCAGTCACTGTCAACAACAGTCATATCCAGGACTACGTTCACCTGGACGATCATCCTCAACCTACTTATTTAAAGTATAATAATTATGCTGAGATTTGTGACTTACCGGCTAAACATCCTATTTATGATTTTAGTCCATGTTCATCTGCCTGGAGTAACTGCTCTCTCTGTCCCCTCTTTAAACTCCTTTGTCTTCAGAGCAATACTGGGGAGTGTTTTCTGACTTCCGTCATGCCTCTTTTTTCTTATATCCTGATAAATACATTTCAGGGAAATGCACTTTACTGGTCTATACTGTCACTAAACTGTTCAGTTCTACTCCTTCTCTACTGCAACCTAATTCTCTTAAAATTCTATCGTTTCTTCCCTTACATTTGTAAGTTTAAATTAATTATGTGGACAAGTTTATATTGAAGAAGTAAAAATGAGTTCAGGGCAGCTAACATTTTGTACACTTGTGCCCATTTCACTTTATTCAAAACTTACAATGTAATAACTAGATTTGCAATACATTTTGCATTGAGTAGTAGTCAAGCAATTTCTTGAAAATGATTATTTGAAGGAAGGAATTTCAAACTACAGTTTACATGTACCAGTATGACAAAGAGTATTTGCTTTCTGGTTTGGTAGGGACATGTTGTATTGGTGATTTGGGACTTGCTGTGCGTCACAACTCAGCTAATGATACAGTGGATGTGCCACATGGCAACAAAGTTGGTACGAAACGTTACATGGCACCAGAGTTTCTTGAAGACAACTTTCATGTGCGACATTTCGATGCCTACAAGCGTGGTGATGTGTATGCCTTTGGTCTTGTATTGTGGGAGATAGCTAGGAGGTGTGTGTCAGGAGGAACTTGTGATGAATATCAATTACCGTACTATGACAGAGTTCCATCTGATCCCAGTGTTGAAGACATGAGGAAAGCGGTTTGTATCGAGAATTTCAGGCCAGTTGTTCCTGCCAGATGGAGTCAAGATCAGGTACTTTATTTTATGTGACATTTTATCAGCTTCTTGTATAACTTCCTGTTGGTATTGTGAATATTAGACAATAAATTGTATTATAACTTAGTTGCTGCAAAATGTGACCTTCTTTGCCGGGGAATGAAACAAAATTTCAGATTTTCTACACTTTATCAGAAAGACCTGTTAAATGAACTTCTGACGAGTGACACATCAAGTGGCTAATGTCAAAAACTATCGCCATCTTTCACCAGTGACCTCCCTTAGCTATTAATTTTAATCAGAGGGATTGCTCATTCACTCAAGTGTTGTATAGGCCAACAACTGCATGTGCTTAAGAGAAGGCAAGGCTTTTTTACTTCAGAGGCCATGTAGACAACATATCGTTATTATGAAAAACAAAGGGGACAAAAGGGTGAAGAAGAAGTTGGAGAAAACGTGAAAAGACCACAGCTTTGTAAAACAATCAATATTCACTTTACACCTTTTTTGTCTTGAATACTTCATCAAAGACTGTGGTACATTTGTGAATTTTTACAATAACGATTTTGATGTACAGTGGAGACCCGCCTTACGGCCACCTTGGTAATACGGTCGCCTCGTTATTACGACCACGTTTTTTTGCCCGACAAAACGGCCGTACATTTTCTTATAAAAAACCCTCGTTAATACAGCCAACGGCCACATTTTGAAGTCCCATACAGTAGAATCTTTTATAATTTCACACCGTTAATACGGCCACTCGTCCGAAATTTAGAAAATTAAAATGCTTGGGCCTGATCTTGTATTGTTTTATGGACTTCGGTATATGTAAAATGCATTTGTGGCGGTTTAATAGCCGCTTTTTAGAAGTGCTATCTTTGCTGAAGGAAAGTTTCAAGTAGTTTTTACAATTACTGTACGTGAATTTACATTCCGGGTCTTAGAAATCATACTTGGCGCGCACCATGGGGTGTTTGTTAAAGAGAACAGTTGTTCAAGAAGTGGGAACGCGATATATCATAGTTAATTGAGTGGAATGGTTATGAAACCCTTCAGACTCCTTTGTTATATGTTTTTGTGGACCTGAAAGTGCACAACGTTCCAAAGAATTCCTATCATTTTGATTGTATTGACCAATAAAAACGTTGCATTAATTTATTCCGTAACAATTTGCCAACAGAAAACAAAGGATTGTGCACTTTCACGGTACTTCCAACATTAACTGCAGCACTGTTGTTCTTATCATTGATGTTTGCCGCTTTTCATATCCAGTCTCCTCTAATAACTATGGATATATGGTGTATTTGTTGTTACAGCCCTTAAGTCATGAACTTTGACCCTGCCCCAGTAATACGGCCACTGTATAATTGTGAGGCTAGACACTCTTAATAAACTTAGATAACTCAGCACTCTCCTTGTAAATAAGTTCAACATGTGCTTGTGTTTACTAGTAAGAGCTGCAAATTTAAAAATTATTCAATGCCATGAACTTAATGCTCACCAGTGGACACATGTAATGATTGTTATTATTAACATTGTGTCAAGACTTTCTGTTATTCTCACACTTAACACACTGTAAATTTTTTTTTAACGTGGGATGTTTAGTCTTCATACAAGTGTTATCATTTCCCATATTCAACACATTTTTGAAATCCATCACCAAGAATCGCGTCTTTCTATTGTCTGTTTTTCCACTGTATGCAGTTTCTCCACGAGAAGACTCACAACTGTTACTCTTGCTCTGCAGGCACTGCAGTCTGTTTCAAAGGTTATGAAGGAATGTTGGTATGGAAACAGTGCTGCCCGACTAACAGCCTTGAGAATCAAAAAGACTCTGACAGCTCTCTGTCAAGCTTATGATGTGGATATCATGGTGTAATAATGCTGCTGCCCTATGGATATCACAACCTAAATGTTCTGCAAGCAGATGATTGACATCCTCCTGGCATATGGATATCTTACTTAAAGGATCTTCCTACAGTGTACATGTAGCATGCGGATATCCTGTCCAAGTATCCTCTTGGAAAGTGAATGTTTTGTGCATGTGGATTACAAGCAACAAACACTGTACCTACACGAACAACGTGGGCATGTACCACACTACTGCCAAAGGTACAATGAAGAAGCTGGCACCACCAGTAAGACACTGTGCAGCACATTTCTCGTACTAATCTAGGTGAAAAACAGACCTCAATATTTGGGGCAGTTCATTCAAACAAAGCTCTTTCAGAATATTATTAGCCACACATGGACCTTTGCCATTCACCTTCCCCATGTAAAGCAAACGCTTTGTCATTACAAATATTTTATTCACTAAATTGAAATGTGTTTTTCATTTATTAGTACATATCAAAACCATTAGATATCATATCCCTTTCATAAGTAGGTGTTATGCGATTGTCCGGAAGAGTATAGTCCAGAATAGGATTGCTGTTGACTATGTCTGACATTGCGACAACCTTTGCCGAAGTCATCGTCAGAGTGAAACTCAAGGTGACATGGTGTTATTGACTGCTTGTTAGCCAATTACATCACTGCTCTACAAGCAGACGACCAATAAAATCGCCGTTTACTTGACTAATCAGGTCAATAAACACAGGCAAATACCATCAACTGACGTTGCACGACTCACTTTGTCTGAGATGATATTGTGAAATGTCAGCAACAGTCATATTTAGGACTACATTCGCCTCCGTTCACCTACTTTTGACTCGGCTCCTGGGCTGAAGCCATTTTCAATTCCCATCTAGTTGTGTTATTGGACAAAGTGGATGGAACAAAGCAAACTTGTTTATGAAATCCAGGAGGAATATAGATAATTAGTTTCAAGTCCTCTCTTGAAATTGTGTAGGTAACCAGATGTCAAGAAGGACACCATTTAGTGGCCTTGTGCCAGCATTTTATGTATCATATGTTCTTATCACAGTACTTTAAGTACAGTACTTTTTTGTTGGTGTTTGGAACAGCAAAGAGTTTTTCTTATGGGACACTAGAAGTGTTGAAGAGTATTTATGTTATGATGGTAGATTTGTGGTCAAAAATAAGGGTTTTTTTTTTCCTGTATGAAGTTTTTTTTTTTATGTCGATTGTAGTTGATTATATTATTGCTGTTACTAGAAGCATTTTTTTTGAAATAAAGTTTAATTACTTATTACAGAAACCAATTAACTAGTTTCCAGTAATAATGTCCGATTAATAAAGGGATACAATAGCATTTGACGTAACATTTAGAATGCGCTGCAAAACCTGATTCAGTTAATTTAGTATTTTCGGTTGTTTTTCCTTTTCTTCCAAATTTTTTTTTCAAGAAAACAAATATTTTTCTGAATGCTAATACTCCATTGTCTTCCCCTGTAATTTAGTAACTCGACCCTTTCAGGGCAGAGAACTTCGCTGAAAAAAAACCTTAACGGAGCTAAAAAATAAGAATTTTTAAATTACTATCTTTACCGATAAAACTTAAAAGATTTTTGACCCTTCAGGCTCAGTTTAGCCTACGAAGGCAGCCGTGCGTCTCTCCTTGCTCCTCACCCCCAGAAACAAAACCAAGACAGCTGTATGGCAGGAAAAGGTCATTAGTTACATGAACTAATGATGGTACACATCCTTGTTCATGTTTCCACTTACAGTAAAAACCCGCATACAAGAACATGTGGATTAAGAACACCCAGGCTGAAATTTGGTAAAAAAGGAGCATATATATAAGAACACATTCAGCCTGGAAATTGAAAATTGTTCTTATATATAAAAAATCTTCCCTTTTCAGTTTAATAGAACAGTGTCTGTAGCTTTACTGTGGTATTGCACTATGATGTTGTGTCTCAAGTTTAATTTTCTCTCAAAGTTATGTATTTCATCATAGTTAGTAAATCCCTTACATTTTTTTAGAAGTAAAAAATTAAGAACACTTTCAGGCTGATTTCACCTAAAATACCCGATATGTAAGAACCCAATCAGCCTGAACCCCGAAAATGGGTTTTCTTGTATTCGGTTTTTTACTGTACTGTAAACTGTTAAATGAAATCCCATTTGATAAAGCAAGACGATCACACGCCTCAGAAGTTTGGCCGCGGTTGTGAGTGAGGCACGTATTATTCGAAAATGGCTGACCCATGATGGGAAGTGAAACGAAAGTAAATGGCCTTAGATTTTTAACACAAACCAAAAAGAGAGAAGGAAAGTATATGTATGGTCTTTTGAAAAAGTACCCGATAATTGCTGGTGAGCAGTAAGGTGGACGACTACGTTTTCCAGTCCTCCCACCATCGACGTTATTAAAAATTGTTGACGATGGTTGCAAATATCACTTTCGAGAAGGTGAAAAATCTTTTAAAGCAGGAGCTTGCTCTTGTAAATGCAAAATTGGAAGAACTATTTAACCAACTGAATGAAATAAATTCTACGGTAAAGTTTTTGAAAGACACTGAACTTTGACGGGCTATTGAACGAGATAAAGAACACGAATGAAAATGTCACTCGCCTTGCCTCGGACATGGCAAACGGTAAAGCGAACATAAAGAGAGTGGAGAAACTTGCTATTGATGAATGAATGAACGAATGAATGAAGCTTTATTTCATCTCGAGTTTGATGAGGTTGATTAGACCTCTATCAAAAATATGCTAAAAAGCCGAAAAATAAAATAATAGAGAAAGAAAGGGAAATGCAAAAACGTATTTACAGTGCAAAGCCTAAAATTACGTGATTTAGCTATTTACAATGAAAAGCCTGATTACATAAGAAAATATAGATATTATTGACAATTAGCTAGAACCTTAGCTGGCGGACTGCTTTTTTAAAAGCTGACAATGTACTTAAAGAAAGATACATCTGTTCAGGATGAAGAGATCACTCAATGCCTGAGGCGAGACTGCCTAGAGATGACGGGAGCCTAAGGCAAATGACGACTGTTCGGCGGAAGCCATTGTCACATCAATTGGCAGCCTTATAGGAGTCTTACAGGAGTGCCATTAAAGGGGAATTACCACCTATAAGGAACACGCGCCACCTTAACTCATCATGAAGTTAACCCGCCACGGTGTCAGAAACAAATTCGGTTGTAACAGAAGAAAATTGGCGATGAAGAAGGCAAACGATCTGCCAAAATCACAACCTGTCATCCCAGGCCGATGTATTCATCTCTGAGTCACTCACTCCATTCAAGAAAAAGCTCTTCGGTGATGTCAACAAAGTGAAAAAGAAACTTAAATGGAAGTCAGTTGATTTGGACATATACTGATAGGACCTTTATTAGGCAGGACGAGAATAAGCCATCTTTCTCGTTTGACTGGGAAGAAGATCTGGCTAAATTTAAATCACACAAGTCGCGCTTAATGCTATATATGTACAAGGTATAAAAGTTCACAAAGTAGAGCACATTATGGCCATTCAAGTAATCGTCCTTAATGCGTTTAGAATATTTATTTTAACTTGTTTTATTTTTGTTATGGATTTGTTTTGATCATTTCGAATTGAACCATAATGTGCTCTCTGAACTTCCATTCTTCACTTTGGATTCCCAAAAGTTTCTTCCGATTACTGGAGGTTGGTTACACCAGTCGTTTCAATCTGTTATGGAGTCTGATCACTAAAAAATGGAGTAGAATTGTCTCAAAGACAATTTATCCAATCGTATTTAGGCAGACTGTAATAACACGCACACACTTGAATTTAGTTCGACATGCCATAAGCACAACGTTTGAATCACTGCCGCGTCGAGTCTTGTAGCACCGCAGAACTTTGATTCAGACGTCGTGCTTTTATAGTGCTTTTGTCGGCATCTAACTTTGGACGTCAATATGCCTGATCAACCCCTTTTTCACTCCACACAAGCCCTATTTCCATGATCTTTATTTGAGCACGGTTTAACGGTGATATGGGATAAATGTAAGAATTCTATCTTTTCCCATTTGTCCTCGTCTCAGTCGTCTCGTTTTCAGTTTGGTAGTTGTACGTTGCTGTCAGCCTTACACTTCGCATTTCAAATCTCTCCAAGTGTTTGTTTGAGCCAGTTCTCCAAGATCCAAAGTTGGTTTGCCAAATTGAACTCGCAGTTCGCTTACGCTGTTACTGTTCTTTGCCTTTATTCTCTAAGTCTCTGAATATCGCATCCAAGTCCGCAAACGTTGGTTCTCTTTGACTGGCATCCTTTCGAATTTCAATAATTTGAAACTGATGGGATTTGTGTCGTTGCGACACTCTTGTAGCGTTCCTTATTCGTCCTTTTGAGCCAATTGCTAGAAGCCATCTCTTTGTCACATTTGTACGCTCAGTAGGGTATAAGTACGAACTGAATGAATAGAAATGATTTTCTTCCTTTTCATGTACTAGCAACGCTTCTTGATTGGACAAAATACCCTAAAAAACAATCACACCGTTAAATCGAATTCTCCTTTCTCCTCAGAGCAAACTGATTCAAATGTACATACAACGTTTTTGTTAGAAAAACCGTCAGTAAAATAATTGGAAAATACTTTATTCACTGTTCTAAAAAGTTGCCGAGGGGAAAGCTACAGTTGAAATAAGTACTATACGAGTTCTCGGAATTCAAGGATACCTGTGCGTCACTGAGATTCCGTTCGCAATACAGTGAAACCTCTATTAAGCGGACACTAAGCAGGGTCCCGAAATTAATGTCTTATATTTTCCTTTATAAAGAATCCCTCTTAAGCGGACGCGGACACTAAAATAAATTGTACTTGGCTTATTTCTTTTGTTAAAAACCTCTGTTAAGCGGACACCGGACTGATATTGGATTACGTTCTTGAAATACGAACTGGAGTCGATTAATAAGGATAAATCAATACATTTAGCTGTCAATAAACTGTAGATTAGACTGATATCCGGCCGTATGATTGTCATCCGCCATCAAAGTTCACCTAAAAGTTCTTTTTTACAAACTCTATTAAGCGGACACTTGGAAAGGTCCCGAAGGTGTCCTCTTGATAGAGGTTTCCCTGTGTTTTAATAGCACGCTAGAAAAGCTGTATGCTCGTAGCCTACATGTTCAGACGTTAGGCAATTTTTACAGTGTAACCTGCGCCCAAAAGTCGGTGATGAGTGACGCAATATCCAGTTTCCCATGCAAGGTGACATCGACCAATATAACTAAGGCAAACCAAGGATTCAGCCATATGCAAATATTCTCTGTCACAGATCCTCCCCCCCCCCCCCCCGCCCAAAAAAAAAAACAAACAAAAACAAAAAGCTAAATCTAGTTTGAGCGCTCCCTCTCTCCCTCTCTCAGGATTTAAGATGAAACCCTAACTGCGAGGTTGGAAACAATGTTTTAAAAAGAGCACATATTATTGAGAGAACCTTAATGATGTCCAGTTTAATGATTATTACCGTGGAGTAAATTTTTCCTAAGCTGTTTATTGCAATGTATTTCTTTGTCTTCAAACTTTTCAGCTTCACTAAGCTTGGACCGTGAGACTGAATACGAAAGAGACCTGAAAATAAAGATTAGATTCAAGTTAGTCACTCTTTTGTTTTTTCGAAAACCGCAGCTGCCTGGTCACGTCTTCTTAAACTCAACGGAATTAAACTTGGACTACTAGTTCTGGTTCCCTCCTAAATACGTTGAAAACACTTTTTAGGCCAGCCAAAGTAGTTTTAGATCTCTAGAAATTCATTCTAAGCAGCGCTATGGAATTTGTCTCTGTTCTGTCATCCTAAGGCAAGTTAAACCGTTTCGAAATTACAATTATATTTTTCCGAAAATTTTTAGATGCCATTTTATACTTCACGAAGGGGGGAACAAGCACCATCCTCCATACTTTTGTTCAACCGGAAGCACTTCTTGTCATCGGCAAAGAGGCAAACAGATGTTGAGGTCGCCATGTGAGCAAGGTCATTCACATACCGTATTTATTCGAATAAGCGCCCAACTTCGAATTAGCGCCCACCTCAAATAAGCGCCCATCCTAAAGGCAGAAAAATTTAATAAGCGCCCAGCCTCGAATAAGCGCCCAACCCCTCTTTTTCCCAATCAAACTCAAATAAGCGCTCACCCCCACCCCACCCACTTGAGTGAATAAATTCTAATAAGGGACTTCCCCGAAGACGGAGTTTTCTTCAGAGTATTTTACAGAAAGCTTGCTTTGTTACTTCTTCGCGTTTTGTTGCAAAATAAACATACTTCACTTGCTGAAAATGGTGAAAATTTAATAAGCGCCCACTCTCAAGGTCCAAAAATTTAATAAGCGCCCAGGGCGGTTAATCGAATAAATACGGTATGAGGAATAATGGTGGTCCAAGTATTGATTCTTGTGGCACGCCTGATAAAACAAGGAGGACGCGGACTTGGACGCGGTCAGTGACATAGTCTTTGAACTAAGCCGACAGGGTACCGCTGATTCCGAATCGGTGGAGCTTCTTGAACAGCACTTTGTAGTTAACCCTGTCGAAGGCTTTAGCGAAGTCAAGATAGATGGCGTCAACCTGCACTCTCTTGGTAGTTGATACCAAGTATCTTATCCGTGCGTTCTATCATCCGCCCTTGTCGCTTGGATAAAAAATCTGTTGTTTTTTCCAGTTGGCTGGGGTGGCAAATAGGTCTTTAGAGATGTAGTTCCTCCGATGAAAGGCCCTTTCTGTAACCACTTTGAATAAACATTGTCACTACTACTTAGAATTCAATAGCTGTGGTCACACTACGGGCTTTTACCTAGGTAAAACCGATTTACCATCAAAAATCTCCCGAGGTAAATTCATCTCGGGTTTTGTTTTACCTAGGTAAAAATTCTGGGAAGCTCACACTACTGATATCGGCTCCGAAGGTTTTCACGCAAAGTTGAATTTTTTGGAGCGTAAATTCAAGAAGGCAAGATATGCAGGGATCTAGCCTATATCAAAGAGACGTTTTTTCTTTTATCTCGCTGTTATTTCTTACGCTAATTCAACGTGCAAGGTGAAGACAGGCGAAGACGTAGACGACTCGTGCCCCCCAAATTTCTTTCACCGCGTGAGGTATGTTCGGTTCTGTCATCAAGACCATCGCCGATGAGCGTCTATTGGCTAGCAACCTCAGTATTTCATTTTTCCTATTAAGCTATCGCTTTGGAGTACCTGTCAAGGGAACGTCTAGTGTTCTCAAGACATATTCATGCCCTAGACGATAAAATTTCCCCGAGGTAAGTTACCCAGGGAAAAATCGGTCACACTTAAAAAATCAAGTTTCCTCAGCTAAACTGTCAACAAGTCGAGTTTACCTAGGTAGTCTGTAGTGTGACCACAGCTAATAACTTGGTCGTAAGACACTTCATTTGTGAGGACGTGCTGTTGCGCTTTAAAAGGGTGGAGGCAGTTATCAAAGTCATGTTCAACAAATTATCTTTCTCATGTATATGTTAATGCAGTGTAATAGGTTTACTGGCACATACCAAAGACTTTTGTGAGAGAGTTATTCCAAGTACCAGCTACAGTGCCATTTGCAAACAAGACCAGATTTATCCCTTTTCTGTTAACCAAGCGAATATCCACCCATGCTGATGGCGTTATTATGCTAAACTTCTTGTCTTTATCTTTCTTTGTCGTTGGAAACGTTTTACTGTGTGTCGTACTTGATGTTACTGTACTGGCGTAGTTCACAGGGGCTTTTGTCGTTGAGAGCAGGGAATTCAGTACCATTACTGAGATAAGAAGCTTAACGAAAATAAACACTGGTCAATATATGACACGTTTTTCTTTCTTTCTGATTGCTAAGTTTTCATTTCGCTTAAAATGACCGAGCTAAAAACGAAAGCCAAGACATCGATGGGTGCATAATGTGATGGGTTTGCCAGATTAAGCGCCCTTTACGTGAATGATCTACATTGTAGTTCTGAGATAAGGTTCATCGTGGTGTCTGGGTCTGAAATTACTTTGCTGAACACGAAATATTTATAGAAGTGTTCATCCAGTTTACGACATTCATGTAAAATGTCAAGCATGAGATGCAGTGTTTCATCACCAGAGGAAACACCGAGAAGAGAAACGCGCAGCCGAGTATTTTTGACGAACTTCGAGGTGTTTCATCTGGTGATGAAACATTGTGTCGAATGCTTGATGTTACTGCACGTCGTATTTTCATCTCTCTTCTCAGTCGGTTTCATCTGGTGATAAAACACTGCGTCTCAAGCTTGACATATTACTTGAAGTAAAAAAAACTCTGCCATTTCCATTCAATTTCCTGACAAAATAATCGTAGATAATATTAGAGTCAGGATTATATTTTCAGTTCCTCTAAAACATAGGGACTGGTTGTGTCTAAACTATGAAGTGTTTCCATTTGGGTGATTGAGTTTGAGAATGGAAAATCACAGTTATCTGCCAATCAAGTGTCGATTTAAAAAATAACAGCTTCTTTCTGAATCTAATACAAAGGATGCAACCGATCAGGCCAATGAGGAAGACATAACTAAAAGGAGAACTAGTCAGTGAAAGCGTGATAAAAAAGCTTGGAAATAACGTCTTATTCAGCTATGTCGAGGCAATCGTATCGTAATAAAAGAAGGGATGATTTGGAAATACCACTTCAACGATCGTAGAATAGAATTCAGTTTCTCTTTTGATCCTATCCGCTGTGCCTTAAAGAATAAGCGTGTTATAACATTATGACCTTTGCTACGTCAAATAACGATTTACAATTTAGCTACACTGCCTTTGAAGGTTCTAGTACACGCGGAAACCTTTGTGCAGTGGTCCAGTCTCATTTCAGCTAAAGTTTTCATCGTATAAGCTATTATTTTTGTGTGCAATAATTGAAACAGTGACAAAAAAGCATCGTCTCCCATGGAGTTCATACCCATCTCATGCTGAGATTCTCATCAAATTCATCTTTCGGTTTTATAATTGTGTTTCTCGGACACTTTCTCCAAATTACATGCAGCTTACCTAATGAAGCCTACTAAGTATACCAGCGGAGTACATTAAATGAATATTCGTCAAATCAACGGGTTTTTAATTCATTTGCCAATTGGGATAAAGATTATTGTCGTGGTTTCCTTTGATCCCGTCGACTCGCCTTACTTCGGTAAACCGTTAAGTGTGTATACTTTATAAACTCGACATATGCTCTTAAATTAGATGGATCGTGGTATTCATGGATGTAGGTTGCATACACCAGCTAGGATGTCACAAGAGCAACTAAACAGACTGAAGCATCATAGAAGTCTGCAGTCATACGAGCCTAAAGTTCGTTTACCACAAATCCTATCTGAAGAGTTTGAGCACTTGAAATCTCTCTGTCACGCATGCCGGCTCCTTCTTTAGCGGCTATAAATCCAGCTCTTAAGAGCCTGAAAGTCCATAATATATGTTCTTTCAGTGTGAACAAATGTTATGTCGATCGCAAGAGAATTCTTTACTTACCGGTGAGGCCATCTGTAAGCCAACAGCGGAATGATCCCAGAAATGTCGCTTGAAGAATATTCGGATGTTTCAGCTCTCACGCAGGAGGAGTTTTTAACAACAGGTGGTTTTAGGTGATTTCTGCTCCCCTCATCGACAGAGACAGCTTCTAGAACTCTCCTGCAGTCCGCCTGCATCTTCCATCCAGCAGTTAGTTGCTACACTTTGTGAGTTACTAATAAAGTAAAACCCAACAATATTTACAAAAATAAAAGTATGTTAGTTAAATCGATGCGAATTTATCAGCTTCATACCCGTAAGTATAGTTTCTGCTTCACCTGACAGTTATCACTTAATTTAATTTACGTTGGTTCTACAATTCCATCAACTTTATGAAACAAAAACGATTCCAGCCTATTTCAAGGCAGAACTTATTTCTGATAGGAAGGCGCAAATTTGCCTTTTGTGAGCTTCCGACTAAACACTGGTAAAGACATCATGTTTTTGTAGGCTCATGATCTGTTTGTACATGCAGGGAGGTATTACAGCTATGGCAAACAAGGACAGAGAGTGTCCGTGTGCGATACAAGCAGCATAGGTGGTGTAACAGATGCTATCATCTTACAAATTTTCGTTTTCAAATTTGCTCAACTAGGAAACTGTGCTCTAGGGTCAACTCCCTGTGATGGCCCATACGGGGAGCCCCCCCCCCCCCCCCCCAACGAAAGGGTTACCTTTTTCAGGCATTGGGTATATAAAGTGTAGGGACTTCTTGTGTTGAAGTATTTGAAAGGGTAAGGAAATTTGTAATTTACGCGTTTAAAGGGCCTTTCACTAATCAAAAATAATTCGAGCCGACGCACCTAATGGTTGAACAGTGGAACCTCAATATAACGTAGTCCTCGCTATAACCGGAACGATTTTCTTTACCCCAGTAATAATAAAATCATAATGGAAAAGGACATGAACACATTTTGCCAGTCCCGTGACCCTTCGTTACATTGAGGTTCCATTGTAATAATAACATACAGTATCGAAAATTAAAGAACATCGATATAACGAAATCTCGTTATAGCGAACATATTTTGCCTTCTTTATGAGATCGAATTTCCTTTCACTGCTCATTTACTGAGGTGTTCAATGTTGGGAATTAGACTTCCTGTACAGTCTTTTTGTTATTACTATTTCTCTTAATTCCTGTAAAACGAGTTTATATATGTGCGTGAACAAAGGACAGGGTGAAAAACCTATGGCTCATTCGATTCTCTCTTTCTCATAGTTTCAATAAATTAAAAATTATAATGTTGAATAACTGATCTGCAAAGAGTAAAATATTTATGGCCAAAAGTGTTATAGTGTCAGTTTTTGTTTGTTTTGATAGTGATATTCGCTACTCAGCTTAAAGGGCGTAGGAAACAAATTAAAGCCACAGCGGGCATCCTTTGGACAATGCCTTTTAGGGCACACCTGCTGAGGATTATTCATTCTTTTACTCTTTTAAAATTCTTTTCAGCTGTGCTTTCTTATTTCACACCATAAACTATCGCAGTTTTGCTGCTATATTTCCACACGTACTAACAGTCAGTGTTTTTAGTTTTGATTATTAACAATTTCCCCTTGTTTCAAATTGTTCTCCGTAGGACTGCATAACTTGCATAACTTGCTACGGAGAATGATCAACAGGAAATCACTACAGCAGTGAAAGAATAATTTTCCTATAACTTACCCCGCAGACGGAGTGGACTAGAGCAACTTCTGTTTAGTGAACTGTAGGACGTTCATTGGGATTATTATTGGCTCTTAGTAATTCGAAGGCTGGAATCAACAAAATTGCCTTTGTCTGTTTCGTTAGTTCCGCTGTTTAACTGCTACACGTATTATGGAGAACCTTTTTTTGTTTTCATAGGTAGACTAAATAATATAAACTGGTCATGTCATCGGAAATTTTCTATATGACGTCAGTTCCTTTCTATTGTTGTAATTGATACAGATTTTTATGGCCACCTCTGCCTGACATTCTACCCTTCCTGACTCATCCAGTTCGCAAAACGCGCACGTCGGTAGCAGAGGATGATGCAAGGGAAAATAGAGTCTCTCTTCCTCGCTTTCCTCCTCCCCATCACACCCTGCGACCCCTGCGTGCTATTAGGGAGAGCCGGTTCAATGAGAATAACTGGGTAAGAGTCAGCCACCTATTGTCTTAATTAGTTCAACCAATGAAAACTAATTGCGCTACTGTTCACCCTCAATACCTCGGCAGAAGTCAAACCGTCAGATTTTCCATGATCGGCTCCTGACAGCATGAAGAAAAATTGAAGACCTCTTTTTCTCACAATTATATTTGTATCAGAGATGACATTTTTTGTCAACCGGCCCATTTTTCAGATTTACATAACACTGAAAAAAGGGCAGGGGTGGGGATAGAAGGCCACTGTCTGGGTATGAATTGCGAAACTAAAATGTTTTGTTTAACGTAGAAGTGGAATAAGTTACTCTAGCTAGTTAACAGGCATTTAACTTAACTACTCGTAAACAAATACCCACCAATGTTCACCAGGTGTTCGACCAGGTGAATTACATCCATTTCACTGTTCAGAATAGTTGGGAGTTGGGGTAGGATGAGGCTCTAAACCAGAGATTTTCTCTTGTTCTTGCGTTCGCCTGTAACAGGTGAAATAAGCAGTAAAGAGGTCTAATCTCTGTATCATCTGACAAAGGTTACAGATTTCACATAGAGACACATCAGATAAATCAGTAGATTGTGCCGGGATTTTCAGTTTTTTTCTCTTTAACCGGAATCTTTCCACCTAATTATGGCAAGTACCCTCTAATCTGTCAACTATTGCACCTGAGATTGACACCTTTTCAAAATTTAGTATATCTCCGGCACCCAAGCCTGGTCTCCCTCGCAGCCGTTTTTTGGATGTTGCGTGACATCCAATCAAGTAGGCCTCTGAGTGCCTTTATGTATGTTTATATTTTGGCTGGGTCTTGTTGTTGTTCTTTTTTCCTCTTCTACTCTCAAATCAAATCAAAACCACTAACCACACTTAAAATGTAACAGGCAAGTTGTAACGAAAGGTCCCAAGATAGAGCATAGTGAAAACCCGGAGTGAAAAAAGTGGAGATACGTGACTTCCCAAGGACTTCCTACACGCCCAAATACACGCCCAAGCTCGGAACCGGAAATAGATAATGTGACACCAGTAGCTAGCTACCAGACTTTTCTCGGTCTGAACAGTACAGCGTAAAGCGATATAAGTCAAAGCACCGAGAGCTTCAAGTTCGGAATATTTTGTATCGTTGTTATGAAAAATACGTAAAGTAGTCTCCCTTTGTTGATGTTTGGAGACAGATATGCCTTTTGGCATATGTACGAAACCTTCAAAAGATGAGTTAGCAAAGGAAATATCCGTGCGTGTTGAAATACCGAGCCAATCTTATATAGAAGTTGCATTAAACAAAGATGCTCTCGGTCTGGAATGTTTGGAAAACGTCGCTAAACATCTTGGCCTTCCGCAGGTAAGAATTTAACTAAAAAAACGTGCGATGAATGAACTTGTTACTTTTAAGAGTGGCTAAACAGTATTTAAGACAAATAGCAAAATTTTTCTTGTGTAGTGGAAAACAAAGAGAATCACAGTTGGAAAGGGCTGTTATATATAGTTGCGATGCTGGGAGGGCTTTCAACTCGATTTCGCGATCGTGCTCTAGCTCATTTTGGATTTAGAACTACATACCGAAAGTCGGGGTTTGATTAGTTACATTTACGGTAATTTCAAATTATTTGAAGGGTCATCCATCCTTAATTACAAGGACTTGTAACATATTGTGTTATTTGCAGTAGTCCACTAAACTTGGTGAAAAATATGCCGAGATGGGAAACATGCCGTCCGAGTTTTATATTAATCGGCTTTTTTCGTGCCGATGCGATAGAATCATCGTCACTGAATGTTTACACGCTTGTCGTACATCTTCGCATAGTTTACGATTATCTGCAGTGACTATTGTACTTAAACATCATTTGTATTCGTATTTGTGTTATATATACACAAACTTCGGATTAATGCAAACTCAGGTGAATGCAAGGATCGTTCGCTGAAGATGATTGAGTACTTAAGTATTGGTCAAGTTCTCATCAATAACATTTTATGGTTAACTTAAGCTATTTATGGCCAAATGAAGCAAGAATGTGGCCAATATAACCCCACAGTTGAATAATTTAAATTGAAAAAAGCAGCTAACAGGGGACAAAAACACGGAAAGCGAAAGAAGTTCATTGCTCATCAGTGAACACGATGCCTTTGGGAACCTGTTGTCCCAGATTAAATAAATACTTAACTTGTCAATTAAGCTTAATTAAATTAGCACTTAGAGACTCACGGTTTTTTGCCAACTACTGTCATGATCCAGTTCATGACAATCCATTGACACTGCTGGAAAAAATGTATAATTTGCATTAGAAATCTTCTTAAAGACAGGGGTTGAGAAATGGGCAAAGATTTGCTCTGCCAAATTGCATAATTCTAGGGCCATTTTTGAGAATTCCATGACTTTGTTCCGCTCCATAAAGAGTGTAAACAAAACTATGATACTAAATTGCAGGAACTTGATTTGATATTATGCATTATCTCACAGTCTCTACAGAACAGGGTGAAACTTACATGTGTTCTTTGAAAGGGTTTTTAACCTAGCTAGTTTATCAAATTAAAGTAGGTACAGTCCGTTAAATACAGCTTGTGTGAAAGTGTTTAATGTAGATACAGTAACTCATAACTAAGAGCACTCAAAGACTGTTTTCCGTAAAATACCTCTTTGGAGAAGCAAATATTGCCAAGCATTTTCTATTAATTGAGGACTGCTAAGAATTTCCAGATGACCGTTCTATTCACGTACGTGTACATGTTTTCGAAGCTTTCTAATAAATTCCCTAAGATTTTCGGAAGTTTAATTTTCACATTTCACTCCCCAGGTTAGGCTGCTTTTTGTAGAGAAAAGGAAGTGTAAAATTTTGAGATCCAACAATGTGATGGAGAGAAGAATCAGAAAAGTTCTCACTTTCGTGATACATTAAATTGCATCTAAAACAAATACTGAAACCCTTGTAACTTTGAAAAGACTTAAGTTTTCCTATGATGACGGAACAGATACAAATTTTATAGCGCCACTTACAATGCATTTCCAGAGATCTAAAAGTACTCTTTAATGTATGCAGGTAGGAGGAAACAGTTGTTGGGTGCCTCTGTTATAATCCAGTGAATAGCCATCAACAAAGCAATAAATCAATAAAGTGTTCCAAGTGGAATAAGTGGACATCCCTTGCACAATAATTATTGTTAATTATGATATTATAAAAATTAACAATTATACATGTATAAATGTGGGGACAGCAGAGTTTACAAATTACTCTGTGAAATCAGTTTGATGTCCCCTTCTTTACATATGTTTCCTGCGTAAGATGGGTTTCTATATGCAAGTTTATTGAGGAAGTTGAAATGAGAGGGATGAAAGGGCAGGGAAGAAAAGGAAATGCTAATTGCTTACACTCCCCATGATTCTGAATCAAATTATCAGGGTACATTCAGTGAAATTTTGATCAAGCAAAAGGAAATCGAGTTACATACATTAATTGTTACTTACATACAAACTTTATTCAAGCATCAAAGTCTCTTTGCATGCCTAAGGGAGCCCACTTTACCTATAAATAAGTTATTACCCCCCACAATACAATATTAGGATTTATCACTATAGCTGAACTAATTATTTCAAAATTTTTCAGTATATTTTAATGTTATTAAAAGTAGTCAATAAAAGATATCAGCTTCTAAGAATCCAGTTCAATCCAAATCTAAATTAATGGTCAAATATCTAAGAAAACAGTTTCTAAATTAGTTTCTTACAAATTATGCTTCACAGCTACTTTTATACTGACTAAGGTCATGCATGAGTAGCATCCATTACATGTTTCCCCTTGAATTAACCCCTCCAAGGTTGTTTTTCTTTATACTTTCTTTCAATCTCTTTAGGGATGTCTCATTTCTATCGCTCATACTCAACTTCGACCATAAGTAGGGTCTGAAAAACATAAGTGAGTGTTTTCTGCAAGCAACAGTTCAAGTTATCCAAGTAAAAAAAAAAAGTGAACCTGAAAAGTGGGTGAAATTCAAGGGAATTAAGACTTAGTTCGAGTTAGTGGCGAGTTTAAGTTATCCGAGTTTGCGTTACTGGGGTTGTACTGTAAAAAAAAAGTGTATATTGTGCACTTGTGTATTAATTTCACAAAGGTAAAGCGGAAGAAGTAATAAAAACACTGATAATGAGTAAAGAAATTAATAAACTTCTAATACCTTACTCCTGAACAATTGGCTGCTATGGGCTGCGAAGGCTTTCGTGTCGGCAAACAATGAACAAATTACACAAGTGGGACTAATTTCAATTTCAATGTGTTTCAACAACAAAAAATCACAGAAAAGCGATTACAATGAAAGTAAAACCAGGAAAGAAATAGAGAATTAAAAAAAAGATGCCTAACGTATACCAAAGGGGAAAAATTCCTACTAAAATTTAACTGCAATACTTACAGTGATACACTGTAAATGTATGTTATCATGGACGGTTGGTGTATAACAGCAGCTAATATTAATCCTTTGCTTTTCTGCTGCTTAAAGTATCCATAAGTTTTAAACTGTTGTTCTTGCCAATAATGACTAGTGTTAATGATGAATTTCACGGCTAACTCTCAATTAGCTGCTCTCGTTTCTTATCTTGTTAGGTGATGTGTTGTTTTTTGGTTGTGCTAGCCACAAGCTGCATGACGACGAGTGAAATTTTGTTGTGGTTTTCTAAGGTCTTCTTGGCATTTTTCTTGGCCTTATCCTCATCAATTAATTTTTCCAGCAAAACAGAAACACACATGTTTTACTGACGGGGCCTACGTCACAACCAAATTTTCTCGCATCAATACATTTATGTAGGTTTCTAATCTCTATAGCAATGGGGCTCTGTCAAGCACATGAAGCATGCTTGGAAGCTCCGCTTTTAAAGGTAATTACCAAAATTGGCAAGGGTCAATTACTGTTTATACGGTTATTTAATGTAATAATCAATATTACATGTTGCGTTGTTTACATTTGGGTATAAGTAATGCTGTACACATGTAGCTCTCAAATAACTAGCATTTTTAAAAACATCATGCACTTTCATTCAATATGCAGATTGAACACTATGGTTTGTCTTACAAAACCAAGCGAGGACATGAATGGTGGTTAGTTCTGGAAAAACCCATCAGGAAGCAGCTAGAAAGGAATGCAGCCAGTGGACTATATAATGCTGAACTTAAATTTAAAGTCCACTTTTTTGTGGCTGACTCCTCTTGGATAAGACTTCAGGTCAATTCTACCAGGTAAACTTAGACTTTCTAAAATTGTGAAAGGCGTGGTGCAAAACAGGCATAAGTAATAATTAAGCTGACAATAGACCATTTGCACCAAGAGGTCATGTGACATCATTTTTATGAAAATGAAAGTTATATGATTTTGCCTACTAAAAACGATTAGTGCGTGGATCATATCTTAAACAAAATAATAGTGATTTGGTTTTTCAAACCCGCACCATTTTCTTAAAAAAATGAGTAAGTTCGCAGCTGGTAACATGACCAAAATGTGATTTTTAAAATAATGAATTACCTCTCTGAACACAAATTTTGCACTTAAACTTCAAGGAAAATGTTGAAAAGATGACGTGGTAACGTTTACAGCACATCTGAGCATAACTATCAAACGTTTAACAAGATGTAAGCAAAAAGTAGTTTTGGCTGCCATGTTGGAGGGCAAAAGTATGCCCTCCAACATGGTAGCCATTTCAAATCATACTACTTTGTTGAAAAATCAAAGTGCCATAAAATATCTCCCTTAAATATGTTTCCTCTTAAATTTCGGGTGTAAGATAATTTTTATGTGCTCTGTCAATTTTTGGCATCAGCACAATTCCAACTCATTGTTGATCACGTGACCTCTTAGTGCAAGTGGCCTATTATTGTCAATTTTTCTGGAAAAAAAAATTGTCCATATTGGTGTTCTGTTTGGACTCCAAAACAACCTCTCTGCTTGACAGCAATAACAACAGCTTTTGTCATGATGATCTCGCACATCATGTCCAGGCCTGAACAATGGGACAGATTTAGACTCTTAGTGAAGGACATTTAAATTAAGAACAATACCTCAGAGGCTCTTAGTGAAGGACATTTAGACTCTTAGTGAAGGACATTTAAATTAAGAACAATACCTCAGAGGCATTCTGCCATTTTCTTTTGGTGGGTTAATCAGAAGAAAAATCTTTGGCTTTTTATACATGTAGCTGCATGCTCATGGTAATTCAATTATCTTAAATAGATCTTTTCTTGGTAAGGTCAAAATAAAATTCAGGTTAATTAACAAATCAACAACAATTTTCCATGGTCTCAGTAACTCTTATTGACCATAGAATTGATATCAAAACGTTCCAAACTTTGGTTTCACTGCAGACTTTTAAACATTTGGACATCTTTGTATGATCGATAAGAGTACAGACTGGGAAATTGATGTTGATTTGCTTTTTACAATAACATTGACAGTTTTGAAGTCCATATCAGTTGAAGTTTCTTGGAAAATTGTGCACGTGAGAGAAAAACAAATTGCATCACCATCACATCAGTTCCATGGTGTGTACACTTATCAAACATAACTCTCTTCACCAATCGATCAACGCGTGAGAAATTGCTCAGTTATGGTAAAAACACAGTTTCAACCTAGTTTATTGTCATTTTCCTTATTCACTGAATTTCCTATTTTAATTGCTTGGCTTTTCTCAGGAGGCTTTACTACTTGCAACTAAAGAGTCAAATTCTTGAAGGCAGCCTCTCATGTGGAAAGGACACTGCTGTTTTACTTGCATCATACTCTGCTCAAGGTGAGGGATATTCCTCAGATCCTTGGTGACTGAGTAGTTCTACATGTATTTACATGCACGTACATCAATCCCATGTACCACAGCTTCAACCTACCTTGCACCCTTATTTATTTACACCAAAGAACCCTAACTTTTTCCCGTTATTCAATAATATGTTTATAAAATTAATTATAAACAGGTCAGCCCAGAGAAAAATTGTGTATTATATTTCTCACCTTTAAAACATCAATTGTGTTTAGCGGAGCTTGGTGACTATGAAGCTGAGAAATTCAGTAGCTACATTGAAGATCAGAGCCTTTTCCCTTGGGTAAGTTTTCAATTGCAGTAATTTAGTTTCATTGATAGTAACATACACTGTAATAGGTTGAGTTTGATCGTCCGGGTGAACGTAGTCCTGAATGGGACTGTTGTTGTTGACAGTGACTGACATTATTTCGACAACCTGTGCGGAAATCATCTTTAAAGTCAAAGTGAGTTGTATCACATCAGTTGATGGTATTATACTCTGGTTATTGATCTGATTGGTCAACTGTGTCGCGATGTTATTGGTCGCCTGTCAGTTAAGCTGTGATGTTATTGGCTATGAAGACTCGTAATCAGTAATTGGTGCGTTTCGATCCGTATTTTTTCACAGTTAAACAGTCGTCTATTGTTAGTCACATTGTCACTTCTCTGGTCATTCTCTCGTAGTTTGCTTGATCTCGTCAATAAGTCTTTTGTATGGCCCTGGTAACTGTTGGCTACCATTCAGTGGCATTTGTTTTAAGTTAGTAAACCAGCTTTCTAAAGTAAGACGTTGATAGTAGTCTGTAGAATACATTATACATGTCGCAGAGTCCCAGTCATTTTGATGTTTCGTCTTTAAGGACAAAGACAAACCGGAGGACAGACAGGGAGCAGTATACAAGATCAAATGCTGGAACTGCCAGGCTTCTTACATTGGTGAAACCGGCAGAAACCTAAACACGCGACTGACCAAACACAAACGAACACAAACGAGCGACAAGGAATGGTGATGTCAACAATCACAATTGCTGAGCACCATTTAAAGACGAAACATCAAATTGACTGGTTCTCTGTGACGTGTATAACGTATTCTACAGACTACTATCAATGTCTTACTTTAGGAAGTTGGTTGCTAACTTAGAACAAACGCCACTGAATCGTAGCCAACAGTTACCAGCACTGTACAAACGACTTATTGACGAGGTGAAGAAAACTATGAGAGAACGACTGGAGAACTGACAATTTGACTAACAATAGATGACTGTTTAACTGTGACAATAGATGGATCGAAACGCACCAATTACTGATTACGAGTCTTCATTGCCAATAACATCACGGCTTAACTGACAGACAACCCAACATTGCGACATAATTGACCAATCGCATCAATAACCAGATAGAGTATAATACCATCAACTGATGTGATACAACTCACTTTGACTCTGAAGATGACTACTGCACAGGTTGTCGAAACGTCAGTCACTGTCAACAACAACAGTCCTATTCAGGACTACGTTCACCTGGACGAGCAAACTCAACCTACTTTTGAAATGACTCCTGGGTTCAAAACGTTCACAGTTATACACTGTAATTTTATTTACCACTTGTATGTAACAAGATGAAAAGAGAATAAAAGCATTACATGTAAAAATCATTTGCACTGATCTGCCTCTCTCTTATGTCATTTCTTGGCTTTCTTAATTGCCTTCACATAAATCAAACTCCATCAAACAAACTCCTTTCCATCAAGCTTCCTCTTTGTAATATTAATAATTTTATAGAAATTATAGTAGCTGAGAAGGCTGTCAAATATGCAAGGGAAAAATATTATTCGCATTAGCCTGCATAGCTGGGGGCATTGTTATGGTGTGCATGTGACATTTTTGGTAGTGAATGAAACCACCCTGGCATGATTGAGAAATTTTATCTGCCATATAGCATAACTTTTTTTAATGTCACTCACTTTTTAATAAGCACTTTGTTGTAAACAATAGCTGTAACAGCCAATCAGAGTTAGGGTGTAATGCAAAAACCCACGTTAATAAATTACCAGCATGCAGGGGTTGTGCGTAAAAACAAAAAAATTATTGTTTTGGCACAGAAGCAACCAAAACATGGACGATTGTCGAGTAAAGTTGCATTTAACAATTTAGTGTAAATTATGATATGCATGTAATCTACAGTTTTGTAAAGTCAAATTTGCAGATTTCCTTAATAGTGTACACATTGTATGTTTCAACAGAAAACCTGTTTTCACATACAGTAACGAAATTGTGGTGGACTTGTAGTCATTGAAACCTTGCAATTTAGCAACTCATGTCTATTTATTTATTCATAATACTTTTCAGTGGCGAAACAATGATAGAACAAGTCTTCGTGGACTTACTTCCTCAACAAAGCTAAGATCTTGTAAATAATAAAACTTGTACCGAAACTGGGCAGCAAATCCTTTGCAGAAGTTTCCAGTTCTTCTTGCCTTCCTTCTAATCATTAACATATTAAAAGAAAAAGATTTTGATAAGTCATTCTCAATAGAGAGGAGAAGGGTGACATCACATAACCAACTGGATCACAACAATAGGGAGCTTAAGCGACGGCGACGTTGACGGGAACGAGAAAGACTCAAAAGCAATAGGTTTATATTAGCAAAACAACAACTTTGCTCCTGCATCACGCTATTTTGTACATTTCTTAGCTGTTGCTTAGTGCTACACAACTGCGACATGAAACTTCCTAATACACGGCTGCTTTAGGAAGTACTGGTGAGCACAAGGCAAAAATTGTCTTTTTTTTTCTAAACTTAGACATGGTCCTTTTGGATTCAACCCCTGAAATTTTGCTAACATTTGACAAATTAAATGAAATCGAACAAGATCGATGAGGTTTGTAACCGTGTGAATTCGCTTTTTTAGTGATGTTTTCGGTTTGTTATCATCCAGAAATTTTGCTACCATGGCAATGTGACGTAACGACTTTTCCTCTCTATAAGACATTTTATAGTACTGCCAGTAACAGCGTGGTTAGAAAATGTTGTGATTGGGTTTGTTTCCGATGAGAGACGTGAGCTCTCAGGTACTCTCATTTTGACTGACATGTTTCTACTCTCAGCCTATCGAAAATAATTCTGTCCACACTGTGTGACCAAACCATTCTAAAAATCATGGCTTGCCTACGCCCACAGGCGAGGTTTCAAAGTCTCTCCTCCTATTCTCCAAGTACTAACAATCCCGCCAGCTACACAGATGAAATTTACAGAAGAAGAAATTTTTATTTTGCCCTCTGAAAAGAAGAAGTGTTGGAAAATTTGTTTATGTGTATGATGTGCTTCACAGTGGGACAACTGATCCCATTTGCAGTGAAACCAGTGAGATGTTTGCATTCCACATCATGTATATTAACATGCCTATTCAGGACCGGGAATCATGTGCAGTTCAATTTCAACTTTCTTTACAACTTTCAACTGACTGGAATTTTATGTTCGTTGTCTGCAAATACATTGTGCGTAACTGATTTAAAACAATTTTTGTACCGCAGAATGTTGCTGTTAACCATTCAAGGGATATCCTTGAACAGCAGGTACTAATTTATATTGTCTTATATATGAATTATTTTTATATTGTCGATAGTGTCCATAACTTATTTCGTCCAGAGAGTTATATCATGTATGATGTTGACTTTTCTTCTTAGTGGTGATTCACTGTCAAATTTGTTGTATCGCGCTGTGCGTTTTGCAAACTTCTAAGCAATTTTGGGTTTTTCTGTTCTGTCAATTATCTTAGCAGACCTCTCAGGAAATACATGGTTACCTGAACGAGTTCAAAAGGTCATGGTTTGTGATTTGTGATTGGTGGATTTCGATTCGTTTGGTTTGTTTCTATGTTTCAAAGCTCATTGCTTGTGATCATCCTGTTTTGGGCTATAATCAACTAGTTTGCTTCAAAGATTTTTCCAATATTTCTTATTCTTGTCATTTGCAAGAATAAAGCCATTTCTGCCTCCTTTCCTGGGCAAAAATTCCACTCATGATCGGGATTTCCTTTGCCATTCCCTGTTTTGTTTTTGGGGGCCAAGCTGGGCGAGCATGTTAAAACACTGTGATTCGCATTAACCCCGCCCCACTAAAATAATTGACAGAAACAGAAAAACCCAAAATAGTTAGATACGTTTTTTAATGAGGGTTTCACTTGATATCCACAGATAATATACGCGTGGCCCGCAACAAAAAATTAAACATAAAAAAATTAAACAAAATTAGGTAGAGATTAATGTACAAAATTCTAGAAAGTCTAACTTACGAATAATAGTTACAGACAATATGGTCATAAAAGGTATGCTGAAATGTACTGATCGACTGGACCTCTTTGATGTCTTTTGGGAGTTTGTTTGCGCTCCTAGCTGCTGAAAACTTAAAAGCAGTTTTTGCCATACTAGTCCTAACTTTTGGTAGTATCAAAGTATGCTTTGCATTTCTTGTGCTCGCATTATGAATGTCATTAGACATTGTTAACATAGCTCTTATGTTATCTGGTGCGAGATTGTTGAGGGCCTAATGAAAACTAAGATATTCCACGAGTAGCCCAGTCTTTTATCAAACGGCAAGATATTCAGGTCTTTGAATAGAGGTCATGATGGAGTGTGTCATTTTTTTGTCCAGGAGTATTCTGGCACATCTTTTCTGCAATTTGATAATATCTTGGATGTGCCGTTTGTTCCTGGGTCCCCAGACAACCACTCCATTTTCCAGTATCGGCTGGATAATTGAGTTATACATGTGGAACAAAGTGCTTGCTTTTAGCAAAAGAAATTTCTTTGTTCTTTTCAGTAGGCCAAGTCCAAGTTCCCTATTTTTTCTTTAACACAAGCCATACGTTGTCCCATGTTAAACAGTTGTCTAACTTTAGGCCAAGTAGTTCATCTTCCGCTAAAGAATCAAGTTGGCCCTTATGTGCTTATCTGTTCTCACTTTAAGATTTTTACCAACCGAGCCCCGAAACTTTGGCTTGCTGCAGACAGTTATTGACTTTGTCTTGCTATGGTGTAAAACCATTTTATTTTCATCGACCTATCTACTTGGAAGCCGTAGTTCATGAGTGATGATGGTCCCTACCTCTTCAACAGTATATACCCATGTAATTTGTGTTGTATCATCAGCATAAATTTCGACAGTACTTCCAGTGAGACTTCACTGGAAGTGGCAGGTATAATAATAATAGGGGACTGAGATCGAGCCTTGAGGAACGCCAGTGGTAATAGATTGAGGAGACGATAGTCGTCTTTGTATCATGACTTTCTGCTTACATTCCTTAAGATATGAGTTGAACCACTCGAGAGTCATCTACCTGAGACTCCATAGATGGCGCGTTTCTTTAACAGTGTAGCATGGTCAATCAGGTCAAAAGCCTAGTGGTAATCAATAAGATTTAAACCAGATATCAATCCGTTATCCATGTTGGTAACTAAGGTGTCTACTAACTTTATCAAAGCTCTATCACAATAGAGATGGGAATGGAATCCTGATTGGTTTATACTCATAAGATTGTGTTTGATGAGGTACTCATACATTGAGATGTGTACATTTCTCTCAAGTACCTTAGAAAGGATGGCTAAAATAATGCTGTGCTCAGTCGGTCTCCAGCCTTATAGACAGGACAGACTCTAGCTTATTCTTTCCAAAGCCCCGGAAAGTTTTTAATTTCCAGTATTGGTACTCATATTGATGACCTTTGTCAAGGAAGACGTTATAGCAGGTTGCGGCGGCACACAGTAATTGAGCACTGATACCATCAAGGCCTGTTGCTTTGCCAACTTGCAGTTTGCTGAGATAATTCAGAACAAATTTCTGCATGATCTCTGGTACTTCAAACTTGTTTTCGCGGGTAGTTTGGCTATTAATGAATGCTTTTAGCTTCATGGAGTTTGGTGCTGAAACCGCATCAGTATCAGTCCCATCCCTGTAGGTACGTATAGTGGCCACAGAAGTAAAGAATTCATTAAAAAGGCATTTGCCATTTCATTCGGCTCGTTGATGATGTTTTCTGTGCCAACTCTTATTTGTGAGACTTAGGCTTGTTCATTTGCCCAACAGCACTCTTAAGATGTTTCCAGAATTCTTTCAATGATGAGTTTTGATCAAATGAGTTGAGGAAGTGCTTGCGTTTTGCCTATGTGATGGAAAGGTACTTTACGATGTGATGGTTAAGGTTCCGCCGCTCTTGATGTTAAAATCGCCAAGTAGCGGGGCTTCCTTACTCCCGACATAAATATTTTCTATGAGGGTTTCAAGCTTGGAGTCCATCTCTGCAATGAAGTCTGGTACACAATAAATACCAGCAACAATAATAGGACAAGTTGATTTGAAGGATGGAGAAGTTCAGTGTCATTTGTCTGTAACTTAAGGATACGTTTATATGCCATGTTATACATTGTTGTAACTACTGATTACATTCATCAGAACACAACCTCCATTATTGCCAATCCTGTCCTTATGTTCAAGATATCTACCTGGGATGCTGTATTCATCATTCAGAGGAGAGGAACCTAACCAAGATTCAGTTAGAACAAGCACATCGATTTCTGTACTTAATGAATGTCCTTAATAATCTGCTGAAACTTGTCATTATTAAAACTTCTCATGTTCGAATGGCAGAGCCGGAGGCTATTTTCAAACAACTGAATACACGGTGGAGGAGCATTAACAGGGATGGATGACGTACCCACTGGGCTTGGATTCACTTCAACATCACTCGAAAGACAGACCAACAGCAATGCAATAGAAACCCTTTGCAACTCTACAGCACATGAAAGAGCGAAGCGCGATACAATGATACAATCAATTTTCCGTAAAACATACAAATAAATGTTTGACTGAAGTTTTCAATCAATGTAAACTCTACTTACCGGTGGTCTGTTTCCTAAATCAACTGAATATTGCATTGTATTTTAGTCTTTATTAGTATTATTTCTTCATTGACTTGCAGGTCGTAAATTTATATCAGCAGTACAGGTAAGGTTAATAGCAATCATTGGTGGAAATGTTTTTGAAAATGTTGAAAAAAGTAGCAGCTGATTGTGGCTTTTCTTATAAATTATTTCTACTGTGAAATGCAGGTTGATGAGCATTTTGTGATACATACAGAAATTAAAATAAGTCGAGAGGGTATTAGTAAACCAACAGGAACTTCCAAGTGTTGTTAGAGCACGGAACTGCTTCTGTTTTCTAAGCAAGTCCGCATTACTCATAAGTACTGACCTCTCCTGATAAATTTCTTCTGAGCTGATGTCCTTAAGATCCCATTTTATTTGTCTTGTAATGTAATGTGTGTATCTGATATTAGGGGCATGACAAGAGAGGAAGCAGAATTAGAGTTTGTTATCATTACTCAGAAGATGGATGGATTTGGGGATGAATACTACCCTGCTAAGGTATCTACAGTTAATGTTTATTTTGGTTCCAATCAGGTATCTCATTACTAATTATACAGTCATATAATTTCTGTGGGACAATTTTGCCAGCTTGGAAATTTTTTTTTTTTCAATTTGCAACTATCCCAGACATTCATCAATACATCGAGTCCCAAACTTGACTGACAGGTTTCTGTCCGATTAAAATCATGTTATTGATATTACACTGGCGTCAGTCTTAGAGACCTTGATGTGTACTCGTACACCGGAGGGAGACGTTTTGGAGTCAATAGCAAAATCTGAAATACCGAGATGACGATCTGGGACAAAACTTGCTTAGTTGGGAACCGTAAATTCCGCTGACCGTAAAAGGCCAAAATAAGCCAAGGTTCAGGCAGCCCGGGCGGTGTGCGTCACGACCCACAAAGGTTCATGGGTAAAACTGTTTACCTTATTATAGAAAATTAACGCTGCATGAAATTGAGGTATTGGAAATTAACGCGACTTAAATTAACGCGAATTTTATGGAAAACGATTTTCGAATAAAGAAAATTAACGCGAAAGAGGAGGTAGAATTTCATAATAAAGGAAATTATTGACATCACTTCTGACAGCGACAACGATGAAGATGAACTCGAAATATTGTAAACCTTCGCCTTAGCTTTTGTGAAAGATGAAAAATAAAGAGTAAATGGAAAAAAAGAAAGCTTGTAGTTAATGTTTTTTAGGTGTCAAGAATGTCTGCACAGATTCCAAAATTGCGGTTAAAATACTGGAAATTAACGCTGCACTTAATTAACGTCGCGGAAATTAACGCTCAACAAAATTAACGCGAATTTTAACGATTCGCGTTAATTTCATGGAGCGTTAATTTCCTGTAATAAGGTATGCGCCTCATTTCAATCGTGACACGGTCGAGTTCGCATCTCGTAAGAGAGAGATAAATCAAAACCCGCGATCAAAACACTGCTTCCTTTTCTGAAAAACATTACGGAGGAGAGCGATTTGGAGAATTTTCAACATCTTATACTGGGTTTAGATGCTTGCTTGATATTAGCTTCATAAGGTAATTTCAATAAGTTTGACGCGATTCGGAGACGATCGAAGGTGCGATTTTAGGCGGCGATTTCCTGCTTCTCAGAAGATTTTAGGTACTCTTTAGTGCTGTGCTTATATGTATATTTTTATCTCACAAGAGTGAAAGATATCTGTAGCTCATACCTGGATTTGCTTAAATAAAAAATTCGTCCTTTTAACAGTAACTTTTGACTGACTTTATTAACCGGGCAAGGAAGGGGAGCGCGAACAAAGAGCAAGGAGAGACATCTTGCATCGTCTCGCATAACAATTTTATTTTCACCGGCAATTTTATATTATTTTGCAAACAATGACTGTTTTTAATCCTTGTAAGCAAATAAATCTTCTATAGGCAAGTCAAAAACAGACCAAAAGTAGCGCCCGAACAGCTACAGCATAATAGGAATTTCACCGAAGCTACGGCCGCAGAAATAAACCACAATCTTGTGCTGTACGTTCATTCAAGTGAGCGCAGTGAATCGATTTTGTTATCAACCTAACCTCACAGTTTTAAAATCCTGTATGATGTTGTCTACAATCTTCGATAATGGTTTTGTGTTTTGATTGAGATTTATTCCCTGGCGTAAATTTACATGAGGATTTGCATACACATAGCACGCACTGTGTGCAAATTATTTTAAAGACACGCTTTCAGTTTCCACACTGGGTTATGAAAAATGTTTTGTTTCCAAAGGTTATTCAAACTTATTTGCCTTTTCTGATTTAAAATGAAACAAACTCTTCCTGGATTTTGCGTTACTCGCTTCACGTCGGCTTTCGCTTCGGCAAGTTTCTCAGCCCGTTTCCCGGGACTTTTGCTACTTGGCTGAGACAATCTGTTCATTCCAAGACACTTTCAACACCTCATAACGGGGAAACTAACAGGGGTAGACCCGGGTATACCCCAAAATTTACAAAGAAGAAAGGTTGAAGTAACAAATTGACCAAAATAATCCGATAAAGCCGGTAACAGTAACCAGCAATGAATGCAAGTAGAACGGCGAAAATAACACTCAAATCATCATTGCGGCTTGCACATGACCGAGCAATTCAAACTTGTCACAAACGCTCAAGAAAGCAAAATATTTAAAAATAACGCAACTACTGTCAAGATAAAGTGTTCCAACAACTTTCCTCGGCGGTATAGTGTCGAAATTGCCTACACAAGCTTGGAATAAAGCGAAAATTTCACCACATATACCTCTGAAAACGGCTCTTTCCGAGCGCGAAAGGCGCTCTACAAATGACGCATTCTGATTGGTCGAATCTCGTGACGCACGCCGCCTGCAGTCAGCCCCAAGCATGCTGTGGTTATACCGAGCTAGATCCAAAGACTTGTAAGCGATGGACGGAATAGAGTCCGTAACTGGTAAGTGTAGAGCTGTCGAGTCACCTTGCGAACGCCTAATTCCCATAAGAACCCTTTGCAGTCTAAGACAATCTACTAAAGGGGACCTTTGGACGTCAGCATGTGAACCACAGCCTCATTGTCAGAGTAAAACATAATATGTTTCCGGAACCACTGAGGACCCCATGTGAAAGGTGCCACCACAACAGGGAAGAGATCTTTATATGCAATCGACTGTTGAGCCTGACACGGAAACCAAGCACCACTGCCCTTGTAAGTAGGCCTCGAAGCCCAAGGAGCCGGCAGCATCGGAGGCGACCTTTAAATCTATGGGAGTCGACATTTAGGATAAGATCAAAACTAACTCCGTGTCAGATGGTGAGTAATTCGTGCCACCAGTGTAAATCCAAATGGAACTCCCGATACAGACGAATAAGGTGGTCTCTCCTCCGGAAACAGCAAAGAAGGTTAATCATGCGCCGCAAGAAGGAGCGTTCTGGCCACACAACTCTAGTAGCACGGTGAAGATGGCCGATAAGCGGTTCCAACTGCTGCCTCGTACACCATCTTTGACTAAGCTAGGAGTAGATGAGACCCTTCAAGGCTGCCAGTTTGTCTGCAGGAAGGCGGGCTGTCTGCTGCTCCAAATTCAAGTCGATACCCAGAACTAGCATACAATTGCAAGGGCCAATGCATTTGCTCGGATGGCGTGGTAGACCCAGAGAGCGGCAAATGGAAATTGCTATAGACAAATTACTTGCACATTGGTCTGACTGAGCGGGGCCTGCTGTGATGAAGTCATCCAAATAGTGCAAAGGTCGGAAAGATTGTGCTTTTTCAGGAGTATCTATTCTACCATATCTGCAACTGCCATATCGGCAAGGGTAAGTCGACAAAATATTAGCCACGCCATTTCATTCAGAAGAGAAACCTGTCGTCTGGGTGCACAGCGATACTGTGGTAAGCGGTTTCAACATCGAACTTAGCCATCAAAGTTCCTGGACCATACTTAGAAACCATCCTTATGATTTCATCCACTTTGATGTAATGCATTGAGAACTCCTCGGAACTTATGCCATTATTCACGCTAGCACTCGCGGGAGACGAGAGATCCACAATCATACGCCATTTCCCCGGCTGGCCTTTCTTGGGAATGACAGTCGCCAGTAGGTTCAGGACGGGTTGACGATTGCGCCGATGAGACGCGAACAGCAGGCCCAGCGGCTGGAGAATTGAACAACTGAACCTTCATGGCGGACCAGTCGGCCAGTTTTGACGTCGCGGCGTGCTCGCGGAAAGCATGATACGCGAGCCATACTCGACCGCTGTAATGGCTGTAAGTGCGGAGAATAAGGAGTTGATACTGGATCAAATCCTTTCAAAGATGCGGAAAATGAGACACCAGCACGAGGAAGAAAATGCCAGAGGTATCGCACCAGCTCGCAATATCCTCGATCCGTCGACGTTGTTTTTAAGGTCGAAACACGAGTACGGGGCAGCCCTCAAGGAACTGATAAGGCGGCGACATCGCGAGTCGCGCTTGGCGATAAGTTGACAGCGTTCGAAGTAAACGGGGCGAGCGACATCGTCGGAGCAGCGAACGTCGGAACAAACGACGGACTAACAACAGGACACACTAGAGTTAGGTCCCTGAAAGCCAGCGCCAGACGCCAAGAAACTCGCCGCGGACAAATCCAAGGCCAAGGAAACACCCCCAGCGTCGCCGGGAATCGAGAACGAGGATGAAGCTTGCGACGACTGACAAACCTCCGGGCCGCGCCAACGAGCTCGCTCGGCAGCCATCGCCTCCTGTACCGACCGCGAAATAAGAGCGGCCATCTCTAGGGAAGGTGTGGTGCCCAGCGCTGCAGCAGCAGAATCATTAACAGTTCATGATATTGTTGCATCACCAGACTCCGAAGGCGCTTAAGCAGCCGCATCCAAGGAAAACAGCGCCGATTGCAGGCTGTGCTTCGTTGAACCAGAGGAAGTTATACCAGCAAAAAACGGGAGAACGGATAACACGGGTAGCAAACTAACTAGCACGAGCAATGAAAAGCAACGTGAAGGTAACAATTTGGGTTGACCTCAGCCGAAAAGCTGTTAAACCCAAAGGCCTTTGCGAAGTCATCTGGCGCCCCCGAAAATCACAATCAAGAGAATGCTGGCCAGCATTGTCTCGGGTTTAGCTTAGCCTAAATTTTATTTAACCACATTTTACAAAGGGTTTGTGAAGTGTTTTAGTGATTATGTTGTGTTTGTTACAATTAGGACAAAGATGGTTTCATCATATTAGTTGGTGCATCTTTTGTTGGTATTGTTGTTCGACATCCACATGGCATACCACCAGTATACTTCAGGTGAGTGTAAAGAAAAAAACATGGTTGTCATGCACAGATGCAAAGTGAACTTGTAGGCTGAAAATGGTGAGATTTGTTTTTACAATTAAAGGAAATTATGGCACTTCCTGCTTTCATTAGGCAGCTATTGTTAAGAGATCTCCAGGAGGTGCCACCTATATTTGACATAGAAGCACTTTCCTTGCGTGCTTGTGTGTTAATTTTTTTTTTTCTGAGTCAGCATCGTACACATGGACACTATGTCAGCTCTAGACTGATCGGATTGAAAATAGTCAGAGCACAATTATACCTTACTAATGTTATACAAAAAAGTCAATGTGCTAACTGTGGATAACATTCTTATAATAAAACGTGAGGGCATTGTATCAAAGAATATTTGAAACTTTGTAAATGCTGTTAGAGAACATATTATGAGTGGACACTAAAATGTGATGTAAGAAAAAGCAATGCAGTACATTAGAAAATTGGAAGTTATTTCTTGACTAACATGAGCATTAAGTTAAGTAGAAATTTGCTAGAAATAATACCATAAGTAGAGACAAGAGAGGATAAAGGGGACAAAGAAGGCATCCCTCATACACACCCTATTCCATAGGTAATTCGTCTCGAGTTATTTTTAGAATCGGGATAAAGTTACCTGGCGCGCTGCGTGGATGTTTCGTGGAGGTTTCGCATGACTAAACGCTGTGCAAAACATGTCGGGCGAAAGGCAATCAAAGGGTAAAGAGATCGAGAGCATTCCTGAATATTGAAGCGAAATGAGCCGGCGCTCACTTGGGAAAAGGGAATCGCTGGACTCTTTGACAACCCGTGAAATCAGTTTACTCGAGGTTGTCGTAACCTCAGTGCTTTCGCCGGTCTTTTGAAACCGGTCGTTTGTACAATAATGCAGGTAGGACGCCAAGTGTTATTTTTGTTGAATAATAAAAGACTAATAAAAGAATAAATATCAAACCAGAAATTGCTCTCTTCAAACTGTAAATTACAAATGATCCTGAGAGATTAATCAGTGTGTTAAGGATTTTCCTGCCGTATTGTTATCTCTATACAAGAGAGGAAGGGCGATTCTTTTTTAATTTCCGTTTCGCTGACGCAGCTTTAGCAGAATTCCCTCTGTGGTAGTTTTCGTCGACAAAACGAATGGCAACATCGCTCTCCGCGTCTTCTGCCATTTTGTTCTGCGTCAATTCTTGAAGGACGCGTGGCTCTGAGTGTGGGTCATCCACGCGGAACACATTCGCGCTATGTGATTGGCTGTTGTCTAATCCCCCTTGGGATCTGTGGTCTTAAAAATAACTCGAGACGAATTACCTATGGAATAGTATGTGTATGGGGGATGCCTTCTCTGTCCCCTTTATCCTCTTTTGGTACAGATTATTCCATGGAAAGTGCGCACGAACGATTTTTATTCACGAGTTGCGATCCATCAAGAAAACGAACGAGTGAGCGCAGCGAACGAGTGAGTTTTTTTTATGTAAAGCAACGAGTGAATAAAAATCGTAGCCTGAAATTCATCCGATTGCTTCGAGTCGTTTTCTCCTCTCAACAACGTCTGAATCGAGCGGCCGTTAATGCCGTCCAGTGACGTCACTCACTACCCGAAAACCGGGTAGTGATTTTGATTGGTTGATTGTTCAAACATTCGCATAATTATGTATAATTATGAAAAATTTTAGCGGGATTGTCATTTGATATTCAGCTGATCGCATCCCTGGCATTCGTTCGGTTTGTTTAAACATTTCTATAAGCTTAATCTTTATCTTAAACAGCAAAATTGCCCTTGTCTTCGAAACTGAAACGCTAAATTGAACTGCGAATGAAGAATCTGAAGAATCATCGCGGAGAGTCGGTAGGTTTTTCATTCAGAGCCGCTTTGTGGTTTCGGCGGCCGGTGATTTTGTTTACGTGAAGTTTTCTGAGATCAATGTTATAATTCGACCTTCTTGCTATTTTTACCGTCAAGTGTGATGATTCTGTTAGCTTTTCTTTCTTGTCTCCTTGTTTTTTTTCTTCGTTAAGGACCAAATAGCTTCTTTTCAATTAAAGCAAAGCATTGTGTTTTTGAACTAAGTGTCCCGTGGTTCAGAGTTGTACCGCATGCAGTTGATAGTTTGAACGTTAAACATGAATTACAATCGAAAAAAATAAAGCAGTTCTGTATCATGCAGACATTTCCAAACGATATTTCTCGGTTTGCCACTTGAAAATCGTGTTTTGCTTTTTGCATGAATTAAAGCAAAGGTCAAGCAGTAGTGACGTCACTGGACGGCATTAACGGCCGGTCGATTCAGACGTTACTGAGGGAGTAATAACGACTCGAAGTAATCGGATGAAATTCAGGCTATAAAAATCGTTCAAGCACTCTCCATGGTGTAATGTTTTTATTTCATACATACTGAGATTGTTTCGACAAATTTCAAAGATTAGAAGCCATTTAAGTGCAAGAGCAATTATTATTAACACTGCCAAATCCGCAACGTGGCGCGATATCCAGTCTCTGTTGATAACTGTATATTTTTTATTTTGTTATTTGATACACACTAATTTTCGATGGAGTGATTTTACTTTTAGAAGAGAGACAAAGATAATTAATATGGCATCGCGAATTTGCAGATGCGTAGAATTGCGAAGTATGAAAAGAAAATGGGAAAAATGGGACAACCTCGGTTTTAAAAATGCGAAATTCTCTATTTAAAAAAAGGAACGTACATCAAAATACGGTAGTTTCTGTGAAATGGTTTTTATAAATAGTTCTCCTTTAATCTTCATCAGAACTGCTGGACGAGACGCGGAGTCTTTTCCACGGCGGATTTTCTTGTGGGGCTATTTTTGGCAACTGATTCACGGTGTTAATTGTAACTGAGAACTGTCTACCTTGGGTCACTGCTCCACTAAATAACGGTACCAACTTCTGGTCTGTGATGCTGGTGTTTTGCTGAGGCTGAGCCAGGGCTTTTTGTAATTCCAAAGGTAGAGGATTGCTCGCTGTTGCACTGGGCAGGCTGACAGCTTTTTCATTGGATATGTTCGCCAGCGTGTTTGACATGGATTGCTGTTGTTTTGTGGAAAGCGAACTGTAGTTCTCGATGCTTTTAAGATTCTTGTGTCCGGAGAGTCGTCAGGGGCACCCAACGAGGATATAGTTTAAAACCACTTAACATAGCATTGTTGAACGTATTTTAGTATTCAAACGGTAGATATAGGCATATTTTTATCCCCTAAAAACTTTTCATCTGTTCGGATTTCCTAGCTGAAAGTCCAGTGATCCGAAAATTATAGGGGTAAAAACTTACCTTCTCGAAAATTCTAGGTCGCCGTTTTTGGGGTCAAATTCCGTTAAAAATGGGTAATTATACCATTTTGTAGATGTTCGAAAATCCTAGGAGAGCAGGCAAGCAAGAAATTTTACAACAAATGCTCCGAAAATTCTAGATCTCAAATCGTCTTCCGAACAGATATTTTTCCGAAAATTGCCGTTGGGTGCCCCTGAGTCGTGCTATGTGGGTTGTTGGAACTCCTTGGTCCCTGAGACTTTGCACCGTGTTTTCTGAGCACTGTGAATTCTCAATTTAGGATTTCCAGACCAACCTTCTTTACCATTTCCTTCATCAGCCCACCGAGTTGTTTACGCCGACCTTTGAACCACGATTTGCTCGAACTGCTTCTGGCCTTCACATGGTTTACTGCCAAATAAAACGGGCTTTCTGCTCCTGTCATGCCGTCAGGTCTTTTCTGTGCAAATAGCTTGTACACTGCAACTGGGTCTTTCTCACTACTGTTTGTAGCAAACATTTTCGGTGCTAAAGGCCTCACATCAGAGACATTCGCGTCGATTGGTGTTTTCGTTTACCGTTCGTTGTACTCTAAAAACTCGACACCGTCCGCCGTTTTATTCAGAGTTACATCACCCCAGCACGTATTGTGATGTTCCTGGATTCACTCCTCGAAGACCGAAATGGAGGCTATTGTTTAGCCAAAGAGAGTTGAGAAGCACTTCTGGACTTGACATTCCAAGAAGACCTTTGTTGTACAGGACCTTCATTCCCTCTTCTGTTACAGGTACAGACGCATTTGGCTTGTTGCCTCTCCCTTGTTTCTTGAGCTGTTTTTACTTGGAGTGCAGCGTTTTGCGAGTTTTCTCAAACACTAAATTGTTGATGATACCAGCTTGATAGTTTTTCCGTTTGAGGTATCGTTCAAAACTGGCAATCTTACCTCGCAGTAATGTGGGCTCGAAATGAGTGTCATCTTTGGTTCAGAACCAAAGATGACAGTGACTCACTGTCAGACTGACAGTGAGTACGAACTCGCTCAGCAATTCATTGAGTTGAGCAGGAGGTATTTCTTCAACGTTTCTGAGCTCTTCCTCCCTTTGAAGGAAGGTTGTTAGCAGGCTGCAGGCTTACGCTTCTGTCAGTCTTTGCACTCGTGTTTTTGTTTTCTTGCTCATCTATGAGGTCATCTATTGTTCCTTCAAGGAGAACAAATCTTGGCACCTCTGCTTCCATTTTGTTTTTACAGAAAGCCGCGCGCTTGTTGCCCTCCACTGTGAAGTACTATCGTTCGTGTCTCTGATTGGACGAACGATGTATTTTCACAGTCGTTCGCTTTTCTGATTGGTTTGTTGTATATTCCGGACGAATTTTACGCGGGCTTTTTTTCATGTGTAAATCTCAGTATGTTTGAAATAAATGTATTTTTGCCTAGTCCCTCTCTTTTCCGATTGAAGGTTCAGGAATGTACAGTCTTTTTCTTTCACAGGTGGCCTGACATTGTACGAATGAGTCATAGCAAGAACTATTTTTGTATTGAAAGTGCCAGGTCATTTGACACTATTCACTTTGAAATGGTAAGTATTGACTTCATGTAGTGAGCACCCTGCAGTCTCATGATTAATTAAGTCCTGAAGACATGATGATTATGTTTTATCATTGTTTGTCTGATGATGATAACAATAATGATAATAATCGTAATCATAATCATAACTATAACAAAATTGTCAAATCTGATTGGCTATCAACTGCCCTGATTTCAGCCTTAATTGGACAGTTTGATAGGACAGTACGCGTCATGCCTAAGTAATTGGACAGTGCGCGCCATCACGCGCGCGCTTAAATGGCTTTTTTTTCACTGCTAGCAAAACAAAATTTCGAATTTCTTGTGTTTTGATTTAATAAAAAGCCTATTATATCACAAATTTTGTTAAAGTTATGATTAATTGGTAACAGAACTTCGTGTCGTCCAATTCGGTCTGTAATCATACTCGTCATTAAACAAATCGGACTCCCGCGATTTTGTTAATCACTCGTATGATTACAGACCGAATTGGACTCCACTCAGTCCTGTTACCATTACTTATTCCTCGAAAAGCGAGGGCTGAAGGATGGAGCGTATGCAAGGTTTATAATTTGGCAAAATTTGCATCATGCGTGGAATGTGCAGGTTGTTAACAAAATCAAAACTTCTATCAATTTGGTAGTTGTTTCCACCGACAATTTTCTAGCAACAAAGCTTTGAGTAAACAAAACCGCAGCAAACTTGGTCTGGTTGTTTTAAGGGCCATTTTAGCGGTCAAGAAATGCTTTTGGCAATGAATTTGAATGCCGTTCTTAGTGCTTTCAAGTAAAAACAAACCATTTGGACCATTGCTTCTAAATAACATCAAAATCAACGTGAGAGAGTTAACAATATTGTTTTGAACCCTACTTTGCAGAGTTTATCGGCTCTGTTGGGCATTTACGCATGTATATTGTTTTTCAAATTAATAAGATGCTTTTAAGTCCCGCTTTTTAAGTTCAAAAACCTTGCTTATTTTCCTGAAAATTAATGTATATTTTGATACAGCTTGATCAGCCTTAAATGGCATTTTCCAGGAGAACCTCCATTATGAAAATCCTTTAAGTATAATATTTTTTAAAGGGCCAATGTAGTTTCTTATGTAGTGCCAAGGAATCTGGCCAGCAAAACATGTGTATTTCTGGTGATATTAATTGGGAAAACAATATATAATAATGAGAGCATGAAATGGACATTGTATCCTTTGACAGGAAGATGCAGCAACAGCAAAATATGTATGGCGGATATTTGTGGCTCATCACCAGTTTTGCCGACTAAACTTGTCCAGGTCCAGTACTCTGCAGCTGTCAAATAAGTAAGCTATAATTATAATGGTGCATGACATACTGATTATTGCAATATCTAATAATTAGTTAAACAACATACTAGACAATAGTATGAGGCTATTCAGAGGTGCACAATACACAACATACTTACAGTGTACAGGTGCAGTTCTCAAATGCATTGAATGTGATCGCTTCACCTTTCACTTTGACATTGATCTTGGGATTTCAACCACATGTACCGTGCACTAAATTTTCATCGTGGCATTGTGCTGACTGGCTGTTCAGGCTTGTTATAAGCATTCGAATAATTTGTGGTTGTTTTTGATTTTTTAAATGTACCTGTATTTTTAGAGGTCTCTTAAATGTAATCACAGTTAATAGTAGATTAATATTCTTTTGATTGTGTTAACTGAGTTAATCCACTGAATAAATAGCCATATTCCGGCGAATTATTGCCAGTTACATTTAATTACCACTTTACCATACAGCAACTTCACGGAGAAAACTACTTTTTTGGTTTGGCTTCTCTATTTTTATACAGCACCATTAACCAATTCTTCATCCACTATGTGCATCATTTTCTTTTTCTTTTAGGTCTTGTCTGTGAGAATTTTTTCTGATTTGGCTGGATGATAATTAGCTCTTCTTCTTCTGTATTTTTAAGCCTATGTGCTTCCTACCTAGCTTTATCCTCTTATCCTTCTCATCCAACTACAGTTCAGTGACTTTGTTTTCTGGGAAAACAAGACGGTGATGGCTTTTTGGATGCTCTACCATGTTTGAGCTTGTCTCGCTGTAATCTTGGAGTCAATAGCACATTTTATCATTATTATTTTAAAAAGCGAGTTGAGCAGTCTATTGCTTTACTCTTGTTTCTTATATAAAATGGTTAGATGAAGACTTGAATTGTTTTCAGTGTACAATACTTACCTTCCAGAAAAATGTTACGCTGAACTTTTCATGAGCCGAACCTAATTCGAATTAAGGCCGACCGACCCAAGTTATTTAGACCGGCTGAATTGATTATTCAGATGTCGATATTAATTCCAGCCGAACTAAATTCAAAAGGAGTAAAATATTCGTTTTGTTCAAAATGCGTACAAAATGCGTTGTAAATAATTTGTGCATTTGGTTCGGTACATGAAAAGTGCGGCGTCTGAATCAAAGCCGTTTCAAAGTCGATCCAAAGTCGAAATTCCCGGCTGGGCTAGGCGGAAAGAACGGCTTAGCCGCTACACAAAGGAAACACGCGTTCCAAATTGATTCAGACGCAGAACTTTTCACGTACTTAATGCAATGTATTAGTTTCGGCTCATGAAAAGGTCGGCGTCTGAACCGGGCCTAACAGTAACATGTAAATTTGGAAAATAAAAAGTCGATGTCAAAAGCAAATTTCCAAATTGAAAAGTCGATATCAAATATCGATTTCTAAAGCGCGAGAATCAAGTTTCGAATTCTTACTTCTAAACTGGCACTTTGACCACCCCTCCGTAGCCCCCCTTCCCTATCAATTTGCCTCGTCCAGCAAATTTGGAGGCCAAGCCCGAAGGAGGAGGAAAAACTTTGAGAGATCGCTCCAACGGTTTGATGGCGAGACCTCATCACATTTCTGGACCTCATCTCATATCTGGATAGCAGGAGACATGAACCTCCCTGGATTTGACTGGAAGCACAATTGCCTATTTCTGACGTGTCGTTTCCCTGAGTTAACCCGAAAATTTACAGATTGTCTTGACAATCATGGCTGAGTCCAACTTATAACCAATCCAACGCGGGGTAAAAACGTCGTAGACTTGTTTATAACTAACAACGACAGTCTTATTATCAAGACTCAAGTCATCCCCGGTATTAGTGATCATTATGCTGTGTTTGTTGAGGGTAATATCAAAGCAACAATCACCAAACAAAACGCAGGATGGTTCCGTTGTGTAGAAAAGCACACTGGGATGGCCTTAAAGAACACATGTCTAAATATGTAGACTCTGTCGTACATTCTACTGACTGTGATCTGTCAATAAATGATTTGTGGTCTAGTTTTCGAGAGGAATTGACTTCTGGTATCAAGCGATTTATACCACATAGGTTTACAAGCTCAAGAAATTGCCTGCCATATGTGTCCCTCTCATTGAAACGCCTCATGAGGAAAAGGGATCGGCTACATACAAAAAAGGATCCTCGGTACCAGACCATTCAGCATGAAGTCCAAAAGAAGCTTCGTGCCGCATACTGGCAATATCTGGAAGAGATTATTGCCGCCATCAAATGACGAAGACTCAATGGGCGCTAATGCGGCCGGTAAGGCGACCATTTTAAACAGCTATTTGCAATCAGTGTTCACAGGCTATGTACCCTTAGATTTGAAGCAACGTTGTCAAAATCAGTGCGATAGAGTCCTCGACCATCCCCCTAACCGTACGCCGTTTCAATTACAACTGCTGGTATCGCTAAGCTGTTAGATAACCTAAAGCCACCCAAGGCCACTGGGCCTGATGGCCTTTCTCCCAAAGTTCTCCAGGAGCTCTCCGCAGTAACAGCACCAGCCCCTCAGAAGATCTTCAGTAAGTCCCTGTCATCTCACCAAGTACCAGAGGACTGGAAAAAGGCCTTAAATAGAGGCGATGAGGACAGTCCGGCAAACTACAGACCGATTACCCTGACTTGTATCTGCAGTAAATTGCTAGAGCACATCCTCACTATGAGTATCATGTCACACCTAGAACATCACAATCTCCTCTATCATTTGCAGCATGGTTTTCGTAGATTCAAGTCAGTGAGTAGCAGTTAATTGAGTTTGTAAGTGATATTGTCGACAACTCACGTGCCAAGCAGACTGATTTTATCATAATGGACCTATCTAAGGCCTCTTATGCGTTTCCTCACAACAGACTTCTTTGTAAACTGGAGAATAATGTTGTTAGAGGCGACGCTGTGAACTGGGTTAAGGCCTTCCTTGAAAATGGTCAACAATGCGTAGTGGTGGATAGCGAGAGGTCTGATTTTGTGGCTGTCCTTTGTGGTGTGCCTCAAGGCTCCGTCATAGGTCCAGTGCTCTTTCTAACATGCATTAACGATCTCCCGCAGAACATAAGATCAAAGGTTCGCCCATCCGCCGACGATTTCATTCTGTATTTGACTATCACAAGTGAAGATCACTGCAGACAGCTCCAGGTTGACCTTGATGCGCTACAGAAATGGGAGGCAACTTGGAGGATGGAGTTTAACGACACTTAGTGTGAGGTGTTGCGGATTTCGCGGTATAAGACCCCAATCCAACATACGTATTAACCGCACGGCACTCCACTAAGGGAGGTTGATCATGGGAAATACCTAGGTATATGGTACTCAAAAGATCTCAAGTGGAATCGACACATTGACGAGATAACAGCCAAGGCAAACCGCACGCTTGGCTTCCATAAAAGAAACTTACGGGTAAATTCGTCGACTTTAAAAGCCAAAGCTTATAAAGCCTTAGTCCGCCCCCAAGTTGAGTACTGCTCAAGTGTTTAGGACTTCCGCCCAGGCGTTGAGAATAGCGGTTCATATAAGATCGAAAGGGTACAGCGCCGCGCGGCTCGATGGTGCCCCCGCCAATGCAACCAGGGTTCTATCTAGAATTTATCGTTTGGGGGAGAAGTCCTAAGTGGCCAAAGGCCACGAGCTTCCTAGGGTGGTCCGGGGGCAAACCCCCCGGAAATTTTTTGAAATGAATATGCGCTGAGATGCAATGTGGTGCATTTGAGTCACAATTTTGAGAAATGTTACAGTGGTATTTTATTTTATTTTTTCAATCGTTATCGCGTTGTGACAATGGTGCAATAATCCATGTTCCTTGTCATGTAGTGTCCTTAGACAGGGAATACTTACTTCATGTGCACTGACCTCGTCGCGTCTGGGTGATTTTCCGATATAGTTACTTACAAACTGTAATGATAACAATATTTTTTGGGGGGGAGCTGAGCATTTTTTTGTGGGGAAGCTTCTACCCCTCAAGTACCCGAGATAGAACCCTGAAAACAACACATCTAGTGTCACCAACATGCTTGAAGACCTGGGATGGCGTACCCTAGAGCAACGTAGGATTGACAGTCGGCTCACAGCCTCTTTAAGATCACACGGGAGCTCCTCTCTGTTAACTCTCACGGGCCTCTGCGCCCTGTCTTTTGCAGGACACGTCGTTCTCACTCGGAAAGTTTCATCCCGCTTCAAACTAGCCTGTCCTCAGATTATTTGTTCGTTTTTTTTTCAAGAACAATTATTGAGTGGAACAATTTGCCCTCTTCTGTCTTTAGCGAACACTGCTCTTTAGATACTTTCTAAGGCATGTAAGCTACCTAAATCATCTACCTGTTTATTAACCTATTTAGTTAACTTTTTTTTGCTGACCAACCCAGCCAATAATCCTCAAATGTGAGGGGCAGGCTGTACGCTGTAAATGTAAATGCTTCGCACATTCAAGGCGACGGCTTGTTCGTTTTACCATGGACAGTGTTCTGGAACAAAACTTCAGAAATCCTTGAATTGAAGTAAATGAGGCGAGGCAAACTTTAATTAATATATTCAGTACTATCAGAATTTTCAGAAATGTTGTGGTTCAATCGTATTAGTAGCTGACTACCTGGTGCGGTAAAAGCCAATTGTTCAGTAAATGTTTTCGCTCAGTTATAGTAAGGTTCATCGCCCAGCTCGCCTCGAGTCCTTCGTAGCTCAGTGTTTAGAGCATCCGATCGGTGTAGAGAAGGTCATAGGTTCAATTCCTGTCGGGCACTCACATTTTTTCTTTGTCCCGTGCTCGTGACATGTTAATCACATCACTTATCATCGTGTATTTATTACAATTGGGCGTTTGAGCTTGCTCGTTCTGGCAGAAAATGAAAATAGGGAGCTTTGGTATCGACGACGGTTACGGCAGCAAAAACGTCACTTTTAAAATGAATTCGCGTTTTTCAAACTTTGTCGCGTTTTATATTCCAATCCGCTGAAAATGTCAAATGTAGGCGAATTTTTCTGGAGTTGATTTCTCACGGGTCGCATTAAAGTTAAGAAAGAGAAAGAAAAATTCGTCGGTGCTTATTTACATCCTCAATAAAAACTCGTAATTAGGCATTTCCACGTCGTAGTTGTGCAGTAATGCACAAAAAGGCAAAAAGTAATGTACAAAAAGGCGTGATGCACGTGTAAAGTTAACGTTTTTTTGACGTTCTCGTCAGCCGTCGTCGTCGTCGTTGCTAAAGTCACCAGAGGGGTAGAATTTTAGTTTTGGCGAGTTTAGTTTTGTGGAATGCACTCCCCGTCACCTTGGGATGAATTATTGCCGGAGCAAAAAAAGTTCTTATCGTCTGTCTTCTTTTCATCGTCCATGATCTGGCACGAAAACTTTGTCCCAGTCTTCCGCTCCGTTAAGAAAAAGTTAGGAGGGGGGAATAGGGGGGAGACGGTCGAAGTCGAAAGTGAGTAGTCGAAAATAGATTTTCGCGCTTCAGAAATGGATATTTGATTTCGACTTTTCAAGTTGAACATCGACTTTTTTAATCGACTTCTTAGGTCAGAAATCGACTTTTGATTTTTGATTTTGACTTTTCAAGTTGAAAATTGATTTTTTGAGTCGACTTCTTAGTTCGTGAACCGACTTTTGATTTTTGGTTTGGACTTTTCACTTTAAGATCGTTTAAAAAGATCGACTTTTGATTTGCCTTTTGACTTTTGATGGCCACTGTTGGCCGCCGTATCTGCCTATATACATGTAATTTGTATCCAAATGTTCATGGGTCTTCCACAATAACCAATATAATTGTTGCCTAAGTTCTAATAAATGTTATTGGAAGGTACTGTACTGTTCCAGCAAGCTAACCTTGAATTCAAAGCTACCACTCTGAACCGTATGCCCTCAAGTTGTTTGCTCTTTTCCCTTCCTCATTTGGTGGTTATCTGGAGTTTTAGCCTGATGTCACGTGTCAACTTGCCAAGTAGTTTCAACTGTCGATTCTAAAACTTTCTCTTGACTTTATCACGCCACTTTCTTAAATTCACTTTGTTATGCAGTAAGTATGCCTTGTGTTTTATTACCCACTTGGTAGTCACGGAAAAAAAAACCACAGAATTCCCTGTTGCCTTACGTAGTACGTTTTTTTTTTCTGTCTTTTTTCGCTATCTTTTTACTTTCTTCCTTGTGGCAATATTTGGGAAAGTCATTCAGAAATTATTTAGCATCCCTGATTTTTGAGGAGTATCAAACTACTTGTATACAACATAAAAAGAGCTCAGACATGAATGACTGATGATGGATATACTTTCTGGTTTATTGCAGCAATTCTGGCAAGTTCACTCTTCGCAACAAAACTAAGGTAAGTTTTTCACGTACGTGGAATGTAGTGAAGCAATTACTGCTCAAAGCCTCTCTTCTCCGCAGAGGCTCCCACTGGGTATTCCAGTAACTATACTACTACACGAGAAATTGCTGGAAATTCATTGGCTTAGAGCAGTGGTATTTCAGCTTAATATGAAATACCTACATGTGAAAATTACAAAACTATTGAGAGTAGTAGCATAAACAAATAATAGCATGATTCCTACGTGTTATTTGGCAGAAATACCACTCGTAATATTTCAAAATTGTCTCAAATTTCACTCGCCTTACAGCACGTGAAATTACGTACAACAATTTCGAAATATCACTCGTGGTATTTATGCCAAATATCACTACAAATCGTGCTATTACCTATACAAATAGAAAAAATAAGAAATAGCAAGCGCGCAGTGGTGATGGGAAGAGAGAAAAGGCGGAAGCCTCTCTTCCTATCTTTCCACTTCCCATCTTTTCCTGCACTTTCGCAGTGTGACTGCTTTGTATTTAAGTCTTTTCCAACAGCTATATTTTACGAAGCTTATTTATGAAACTTTTTCTTGATAATTTTACTGTTCAATTGTTATCATAGGTCTCTGCCAACAATGGTGAAAAATGCTCACCCTGCAGCTCAAGTAAGATTTATCAAATAAGGAGTGTGCTTTCAGTGTTTCATATGATAATGGACAATTCAAAGGTGTTGCAAAAACTCGGTGTGATGAGCTCATAAATTTTTCTCAACTGACTTCTCGGTGTTGTAATGTAACACTGCTTCTCGTGTTTGATATGCGGTCAGGAGAGCATCGAGCATCGGGTGGCAAGAGTTGAAAATCGATTTCTTTCATTTTTTTTGGTCCATAGATAGGTAGATAAGTAATCTGATGTAAACTTTTCTCCCAAAAAGCCTTTTATTTTCAAGAAAAGTAAGAATATCAGTTTTAACATCAACTCTCCTCGCGTTCGCAAACAAAGCTGCAATGAGAAAATTTGGACTCTTTCCATCAACAGAACAACGCTTTTTCTTTCACTAGAAGATACTTTCAAAGTAGTAGCGAGACTCGTTGAACTGGCGTAATTAAAAAAACGAAGAACAGGTTTTTGCTATGACAAAAACTTTTATTTAGTAGTTGTTTTCTGCGGCATTAGTCTTCATGTGATATACTTCAAATTTCTTAGTCCTCGTTTTATCACACATTTAGACATTCATCTAAAACATACCTGAGATTTGGCTGGGGTTCAGCCTCCAAGTGAAAACATCGAATTCTGGCAAATAAATTGAAGCGTGACCAAAATAACTTATTTAAAATTTTCCTCGTTTCTAATTACAACAATATCAATATATCTTCTTGTTCTGTCATCCTTAGTAAATTACCATTGTCAAAGTCCTTATTTCTCGACAAAAAGTGAGTACCAGAACTCCAGCGCGTGTAACGTTTTCTTCAAAACACTATCGGCATCGAAATGTTACTTTTCCAAGAATTGCGTTGCGTTACTACCGTGACTCCGACCTTTTTACCTCACTCTTTGATTAGAAAAGCAACTTTGCAATGGGGAAACCTACAAGAAGTACGAAAAACGGGCCTTCGCTGTTCAAATATCTTCTTTGTGTGTTTCAAAATTGGAAGTGTTTACTCAATTACCGCCAGCCTGCAATGAAAATTCCTGAACTTCGATGGCGTCTTGCAGAGATTTCCTTTAATAACCCAAGCCAATTCCCAGGTGTGTTTTAGATGAATGTCTAAATGTGTGATTTAAATAGCATAAGGAAAGTTTGGAGTGGTACCACATGTTACATATTACCGTCGAAAACGATTAACGAACTTAAGTTTCTGATGACCTATCCCTCATTTTCGAATTATTTCAGCAGGACAAGCCTTGCTATTGCCCTGAAAGTGTATCTTCTGGTGAAAGAAAAACAATTTTGTTGCTCTGTTCATTGAAAATGTCGAAATTTCTCCATGCGGCTTTGTTTGTAAAGGCGAAGAAAGTTCAGTGATGTTAGCGAATTTCAGGTTAAGTATTCCATAATTTTGAGACTCCGACATCGAAAACCGATCTTCTAATTTTTCTCAAAACTTAAATGCTTTTGGCGGGAGCAATCTACATCAGGTTTCTTGTCTATCTAAAAGTTATCTATGGACATAAAATGAAAGAAATTGATTTTTCAATTCCTGCCACGAAATTTAGATTTTGCTCGATTTTTCCTGCCGTCGCTCTTGAAAAACCGTGCATCAACTTTTTTTTAGGATATGAAAGTGATTTTTCTTTGTTTTCAGTCACCTTTGTCCGTTATGTGATTGTGTTAATAAAATGGTTCGGTTTCTATTTCGTTATAATTTCAAAAATACTATGACCTACTTTTTGAACAACAATGGCTTTTTTTATGCTGGAGAAGTTAAAGATCCCTAGACACATTTAACTTCTGAGATGTTGAAAGGTCGACTGGTGTAAAAACGGGACGCCTAAACGTAGAAGATAACATTGAAAATAACAGGGTTTTATGAAAAAAATACACAACACTGATTCTTCCCAGTCGTTTCTGGAAGGGTTGGTCATAAATGTGTCCAAGTTTAGGGCGTCCCATTTTTATGAACATTAATGGTCTTACGAGTCTCTCGTCTTTTCCAGGTCTTGAGAAAGGCTTAGTTAATCCTGTGTTTGATGATGAAAAGAGTTTTACAGATGAGAAGGATATGGCTGACAGTGTGTCACGAGATTCCTCGTCAGGTTCCAAGCGTAAAATATCTTTACCCAGACCGCAGTCACTAAACTTCTCTCAAGCAAACAGTCAACGAGACCTCTTATTACGTGATAACTTGTGCACATCTCAAAACTCTCTTGACCATAAGAAAGGTCTTTATAGTGAAGTACTTTACAACAGGCCCGTAAGTAACGAAATTGGCAGCTCACTTTCTATGGATTCTGGGAATCCCCTTGGAACACAGTCTCTAGAAAGTCTGGATGACAGAAGTCACGCCACTAATAACGTGACCTCAGACGAGGCTTGTTTCACCAGTACTGTTAGGTGTGTACACTCTTTAAGGGCTGATTAAGTTTTACTTTGATGCTGCGTTATAGAGACCAAGCTGAAAACTGAAAGAAGTGACTTATTCTACATTATAGAGCAGATAGTAATATTAAAAAGTTCTTATTTGGATTAATGTGTTGAACTGTATGTTTCATAATTCGTTAATGGGCACTTTTTAGGCCGTTCGTTACACCTTATTTGAGTCTCTTATTGTACGCTCAAAATAACTCTGGCAGGGTAAACTTTGTTGATAATTGGTAAATATAAGTGAGATGTAGGTGGGAACGGCTACACATGTGGTAGTGAAACCATTATTTTCAAGTCTATGAACTGATGGGAATGTTCTGTGGATTTTTTGTTCTTTTAATTCTTTTCTTTTACTCTTCTAGGCCATTTCGTCCAGCGTCATTACACTTAGAGCAACAGCAGCAGCAGGTAGCCGGAGATAACTCAAGCGAAGTTACAGGTCAGACCAGTGGTTACAGCACTTCAAATGATTCTGACCTAGAGGAGGCCAGAGAACTGGACTTTGATGATGACGATCTGCCCTTGTCACGAGAAATGCAGGTAAAGCCTTGATGTCAGCATTACCCTGTAAATATCTACCAATGTATCCTCAGAAAAGGGAAAAATTATCAATAAATACTTTATTCGAGAAAGTTTTAGTGCTAGATTTTAAGCCGACATTACGTGCCCTCACTTTCTTGCAATTTAAAATCGAGAGGAAACCCTTCGAGTGTTCCTTTTGTATTCGTGTCTTTCTCTGTGTTTTTAAGTGTCACCGAGATGGAATTTGTCTGCAAACTTACCTTGTGCAATATATTAACCCGGGCAAAAGGAAAGAAATTCTCCGTTCCTTTTTGAGCTTCCATTTGAGGAGTCGCACTTAAGGATTGTATTCACAGAATCTAAACTTAGAAAACCACTAGCTTCGTTATAAACAGCATAAGATCAGTACTGGCCGTGGTCTTTGGTGTGATGTTAGGGAATAAATGTAGCCTCGGTTCCCATCTTAGACTTGAGTCAATTCGCGATATGTTGGCTGAGTTTGTTGGTTGCTGCCCTACTTCGGAGAGATTTTTAACAGGTTAGTCCTGTTTACACCGCTTCTCAAGAACCAGTACTCCCAAACCACAATTTGATCTTGGACGTAAAACCCTGACACGTAAAAAAAAGGAAATCAGAGAAAAAACTAAACTGCAAGCAACAACGGTTATTTGTTTGTGGTTTTTTATTATCTCCCATGTGCTGATCTGTGTTGTGATTGGTCATAACACAATTAAGTAAACAGTCCTGAAATATTTTAGTTCATTGTTCACGGATTTTAGAGTTTGACAGTAAGAACGTCTGGGTGTTTTCTGGGTGAAGAAAAACATTTACATTTTTGCATGTAATTTTAGGCCGGGCCTTGTTCCACTCTCTAAAATAGTATGTGTTTAACATGTGCCTAGAGGCATTGTATATTTTACCACTTGCCCGTGTTCTAACTTCATGCTGTTTCAAATAATGGCCTTGTCATTTAAGAGAATGTAGACTTTTAAAGTATCTACTGTTGTCATGTTACATTGCAGCTGAAAGAACTCGAGAAAATATTAAATGATGGTCAGGTGTTTACGGAGTTTCAGAAGTTAGAGCGACGAAGTGAGGTGAGTGGTCTTAAAAGAGACACCTTGGCATCAGGTTTTTCATGGGAAACCGCAAACCACAAATCTGAGAATGTCACGTGACGACGGTCTTGAGGTAGCGTTTGCAGTTTGCAGTTTACTGTGAAACTGAGAGCGGTAGGTGGCTTACGGCAAGTTTTTTTTCCTGATAGAAATTGTACAGCCTCACCTTTGATGGCACAGAGAAGTATTCTATATCCGCCTGTACGATGTGTTAGATTTTTCAACTCGAATCAATCAGTGTTCAATGTTTGTTTGGGCGATAGAAGTGATGCGCATCGACTTGACGAAATGTAACATGGCAGCACTAACAGGGTTCGCACGCACCTTGAAAGTCCTTGAAATTTGAAATAAAAAGTTCAAGGCCTTGAAAGTCCTTGAAAATTGTAGTCGGTGCTGGAAAGTCCTTGAATTTCGGTGCTAACTTTATCCAACCCAGATTCTCAAGTACCTAATATGAAAGACCTTCAGGATAAAATTGCTCATGTTGTGGTAGAACTAAAAAAGACATAGACTCAAATCTCTTTTTTGCACTGAATGGAGTCCTTGAAAAATGCGAAATGTGTCCTTGAAAGTCCTTGTAAAGTCCTTGAAGTTTTTGTTCAAAAAAGGGTACGAACCCTGCACTAAACAATGATCGCCTTGCTAAATTTTGAAATCCCGGCAACGTGAAACTGCAGATGCGTTACTGCAATTTGTGTTTTAAGGTTTCCTATGAAAAACCGGATGCCGAATGTCTCCATTCATTCAATGAGCCCGCGTTGTATACGAGGCGGTAAACTGCGAAAGGGCGAAATCGGCTTTAACTATTCTCGTATCCAGCAAGGGCGAAAGGAATAATTGTTTCTATTTCATTCTCCCCCTCCACTTTTGCCCAGTTTTGTGTAATTTTTGTCAAGGTAGCTGTCTGTAATCGTCTTTTGCAGCAACTTACAACGTCTAGTGCTCAGTGCAATGGAAATGCCGAGAAAAACAGATACAAGGATGTGCTTCCGTATGAGGTGAGATGGCTTATGTCTTCCCCATTGCCAAGCTGTTGACTCAAGCGTTTCTTTTGTATAGATTAGAAAAAAGTGCCTTCCCTCTGACAGTGGGACCTGATGTTAACCTGTTAAGTTTTGACAGATATTCCAGTCATGTTATGGATTTGAAACAGCGTTCACATACTCCTCTTAGACTCATTCAATTGAATTGACCACTCAGGTTTGTCATTTGTTAATCAACAGGAAACTCGAGTTCGTTTAAATCCTCGGAAAAACTCAAATGGTAGCGACTACATTAATGCAGACTTTGTTAAGGTAAAAATCATTCAGTTTGTTGTTACGACATGTATATGCACTAGCAATATTTTTATCGCAAAAAGGCAGTGATTTCATCGTCGCCGACTTTGTCAAGCTAAAGCAGTATAACAGAATGGGGCTATTCTTTTGAGGGGTTTGTTTGTTTGTTGTTTTTTTTGTAACCACTCATAAAAGGTTTAACTTGAGAGGTCAGGGTTTGCTGTTCCCGTATCTTGTCTTGAACGTACGTTGAACCCCTACGCAAATTTCATAACATTTGGTCACCACTGTGTAGAAACAGCGGTGCAATTTGACCGCCAATAAAAAGAATCGCTGTAATGAAGTTTTGCCGCGGTATTTTTTAATGGCGTCAATGGTCGCAGTGAAAAGAAATTATTAAGGTACGCTAACTGTCAGTTAGCGGCTATTTCAATTACCTTTTTCGGTTTCGGATCTGGGATAAAGTGACAAACAGTGCATTAAAACTAATGCTAGGCTTAAGACATAGGCATGACACCAAAACCCATCAGAGCCGGAGAGCACCAAGGAAGCAGTTCCGTCCTCCTTTGGACTCGACAGTTGCAAATGGCTGGTGAAATTAAAACTGACTGCAAAATCTCTGTTGAATTCTGTTAAGGACAAACAGAAAACGAGCCACGCTAATATCACGTGTCCCGGAAAGGTCGTCCATGTTGTTATTTTGATGCCTTTTGAACCAGAATTAACTAGGATTTTTCTTCGGCTCTCACACCTTTCCTCTCCCTCCACCGCATTTCTGTTGCTCTCTCCCTCCCCCCACTCCCGTCATCACCACCACAACCAGTTAGGGCAGGTTTCATTCGTGACCTTTTTTGCCGCCGAACCTCTTTACCTTCCCAAATATAGCCCGCCGAATATAGCCCCCATATATCTTTCTGGTTTGGTTTACCTCAAGCAAATTTTACCAGCAGTGCTCATTTTTAGATTGGAAATGTGCGAAACTTAACATAATTAAAAGAGAACAAGTGCCAAATAAGATTCTTTTGCAAAAAACGAGAGAAATAAAGGAGAAAAAATTGCTTATAAGTAGTAGTTTAAGGATGATTTAGGCCTGGTTTTGGTTCTCTTCGTTTTTGTTTCCCCCTTCTCCTCCTCATTTTTTATTGTTTTCGACTCTCCTCCTCCTCCTACTACTAATAACTTCGGAAGAGCAGGAGGGGGAGTGGGATTGGTAAGACATTGTGTTTCGTGCTAGAAAGAGCAAGTTTGCTTTCGCCCTCATTAAATTGCACGATTTGCAAGCCAAGAATCAGTGAACCGAAATTTTAACAATTTGTTGGACAGTGAAAGCGGCAGGAAATAGAACTTGCATAATTACGTTACGATTCAGTGATTTTAAGTCACAGGCGAATTAGCACTTATTCCTTCCATCGAATAATTCATACTCCTGTTCAGGCAAACCTAGGTAGGTCTTTTGTTTCTATTGGAAGATTGTTGCGCGAAAGTACAGTCATTATTTGGGCGTCACCCAAAATAGAGTTTTCGAGATCACTTGTTTTGATTCAAAGTTGCAATAGGCACGCAATACGTGCGAACGTAAATAAGCCAAGTAAAAAAGCAAAGCAACGAGAATGTCTGCTACTCGAACGACTCGTACAACGTAAAAAGCATGCCGGAAAGAAAGCTCTGTAAGCGGGGTACTTGATCTCAAAAACTTTGCAACAAAGACACACAACAACAGTGCGGGTACGAAGAAATTAAAAGCCGGTCATTGCTCTGTCGATTGCCAGTAAGCAGATGTCCGCTCGGAGGACGATTTATGCTTGAAAAAGGTAAACTTACAAATCTTAAGCTTACGGTATTTTTTATTGTACCTTGAAGCCTGGTGATTTTTTCTGAAGTTTGAAAGCAAATCTGTCAAAAATAATTGGAATTGACGGGTTTAGCGTACAGCCAAAATTCCGTGATCGTGCATGAGATAAATAAGGGATTGTTTCAATGAGGGGATCGACATGCGACGAGTAGCCAATTATAAAGTATTTATTAAAGTGTTTCGGCAGTTTGATGTTTGTATTGGAACTGATTGATGTTAGCCTATTCATTGTAGATGTTCGGAAAGGAGGTGATTTCTTAAAATCTTATTGAGCAAAATGATCTCGTAAACGAGTTGGATTCTATCACGTTCGAACCGTAAAAGGGGCAAAGTCCAACATCTTCAAGGGCAAACTGCGTGCGTGACAGTTATTTTTAAAACCCTTGGGTTAATTGCCCCCGCATCCCGAGGAGGCACCCTAAATTCCCTACTTCCTTTTCAACACGACTTTTTCCACGGAAATCGAACTCCAACGGTAAAAAAACATGCTAGGATCGTAGAAATAGGATAGCGTCAGGCATAGAAACGAATGAAGCTTTCCCAGCTAGAGAAACGAATCCAGCAGGGGACTTTGACAAACTCAAAGGATATAATCCAAAAAGGCCAAAAGTCGTCCCGCCGAAGTGGCTGCGCGTTGAGTTCGAATTTCATGGAATTGGAAAGAGAGCATGACGGCCGAGATGCCATCTCGTGCCTCCTAACTTGTGTATTATATTGTATGGAGGGTCAATTTGAGCAAATTATCACGAAAATTCGTTTGAGCATTAAGGACAACAACAACTAACTGCAGCGTAAGTTTTATTGACCTTTATTTAGTATTTCCTACAAATCTTAGGCCCGGTTCAGACGCCGAACTTTTCATGACCCGAACCTAACTAAGGCCGACCCAAGCCGGTTTCACTGATTAACAAACTACATCCATTATCTTACTAATCCACGTCCAATATAACTCCACGCCTTCCACTCCACACTTATCAACCAACCCCTAAAATATACAACGCTACTGCGTTACTCACACATCCCTAACACACACAAAAAGATTCACATACGCCTAGTACAACGACGCCCAAATACACGCTCCCAGCGTCTTGTTAACATGTGAAAGAAACGACTATCCACTTATTAGCTATACCACTAGTCTTATTATACTACTAAGGTGGTCGTTTACGTCGTATTTCAAAAAGCAGGAGCTAATTTAATAAAACTTTTACAAGAGAAACTTACAAGTGTAGCCATTGTTTTAGAGTCTGAGAACAATAGCTTCACTTGTAAATTAGGCTTGTAAAAGTTTTATTAAATTGACGCCGCATTTGTGTTGATATTGGGATGGACATACGTGTTCTGGGCTGATCTCGTGGAAAATGCTGACTTGAATGACTTATTGAGCTATTTTTTCAGCTCATATATCAGTGGTCTGAGCGTATGTATCTTTGTGGCTTTGTGTGTTCGGATTTCTGTTGCAGGGGCCTATAAGGTTGAAGGTACTTTGCTTAGGAACTTAGGAACTTTGCTTAGGAACCAGTGAGATTTTGGCATCTAAACATGACGTTGCTGAGGGTCAAACAAGGGCACTTTGATTCTTCTTCACAATTGTATCGTCTTTTATAAGGGCTAAAGTTGTTTAGAAGTAGAACATTTAAATATCTTCATGATTCAAACGCTGAGTACAGTGATGCAGCTGTTTAAGGGTTGATATTTTAGTGTGGGTAGTACTTCAGGACATTTCTGACCTAGTTCGGCTATCGCCAACGGTACAACACACGTATTTCATAATTTTTGAGTTCTGTTTCACCTGATTCAAAGTAGAGTAGGAAACGTCATATATTTTTCAAAGTGCTTCCAGTGAAACAACAATTAATATTTAGATATGGGCTTTAATTCGGAAGTATGCGGCCTATAAATTGTGGTTTTAGAAGTTTGAAACGCAGCTTATTTGTTTTGAAAGTTGTACTGAGTAAGTTAATCCTGTAAACATGCTATATTCTCTCGCTTACAAATTTCAACAGACCTTTTTCGTTCCGCATTTTCATAAATGTACAGCAATTCCCAATTCTGCACAAAAAATTCTTAATTTAGGATTAAAACAGTAGATTGTTAGTACGGTTACACTGAAGCATTCAAAATAGCTCATGCACGTTAAACGTTCCTATGTTTTCACTTATATACCATTGCAGATGAAAGTAGGGACACGAACATATAGATACATTGCAACCCAAGGTCCTATGGAGAATACAGCAACTGATTTCTGGCAAATGACGTGGGAGCAAAATGTTCGAATAATAGTTGCTGCAACTGATAACAAGGTAACCACTTCTGAGGATGGTCGGACACATAAATGATTGTTATTTCGAACTGGTGTTTTACTTGTTCGAAAGCCGTGGTGTGTTTAAAGTAAAACATTTCAGTTTATGTAAGTGTATTAATGGCTGTAATGATGCTTTTGCCAACAGATTGATAGCAAGAATGCTTGTTATCCTTACTGGCCAGAGGATTCTGGAAGCAGGAAATGCTTTGAGTCATTTGAGGTTGAAACAGTGTCCGTCAGAGATGCTACTTCATTTAAGGTGCGCACATTTTCCTTACGCCAGTCATCTCAGCCTAAGCAAAGTAGACTCATTTTTCATTTACACTTCACGGATTGGCCGGATCATGGAGTACCTGAGGATCCCAAGAACTTCCTTGGTAAGTGTTACATGATACCGCTTAGCTGAATAAGCATTGTACTGCTTATATTCTCACGATTATTTATTTTTTTTATTTTAAGAACAACATCGAAACGAAAAAGTGGGTCCCCAATTATGCTCTACCCTAGACGAAACGAGCCATTGTGTGTGTAGATTGGGTTCAACGTTCAATGCAGGAGTCTCTGTGACTTGCGACGAGCCCTTCCTTCTTTCATGTAGACAGCTACTAATGAATACTGAGCTTTGTATAAAATTGAGAAAGATGACTTATTCCTCTTGCCATGAGCTTGGAAGTGACAAACATCCTGTGTCCTTACGAAATTCGACCTTAGGTGTCCTAGAATACCGGTTTGGCGCTCTGACATCGCTAGAGTTGTGTGTTTTCGAATTGTCTGCGCGTGCTAAACTCTTTTAATAACCACTGTTTATTGTCTTTGTTTTAGAATTTCTGGACGAGCTAGAATCTGCAAGGCAACAAGTCAGCATAGGTCAAGGTCACATAAATGACATGGATCCAGTGATGGTTCACTGTACAGCCGGTGTGGGAAGGACTGGGGTGATAATACTAATGGACCTCATGCTCGCCTATATCCAGAGCAACCAGGTAAGCCGTCACTCAGGTCTTGGCCTCATTTATACATTTGTCATTGTAGGTCGTTCCTGTTTTTCAAGTAGTTAAGTAAACCGGAGGTCAAGGGCGTTAGGAGGTCTTAAAAAACTCTGGCACTCTCTCTCAAAGGATCATTGTCAAGGGAGTTGTAAGTGGCAACTTGATATCACACGCCACTCAGAGCAACAAAGCAACAAAATACCTTAAAAAAAGGGTCCCTGTTGCAATAATGCGGAGGTACGACTTTGATTTCGCGGCCTTTAACCGCGCTGCCAGGTACTGAGTTTTTTTGTTAGCTTTATAAAGAACGTTGTTTTTTCTTGATATATAACTTGTGTGAGGTCTTATTCCCATTTTTTAAACTCCCCTCGCGGACAGAAAATTTATCCACATTCTTCATACAAAAAACAAAGTATTCTTTGAAAATAATCCAAAATTAATAGTTTCTCACATTACTTAAAAGAAAACTCGTCACTTCTTTGAAGATCAGTCAGAAAGGAATTTCCCCGCCGAAGCCAACTTCCGTTTAGTCAAAATTCAGAACTCGTCACATGCCCACTATAATATAACAGCATAGCTGTCTGTTTCCTTTTCTGCAGCGAATAAACGTTTTGAAGTCGCTGGTTGATCTCCGATGTCAGAGAATGCTGTTAGTGGCAAACTTCGGACAGTATCGGTTTGTGTACACCACACTTATACACTTCATCAAGAACAGCAGACTGATTTAAGAAAGACTGTCTGATCATCAGCTCGTTGCACGCTCACAGCGTGTCGCAGGATTAATCACCTGAACGACTGGCCTGATGATCAGTGTGGAGGCAGTGCAGCCTGCGTTATCACAGTTGGCCGTATACTCCCTTAATTTGGCTAGCTAAAATAGTCATCTGTCTGTTTAAAAGCGAGTGCGCTTTTACAAAAGTATAATTTAATGGAATGGCTATGATACCACACTAGTTGCTTACTAACGGAGCAGGTCTCCCGTTTGGGAGCTCCTGGTCCTTTCGGCCGAGAGCTGTTCGTGTGTGATGTAATACTACAACTCCATGTATGCATCTTTGTTATTCCCCAAACCTTTGATACGTAAAAAGTACCTTGTTGTGAACTCGACCATATTGACGTATATACTCATACTAACTTCGAGCTCGGGGTATTTTTAAAACTGCCATTTTCACTGCAAATTTGGTCCTGAAAATATATTTTATCTACTTGTATTTAATGTTTTGCGACAAAAAGACTATATTGTAAATAGTTCCAGCGTATCATTTGTACCAGTAATGTACAGAGAAGCCCGATAAAAGAAATACCCGTGGACTGTACAATGAGTAATGTCAAAACTCCGTAACTGGGGTGGAGAATATTGTTCATTATACCCGGTTCTTCGTTATCGCTGGGTTTATTTCATCGGTCCCCGCAGTACTTTTTTGTGTGTAATTCCCTATTACTAATATCAAGATATGCGACTTACGATTTTGTGGACAGAAGTGTACATTGAGACCCTCTAAATGAAAGGCTTCAGTCGAGGAATATTTTTTTGTGCTACGCAGGCTGATAATATTTTCTTATGCTGTTGTTAACACAGCACTTTGTGATCATACAGTGTAGTTTCTGTTTTGTTGTGTTTTATTCTCTGTGTTGGTATGTTAAGAACTCACTAACGGGAATATATCTATTATAATAGTGAAAGGTGGGTAATAGTGTTGGCCTGTAAGGCTTTTAATGCCAAGCTGAAAATGGGTTTCCTAAATTTCGATTATTAACCCTGTACACGGTAACGTACTAGTAAGTGTTTAATATCAAATTAATATAATGAACAATTATGTACAATGTCTTCGAATCAAAATGTATATTAATTTTTTAACAATATATGATATATTTTTTATTAAATATTACTTTCTTAATTTAAGACTGTGCCTTTGTGTGTGTTACTGTCTTGAAACATTTTGAGTAATTTTTAAAACACGGAGGGCAGTGATATCTCACTGGTTAAAACTTCCAGCGCCAAACTGGGCACATGGGAACTTCTAAAAACCCTACCCTGATATCGTTAATGTGTACAAAGAACCGTGTAATCGACCAAGAACCTTATTGTTCATGCGCTATCCATTGCAATTTACGCATCAAGAATGTCAACATACGGCAATTAATCAGCTCCATGGATTTGCTGATCTTTTTTTTACCTTTTTGGCACTAAGGAATCCAGATAAGGCCTTGAGAATATTCACTTAAGGACGATAAGGGAAAAGTGTATAAATGACATTTAAACTCTCTTTTGAATTTAGAATTAACTTTGGAGTTAACATGGAAAGACATTGTAAATGTATCACATTGGCGCAATAAAACACCGTACTAAAATGTGGCGATTCATAACGTCCACCCAAAATAGAAAGCAAACGGCTCCTCGATATACACACAGACCGAAAAAGCGGTGACAAAAACCACAAGCCTTGCCTTTCCGTTAAAATCACATTCCATTTTAAGACGATAAACGCTTGGATTCCTGTGACAATGTAGCCCTTCAATCTCTGGTTCGTAGGTAATTCAGCCACTGGCTGCAAGAGAGGAGAAAAACGCACCGTTTTGGTTTTTTTTCTGAGGTTCACCTCTCGTCCGAGGAAAACACTCCCTGCAGGAACGAAAATCGCCAGAGAGGCAACACCTGCTAGGTGGTCAACACTTGTCAGGGAGACGACACTCTTCAGAGGGTAAACGCTCATCACTGGAAGAACACTCTTCAAGAGCACAACAACAACACTCGTCAGGCGGTTAGCATTTGTCAGGGAGACAACAACTAAATGGCACGACCTTCGTCAGAAGAACAACACTCGCCACAGGAAACAACACTCTTCTCAGTGGTACAACACTCGGCAGATGGACAGCATTCATCAGATCGACAACACTCGTCAGATGGTCAACACTTTTCAGGGGGAAAACTCTCCAAAGAAGGTTAACACTGGTCACAGGAGAAACGTTCTTCACAGGGCACAATACTTGTCATTAGAACAGCCCTCGTAAGAGGGACAGCAGTCATCAGATGGACACTCTCTTCAGGTGGCCAATGAAAACTTTTCACAAAGGTTACACTCGTCAGATGAACAACAGTTGGCTTAAAAGGAACACTCGCTACGACGACAGCACTCCTCAGAGGGTATACTTTCATCATAGGAGGTCCACTCTTTACAATCTCTGTTTTCTCTACCCTTCAGAGAAAACACTCTCGCCAGAAGAGCAACACACATCACATACAGGGACAACACACTTCAGACGTTTAACACTTGTCACAGGGACAACACTCGTCATGTCCCCAAATCTTGTCAGAAGAGCAGCAAAAAAATCGCCAGAAAAATCGAATCGACATGTGCAGTTGCAACGTGACACTTGGAAACTTTCGTGCTTAGTATCGCGCCTTTTATTACAGAAAATATATTGGGGATAGTTTTTTCGTTTATCGGTATATGAAATCTTTTCCAAATCACAAGTTACTTTACCTCTTGTTTTCATCACGCCCCCGCGAGGATTGTTTTGAGGCGTTGTGGGGCATGAAAACGTTCGGTTTTGCGAATTCATTTAAGGTATACTTTAGGACGCCATTTTGATGGCCTTTGAGTCAAAAATCGTCGCTGACCCGGATTATATTTTCAATTTACAGAGGTGCATAAGTGCCACTTACCTTACTTTGCATCTAATCCATTCGATATGTTCCAACAAGAAAACGGCAATGAAGTAGTATTTTGGCTAAAAATCAACCAAGAGGCACTCTCTAACTGTAGAAGAGAAAAGGTTAATACTGGCACCTTACAACTGGGTATTCTCTACATTTACTTGGTCAATTTGAGTATACCTGGAAATGCATTTCGCTTGAACCGTCCAAGTCAAGGACTAGAAACACTGCTTGCCAATAGCTCCATTGTTGCTGAGGCTAAAAGACCACAATTAAACAAGAAAGGAAGTCCCACACAAAGGCAAGAATTCTTGGACTCCTACAAGAAGATTGCCATACTTAGAAATGACATCACCTCAGTACAATAGTGAGAATTGGATATTAGCAAGCTAGAGTAGAAATTGAACATCACAGGGACAGAGATTAGTCTTTAGAAGCAAAAATATCACAACATCGAAAAAGAAAAGCAAGATCTGTTACAAGAAATGCTTCTAGAGAAAGAACTTGTCAGTTCGTGTAACTAAGAAAATGAGGATATGAAAAAATATATACGACAACTGGAGAAAGATAAGTTCAGTAAGGTTATGGGGACAGCTATTCCAAACCTAAAAACAGTACAGGCCGAAAACAAGAAACTGAAGGTACTGAGAAGAAGGGCTCGAAAGGCTCTGGGAATTATTTGGACTGCAGCTTGACTGCTCAAGATTAAAGGATCCAGATAGTTCCAAAACATACACAGTTGAATTCAATACTACAAAAAAAGGGAGCTTTGAAGATTTACCTGATAATAGTGTCTCACAAGATGGCAACCGACCTGAGACACAACCTGTTGACCTATTGCCAGACACCATCTGTTGACCCACCACCTCCCTTATTAACTGACAATCTTTCAACTCCTTTACCCGAAAAGCAGTCTAATTGTGCACACCAAAATTCATTCCAGGGTGGAACACAATATGCTAAACTAAGTGAGGATGGCAAAGCCAAGGTTGAAAACATTTTGTATCTCATTGACAAGTTCGGCGTTGGGATGAGTTCATTCATGAGTTGTCAATGGTAGTTGATGGAATGCCAAAGTCCTACCTCATAAAACAGTGTCGAATGGACCTTAACAGTGTCTGCATAATCAGGTCTACCTCAGGCAAGGCCCCTGGAGCACCGTACTTATTTAAAGAATTACTGATTCAACAAATAAAACACATGGTATGTACCAAGTATAATTTTTCACTGCATGTAATGGCTTGGATAAAGAAGACATTTTGGGTTTGTTACAGAAGCAAATTTACCTAGGACTTATATTTAAAATTTCAAACAAATAGCTTTTAAAAAATGGGTTTCCATAAGTAATGCGATTCCTTTTCAATTTAAAACCCACAGGGACAAGCCAATTTGCTTCAAGGAGAGAAGGCAAAAGTGAAGTTGAGAAGGGATGGTGCTCGGATGAGCAGAGTGAGCAAATTCATTCTCTTGAGGCGCTCAGTGCTTCAGAGTAAAGATGATTTGTTATCATCAAAAGGTAATTAATAATAAAACAATAAAACATAAACATCTTCATTATTAGACAAAGAAATCTTTATTTTCAGTTGTATTTGTCGATAAAAAAAATCAAGCAAGTCAAATTATGTGGTTATGATTACAACCTAACTTTTAATAATTACAAGCATTTCATTTCTTTCATTAAAAACAAGGTACTCACACCATTACTGTAGTAAATGGCCCTCAGAACAGTGGAACATTGGCCAATAGTTTAAAGGAAGTGTTTAAGGATGTGAATGACATCCAAAAGAATGTCTCCATAACAATTGACGAAACCGAGTGGACATCGAACTGTTTCTTGGAGGTGATTACAAGGTAAATAACCGTGGAAAGTTTGTCTCGGTACCAAACTCAGGTTACTGGAGAATTGAAGGCATAAATACATGAACAAAAGTGTTTCTTATATCAGACAGGAAGCTCTGAGATTGTACCCCTACTCTAGCATTCTGAAATTATATCTATTTCCTCCTAGTTTCTGCTGTTGGTCATTGGACTCAGCCCTGCTAACTCTACCTATGCCTGCTTGTGGTTTAAAGTTCATAAGAAAGACAGGTATAATAACTGACACATTCATCAAGTTTTTAAAGGAATACTACCTTCAAGTGATTTTAATACTGTTTCACCAATTACATAATATCACTATAAAGTACTATTATTTATAATAATAAAATTATTGACAATTTATATCGTCAAATTGCATTTGTATTTGGAACTCTTGAAATCAGTTTTGAGTTCAAATTCTCATCGCTATGTGGATACATTTTCAGATTCATTAAATATAATCATATAATCAAATACAACCAAATAATGACACTCTTTTAGCATGGTGTACGCATGCCATATGTATGTTTTCCGTACGTAATGATATTTAAGCCCCATATACAATACTATTATTTACTTTTTTTTTTAAGGGGCGACATGAGCAAGTCAGAACAGCATTATTAAAGTGACCCTCTAAGGAGGACATTGCAGAAAAAAAAGGAATTTGCAAGCAAGTCCAAGGGTGAAAACTATTGTTGTGTACATGACCCTCTTCTTAACATCCCACTGGATCACATCATTTTGGATGAGTTGAATTTATTGCTCCGCATTTCAGATATCTTGATAGATAACATTGTACAAGATGCAATGCAGTGGTATGATAAGGAGACTTGGATCACTGGCAAGAAAAAAGTACACCTGGACAAGCTCATTCAGGCAATCAATAGCTGTGGTGTTTCATTCTTATTCTTGGAGAAAGGAAATGCAGATGGAAAAGGATCTGGAACTGGGGAATGGACTAGCCTCCTGGGGTATGACAGGAAGACACTCTTGAAAAATTTACCTAGGAAACTAGAACCCCTGTTCCAGCGACTGTGGTAGAATTGTGGAAGGTTCATTATTATCAATCAATGTATTTCAGATATTACCAACATTGATATCTTCTTTCTGGTATTTTTGGCAAATGAGACACTTAAGTTCTGTGCTTTGTTGTTAATTTTTGGAATTTAACGTTTTTCACTTCTTTCTATTCCTGCAGGGCTTTGCCGACATGGACTTCAATTTCATTCTTCTTTTCAACCATCTAGTGTTGATGAGAACCGTAAAAAGGTAGTAGGAAGAAATAGAGTCTAATCACTTCCCCAAAACTATATTGTTCCTTAGACGAAAGATTGTGCCATTTAAATTTTTAAATGTATATTTTTCATCTTTTTAGATAAAAAGCTGGATTGATACATTCTCCACTTTAGGGGAAAAACGGATCGGTTATACAAAAGAACATGTGACATGCTACATGCATGCAGCAGCATGCCATATTCCCAGTATGGTAAAAAGACATGGCAACTTCAAGTAGTTTAGTGGTCAAGGTAAACTTTTAGAAATTTTCGGGAAAAAAAAGATAAAAGCAACAAGAATTTCTGAAGACAAGTAAAACTTGCTTCGCAAAACAAATCACACTGATGACCCTGCAGACATATTGCGAGCAGAACATCGCATTCGTTCTCTAGAACACAGGGAAAGACAACTCAGAAGTTATAATTATCAAATCATACCGAAAAACACGCAAACGTGTTAGCTATGACAAGCCCCAAGAAATGACATCCACAGAGGAGGAGCCAGTAGCAGTTGAGCCCCCACCCAAACAAACTAAAAGGGCAAAACGGAAACAGTCTACTAACAGCAGTAAATCTATCTATCCGCTTCGGTCCCTTGGTTAAAGCATACTTCTTGGTACATGTCAGATCACTACATTTGTCTACAATACCGTTTGTGTTGACTTTGACGAAATAGAGAACTTGTTTGGGATATCGTTCGCGGAAAATTTGTAAGACTTTCAATACAAACGCGCAAAAATTTAAGTTTTACTCTAGTACAGTAGAATATTTTACACTGGCAGACCTCTTAGGAAACCAATAAAGTTCAAGAGGTCAAGTTCGGGGATTGTCATTGGTGCATTTCCATCCATTTTGCTTCTGACTATTTTGATGCTTAATAAGCAGATATTTTAAAGCTGTTGGTTGTTTTTGGCAGAGCAAAAATACGATTCGTTCATTTACACAATTCCAAATTGCACAGAAGAACAACGGTACATAATCTTACTATGATCGACAATACTTTGAAACTTTAGCTTCCATTGACAGCTGTCCATTTTAGTAGAAAAATTCCACTTTTGTAGCAGAATTTAATTCAAGTCTGGAAATTTCTGGGGGGACTCGGGCCCTCCTGCCCCTCCCTCTGCTACGGGCCTGGGAAGTAAACCAATTAGGTCAAATGTTACAATTAAAACAACATCTTTTTCGCACGTTTTTTTCCCAAGAATGTCGCCATCTACCCTGCATTATGACGTTATCTATCACCCACTCCCCATCAATTCTCAATATTTGAAGACGTGGGAGGTTGACAGCGCTGCCAATGGAAAGCACTCTTAGAGTCATCTCGAAGATCCACTTTAATAAATTTGCGAATTAAGTTTTTGATCTAACATTGTAGCAAGGATAAGTGTCCTTTTCAAAATGAAAATAAAGTAGTTTCCAAAAAAGATATGACTTCTGAAAAAGGGCAGAATATTGGTATCAATCAGTCAGTCATATCATAGCTCTCATCGACCGTAGCCCCTTCGGACACCTCGTGAAATATACACAACGTAGTTTTACCCTTTACTAATCAGGGTGAAGCACTGCCTTTACTGATTAGGGTTAAGCACTGTTTCAAAACTGGTTTGGTTCTTTTTTGGGTTGGGGTTGATGCTATATGTACTTAAATTATTTCACCTCCATTCAGCAAATCCCCAGTGGTCTAGTGGTTAGCGTAGTATACTAGACTACCTGGGTGGTGGGTTCGAATCCTACTGTCTTTAATTTCGTATCAATTTCTTTTTCTTTCAAATTGAAAAGACTTGCACTTTCATTACCATTTCCGGCTTGAAATATTATCTAAGTATGATATAAAATCAGAAAACAGTTCTACCTTGTCTAAATTTCGTGAGGGGAGAAAAAGGATACGGTCGATTGGATCTAATGCTGACGTATCCGGCAATCGAGGGAAATGTTTTTCTGAGGCTCGAGTTGATTCGTATGGAGAGTAACAGGGGTCTTTTTTGCATGAGCATGCGCGACCGCTGAACAAGCGATGTGCATGGAGGCTCACCACAGGGTTTGCCTTCATCAAAATGGCGCGTCTCAAAGCTATCATAGCGATTATTTTGCTCGTTGGTCTTGGCGAATGTGTTCGTGATTTAACAAAATGTGTAGTTTGCAAAACAAAAAACTCTATAACATGGTCTTAACAAAAGCGAAGTAGACCGGCTTTAACATACACGAGCTACTATCAAATTTCATCTCCTCACTTGACCTGGACAACAGCGCGCGTATATGTAGTGCCTGGAGGATTGCGCTGACCTCATCAAAGTCGAAACAAAGTGCAGAAACGTTTGTTGATGCAAGTAAACACTTTTAATTTTCTTTGTTTTGAAATGGGAAAGGAAGAGAAATATTTAAAAAAACATAGCAAATTTCAGCGAGTGGGTTCGAAGTGCGCGAAAGCCGATGTTCAGTTCAGCAGTGAATTAATATATGTTCTACAATTTTCCCAGCACTTTAAAGCTACAAAACAAAGAGCACACTAGACGTAGATTAGTCACCTGGTGATATGTTGGTGGTAGTCACTCTGTATGTCTCGAACAATAAAAAAAATGAATATCAATGAGCCAGTCAAAACTGCATTCAATAGGACCTCAATTTAAGTCCAATCTTGTGACCGATTTTGATGAACCAAACGGTTAGGTTTCCCAAGAAGTACAGTAAACATGTGATGCCGACCAAAAGTTAAAAATCATTAGAACATTCAAGTTCTGGCTAAAAGCAAATTCCTGTAAAAGATGCGTTACAATGTTAGTCCACGCAAAAACAAGAAGTTCTACAATTTTCCTATAAACAAACTTTGTATCGCTAAAATACTTAAGGCAAAAACTTTCTATTCAAACTGAAAACGGCGTGGTAGTCGCCCGCTGATCGTTATTAATCCACTCCCGAAATATGGCTAAATCAGCTATTAACAAATTATTGACAGAAATCCTCTACGGCATCGAGAAACTGATTTACATCCGATTTATAGACAAACACTAAATAAAGAACATTTTGCTCAATAGCTACGCATCAGCAATGCATTCTATGCCAAACTTTGCGGTTCTTAAAGGGGAATCAAGACACGAGTCGAGCGCCAAACAACAACAAGCAGCCATGCTCGTGTCAGACATCCTTGAGAAACTTGCTCTTTCACCTCGTTCAGCGCATCAGTCACTTTAAATCAACAGATCTTTACTTATTTTGTACAACGAAGGTCTTTCCTAAGTTCCCGCTACCATTTCAATCTCAAGCAAGCTTTCAAAGTGAACAATTTGCTATGACTATGCAGCACGGTCGCTGTCACTAGTCGCGTGCTGTTTGACAAGTCAGCGGTCGAGCATGCTTATGTAAAAAAGACCCCTGTTATGGAGAGTAACCTCTCCTTAAAACTAAGCATTCAGGAAAACCCTGTCATCAAAAATATAAAAACGTTGAAATGAAATCATCCTTTCTTCTCCTTCTCTTTTGAAAGTAGGTTATATACCTATAGCCGGTTATTTTCCATAAAATAACTGGGGTTTCGATCTCGCATGCAGCAATAAAAGCTTGAGCTTGCAAAGCTTTGAGCTATTAACAAGACTTTTAAAAGTTTATACGAACGAAAGAATTCAACTTACCGTGGCGTTTTCCCTTCGAGCAATGAGTGTCTCCACTTCTCACAACCGTCCTATTTCTTTCCGCTTCCTTTTTTGCATTTCCGGAAGTACATCAATGCTTGATACGTTATTTACCTTTCAGCATCCAGCCTTCCAGGGGGCATTTTGAAAGTGCCATAAGATTCCACTGGTAAATTGTGCTGCCAAATGAATTTGACCATGAACGCTACTATATTAGAGCTTTCAGTTCGTGCATGTAACAGTGACTTTGTCCCAAAGGTATTGCACAGAAACAACCCAACATAGCCATTTTTCAAAATTTCAGTATTTTCGCCTGCCTTCTTGCATAACTTCCAGACCTGTACCACTGTTTACTTTAGACACCCAATTATCAAAATCAGTTGAGAAAAATTTGGCCTATTATGGTTTATTGAATTTTTGGAACAAACACTTCATGCCCCTCTAAGGCGATGCAAAATGAATTTTGAGCATAATTCAGGCCATAAACAAACCAAATTGTTGCAAGAAGCTCTTATTCTTTATTTGGTTAGTGAAAATGAATTGTCAAAGCGAAATCAGTTCCGTTGTTTAGAAATACCCCGACTCCTCTGGTGAGCACAACAAACACATGATTTGGCAAAACAGGGGTGATTTTTTTTTCTTTGAAAACCTAGTAACCATCATAGAATACAAATGATGATGTTCTGACCTAGATATGACGATCTTTCTACAAGATGCATTAAATTTTTCTCTGATTAATATTCAGTTTCATTACTTTCATGGCATATTTCTAAGCATTACTCTGAAGTATGGAAAGTCACCATATTTTGTCAGGCCATTTTTTAAACATTTTTACCAGATAAAGTTAGCTTAACAAAACGTTCGTTAACATATAATCTTCGTCTGACTTTGTCATAGCCTGAATAGTTGTTGTATATACCCGTCAGCAAAGGAGCATGACCATACATACATAGATTACACAAACAAATACGAGCTTCAGTGGAAAGTATTGAAGTGACCTCTGATTTTTTCCAGTCTTTTAGAGCTGAATCCATCCACAGTTAGGAGAGCTGGATAACAAAAAGCTCTTGTTGCTTTTTTAAAAAAAGTAACCCAAACAAAGCCCGGCATTGATATGATAGAATTGTTATTACACTTGTATATCAATTAACTGGCCCGCCATTTTGGACTTGGAGAGTGTGGGGACCGGACCAATTTCCATCCAATCCCTCTCCCATTTCGCGGCAATTTTTTTGTTTTTCATCAGTCGTGTTCGAAATTCTAGAAAGCGATCTGTTTCAGGACAATGTTACAATGGCACTTTATTCCTTTGGAGGGGTAAATAACCAGTGCGGTGCCACGTCATGGGCTGTGCAAGAAACAGGAGTGCATGGGCCACGTTCTTGTAATGACAGCCACGATGATTATGACTCTATGAGTTGAGTACTTTGCCTCTCTTCTTATTTTTGTGAGATAACTTCGATTTCCTAAATTGGCTTATGGTTTATTAGGCTCTAAGCAAGCGAATAAGAACAGAGGTTTTCTTCCCGAATTACCATATTATGTAATGGTGTTATGCAGCTAAATCGTACGTAAACAAACTTCTTATTAGGCCTAGACACAAATATCCGCATATTTTTAAAGATATTTAAAAGGTTCCGAGATATTTACAAAATTTGGGGATATTTGGGCAAATTCATAGCTTTTTGGGCTGTTTTCAAGTTTTTTATCGCTATTTTCTCGACGGAATACTCAGTTTTATCATTCTATGCTAGAAATAATCCAGCGGCTTTCCACTTGAATAACGTATTCCATATCACAAGACACTAGCAGCCATTAATTTGTCAAAATAGCGGGTGCTGGAAACATATATGAGCCTGAACATACTTTTCAGCTCCCGCTGGGGAAAATTTTTGCCTAAGAGATTCAAAATCGGCTTATTTTTAAAACAAAAATACGAGATATTTCGAGGATTTTTCGAGATATTTTAGACATTTTTTTGAGAATTTCCGGAAAGATATTTAGGCGATTTTACGTGATATTTGTGTCTACGCCTACTTCTTATCCTTCAAAACGTGCTCTTCGAGTAGTATATTTTGCTCCCAGCTATGCTCATACTGTTCCTTTTTTGATGAATGCAAAGACTTTACCTGTAAGTGTAATCTATTTTGATATTTGGAAGGGACTTGCTCCCTCGCCGTTAAGAAACATTTTTACTAGGTCAGATGAAATTCACAGATACAATACAAGGCATGCTACTAAGACAATTATTATCAGAAAGAGGCAAAGTTGGAAATTTCAGGCGCTCGCTGGAGCAAAAGTATGGAACCTAATTCCTTCCGACTGGAGAGATCTTCTAAATTCATTTTTAAGAGAAAAAGTCGTGGATTTTTATTCGATACTCTTTTGGATAGGGACGACTATGATGAAGTCGATGTTTAGTTCAAATACAACACCCAAGCCCTTCAAGGTAGATGTAACGTATTGCTGGTTTTCAAAGTCACGCCATTCAATATAGATCAAAATAAAAATCAATACCTTTCAATAGATAAAGTCGAGAACCTGGGAAATGAAAGGAGGTACCTATACAAAGACCCTCGCCAACATTCAGGTCAGAGGAATATTTCGTATCCGAGATATCCAAAGAAATGTTTTATCCAAAATCATAAAGATTTGTTTGGAGACGCCATGCTGGTGCTCACCTGGATGAGCTCCAACATGGCGGACGGAAACCAACAGAAACATCTGTTACCGAGTTTTGCTACAAAAGCGAGAATTTATTCTTCGAGAAACTCACAAAAAAATTAAAGTGATACTTTTTCTAATACATGAACTGTTTAGATAGCAAACAAAATTTCCTGAAATAAGTCATTTTTTTAACCTACACAACAGCTCTCTTGGCCGTCATGTAAATGCCGCGTCACGCAAATGCTTAGAAATTCAAGCGTACTCTATCACAAAACCAAGAACCCTTTTGAAGCGAAAATTTGTATCAAAATTAGTTTTCAGCTGCTCAAATGCACCGTGAAAGTAAAATCTCGGTAGGATCCAAATTTTTTTATTGTGAATTTTAGTGACGTAATGTGAAAACCAGTGATTTAATAGATTTTAACTATTTTTAGCAAATAATTACGCAGTGTAGGGTATCTAATCATAGTTCCCTTCGTAAAATTATTATTACATCCAGGTTTTACATTTTCTTTCTTGTCCTTTTCACATCCCGCCTCGATTAGCTTAAGCTAACGGCGAGTTGGGTGGAAATTTTCCTTTTTAGTTCACTTTAATTTATTAAGTCAGCCTGCAGCAGCGATGAATCTTCTTGACTAATAATTGTTTTAAAAATATTTCTGTCATCGGCAAAGGCGGCGACTTGACTTGATTTCATAACGTCAGGCAGCTAATAAAAGAAACAGCATAGGATCTAAAATAGACCCTGGGGCACTCCTGTGTCAGAGGGAGTGCCTCCGATGACGCTCCGAGTGTCGCTACCTTCTGAAGACGGTTGTGAAGGTAGGAATCAAACCAAGTCAGTAAGTTCCCGCCTAAACCGTACTGATGCAGCTTCGTAATTTTTTTCTAACGGCTGGCTTTATCGAAGGCCTTACACACATCTAAATAGATAATGTCCACCTGACCTCCCCCCCCCCGTCCCCCTCCCATGTCCAGTTCTACAGTCAATGACCAATAAAGTCAATCACCTCGATCAGTTCCGTAACGCACGAACGCCTTGCCATGACTGAAACTGTGTTGGCAGCTGCTGACCAACCTATATACTTGATCCTTCAGTAGCATTAAACAAACAGCGCTCCATAATTTTTGAGATGAAGTACAGTGGTGAGATGGGTCTACAGTTTTCGTGTTCTTTATTGCCCTTCTTAGGTAAAGGAACTTTGTTAGACAATTTTCAATCTGTCGGGAGGGAACCAAGCGATTTATTAAAGAGTTCGCAGAGTGATGGTGCAATCTCATGAGCTGTTTCCTTGAGTATCCTGGCCGGTAGTTCGTGTGGGCCAGAAGGTTTCCTCTCATTGAAACTAGTCAGAACAGCTAGAACTTGGTTGATTGACATAAAACAAGGCATTTTAATTCATTCGCATAACGAACGTTACAGAAACTCAAACGTATTACAATTTAAGTCTGCTATTCACAAAAAATCACGCACTCAAAATACCACAGATCTCCTTACTAATGTATAGAATTATGTAACATTTTTCTTTTCAGTCTTTTTACAAACAACAACTGGGACGTTTTGTTTTCATATAAATATAACTGTATATCATATTGTGTATTTTCGCGAAAACATCCTCTGACCCGATAATTAATACATCATATAAAGAATATTAACACTTAGAATATCTACTTAGCCTAGTATTAAACAAAGATTTTCACCACTTTGCAGGGAACAGAAAATTTCAGATGGAAATCTTCAGTGATATACGCTAAAAACTAGGAAAAAATTCTAACCTTTTTGTTCTCTTAAGCTGAGTTGGCTACCGTTTAGTTATGTAGCGGTTAGTTGACCAAGTTTTTAATTGTTAACGCAAACCCTTTTCAAGCGCACAGTCTGTCAACTGCGAGCCCCTATTCTACAATCAAGTTTAAAACCCATGGGTTATAGTCACGTGAAAGTGACATTTCAACACATCTTTCAATATTACACCACGTTCCAACCAGATTGACAAAATTATTTGAACTGGAAAATGAGGATCGCAGGGTATAAAATTATATACTGACTGATAATATCGATCATCATATCACCGTTGTTCGCATGGCTTACATTGTGTTCTAGACGGGCGTACGGAAAGTCGTACGGAAAAGGAGGTTTCTCTCGACGCATTGTTATCAAAGTCATCGACCAGTTCTTCCTTGGCCAACTTTTGCGATTTTGTCCTCCAAGATGACCATATCGACGATGCCACGTATCTTCCTTTGATTCTTTGCTCTTGTTCACAGCTGCATTGGCTTGTTCATTATGACTCTGACAGCTCAGGTGGTACAAACACTCCACCCTAGTAGCAACAGGTATCACCGTCTTCGAGTCCAATATTTCACACCCACTCTCAGTACACTTAACCACTTTTTCAGCTTTTGCCGCCTTTCACATGCTCAACAGGTTGTGCGACAAATCAGGCATATACAGAAATTCATGCAGCTTACACCTAGTAGCTTTACCACCTACCGATGTCAACTCCAACACAACAGTGCCACACCCTGTTGCTTCAACTGCATATCCATCACCAAGCGTGACCTCCACTGGTTGCTTCATCCTATGAAACTCATCAAACAGCTTATCACAACAAATGTGAATCCACGATCCATTCATTCAGACCACCAGCGGAACTCGCCGACAACACGTGGTTAACCATCAAACCAACACAATCACCATCTGAACTACCGCTGTCTCTTCGCCTCACATCAGCCCCATTCACCCTCACCTTGGCACTTCTAGACTCTTTTTCATTTGAGCCACCTTTGCTTTTGTCCCACTCGCTGCAATTCGGCCTGATGTGGCCAAATTTCCCACAGTGATGGCACTTGAGTCTCTGTCCTTTCGGTCTTCTTGCATCAGAGACCATTCGTTCGGTCAGTTTCCGTTCTTCATGCAGCAAACAATTAGTAACATTTTTCATCTTAGGCACATCCTCATTTGCTTCAAAGGCAGTTACCAACACATTATATGATTCTGGTAAACTGGTTAGTAAGTGTACAACACGGTCTTCTTCAGGAATACAATGTAGGATCCCTAATCACTCACCCTAATCTCGGTCATAGTTATGTTGCTGGACAGAATCACCCTCCTTGAGCCTCAAAGAAAAGATTTTACGCCTCAATTGCAACTTGTTAGCCCAACTTTTTCTCTGAAACTGATTCTCTAGCTTCTTTCAGACTTCAGTAGGGTCCTCAGGCTTGCCAAGTAAATATTGCAAAGACGTTTCAACTGACAGCACGATCGTTGCCAACGCTTTGCCCTTGCGAGTAAGAAACTTTGGAAAGTTTTCGTCTTTTACACGAGGGCACTGTTCAGTTCGGCTTACAATTCCCCACAAACCTTACTTTAATTAGTAAAGCCATTCGACAATCACATTGAACCTTCCTCGTTGGATAATTCGACTCATTCAAAGGAACAACAGTTACTGTTCTTTCAGAAAGCTTTTTTTTATGTGGTTTTTAATCTCATTTTTACTAGGTTTTATGAAGTTTTTAACGATTTAAGTAGTCTAGGTAATTTTTATAATTTTAGTGTTAACATAATTGTTTTCACTCTTTAGGATAGGTTCATGCACTTTGTATACTTTATGCAGTCTTGGTAAGTTTTTTTCTTTGAAATATCTTTATTTTTAAGCGCTGATGAAAATATTGATATCGGCGCTATATAAGTTTTATTATTATTATTATAATTATTATTCTCGATTCGGACGCCATCTTTAAAGTATCTGAAGGCCAGGCAGCAAAGCAAAATGCAGAAATGGCGGGCTTTTACGTACACTACACAATCGATCAGTTATATGTTTCAGCCCGGCTAATAGCTTAGTTGCAATGCTCTAAGCCCATAACCTGTTAAAATCCAACTTGGCGAACGTCTGTGAGCTCCACAAGTGCTTCTTCCTCAACTCAAATTTCTCCATGCGGCTTTGTTTGCGAACGCGAGGAAAGTTGATGTTAGCGAATTTCAGGTTAAAAATTAGGCTATTTTTTGACTCCGACGCCGTAAACCGATATTCTAATTTTTCTCGCAAGTAAAAGCACAGGTGGCCCAAGCTCGAAATATGACCATCGGCGCTGCTGCATAACGTTCAAAATATAAGGATTTGTATGGGAAAAAAGCAATTGCTTTTGTAGCCTACGAAAGTGAAAGGATTTAAATAAAAATAGGCTAACCTCGTTTAAGTTGTGTGTTTCGTCTTTCCTATGTGGTTTCGTAGCCAATTTATGGCCTTTTAATGGGTTTTATTGGAACCGGTTTGTTCTCTCTATAATCAAAAAGGTTTAAGACAAAGTTCTAAACACCTAGATGAGTTTCCCTTGTACAACTCCTTTGCTTGCTTACTTTTTTCCTAACTTCCTCTTTTGGGCAAATGTTTTTAAGCACCGACTTGGTTCTCACCCTTTTCCACATGTCTCTGAAGGCTCCTTTGAAATGCTTGTCGTGAAATGGATACAAGAATGGGTTCAGTGCAGAGTTCAGGAAACCCAGCGTCAGAAACACCTCAGAGAGTACGCGAGGAATATATACTTGTTCCGTACACATGTTTCCAATAAGACTTAATGTTACGTAAGGCAACCAGCAGAAGTAAAACAGCATAACAATAAATCCAATGTACCGTGAACCTCGAAAACGTCGCCGTATCTTCTTTTTCTGCTTGTTCTCTTTACTTGCCAGAGTAAGTAGATTAGGTGGAGCATCTTGATCTGTGCAATGAATATTGCCTGTGTTAGACGAGTCATTTGTGTTCAGAAATTGGTCCGTTTTTATGGTCCTTTTGATGTGATGAAGAACGATTGCATAGATACGTGACCAGAATACCGCCATAAATATCATTGGAACCAGGAAATTTACGATATTCACTGTGATGTTGTACTCTCTTGTCGATAAGAAATAGCAACTGCCATTAGAAATAGCCGGGAAATCTTCTTTCCATCCCATCACAGGAAGACAGGCCCAAATGATGGCATAAATCCAAAGGCAGGAGATTATTAGAACAGCTCTACGAGGTGGCATTAAGGAGTTGTAACGCAGAGGCATCCTCAATACTAAATATCGGTCCACAGTGACAGCACACAAGTTAATAACTGAACTCGGCACAGCGAGTAAATACATTGTGGTGTAAAGATTGCACATGAACTCACCATGTTTCCACCCACTCTCCCTTATATCAGAGTCCAACTTGAATGATATGACGAGTCCCGAAGTCAAAATATCCGATACTGCCAATGATATTATGAAGTAATTTGTTACGCTTGTTCGAAGTCTCTTGTAGAAAATAAAAGCATACACCACAATGAAGTTGCCAACTAAGGCTGTCATAGTTATGACAGCTTCAGCAACAGCAATGAGCAGATAACGAAAGTGACGCCATTTGTCATCTTGCGGCTCATTTGGAAACAGTGTTGTGTTAGTGGCATTCAATGCATGGTAAGTTCCGATGGAGTCGTTCATTTCTTCCGGAATTATGTCTCTTGTTTTCCTCTAAAATGAAAAAAAGAATTATCAATTGGACCTGAAAGAGCCCTGATAAGAAAAGTAATAGTGGAAGGGTGATTAGTTAATTTGCCAGTAAAAAAAAAAAAAAGCAGGGTGGAAAGTGGCGTGACACATATGAACGCAACGTCTTTAATAATCGAGTACAAAAAGAATCTGAAATGTAAATACATCAATGCCCTCTACGATGGCCCAGGAGGGTCACAGTCCAGTATTGGTTTTTGACAGTCCAGTTATGGTTTTACACAGTCCAGTTATGGTTTTACACAGTCTAGTTTTAGTTTTTACACAGTCCAGTTTTAATTTTTACAGAGTCCAGTTTTAATTTTTAAACAGTCCAGTTTTATTTTTTTACACAGTCCAGTTCTAATTTTTACACAGTCCAGTTTTATTTTTTTTATGATAAAATCGATACACTGTTTATGACAAAAATCCCGAAAAACATAACCTGGCTGGCTGCGCGTCCCCATAAAGCCCTTATAAGGGAGTACCCCCCGGGGGTCTTAGGTCTTCGTTTTTGGGTCTTCGTTTTAGAAACACTCCAAACGGCCCACTGTTGATGAAAACGAACTTCGTGATGATCCAGCCACACGTGATTCGTTTTCACTTCTTCCCTGATCATCTTGAGTAGTAGAAGACGCAGTTTCTGGACGACTAGAATTTGAACGTCTCAGTTCCTCTCGAACAACCTGCCTGATGATTGAATCCATCGTCGCAAGGAAATACAAAATGGCTGCCTTGAGATAACACTTGTTACAGTAGAGCGAGGGAGGTCTGGTAACTACACAGAAAATAAAACTGGACTGTATATTGACCGTGTAAAAATAAAACTGGAATGTGTAAAAAAATAAAACTAGACTGTGTAAAAATTAAAACTGGACTGTATAAATATTAAAACTGGACTGTGTAAAACCATAACTGGACTGTCAAAAACCAATACTGGACTGTGACTCTCCTGGGCCATTGTAGCCCTCCGTACGATTCGCGTTGCATGATTCGCTACTTCGCGATAGATCACTACTTGGCATACTTTACAGGGATGTTTATCGTTTTCTGGGATACCGGGTCCCATATTTTCCAGTCGGACCCGAATAATAACTCGGACTCGACTGCTTTCTTTCGGACACGAACTTAAATCGGATCCGAATTGCAGCAGTCGGTCACGCAAAGGCTCCGATTTCGTTGGAGGAAGGTGTGGGTATAGAACAAGGTGGAAAAAGGTATATTTTTTAACGAAATTAAAGGTGGTACTGAGCGTACAAGCGTTCAACGCTTTGTGACAAGGTATGTTGAAATTAATGCAGTGAAGGATAATTTTAACTTCTTCTATTAGATGCCCTTTTCCAACATTAAAATGGTTCATCTTATGCCCCATTTTCCCTTTTAAATTCTCAGTCATCACGGAGAGGCTCGATTTAGAACAATATGAGGATCGATGTCCAGAAATTCAAGCGGTGAATAGTTCTAGGTTTTTGTGTTGAGCAATGACAGAAAAGCCTGAGAATCTGACTTAAAATGTTCCAAAGTAGAATTTTTTTACCGGCTAATATGAATTTTTCTGAATACATGTAATCCATAGAGAAATAAACATGGACTAAAAATTTCATGTAAAAATAAAGTTTTGATCAAAAGTTATAGTGCATGAAATTAGAGGAACTTATTATTATAATAATTATTATTTCTTTAGTACCAATTTAGGTATACATATGATAAATGCGCACTACAGCCATCAAATTTAGCTTAAAAAAATCCGAATAACCGTAGAATACAAAACGTCAATTAAACGCATACAGGGGTCTTTTGTTTTTAACACGTTTTCGTGAGGGAAATATCATTTCCCTCAAACCCCCCCCCTTCTCCCAATCCTAAGTTAATTTTAGCCTGAACAAATAAGAGGGAGGTTTTTCGCGGGAAACATTGTCCCCCCCCCCCATCCTAATAAATCTACCCCTCCCTCTCCCCCCCCCCCCCTCCCCCCTCCAATAGGAAGTCGGGCCCGATGTGAAACAATTCGGGCCCAAATTCTATTCGCGCCGACAAGATGGGTCCAATTCTCAATCGGGCCTGATCAAAACAATTCGGACCCGATTACTTTAAATCGAGCCCGATTTCTTTGAGATCCCACCTGAAATAGATCGGACCCGACTGCTGCAATTCGGATCCGATTTAAGTTCGTGTCCGAATAAGCAGTCGAGTCCGAGTTATTATTCGGGTCCGACTGGAAAATATGGGACCCGGTATCAAAGAAAACGATAAACATCCCTTTACAGCAGGACGCGCAAGAAGTTGCTGCAACTGAAGAAACTTATTACGCTTAGTCCAGCTATCGATATCTGTAAGAGTACTGAGGAAACGACGCAACAGATGAATTTCCTGACCGAAAATCCTGACGAAGTACCAGCGCTAAAAGGAACATCAAACGACAGAGCAAAGCACCGAATTTCTAGAGGCGCGAGCACAAGCCCAAATCTGATACGAGCCGTTGTAAATACTGCAGAAGAACACACAAGAGAAGTCGCTTCGTTTGCCCTGCTTTTGGCAAAACGTGCACGAAATGTGGCGAGCCAAACCATTTCGCAAATGTTTACAAGCGAGGAAAAGGGAACAAATCATTAGGGGTGACGAATGGTAAAATCCGAGCCTTGCCGAGACGCCGAGACCCTAGTTTAAAAATCCGAGCCCGAGCCTTGAATTTGTTTGTAAAATCCGAGCCCGAGTCTTAGCGCTAAAAAAATCCGAGCCCGAGATGCACTTGATCCGAAAATACGAGATACAGCGCTCTGAGCTTTTGTGGGCATCACAACAAATATTTTTCCACTCATCCCAAAACATTGGTTTTGTATTAAAACCATTAACTTATAGCTACTTATCTAGTCTACTTAGTCTACCAGTCAGAGACATAAAATTAAACGTATTAAGTAACGCATTACTGCTTATAGTCTACTTATTAACCTGGTTAGTTACTTTATAAACTAGTTAAACTAATGATTCGACATTCTGCCTGGTTTAAAATTCACACGCCTTCTGATAGCTTCTGATCTGTCGGCTTCTGGCACGCGTAAATCTGCGAACGATCGGCTTTCGACTAGCTACTACTGCAAATGGCACAAGACTGGCGCAGAAATACTATGGAGACGGTGAGAACACATGTCTATGCTCCTGATGAAGAAGATTTTTTGCTTTTTCATTACGAGTTTACTGGGCTTGTGAGATAGGCAAACGTTGTTCAAGAGGTCGGCACCGAAAACGATAAGTTGATGTATTTGGATGATGATTTCCACATGGAAATAAGCGATGATTTATATCATCAGTGTCTGGATCTGGTGTACGACAAAGATGAAGCAGGCACAGAGGCTACTGCCACTGATACAGCAAGAGAAACATCTACAGGCCGAGTACTTCGACTCCCTCACCGTTTCCGCGAGTGATACTACACTCTACACTCCAGAAATGCTTACCGTAAACACCGGTGTATAAGCGGCACTCGTAGATAAGCCGCACCCCGAGTTTGAAGCTCAAATTTTCGGGAAAAAAGTTTTTTGAAATAAAAACGTAAGTCAGAGAATTGGCTGTTAGAAACTCAATGCTCACGTTCGTGCGTTACGTGTTCGATGCGGATCTTATTGCTCAATTTGATTTTTGGTCTCGGAGGCGCTCTGGCAGCTCTGTAAGACAAACAAGACTAACTTTTCTACATCATCTTAAGTTAAAGAAGTTTTGTTCCACGTTATACACCTCAAATGAATAAAGGCTCAAAAAGTCTGGTCTCATCACTGGAAAGTACGATCTATAAACTATGATTTGCAGAACTCAGCAGATGTTCCCGTAGATAAGCCACACCCCCGATTTTGAGCAAAAATTTTCGGCAAAAAAGTGCGGCTTATACACCGGTGTTTACGGTACTATCGCAATAATGCAAGGATACACTTTCATTGGTGGGTTGAGCGCTTCCAGCATCACTAGGTTAGTAAGACTTATAGCTAATATTCAATTACATTATTGATATAAGTAAGCGGGAAAATAAGCAACATTTCCAAAATAATTTCAGTGTAGGTCTTTAAATCATTCGGGCCAAGAACAGTTCAATTCTCAAACGATTGTCGTTGGGTACCCATGTACTATCATGACATGATTTCCTCTATAAAGTAAGTGGAAATTACTGTTTCCTATATCTTACATAACAATTGTAAATGCAGATTCCGGCAGGGGTAAATTTCTTAATTTCTCGTTTCGGATAAGCTTGCGGATAAAAAATTGAACGTCCCATTGGCGAGATTTCGAGATCCAAATTTTCAAAATCCGAGACTCCGAGATCCAAATTTTCAAAATCCGAGACTCCGAGACCGTCATATTTCTGGGAAATCCGAGATTCCGAGACGCTTTTTTTAAGCGCCGAGATTACGAGACTCGGCTTAAATTTGCCGAGACTCAACATTTTTGAAAGGCCATTCGTCACCCCTATCATTGATAAACCAACTGGATAAGGACAACTCAAGCGATGCCGTTAAATTCATTCACACCTTATCGTTGACCCTACTAAAAACTCGCACGAAATTAACGCTGTTGACACAACTTTCCCTTCTAAATTCGAGACGATCAAGCAGATAAAAGGGGTGAAAGTAATAGTTTTTCAAATCCACACTGGGGCAACATGCAACGTTATCAAGGCAAGCGAGATTATTGGAACCAAATGTCAAAAACAGGTCGCGCAAACCACGCAGTTACTAACAATGTTCAACTTGACTACTCTCAATTCTGCAGGCAAGAGCATGATACAAGTGGCAAATCCAAGAATCAAACAGAAACACAAGATAAATTAACTTCATAGTCATAGCAGACCATACTTGCGCAAATCTCATCGGAAGCCAAGCAGCGCAGCAAATGGGACTCGTGAGTGTTAATTTCAACCGATTGTCTGGGTCACGCACCGCGTCTAAGCCTTCTTCAAACGAAAAAAATACCCTCAAGATACAGGGAAACCCCGGGTACAAAGAAAGAAAGAATCACAGCACGAAAAGGCAAATTTAAGTGAGCGTAATGGTGGCGTGAAGCTAGGTGTAAAATTCGCAGCAACTAACTTTAAGACTCATTTACGCCACATTAAAGCCGAACTTTACCTTACCTTGACGCATATGCTTTAGGGTATCGTAAAGAAACACTTTAAACCCTGTGTAAAGCTAGTTTAAATGCGCTGTAAAAGAGGAAATTAAAGCGAACGTAAAGTTATTATAAATACGCTTTTAAGAAGAGATCATCTAAGCGAACGAAATATAAATGAAGTTGGACAGGCGTAAAACGGATCCCATCGAACAACTTTACACTTCTTTTACGTGTTAGGCAGATATTTAAAGGAGTGGTAGTTTAAGAGAAGTAGGGCTCATTAACGCCCAACCAATTTTCAAATGCTAAATCTCTCTTTTCACATTTCAAACTTCCATGATATGTTAACGACAAAAGCTACGAGCATGAATCGCATTCGTTTTAGTGTTGCCCCAAACATGTGGTTTTCTTTTCATATGTTCACGCAGACTTGTTACTTGTAAGAGACACCTTTTTTTATGCAAGCGTTAAAAAACTAGTCAATCTGGTAAAATGCTATTGACTACTGTTATGGAGGATTCAGGTAACAAACGGAAAGAAATAACGCACAAGAAACTGGTTCCAGTACTGTTTAATGTATTGATTTATTTGCGATTAAAATGAAAGAAATTCTAACACCTAAGTAATATTAACTTTCAACATTTTCTTATAAAAACAGGTGGTCTAATATACCAGTGTGAAGGAAGAAATCTGATTAAGTAAAAGGAATTTAATTTTAAACAGTTCATTTTACATATAAAAACACTAACTCTATCATGCCTTTGTGAGGATATGTATACTTTTTGAAAAGTTTTAAATACTCCTCTCAAAAGCTTGGAAACTAAAAATGATCTTGAACAAAACTGATAAAGTAAAATTTAACTTAATTTTTGTTGAACAATAAAGTCAACATACCGATGCAAAATTGTGTTCTGCAAAAAGGAAAACTGTAAATCTTCCTAATGTGGTGTAATCTGTATTAAAAGCTAAAAGAAAGTAATAAAAAAATCTGAAACAATTTCTGATAAAAAAAACAGTAACATTGATAGGTTCATCACCTAACCCTTTCACTCCCAGAACCATATATTGACAAAATTATAAAAATTTAAAATGAATATTTCATTTTCATTCATACCGTCTTAAAAATTAGAACCACCTTATACGAGTCCATCATTCACCCTGGGAGTTAAAGGGTGGAAATAATATTGTTATAAGACCATACAAGCAGTATAAGAGAGCTATGGCAGACTGAGCTAATTCTGTCTCTGTATGGTGAGTGTCTTGATTAATGTTAAAAACAACATTAATACTCTGGGGATGAGTAAACATTGTTTTTTGTTGCCTTTCTTTGTTTTTACCACCCGATGTGGTTCTGGGCGTGGAAGTAGCCCTTGAAATTAGACTGCATGGAGCCTGTTCTTCTAACAGCAGGACTATCTGTTGCCCATTTTGCGAGTAGTTTTGGCGAAAAAGCTGAATCTCTGGCTTTGAAAGAGACTTGTGGCCCCCACGTCACAATGACAGACACCGCATCCATGCAGAAATGGTGCACAAAGCATAATATACCCAAAGCAAGCATGATGAATTAGCCAAAAAGTATGGTGTCTATTAAAGTTGTCTTTTGCAGCCTGAATATTTTGACGCTATGAGGATCACCTCTATTGATCCCATGTACAATCTGTTCCTGGGAACTGCAAAATACGTCTTCAAAATCTCGGTAAAAAATAATTTGTTGAGAAAGAAAGAACTTGATATTTTAGAGCAGAAGATTCATTATTTGGATGCTCAACAGGAAATGAACGTTTGCCACCAAACATTGCATCAAACCATAGTGGTTACAAAGCATCACGGTGAAAAAATTGGACGCTGATATATTCAATTCCTTGTTTTGCTTAAAAGATCTGCCTCCAGAAAGACACCTAAACTGTTGTCAGAGATTTGTTCTTGCTTGCAAGTGGATATGTTCTCCAATCATGTCCAAGACTGACATTGTCTAAGCTGATCTGCTTTTTGTAAAATTTGGCCAAACGTTTAAACAGTTGTATAGAAAGAAATTTGTCACCCCAAATAGGCACCTTCGCTGTCATTTAAAGGGATGCGTAATTGACTGTGGACCAGTGCATGCATTCTGGTGCTTCTGTTTTAGAAGGATTTAATGGAATTCTGGGTAGTATGCGAGTTAATGGCAGATCTATTAAAGTTAAAATTTATTAGCTTCTAGCTGGACGTTATGTTTGGGATGTTACCTCAGTTCCCAAATGAATTTCAAGAAAACTTTATGTGTAAAAAGAAATGTTAGTGCTGAAGGATTAATTGTAAAAACTGCTAAAACAATTATCTAACAGTGTCTGCTGCTGGAATATAGGAGATTTTCATTGGCCTGATCTTACCCTCGTTGGTCTACCCAACTCATGAGCTAAGGGTAATTTTTGGATGAAGCAAAACATTGTACCCCAGACAAGAAGTTGAGTTATCTTCGAGTGTTCTTCGCAAGTATTCGATCAGGCTTAGAACTGAGAAGTTCGGGTCAAAGTTGGATCGTCGAAACATGAGGAGTGCGCGTATAATGGCTTGTTGGACTGCTAAGGATAGCTCCATTGATATATCTGCACCCAACCGACCTGGGGTAGTTAATTGTGATGTTATCGACAGTGTGAAGTTCAATGGAGAATTCTATCAACGTGTATTTGCTGTTGTCTGATTGTACAAAAATGATCATGAACAAGATCATTTTGGCAATCCTACTCAGGTTTAAAAATGCGATGATTATGTTCACTGTGGACCCTCACTCATTATTCCAGTACAGCGCATAAAGCAAAAATTTGCATGCCGTTTAGTAAAAAATGATGGGAATAGAAGTTAGTAGCTGTTTTCTTTGCGAGTAAAGACTGAAAATTTTGAATCAGTACACTCATACAAGAAGTAAGATGTTATTATGATTTTTGTACTATATTTAACATACAAGGCAGCTCACAGGTATAATAGGTAGCAAAAATTGTTCTATGTTTTCTTTGTGCATGGAGTTACCAGAAGCAAGGGACAAAATTTGGTTTAGTCACCGGTCGGGCTTGATCTGAAAATGCAGGCATGCATACCTAATATTTAAAGACAGTGTTTCCTATGGTTCTGATGAGGAAATTTTTTTAAATAATCAATTAAGACAGTAAGCATAAATTTTTTAAAAAATATATTTTCTTGTGTTATTTTTGACTGAGTAGGCTACTAAATATGATTTGACAAGTTTGTTATCTGATTAAGTAGACTGTGTGTTCATTGACAGTTATAGAATAACCGCAAGGCAATTAAAGTTGTTTCAATTTTTTATGAAACAACATGATTTTTTTTTCTTTGTTATAATAAATTACTTAACTTGTGCCTTATTCACACCATAGTCATACCACTCATGTTTTTATGGAAAACTTATTTCTAGTAAAAATCCAAAGAATGTAAATAAAAGAAAACATCTACACAATAACTTTTTGTCAGATGTTGACCACCAAAATAGGAGTTTTTTGTTGTATGAAAATCTATTTTGCCAGCCTGGGTATTTAAATGCCAAATTTCAGCCTGGTGGTTCTTTATCGCTAGGTTCTTATGTCAGGGATTTAACTGTATTTTTCAAATTTCTTTGAGACAGACCGACTTTACAGCACCACAGCCAGTCCAATAATCCTAAAGCTGAAAGCACACATGGCTCGTTATGACATCCCCGAAGAAATAGTTTCGATTCTGGTCTACAGTCCCGATCAAATGAGTTCAAAGCTTTTGCAAAGAATTAAGGATTCAAACACAACACTCATTGGCCCATACCACCATCAATCAAACGGAATGGTTGAATGGTTGAGTCCTAGCAAAAGCTGGAATGACCAAGTGTGACCCTTACCTTGTCCCTTTCGATATCCGGAACACACCTCAGGAAGGAATTGATGCCAGTCCTGTCCAGCGCACGATGAATGGATGAACAAGGAGCCCACTGCACACGCCAGCAAACCTAACACCTCAAATCATCACTGGTGCTCACGAAAAGATCAAACAACGGCAAGCCAGACAACAGACATAATACAATCGAGGAACCAAGAAGCTGAAGCCCCTTCAAGAGGGAGACCCAGTGCTGATCCAACCACAAGTAGTAGGTGACCACAAATGGAGAGAGGCGCGGGTCTCCAGGCAGGTGGGAGTAAGGTCCTATGACGTATAATCTAATAAAAAGTCCCATATCCGCAGCCGGAAACAGCTAAAGAAAGGAGTCGATGCCGTAAAATCAAACCATGAAATGGAGGACCACCCTGTGCTCTACACTGATATACCAGTCAACAAACCCCACCCAGAGGAGCCCAAACAGCAGATGGAACCTAAAGTCTCATCTGAAAGCACTACAGTTACCAAGCCAAGGTCCCTGACTGATCATGAAATAAAGACCTGCAGTGGCAGAATCTCAGTACTAGCGAGATTTAAGGACACTGTTAAATTTTAAATTAGCAAGACGGACTCTGATTCTTATTTTGTTATGATATTATTTTCTTGTAACAGGTATCAAATCGGACTAAGAATAAATGGATGCTGTTTGGTAGTAGACAAGAACTACAACATTGTTCAAACAATAGAATACAACTTCATGGGAAATAAATTGCCAGAGTATCAAGCTTACACTACTTGAGAATCTCTTATGGAGATCATGGAGAGCATGTAGAATTAATTTGTAACAAAGTGCTCAAGCTTCTCGGCCTGCTGTTCCGCATGACGTCATTACCTTACATCTAAAAGCTGCTAAATGCGTTTAGTATATACTAAAACAGTGGATAGTGTTTTTCGCGCGCTCTGATTGGCTACTCAATCAGTGAATATCCTGCACTATTCACTGATTCACCTCCAGTTCCTCCGAGCGAGCGACGCCAAACTCGCGTAAGTTGCGAGCAAAATGCCTTACCGGTTTGCTGCCGTAAACAAACAAAGAAATTTCACAACTGATCAAGCAAGCTGTTTCCGAAGTACACAAAGAAGGTGACGAAGTTCGGATTGGAAGTTTTAACAGGTAAAGCTTTGTCTTTTTGATACGAATTTATCGATAAAACCGATGAAAAAGTTTTTTGTTTACAAATGCAAATTAAGTTTAAGTCTTGCGTTACTTTATTTAGTTGAGTTGTTCCTAAATAAGCTTAAAACTAAATTAAATAATCTTTTTTTATAGAATGATTTTAAATACAAAAAGAATTCACATCTCCTTTTGAAGAAATTTCCCCGCAAGAGCTAAACAACTGCCTTCAAAAGTTTTAATTGTCGGCAAGAAAAAGCGACGGCCGCGGCCAACCGGTCATTACGCGCCAAAATTGTAATCGTTGGCCAACAGTATTTGAGTTAAAAATCATCATTTTTGTGCTCAATCATCTCACTGTTTTAGTATATACTAAAACAATTATTCACCTCAGTGTCGGTGGCTAGTGGATATTTACCTCACTGCTTCGCAGGTCGCTAAATACCTACTACGACTAGCCACCTCCACTTCGGTGAATAATTGTTATACATAATTGTCTAGTACAGCCTATTTTTTATTCTACTCATCGAGTATGGGATGGGCTGTAAAATGAGTGCAGAAACAGCTTACGGCGTCTGCAAAACAGAGCAGCAAACAGACACAAAGGAAGATGGGTTTCTTTGTCTTTGGAAACACAAAGGAAAGCCGACATAGCATTTTAGTTTTTAAAATTCTAAATGAATTAGTTCCTCCAGATTTATCGGATTATTTTATTAGAAATCGCACCATTCACACTTACAAGACAAAGGAACGACATTCACCTATGAAAAAATACGTTTAGATATTCAGCTGCGGTTCTTTTCATCAATACCTACATCAATACATACATTGCTTTCCATTTTTAAGAACCTACCGAATACTTCGAATTCATTTTAGCCACAGGGCCCCCTTTGATACCAACCAATGGCTGATAAGGCCACCGTGCCTAAGTAAAGTGTGATTTCACATGACTTTACTTAAAGAATTTGACTCTGTATTTAGGCATAACATTTGATTACGGCTTTTCGTGGAAAAGTCAAATTAATGAACTTTGTTTGAAACTTTCATAAACCGTGAGTATTTCGTCTAAGGTGATACACTGACCCGATGCAACGCGAATGAATTTGTTCATTTGCTGATAAGCAATTGAAATTTATGCTCAGTTAAGGATAATCTTTTTACTCATACGTTGTGTGTTTTTGTCACCGGTCAGGCGCTATTTGTAGGTATTTCTGGGTTTATATAAGGCGAACTGAGAGAACAGTAAGAAGATGTTTGTTTACAAATTTTGTTTGCCGATCGGTGACTGTTTTGTTAGCGTGGGTGCGACCTCGTAAAAATACACGTTGGTAAATGTTTGTTTCAAAGCAAGACAGGGCTGTAAATCTTATTCTTATCGGCTGCAACATATATCTGAGGGGTAGCAAAGAATAAACTTGAATTATGGGGATAAATAAAATCAAACCAAATGCCCGGAAATACTCTCGCGTCGCGAACAATTAATTTCAATTTTGTAACTTTACTTGCGTGCATCTAACTCGCTTCCGATTGGTTGAAAAACAATCAGCTACTGTCAGAACTCACACATGCGCATTATCGTGAACCAGTCCCTTTAACGCTCGATTGTTATCCATAAAAACGTAATCAGAAGCATTTATCTCCTAAAGTTGAATATGTCAGTTTGAGTTCAGTGTCATTTTGTTACTGCTACATGATATCTTTAACAGTCGTGCTAGTACTCTTGAACAACGCATTACTCATCACGATTTATTTGAAAGCACATTACTATAGACACATGACAATAGTTGTTATACCACGAACAAGCAATACACTGCAACTGAGTAAGTCACTAAAACGGGAAAACCAAGGGGTGAGGACAAAACATGGACCAGGGGTCCATGGACCCCCTCTTTGGACCGGGTCCATGGACCCCCTGTCATGGACCAGGTCCATGGACATTTTTTTTTTATTTTCATAAGAAGGTTTTGCACCAGGTCCATGGACACTCAAAAACAGAAATAGTGCCAAAAAAAGATTTGACGAGACGCTGTCGACCAATGCTCACGATTGATCACAAATATTTAGTTGTGCTTACATGACATACACTCTGCTTGCACATGTGCAGTCGCAAGACGGTTAAATTAAGCTGATTCAAAAGTTATCACCAACAGGGGAATTACGCGCTTCAATACAAAGAAGACTCGCATCACCCTTAGAAAAACAAGCTAGAGTTAAGAATTCATTGCTTTTAGAGCAATCATGACTGAGTCACATCGCAATTCTCCATAGTTGATGTAGCTTCAGTTTAAGCTACAATCCCTGCCACTTCTTCTTCTTCAAGATCTGGATCTGTAAATCACTATCCGTGAGAACTTATAATCTTCCTGCTAAAAGCGCTAAGGAGCTAGGCCCAGCGTAACAAAACATTGCAGGAAAAAGTGACATTCATGGACAAAAATTATTCAGATCCAGGATGCACTTTGGAGAAATTAAACAACCTAAAACCCTTTTGATCAGCCGCAATGAACAGCTTTACATTTTAAAAGAGGTAGAAAATCAATATGTGTGCCACGACCTCTCGGTATGAAATAAGCGGCAAAAATTCACATTTGCTCAGTCAAAAGGTTTTCCTCCGAAGCATAATCTACCCATCAGAGAAAACAATTCATTGGAACAAGCAGCATTTTGGCATGAGGTACCGACCCCCCCTTTTTTTTACACTATGTAAGCACAATTAAACATTACTGATCAATCGAGCATTGTTTGTTGTTGTTGTTTTTTTTTTAACCTTATTTTTGCACTATTTCTGTTTTTGTTCATTTCTCATTATTAAAAAAACTGTCCATGAACCCGGTCCATGAAAGTGGTCCATGGACCCGGTCCAAAGTGGGGGTCCATGGACCCCTGGTCCATGTTTTATCCTCACCCAAAACCAAGTGTTTGCCTGCACGCATCGGCCTGGCATGTTTAAGCGGATATCGCTGACAGTCACATTAAAGTTCACACCATGAACCAGGTCAACTCATATTTAAAGCTTTTAAGTCAATGACTTTACTTTTGGTCCTGAATAACGAAAACTGGACTATAAAATGGAGCTGTCACTGTCACCTGAGCAAATTCTGTTTCAAAATTACTCCCCTTGCTCTAGAAACGATAACCCCAGACACCGACTAAATATACTCTTCCTGCTAATTTGAAAAGTATGTTTATAGTTATAATTTAACGAACACACACTAGAAAACAAACGTTTGAACTTAAGTCTATTATTGTCACTAACAAGCCTCTCACGTGCTGCCCTTTTTTCCCTTTTTATTCTTATTATTTATATCTTCTTTTTGCGATAAAAAACGATGAGATGTTTCGGTAAGAAGTATTAATAATAATTAATTGTTGTAAGAAAACTAGTGTAAGCCTGTATCGGTACAAATTTGAGTTTTCCATTCTCGTACTATAGTGCACATTTATATGTATTATCGTATGGCAATGTTGTTTTTGCAATATATAACAATTATTAACCTCATTGTTGGTGGCTAGTGGTGGCTATTTACCTCGCCGAGCTTCCATGGATTTGTCCCTTGAAAATTTGCATCCAGTGAGCGCGTCCAAACAGTCCCGAACATAATTATACTTCTTGGCTCATTTAAAAATAGAAAAGTAGATCTGTGAAATGCTATTTGTTAGGATACATAAATTTTTGTTCGGAAGAGAAAACTTAGTTGTCGTACAAACGCAAGCAACAAATCAAGAGTTCTAGTCTGCAGATGTGAAGTTCCTTTCAGTCAGATTTTAATTTGTTCGGACCGTCGAACTGTATGAAATATTCATTCGCCTCCTTCCTCATATTTTCCAATTATTAATTTGGTACAAAGCTAGTCACGTTTTAAAATTGAGCAGCTTGACACTTGCCTTGACATTAAATGTAAAATAGGTACTGAATCCAAAGACCAACCTCGTTCCCAGGGTTCTCTCCTACCCGCCCTACGGAGCGTAGGGCGGGTAGGAGAGAACCCTGGGAACGAGGTTGTCCAAAGGCTATCTTTCTTTTTCCCTCCTTCTAAAAACCTGAGAGGGACAAATAGTCTGATGAGGCTCTAAAGACTAAACGCTTGAATGTATGTTTATACTCTCCTTTTTTTCCATTCAATTATGATTACATATATTTAACAATTAATGAATGAGGTTGAGTATCTTATGAACAGTAATCGGAGCTTAGGAGAGTGCGTTCCATGTGTTTATAAAGCGTACAGGTAGCAGTTGAGGAGGCAGGGTGGATGGTTAATGCGATAGATTAAGCCCGGTTTCGCTACGATCGCTGCGATCGCTGAGAAAAAAAAATCAACGATCATATGGAAACCACTCTCCAGCGATCGCAGCGAAAACGATCACTGAGATAGAACTTTTTGTATCTCAGTGATCGTTGTCGCTGCGATCGCTCAGAGAGGTTTCCATACGATCACTATGATCGCTGCGATCGCTGAAGTTTTTTTTTCTCATCGATCGCAGCGATCACAGCGATGGTAGTGATCATATGGAAACCGGGCTTTAATTTGATCATGGTATATTTTAAACGTAAGGATTGCTTACAACGAACCTCTATTTAAACTGTTTATCATTATGAAAAAGCCTTGAACGCTAGTGATATCCTATGGTCCGTCTCAACGAATGCAGTTATTTGGTCGAGTGTGATGATTTTTATAAGTTTTTCCGAATAAATAATATAGACTTAAAATGTTCGTTTGTCCGGTGCCGAAAATATCACTAGTCATGATGAAATGGCGTCGCCGAGCTTCACATCTCGGTAGATTCACTTTTTGGCACAACGGCCGCCGAAACATTTGAAAGATGAACGTTTTGGAAGATCCAGCAAACACAGATCGATAGTAGACCTTCAGCAAACTCTTGAAATATGTACGCTTTACGAAGATTCAGCAAACATTTAAAAGGTGAACGCTTTACGAAGACAGAATAGTAGACCTCAGCGAAAGTTTGAAAGATGAACGCCGAGGACACACGAATCACCATGCGAGTTAGTGCGTCAAAGTGAGGCAAAACGTAAGCAAGCGCTTCAAAGCGAGGCAAACGTGTGTCGACAGAAATGCAATCTCAAAAAACCTCGCTTATCAATTGCACAGGACACTCAATAATGCACAGAACACTCAACAGAAATTTCGTTCCTCCAACTCAATAATTATGGAGATCGTGGAGGGTGTTATCCGTCGAGGCAATTCTTCATATGATGCGACAGCCCAATTCAATAATTGTTTTATCATTCATTGAAAATAATTCCTAGTTTAAAAACATAGCTAAAACATGCTTTAACCTCCATCGATATTAAGTTTGTCTTCGATAGTGCACGTTTAGGGTTGTTCAGCTCCCAAACTATTCTCCAAATAGCAGATGTCACCCTTCGAGTTGTCTTCTTGCTGTTCTTGCCATTTTTTTAGCTATTATTTCGCCTAGTTCAGTTACTCTTGAAACGAGTGAAATGTCCGCCATTTTTTGTTTTCACAACCAAAACTACTCAATCTGGTTTGGTCGGACTCTTACTTCGGTAATTACGCCATCTCGATAAACAAAGTCAGCTAAACTGGCCAGGTTGGTGTCAAGTAATCGCATTACTGATTTATGTTGCGTTTTGTTAATGTGCGACACTTTTGGCAGCTTTTGGGAAAGCGAGCCAGTCGTGCCAAACGGGCCAGCTGGCTCGTATAATGCGGCCCTTACAACTCAATTGAATTTTTCGGCTTAAACATAGGACTAAGGAATCCAAGCAAGAATTTCTTTTTCGTTTCAAGTCGGTTTGGAATTGACCCATCCTCCTTTCAAAAGTCAAATGATCATCCCCATCGCCGCAGGGACAGGACACGCAGCGCCTTTTCCGGGTTATCCGTTTGCTATTGTCTTTTTTTTGACACAGACGAAAGGACTTTTCCACAGGTAGCCTAATAATAAGCGAGTTTATTCTGAATCACATTTTACATTGGTTTTCATGGGGTAACAGACTTACGACCGTACGGTAACATAATAGCCCGAATGGCCATATAGATACCATATTTTTGCGCGCGTGCTCGGATACTTATAGCAGACTGCGACTGTTTTCGCGCTATCGAAGGAAAAGAATAATGCTGGTCTTAGATTCACTCTGTCAGTGTGAGTGTAAGACCATCCAAATATCAGACTGCTACGCAAACGTCAAACAGCCGAAATCGCAATCACTTTTAATGGGAAAATCCACAACACATCAGACTGAAATCCTATCACGGTTAATAGTAACGAAAGGAAGAAACTTCTTTGGTGTTTTGTACCAAAATTAGAAATATAGCTCTTGGCGTCTGTGGCTCATATAGGTCTGATCGATTAACCGTGGATTTATGCCTTAAGGGTTTCGGTAAACACGATGATAATAATACTTTATTAGATACATATATGCACATAAACATGATACAGGATACATATTTGAAAAGGTGGACCGCCAGGTTATCCCTATAAAAGGTTCCCTAACTGAACTTTAAAAATAATTTTGAAAATGTTTAAAAAAAGCGCAAAAATCATTAGTGCAGGTACAAGATGGTATAGTAAGAATGATATTTAAAATGAAAATATTTACAACCAATATGTGAGCTTCTGTGTCAATAAATCTTTATCCATCTTTTTAAGCCTTTTAAAATTTGTTAACGTTAATTTCGTCAGTGAAGAGATGGTTTGGCAAACTGTTCCAGCCTTTGACGATTCTCACGAAGAAGGAGTACTTAAATGAGTTAACTTTAGCTGATTTAGTTTGTATTTTGAATGGATGGTTGGCTCTAGTGTTTTTACTTCTACAAAACTCGAAATAGTCATCAAAGTCTAGGCCATTTAGACCAAACACTGTCTTGTAGCATTCAACTACAGATAGGTATTCTCTTTGATGCTGAACTGTGTTCCAGTTTAGCAATATACATCTTTCTTCATATGACATCTCGAGTAGTTTTAGACCGAGAGCGATTCTCGATGCTCTTCGTTGTACTTTTTCGATTGCCAACTTATCTTTAACTATTAAATAGGGCGACCATACCGGACATGCGTATTCTAAAATTGGTCTGACCAAGGACTTATAGAGCATAGAGAAAATTTCCCTTCTCTTGCTACCAACTGGACAAAGTGATGGTTTAAGGCCGATGTGAAATATTGTTCCGTCAGGACTGCTTCGAAGCTGCTTACATAGTTTTACACCCACTAGCCGGCGAGCAGGCTCACTTGTTCGAGTTTCGGGAAAAAGTCACTTTTCCTCGCCCCATTTTTCATGCTGCCCATTATTTTCCCCGAACTCCCTTCAGTGAGTCTGTTCGCAGGCTATTCGCCCTCTACAAATTTAGCTCCATTGCTAGCACAAGCTGGAGATCACTTTAAGTCTACTCAATTTCCTGCTACTGATTTTCATGCTGTTTAACCTGGTTTAATTAAGCATTTCTTTTTGTTGTGAATATATGTCTTATCAATCCAAAACCCGTTGGTGGTGAAAAGTTTATGACGACACGATGTCGGCATCCTTTGTCGGTACCTGAACACCGTACAAAACACATCAGCAATCGTTTTAACCTTCTTTTGTTGACAATTTTAAAGGACGTGACCAGAATGGATCGAAAGCTTCTTAATAACAACCTCTGTTATTGTTTCACTGAATTAAGATACAGTACTGTAAACATTCGCGGCACTACTACTAAACTGACACTGAAATAAAATGTAACCTGGCTACCGAGTTTTAAACAATTCAGAAGATATCATCACAAATAAAAAAAAAGGAAATCCCCGTCGTATTTCTTTTCTTGTCTTTTTCGATAATTTCTTTGCACATCGATCACTTTCTCGAGGTTTACATGAAAGTCGCTGTAGAGTAAGTTAGAGTTTCCCTGATTGTTCAAAATTACTTTCTGTTCACTAAAAAAAAAAAACAAAAAAAAAAGGTTCTCGATCCAGGCGAAAGTCTTAAAGATTCACCGTTTACATCTTTAGCCAAAACGGAATGAAGAAAACGGAAAATTAGAGGTAAAAAATATAAAAAGTAATTCTAAAGTTCATCTTTTCTCCAGAATGTTCATACTTCTCAGTGAAAAAAAATCACTTATAGGCAGACTAATGAAGGCAGTAACCTGCAGCCAACCTGCTTAAGATAAGATTTAGCGAAAGCCCCGTGTTAACCTTCCTACTCACAGGTCTTAGTAGTCTCTGTAGAAGTAACTTAATATTTAAATTAAAAAAGAAAAGTGTTCTTCTCCATGGTCGGATAGCACTTTTGGTCAAGACAATATTGGTAACGCAGGGCTCACACGGTCTTGAAAAGTCCTTAAATTTCTCAGTGACAATTTTAGAAAGGCTTGTATATGTTAATGAAAGTTATATCTGCAAATGACCCAGTGAGTGAAAATCTCGCAAGTGGTCAAAGCCCGAAGAGAAACATTTTTACGCTCTTTTTTTGAGTACTGAAAAATTAATCAAAGCAAACAGGAAAGATCCAATCATTTGAATGTCCTTTTGTCGCATGTATTCTCGTATTACTGTTTAATTTGGTTTAAAGATTGTAAAATGTTACCTCACTCATAAACTACATACCTTGACCAGGGTGTTGTTATCCAGCGAAGGTATAAAGTGATCTCATTCAAAGATTTTATTGACTTATATATATATTACCGCCGGGGAGCGACACACTGTCTCGAAATACCACTGTCCTTTTAATAAAAAAAACTATTATTCAAACTAAGGAAATGTCATTCATCCATGGGTCAAAAATAAATCAATGGAATTATAAAATCAATCAAACCTTAGAAAACATTCTTGTCGCCCTTTAACGGGGAACTGCGATGTTTATGAACAAACGCATGTGTCGAACTTTAATTGACAACTGTGAATATTTATTAACCTTATTGTACAACTTTCCTCAGAACAAATTAAATGGATTTTCAATTGGTCGTGTATTGCAGTTAATCACCACGACACAAGGATTTAAATTCACCAAATGAGCTGCATCCTTTAAGGAAATTAGTTTTAAAATCGGATTTCGCGACTTCAATAAAAGAGATATCAAATCTCATAATGCTGAGGAACATACACACAGTAGGCCAATGACAATAGCCACTCAATAAAGGATATAATATAAGAAACATGCCTTAGTTTCTATCTTCAATTAAATCTTAATCAGGGGCACCCAACGGCAATTTTCGGGAAAATATCTGTTCGGAAGACGATTTGAGAAATAGAATTTTCGGAACATTTGTTGTAAAATTTCTTGCTTGCCTGCCACTCCTAGGATTTTCGAACATCTACAAAATGGTATAATTACCCATTTTAAACGGATATTTACCCTCAAAAAGGCCACCTAGAATTTTCGGGAGCCTTTTCCTGGCTGAAATTTTCGAAAAGGTGAGTTTTGATCCCTATAATTTTCGGATCACTAGACTTTCAGCTAGGAGATCCGAACAGATGAAAAGTTTTTAGGGGATAAAAATATGCCTATATCTACCGTTTAAATACTAAAATACGTTCAACAATGCTAATGTTAAGTGGTTTTGAACTATATCCTCGTTGGGTACCCCTGCTTAATATTTCGGTTCATATGTTGACTGTCTGCATAAGGTTTCCTAACTAATGGAAACATTACGTTCATCAACTTCTCTTTCTACCAGTCACGTACTGAGTAGGCTGCGATCCCGGGGCTGGGATTTTTGTCATGACCTGAAATCACTTTATGTTGCTATCATTGCTAGCGTCTTATAAAATACAATTCAACCCAGTCCGCGCTTATTCAACTGAAATTTCAAAGGATCGTCAGTTACTACTCTTAGTACGTCTTAACGTTACAGTAAGATGAAATATGACTTATGAAAGTGAATATTTTTGGAAAGTTTTTTTTTTTTTTTAACAGATTACAATTTGGAAAGAAGAGCATTATTGAGCATTATTTTGACTCTCAGAGTATACAATTGCTATTTGCGACCTAATATCAGGGAATATGAGCGAGTGATGTACTTACTCTTTTTAGCTATTCCCTATAAAATAAAATTCTGAAAATGCCTCACTTAGACATGGTTATTCGTGGCTTCTTGTTTCTTCTTATTTTCGCAAAAAAAAAACAAACAAACAAACAAAAATAAGAATGAAAATTATCCAGTATTTTACTACTTCAACTATTACTCAGCCGCTTATCCCAGTTTCACGAATACGCCCGGCCGCTTACAAAACAAACCCTAAACTGACATTCGGTCGCGCCGTCGCTATCCTATTTTGTTGACTCATAAATACTTTTCCAAAGTATAAAAGAGGTCTGGAAGCCTCAAACGACGAAAAAATTTCACGACAGCGGCCTGTGAAAGAGTTCATAAGGCAACTTCATTTGTACCTGAACAGTTTTGATGCTGCAGGGTTTCCTTGAAACTACTAAGTAGTGTACAAAAAACTATGGTTGAGAATGAAACGTACACAAGAGGTGTAAAAGTTACGTTCACATACCTATCAGGCGGTCTTAATCGACCAAGTCGGGAGATATCCTTGTTTCATATCTTCTAAAATCCACATAGTTTGATTGGATTAAAGATATATCTAATTACATGTCCTTGTTTTCTTGACCTTTGTTTGCAGTAAAAATGATTGAAGCAATGTACACAGGTTTCAAAACATTTATCCAGGGTTTTATATGAAAATCAAAATGATGAGACGTGACGAGCGGCATTGTATTATCTTGCCGTGATTGCGGCAATGCAAATGAAAGACCAAACGAAGCGGCTTGGCAAAGGCTGACAAGTTGACAAGTACCTGTCGTGTTTCTTGACGATTACTTCCCAAAAGACGTTTTACGATGTTTAAGACATCTGGTTATCTGTTGACTTGAATTTAATGGAAGAGAACATAATTCTCATTTTGGAAAAATGCGCCGTGAGGAGTTTCACAAAATCAGATTATTTTTCTGTTCCTCAATGGTATAAAACAATCATGGAACGAATGCTAAACTGTATATTACCCTTAAGTTTCTCAAACATACACTAGTATGCTGCATAAAGACAGTCAAGTAGAATTTTTAACCTTTTTTCCAGCGGAATAGCTATCGCTCAATCAAGAAATGAAAAAAAAAATGGTAAAAAATCGGAGCACTGAAATTAGAATGCAGAAATACGTAGAAATACATTGTAGAAACGTTTACATGAAAAATTGGATGGTTATTCTATATTCACTACAGACAATGTTCGTGAATATCGATGAAAATAGCTAAATAGACAGACAAGTCTTGCAGAGTTCTTCTAAATCCCAGTGTATGAAATTTTTATTTTGAGTGCACGAAGAACTGAATACACTGTTAGGGCATTTTGAATAGAATTTCCATATATTAAAATGATAGTACGTTTACAAGTTTCAATATAAGTCAGTGCAATTCAAGCATAAGCAACTTTTAAAGACTGAGCAAAATCCATGAACACCAGCTATACGTGTACTCTAAGGGCTGGTGACATTCAGACGCCGAGGCATTTCAAACACTTGTTTTGGCACAACTTGTAACCAACATGGCGGACAAAAAAGAGGTTTCATTGAAGTGACTAAATGTTCCTTGCTTATCCCATCGACCTAATCTTGCTTTAAAAGTATGTAACGTAACGACACAAGCACAGACATTACAACGAGGAAAATTAATTGTTTTGTCTTCCTTGTGGTTATGGCTCTGTCTTCGCGAAGCACCATTTTACACACAGGTTTTTAGTGCTCGCCTGCTTGGCTTGTACACTGTAGGTAATTCCGATCTCTTAAAACAGAATTTTGTTTGTCTCCAACTAATAATAAGGGTCAGGAGACTGAGTTCTGGTTCAAACCTTGAACGGAATTTATCTTTAATATACAACCCAGGCTGCTGATGAATCGCTTTGAAGTGTGCCAGTGATTAAGGGACGTTTCAAAACCCAACGGTTGCCGGGTGAGCGTTTGCAGCAATGATCGACTAAAATTCTTTCTGACTGCCACATTGGAATTCCTCTGCCTCGATATTGTCACCAGTAAGCGTATGGCACTTGAGAAAAGGATCCCTACAGATACACGACGCTTCTGCTCAAATAAGGTTTTGATGCAGTTATATTATAATGGCACGTACCAACTATCACAGCTTGGCCTGTGTGGGATATGCAAATGCTAGGGTTCTGGAAGGCTTTAACTAATAGATATCGCCCAAAGAGTTTGTTTCGCGCGGAGGTTTAATAAACTGTCCCCTTTGTAATCTGACGAGTGCAATCGATAAAGTCAAAAATCGATCGATAGAAGAAAAAGTTGTAGCCAATAGATAGTCATCGATTTTGCAATCTTCCTAATCGATTTTAATCAAGTTATCGTCTTTCAGCGGGTATCAAAAGAATGGCTTAAAGTTTCCAGAACATAAGTCAATTTTTTGGGTGGTTTACACGGATAAATATGTAGGTATAATTATTTCACAATTGAGGAGAAAGATGAGCTTTTCATTGGAAAGGTTCAAAATGTAAATGAAAAAATACTGAATAGGAAAATGTTGTTTGCTTTAATTTTTAACTACTCCTGAAACGTATTAACAAAATACGTCTTTTTTTTCCTTTTTTGAGGTACTAGTGGAGTTTCATTGATTGAACTCGTAAGGATGGTAAGCAAGTAACATACACAGAAGTAACAGAGCGGGCTAATAGTAATTGCTACTTTTTATGCTAGGGAAAACACACCAATATTCAATTATTTTCTGGGTCTCGTTCTATAGTTATGGAGCAGGTACTGCCAATCTAGTGCTGTGTTGTTACTTGCAGGCGACAGTACTAGACTGAGATGAGAAACTTAAATGTTACCAGTTTCGGGAGAAGAGCATGTTCCGACCAGTTTGGGTGACTGAAATGATTAACATAAACCAGCTGCAATGGTGTGGCAAGTATCCCTCCTTAATAACTCCCACCATGGGCTCCTGCTCCTGCTCCGGCCACGATTGGTTAGATGATACGGATCTTAATTTCTTGCTCGCTCAGTGTTAGCTTATCTACAGGCGGTGTCCGTCCCGAGATTCGACCAATCAGAAGGGGTAATTTGGAGAGTGATTTTTGCGCTTGGAAAGTGCCGTTTTCAGAGGTGTATATGGTGAAATTTTCGCTTTATTCCAAGCCTGTGTAGGTAAATTCGACACTATACCACCATGGAAAGTTGTTAGACTGATGGTGAACAAAATATCAAATCAAACTGTTCACCATCAGTCAGCTACTAAATTTGCACCCATGTTGCAGGATATAAAAATTACCAGCCTGTAAAACTGCTAAAATACTTACTGCATATCTGATATTGCGCAAAAAAACAATTACTAATATTTTTAACCATGTTAAGACAGACTGATTAATTATTTTCCTTTTAAATACCGTTATAGGAAAAAAATTAAAGCTTGGAAAACAGAATGTGAAGACAGACCAGTGGCTGGGTAACCTGTGCAAAGCTGTCAAAACGAAACACTGATCCAGGCGTTTCTCACACATTTAGTCGGCGTTTTTCAAAACAAAACTACACAAAATACATAAGCGATGTTGTATCAAAAATTCTTGAGAAAAAAGCCACAATTATCAGATGTTTTGTCTGAATTTGTGATCTTCCTGAAATTGGGCTTCCTGTGGTGAAAGATGAAATCTTTATTGCCAATTTTTTCATGTTTCACCGAACCGATTTTGGCGGATTTTTAGTATGTTGTTAAATAGCCATCCAACAATTAAGTGGCGTTGAAAAAAATTCTATTGCAATTAGTTTGATGTTAAACCACAGTTTGACTGGACTATATGACTGACTCATAATCTGACATCAGAATATAATAAACCAGTTTACCGTAGCGCATCCGGAGACTTTCCCTAGACCGATAATATTGGTCAAGTATTATTCTGTTATTTAACTACACTGTGTAATGTCTCTATGAGGGGTTGCAACCTGTACCTTTATGGGTACGAAATCCATTTAACGGAATAATTGTTTCTCCTTAGGGTTCCTAAATTTTCTCAGTCCTCTTCCTAAAAAAGTCCAGAGTTCCCATTGAAAAAATCCCGTAAAAAAAGACAAAACATCCACACAAGATTTTTTTTCTATGGCGTAAGCGCTCGTCCCCTAAATCCGGGGACTTTTATTTGAAACTGTCAATCTTCCCGCGCGTAACGTAATTTCCGGTAAAAATGCACTTCCGGTTCGCTCTTACAAACAATTCTTTTAGAGAAAAGGCACAAGAAATAATCATTAACATTTTCCCCCTCCTGGATTTACATTTGACTGAAAATCCAACACTTCAATCGATCTCTTTTACAAACATAACGCAAATTGTTCAAATGTTCCAATAACTGTTCAAATGTTAAAATTCATATGTTCAAATGTCAAATGTTAAAATGTTCAATCTGTCAGACTTAAAATTCTCTGACTAAACAAAGCATGAACTGTTCAACGGTTCCTACAAGTGTTCATGATGCAAATCTTTACGACCATAGCTAGTTAGTTCACTGTTCCGTCCGGTCACTTAGTAATCTTCAAATTCCAACGGTGAAATTCTGGAAATTGGCCTTCGTTTCACCCCTCCTTTGGTTCTAACGTCTACGACTCGTACTAGTCCATCTTTACCAGGATGCACTGCCTCTATTCGTCCAAGCTTCCAATCCCGTCTTGGTGCGTCTGGATCAATTACCAACACCACGTCCCCCACTGTTAGATTCTTTGAAGGTTGGAACCACTTTTGCCGGGATCCAATACTTGGCAAATCCTCTCTCATCCAACGACTCTATACTCTACGAATCAGTTCCTGTATTCGTCTCCATCGTCTACGCACACTGACTGCCGTCGTATCGACTGTGTCTGGGGCTAGCTCTCCACCCATTTGGCCAATTAAGAAATGGTTTGGGGTCAGCACAGGCTCGTCATTGACATCTCCACTAACTGTAGTTAAAGGCCTCGAATTTAACAAACTTTCGGCTCCAGTAAACACGGTTTGTAATTCTTCATCATTGACATCAGCTTCGTTCAAAATTGCATAAATTGCCCTCTTGGCTGACTTGATCATTCTTTCGAAGACACTGCCAAAGTGTGGCGCTTCCGGTGGGTTAAACTGCAACTCAATTCCTTGGTTGGAAGTAAGCCTTTGAATTTTGTCTTGGTCCATGCTATCCACTAACTCCTTGATTTCTCGTGCTGCTCCGACGTAATTACTTCCATTGTCACTGAGCACCAACTTAGGCCACCCTCGTCTTGCCACCATACGCGTCAGCGCATTTAAGAAAGCATCCGTCTCCAGGGAAGCAGCCATTTCCAAATGACAACAGTGTGTCTGTAAACACACAAATAAGCAAAGGTAGCGCTTCAATCGTGGTCTACCTCGTCCTTGCATCGCGTAGAATGGTCCTGCAAAATCTGTCGCACAATTTGCAAATGGTTTCTGAGTCATCTCTAATCGAATTCTAGGTAATGGTGCCATTTGTTGTCGTGCTGGAAAGCCCCTGAATCTTCGGTTACATTCCGCACATTCCTTGATACATTTCTTCACTTGTTGTCGTCCTTTAATCACAAAGTACTTCTCTCGTAAATGGTTTAATGTAAAGTTCACTCCCATCTCGTGACTTTCTCTCTCATGGTGATACTTCACGATTAACTTGGTAACGATGTGATTCTTTGGAAGGATGATTGGAAACTTCGTCTCTTCTGGCAAATCATCTGAATATCGCAGTCGCGTGTTTGATCGAAGGAGTCCCCCACAGAACTTTGGTGTAATCTTTAGTAACGTACTCTTACTAGGGAGAGGCTAGTTGTTTTCAAGTGCTCTTATCTCGTCAGGAAAGCACTTTTGCTGAGCCGCCCTGATGAGTTGCTCTTCTGCTCGATTAAGCTCCCTTGGGTTCAACTCCCCACTTTCTCGATCGTTTTGAGGCTTTTTGACATTTGCTAAGAATCGATTAATCCAACCAGTCACCCGCACCAAAGACATTCCGATCTCCAGCTTTCCTTTTGGCTTGGTTCTGTACCATTTTGAATACTCCATTGGGTCTGGTGTGCTCTTTGGTTTGACTGTTTCCACGTAATAGCTCTGTGCATTCATTCTTAGCTCCTTTTCCACGAGCTGTTCTCGTTTCTCTGATTTAACTTCTTTGTAAGCTTCTGGGGCTTTTCAAAATTTCCTCTCTGGCCACTCATCTTCTCTACGTTTTAGAAACGGGGGTCCATACCACCAGCAGTCATCCTTAACTAGCTCTTGAACTGAAGTTCCTCGAGTCCCTTGATCCGCAGGGTTGAGTTTCGTAGGAACGTACCGCCATTGGTCTGGACTGCTCTCGTCATGAATTTCCTCAACCCCGAACTTTAATTGACAACTGTGAATATTTATTAACCTTATTGTACAACTTTCCTCAGAACAAATTAAATGGATTTTCAATTGGTCGTGTATTGCAGTTAATCACCACGACACAAGGATTTAAATTCACCAAATGAGCTGCATCCTTTAAGGAAATTAGTTTTAAAATCGGATTTCGCGACTTCAATAAAAGAGATATCAAATCTCATAATGCTGAGGAACATACACACAGTAGGCCAATGACAATAGCCACTCAATAAAGGATATAATATAAGAAACATGCCTTAGTTTCTATCTTCAATTAAATCTTAATCAGGGGCACCCAACGGCAATTTTCGGGAAAATATCTGTTCGGAAGACGATTTGAGAAATAGAATTTTCGGAACATTTGTTGTAAAATTTCTTGCTTGCCTGCCACTCCTAGGATTTTCGAACATCTACAAAATGGTATAATTACCCATTTTAAACGGATATTTACCCTCAAAAAGGCCACCTAGAATTTTCGGGAGCCTTTTCCTGGCTGAAATTTTCGAAAAGGTGAGTTTTGATCCCTATAATTTTCGGATCACTAGACTTTCAGCTAGGAGATCCGAACAGATGAAAAGTTTTTAGGGGATAAAAATATGCCTATATCTACCGTTTAAATACTAAAATACGTTCAACAATGCTAATGTTAAGTGGTTTTGAACTATATCCTCGTTGGGTACCCCTGCTTAATATTTCGGTTCATATGTTGACTGTCTGCATAAGGTTTCCTAACTAATGGAAACATTACGTTCATCAACTTCTCTTTCTACCAGTCACGTACTGAGTAGGCTGCGATCCCGGGGCTGGGATTTTTGTCATGACCTGAAATCACTTTATGTTGCTATCATTGCTAGCGTCTTATAAAATACAATTCAACCCAGTCCGCGCTTATTCAACTGAAATTTCAAAGGATCGTCAGTTACTACTCTTAGTACGTCTTAACGTTACAGTAAGATGAAATATGACTTATGAAAGTGAATATTTTTGGAAAGTTTTTTTTTTTTTTTAACAGATTACAATTTGGAAAGAAGAGCATTATTGAGCATTATTTTGACTCTCAGAGTATACAATTGCTATTTGCGACCTAATATCAGGGAATATGAGCGAGTGATGTACTTACTCTTTTTAGCTATTCCCTATAAAATAAAATTCTGAAAATGCCTCACTTAGACATGGTTATTCGTGGCTTCTTGTTTCTTCTTATTTTCGCAAAAAAAAAACAAACAAACAAACAAAAATAAGAATGAAAATTATCCAGTATTTTACTACTTCAACTATTACTCAGCCGCTTATCCCAGTTTCACGAATACGCCCGGCCGCTTACAAAACAAACCCTAAACTGACATTCGGTCGCGCCGTCGCTATCCTATTTTGTTGACTCATAAATACTTTTCCAAAGTATAAAAGAGGTCTGGAAGCCTCAAACGACGAAAAAATTTCACGACAGCGGCCTGTGAAAGAGTTCATAAGGCAACTTCATTTGTACCTGAACAGTTTTGATGCTGCAGGGTTTCCTTGAAACTACTAAGTAGTGTACAAAAAACTATGGTTGAGAATGAAACGTACACAAGAGGTGTAAAAGTTACGTTCACATACCTATCAGGCGGTCTTAATCGACCAAGTCGGGAGATATCCTTGTTTCATATCTTCTAAAATCCACATAGTTTGATTGGATTAAAGATATATCTAATTACATGTCCTTGTTTTCTTGACCTTTGTTTGCAGTAAAAATGATTGAAGCAATGTACACAGGTTTCAAAACATTTATCCAGGGTTTTATATGAAAATCAAAATGATGAGACGTGACGAGCGGCATTGTATTATCTTGCCGTGATTGCGGCAATGCAAATGAAAGACCAAACGAAGCGGCTTGGCAAAGGCTGACAAGTTGACAAGTACCTGTCGTGTTTCTTGACGATTACTTCCCAAAAGACGTTTTACGATGTTTAAGACATCTGGTTATCTGTTGACTTGAATTTAATGGAAGAGAACATAATTCTCATTTTGGAAAAATGCGCCGTGAGGAGTTTCACAAAATCAGATTATTTTTCTGTTCCTCAATGGTATAAAACAATCATGGAACGAATGCTAAACTGTATATTACCCTTAAGTTTCTCAAACATACACTAGTATGCTGCATAAAGACAGTCAAGTAGAATTTTTAACCTTTTTTCCAGCGGAATAGCTATCGCTCAATCAAGAAATGAAAAAAAAAATGGTAAAAAATCGGAGCACTGAAATTAGAATGCAGAAATACGTAGAAATACATTGTAGAAACGTTTACATGAAAAATTGGATGGTTATTCTATATTCACTACAGACAATGTTCGTGAATATCGATGAAAATAGCTAAATAGACAGACAAGTCTTGCAGAGTTCTTCTAAATCCCAGTGTATGAAATTTTTATTTTGAGTGCACGAAGAACTGAATACACTGTTAGGGCATTTTGAATAGAATTTCCATATATTAAAATGATAGTACGTTTACAAGTTTCAATATAAGTCAGTGCAATTCAAGCATAAGCAACTTTTAAAGACTGAGCAAAATCCATGAACACCAGCTATACGTGTACTCTAAGGGCTGGTGACATTCAGACGCCGAGGCATTTCAAACACTTGTTTTGGCACAACTTGTAACCAACATGGCGGACAAAAAAGAGGTTTCATTGAAGTGACTAAATGTTCCTTGCTTATCCCATCGACCTAATCTTGCTTTAAAAGTATGTAACGTAACGACACAAGCACAGACATTACAACGAGGAAAATTAATTGTTTTGTCTTCCTTGTGGTTATGGCTCTGTCTTCGCGAAGCACCATTTTACACACAGGTTTTTAGTGCTCGCCTGCTTGGCTTGTACACTGTAGGTAATTCCGATCTCTTAAAACAGAATTTTGTTTGTCTCCAACTAATAATAAGGGTCAGGAGACTGAGTTCTGGTTCAAACCTTGAACGGAATTTATCTTTAATATACAACCCAGGCTGCTGATGAATCGCTTTGAAGTGTGCCAGTGATTAAGGGACGTTTCAAAACCCAACGGTTGCCGGGTGAGCGTTTGCAGCAATGATCGACTAAAATTCTTTCTGACTGCCACATTGGAATTCCTCTGCCTCGATATTGTCACCAGTAAGCGTATGGCACTTGAGAAAAGGATCCCTACAGATACACGACGCTTCTGCTCAAATAAGGTTTTGATGCAGTTATATTATAATGGCACGTACCAACTATCACAGCTTGGCCTGTGTGGGATATGCAAATGCTAGGGTTCTGGAAGGCTTTAACTAATAGATATCGCCCAAAGAGTTTGTTTCGCGCGGAGGTTTAATAAACTGTCCCCTTTGTAATCTGACGAGTGCAATCGATAAAGTCAAAAATCGATCGATAGAAGAAAAAGTTGTAGCCAATAGATAGTCATCGATTTTGCAATCTTCCTAATCGATTTTAATCAAGTTATCGTCTTTCAGCGGGTATCAAAAGAATGGCTTAAAGTTTCCAGAACATAAGTCAATTTTTTGGGTGGTTTACACGGATAAATATGTAGGTATAATTATTTCACAATTGAGGAGAAAGATGAGCTTTTCATTGGAAAGGTTCAAAATGTAAATGAAAAAATACTGAATAGGAAAATGTTGTTTGCTTTAATTTTTAACTACTCCTGAAACGTATTAACAAAATACGTCTTTTTTTTCCTTTTTTGAGGTACTAGTGGAGTTTCATTGATTGAACTCGTAAGGATGGTAAGCAAGTAACATACACAGAAGTAACAGAGCGGGCTAATAGTAATTGCTACTTTTTATGCTAGGGAAAACACACCAATATTCAATTATTTTCTGGGTCTCGTTCTATAGTTATGGAGCAGGTACTGCCAATCTAGTGCTGTGTTGTTACTTGCAGGCGACAGTACTAGACTGAGATGAGAAACTTAAATGTTACCAGTTTCGGGAGAAGAGCATGTTCCGACCAGTTTGGGTGACTGAAATGATTAACATAAACCAGCTGCAATGGTGTGGCAAGTATCCCTCCTTAATAACTCCCACCATGGGCTCCTGCTCCTGCTCCGGCCACGATTGGTTAGATGATACGGATCTTAATTTCTTGCTCGCTCAGTGTTAGCTTATCTACAGGCGGTGTCCGTCCCGAGATTCGACCAATCAGAAGGGGTAATTTGGAGAGTGATTTTTGCGCTTGGAAAGTGCCGTTTTCAGAGGTGTATATGGTGAAATTTTCGCTTTATTCCAAGCCTGTGTAGGTAAATTCGACACTATACCACCATGGAAAGTTGTTAGACTGATGGTGAACAAAATATCAAATCAAACTGTTCACCATCAGTCAGCTACTAAATTTGCACCCATGTTGCAGGATATAAAAATTACCAGCCTGTAAAACTGCTAAAATACTTACTGCATATCTGATATTGCGCAAAAAAACAATTACTAATATTTTTAACCATGTTAAGACAGACTGATTAATTATTTTCCTTTTAAATACCGTTATAGGAAAAAAATTAAAGCTTGGAAAACAGAATGTGAAGACAGACCAGTGGCTGGGTAACCTGTGCAAAGCTGTCAAAACGAAACACTGATCCAGGCGTTTCTCACACATTTAGTCGGCGTTTTTCAAAACAAAACTACACAAAATACATAAGCGATGTTGTATCAAAAATTCTTGAGAAAAAAGCCACAATTATCAGATGTTTTGTCTGAATTTGTGATCTTCCTGAAATTGGGCTTCCTGTGGTGAAAGATGAAATCTTTATTGCCAATTTTTTCATGTTTCACCGAACCGATTTTGGCGGATTTTTAGTATGTTGTTAAATAGCCATCCAACAATTAAGTGGCGTTGAAAAAAATTCTATTGCAATTAGTTTGATGTTAAACCACAGTTTGACTGGACTATATGACTGACTCATAATCTGACATCAGAATATAATAAACCAGTTTACCGTAGCGCATCCGGAGACTTTCCCTAGACCGATAATATTGGTCAAGTATTATTCTGTTATTTAACTACACTGTGTAATGTCTCTATGAGGGGTTGCAACCTGTACCTTTATGGGTACGAAATCCATTTAACGGAATAATTGTTTCTCCTTAGGGTTCCTAAATTTTCTCAGTCCTCTTCCTAAAAAAGTCCAGAGTTCCCATTGAAAAAATCCCGTAAAAAAAGACAAAACATCCACACAAGATTTTTTTTCTATGGCGTAAGCGCTCGTCCCCTAAATCCGGGGACTTTTATTTGAAACTGTCAATCTTCCCGCGCGTAACGTAATTTCCGGTAAAAATGCACTTCCGGTTCGCTCTTACAAACAATTCTTTTAGAGAAAAGGCACAAGAAATAATCATTAACATTTTCCCCCTCCTGGATTTACATTTGACTGAAAATCCAACACTTCAATCGATCTCTTTTACAAACATAACGCAAATTGTTCAAATGTTCCAATAACTGTTCAAATGTTAAAATTCATATGTTCAAATGTCAAATGTTAAAATGTTCAATCTGTCAGACTTAAAATTCTCTGACTAAACAAAGCATGAACTGTTCAACGGTTCCTACAAGTGTTCATGATGCAAATCTTTACGACCATAGCTAGTTAGTTCACTGTTCCGTCCGGTCACTTAGTAATCTTCAAATTCCAACGGTGAAATTCTGGAAATTGGCCTTCGTTTCACCCCTCCTTTGGTTCTAACGTCTACGACTCGTACTAGTCCATCTTTACCAGGATGCACTGCCTCTATTCGTCCAAGCTTCCAATCCCGTCTTGGTGCGTCTGGATCAATTACCAACACCACGTCCCCCACTGTTAGATTCTTTGAAGGTTGGAACCACTTTTGCCGGGATCCAATACTTGGCAAATCCTCTCTCATCCAACGACTCTATACTCTACGAATCAGTTCCTGTATTCGTCTCCATCGTCTACGCACACTGACTGCCGTCGTATCGACTGTGTCTGGGGCTAGCTCTCCACCCATTTGGCCAATTAAGAAATGGTTTGGGGTCAGCACAGGCTCGTCATTGACATCTCCACTAACTGTAGTTAAAGGCCTCGAATTTAACAAACTTTCGGCTCCAGTAAACACGGTTTGTAATTCTTCATCATTGACATCAGCTTCGTTCAAAATTGCATAAATTGCCCTCTTGGCTGACTTGATCATTCTTTCGAAGACACTGCCAAAGTGTGGCGCTTCCGGTGGGTTAAACTGCAACTCAATTCCTTGGTTGGAAGTAAGCCTTTGAATTTTGTCTTGGTCCATGCTATCCACTAACTCCTTGATTTCTCGTGCTGCTCCGACGTAATTACTTCCATTGTCACTGAGCACCAACTTAGGCCACCCTCGTCTTGCCACCATACGCGTCAGCGCATTTAAGAAAGCATCCGTCTCCAGGGAAGCAGCCATTTCCAAATGACAACAGTGTGTCTGTAAACACACAAATAAGCAAAGGTAGCGCTTCAATCGTGGTCTACCTCGTCCTTGCATCGTGTAGAATGGTCCTGCAAAATCTGTCGCACAATTTGCAAATGGTTTCTGAGTCATCTCTAATCGAATTCTAGGTAATGGTGCCATTTGTTGTCGTGCTGGAAAGCCCCTGAATCTTCGGTTACATTCCGCACATTCCTTGATACATTTCTTCACTTGTTGTCGTCCTTTAATCACAAAGTACTTCTCTCGTAAATGGTTTAATGTAAAGTTCACTCCCATCTCGTGACTTTCTCTCTCATGGTGATACTTCACGATTAACTTGGTAACGATGTGATTCTTTGGAAGGATGATTGGAAACTTCGTCTCTTCTGGCAAATCATCTGAATATCGCAGTCGCGTGTTTGATCGAAGGAGTCCCCCACAGAACTTTGGTGTAATCTTTAGTAACGTACTCTTACTAGGGAGAGGCTAGTTGTTTTCAAGTGCTCTTATCTCGTCAGGAAAGCACTTTTGCTGAGCCGCCCTGATGAGTTGCTCTTCTGCTCGATTAAGCTCCCTTGGGTTCAACTCCCCACTTTCTCGATCGTTTTGAGGCTTTTTGACATTTGCTAAGAATCGATTAATCCAACCAGTCACCCGCACCAAAGACATTCCGATCTCCAGCTTTCCTTTTGGCTTGGTTCTGTACCATTTTGAATACTCCATTGGGTCTGGTGTGCTCTTTGGTTTGACTGTTTCCACGTAATAGCTCTGTGCATTCATTCTTAGCTCCTTTTCCACGAGCTGTTCTCGTTTCTCTGATTTAACTTCTTTGTAAGCTTCTGGGGCTTTTCAAAATTTCCTCTCTGGCCACTCATCTTCTCTACGTTTTAGAAACGGGGGTCCATACCACCAGCAGTCATCCTTAACTAGCTCTTGAACTGAAGTTCCTCGAGTCCCTTGATCCGCAGGGTTGAGTTTCGTAGGAACGTACCGCCATTGGTCTGGACTGCTCTCGTCATGAATTTCCTCAACCCGGTGGGATACAAAAGATTTAAAATTTCGACTCTGTCCTTGGACCCAAAACCCGACATTTACGCTGTCCACCCAAAATGTGGCCTTGTTCCTAGGAAGCTCCAGTGCTGCACATATCTTCAATGTCAGTCGGAGACCAGTCAGTGCTCCCATGAGTTCTAACCGCGGAATGCTCATGGCCTTCAATGGCGCCAACCTTGACTTTGCTGCGACTAATCTTGTGCTCATTAACTGTTCCATCTTCATACTCATGGCGAACGTACGTTGCTGCGGCATAAGCCTTCTCAGACGCATCACTGAACGTGTGAATAGTAACATCTCGGAGTTCCTTGTCTTCCTTCAGACATCGTAAAACACGCACCGCACCAAGTTCTCCAAGTTCCCCGAACCATCTTTTCCATTCCATTTTAAAATGATCTGGCAATTCTTCATCCCATCCGAGAGCTTCGATCCAAGCTTCCTGCATCAGCATTTTAGCTCGCACTACGAAGGGCGTCAGAAATCCAAAGGGGTCATAAATTGAGGCCGTTTTCTTCAGCACGTTCCTCTTTGTTAATACCAATTCGTCTGGGGGTGGAGCAAAGGAAAATGAGAACTTGTCTTCCTGAACAATCCACACGACTCCCAAGGTCTTCGTCACTGGAAATTCTTTCTTTTCGAGATCCACTTCATTTGCTCGATCAGCTTCTGGTATGTCCATGATAACTTCAGGCTTCTGAGAGATCCATTTGCGAATGTGAAATGCTGCTTTATCTCCAAGCTCGGTTAACTGCTGTCGCATCTCCTTTGCTGTTTCCACCGTTTCCACTGAAGGCATCAGGTCACCGATATAACAACTGTTCTTCACCGCTTCAGCTGCTAGAGGATACTCTGCTCTGTGATCACCCGCATGCTTCTGCCACACATACTGCGCACAAAAAGGACAGTACCACCCTCCGAACACATATCTCAAGAATTCGTAAACTTCTGGCTCCTTGCTCTGATCCATATTTCTCCATAGAAACCTGTGTAGTGGCCTGTCTTCAAGAGTAAGGGCAAGCTGATGATACATTTGACTTACGTCACCCACCAGGGCAACCAGTTCCTTTCCAAATCTGACTAGAATGCTAAACATGTCCGCTTGCAGTTTCGGTCCCGGTAACGCTTCGCTGTTCAAACTCTTTCCTTGGAGCTTAGCTGACGCATCAAACACAATCCTCGTTTTCGTTGTAGTCCTGTCAGCACGTACAACGGGAAAATGGGGAAGTAACCATTCTTCAGTGGGTGTCGGCTCATCTGGCGGCACTCGGCGGATGTAATTCTTCTCCAAATATTCTTCAATGACTTTCTGATAGGACTCTGCTATTTCTGGATTCTTTGCCAATTTTCGCTCTGTGGACTCCAAGCGCTTCTCAGCTAACGGCCTGTTGTTTGGAAGGCTTGGTCGCTCATTCCGCCAAGGAACAGCTACTACGTAATGATCATTCTCGAACTTGATTGACTTGCTCACTTTATGCCAGGCTGCTGTTTCGTCAGTAGTCATAACCGGTTTAGGAGGTGTAATTCCCATGGTTTCTAGGTCCCAGAATCTCTTCAACAACGCATTCAAATCATCTGACTGTTCCACTGTCGGTGCCACTTTTCCAAACTCTTGCATGCGAAAAGTATGACACAAACTGGTGTTGTGATCTGCTCCTGTGTTCTCCATATTTATCCTTCCCACTGCCGTCCACCCGAGAGGACAAAGTCGTGCACATGGCTCCTCGGCTCCACCAATCACTTCTCTCTTGGGGTACATCAATTGATAGTTATCAGTTCCGAGCAACACATCAATCTTTCCTCGATTCGCAAGCTTTGGGAATGGAATGTCCTGCAAATGGTTCCAATTGCCCTTAATCCTAACCCAGTCAACTGCTTTCATCCCACCGCAGATTTTCTCAGAAGACTGTGTTACAATCTTAGCGTCCACACTACCGTCAACACTCTCTAATCCAATAGTGAATGTCATGGAGGGAAAACGAACTTCCTGATCATTAGCAACGTTCACAGTTATCAACTCTTTCTCCCCTTTGACTCCGAGCTCCTCAACTACATCTTCATTAACATATGTAGTGTCACTTCCCTCATCCAAGAAACAATTGACAAGAATTCTCTTCTTACCATGTTTCAAGATTGCTGGAACAGTTCGCAGTGCCACTTTTTCTGCTTTCTGTATTTTTAGCGAAGTTGAATTGGTGTTAGCATCCCCCTCCGTGCTAAGCCCGCCGCTTTGTTCTCGAATTCCTTGTGACAGAATGTTGTCATCTCTGTTTGACTGGATTTCCCTTCTTCCTTGAATTGTCCTGGCCAACTGAAGCTGGGTTGACTGGGACTGGGCTCCCTGAGGCCGTGTTCCTTGAGGCTGAGTTTCTTGAGGCTGAGTTCCCATGGGTCGAGACTGAGAGTTGTTTCCATTTCGATTCCCATGTAACAACCGGTTGTGTCGGTCCCTGCAACCGTCAATGTTACACATTCTACTTCTTGGGCACTCCCCTCCCAGATGATCATCACCCAAACATTTGTAACAGAGTCCTAGTTTTTTCGCCGTAGCCCATTTTTCCTGAATTTTTCTGCTTTTAAAGACAACGCAATTCCATACAGCATGGCCTTCCCCACATACTTTGCATGTTCCCCTCTTTTTGTCACCAGTTCGGTTACTTCCAAAAGACTTACTTCTTCTGTTGTGAAATTTGCCGCTTGAATTTCCTGATTTTAAACCATGTTTAATTTCAGTTGCTTGAATCTGATATTCAGCTTCTTCTGCAGTCCAATCTTTGAGTGTAATTAGAGACTCGACCCTTCTATTTTCTTTTACCCAGCGAATGTATTGAGACAATAATTTCTCTGGCAGTTTTTCAAGAATGATAGTGTACAAAGTTCCCGCTCCTAAATCTGCCGCTCTATTGTTCTCCTGTAGGTTTATCACTACCCTCTCCAACATGTCTGCAAATTTTTCCAATTCTTTTGAATTTTCCTCTCCGATTGGCTTCAGTTTTATTAATTCGTCTACATGACACTGAATTTCCCTACGATTTCCAGCCTCATAAGTAGCCTCAGAATATCCTAAACCTTTAATCGTTTCTAAAGCTTCGCCCGCTAAACATGCCTCCAATCTCAACATTTTAAACTGAGCAGACATTGCAGTTGCATCCACGCAACTCGTAAATGTTGCGTTCCAGTGCTGAAATTCAGTTTTGTTCCCGCTAAATGTTGGAATGCGAATTCTTTCTAGGTTATTCACCCCACTATCAACCTTCCTTTGCGGCAAACTGGTGTTAGAGTTACTCGAGTAAGATGGTGGACTTACCGGCCGTGTGTTCCGTGTTACTGAAGTCAAGACGCGACGAGCGGCGCTAGCTTCACCTTCAATTCTTTCGTTTAATTCATCCGCTTCATCCCCGACTTTAACTTGCATTTCAGTGTTCTTTAGTTCCTGATACAATGTCCGTAATTCTTCCAGTATTTCGAAAGTTTTTTCCTTAATCTTTTCCAAACGCTCCAAAGTAGCTTTAATTTCTTCAATTTCTTCAAAACTTCTTGGTTCAACGCCGCCGCTGACGCCAGCAACCCGACTCGCTAACTTATTTAGCTGTCTTGTTATCGCCCCTTTTAATTTCCGTTTTTCCGCTTTTAAAGCTTCCACTTTCATCATACGGTCTTCGGCTGAATCTTCTTCGTTGTCCGACATTTTTCCACTGATTTCCTTAGTAAAATCCACAAAGTTTCCTCACCTTTGACGAAAACAATACTACTGTCAACTCACGCCACACAAATCCTCCACGTCCAAGACCGTTTTCCTTTGAAATTCCAACTTTTAATCCACTTTATCCAGCTCCGAGGGACCAGAAATGTTTCTCCTTAGGGTTCCTAAATTTTCTCAGTCCTCTTCCTAAAAAAGTCCAGAGTTCCCATTGAAAAAATCCCGTAAAAAAAGACAAAACATCCACACAAGATTTTTTTTCTATGGCGTAAGCGCTCGTCCCCTAAATCCGGGGACTTTTATTTGAAACTGTCAATCTTCCCGCGCGTAACGTAATTTCCGGTAAAAATGCACTTCCGGTTCGCTCTTACAAACAATTCTTTTAGAAAAAAGGCACAAGAAATAATCCTTAAAAATAATTAGTATTCTCGACATTCGATGCAAAAATTTCATTCAAGCCGTTGCCCTCGTTGTTTGATCGTCAGTCCATTGTTTTGATACTAATCGCTTGAAACCACGACAATTTATGTATTTTATAGATCACCTACTAAATATATGCAAGGACGCAACCGCCCTTACGTTTTTTTTATTTGACCTATATTTAATCAGGATTGGCCCCTTCAGCAGGGCTGATATCAACTTCAGGGCGGAAAAACGTTCTGCGCAAGCTTCTGCGCATCCTTTATCGCAGGCTCAAGGCGGGCTTTTCTGTGACTGCGTTCGACAGTTTGTTTGTTTGTCACTGAGAGAGTTCTGACTAAGACTGAATGAAATGCACAAGGTGTGAACGTGTGCTCCTCGAAAAGCCTTTTTACTTTTGTGTGGTTTTTGTTTTTCGTCACTTGAAAATTACTTTGGACTCGGAACAACCAATGTTAAAGGAAAAACGGATCATTCCGTCAGTCTGAGGTGGAATAAAGAGTTTTGAACATTTCCAAAGAGGCGAGTATTTTTTTGATTGTTCATTCGATTTATTTGTGAGTTGATTTCGGCTTCTTTCGCCGGGCTGAATTAAAACCCACTTTTTTTTTAAATTAGTAAATACTTTTTCACATGCCCAGATTTATTCCCTTTGTAGAACCAGCTTTATCCTTCTCTTCAGCCAAAGAACCATTTTGTGCGCCGTAAAACTTTCTCGGAAATACCGGTAGAAGGCCAGTAAACTTACTCTAGAAGAAAAGAATCATTTTTCTGTTGCTCAAATACTATAAGTAGTCAGAGTTTTCTTCACTTTTAATAACATAGTTTTTTTTTCCACTGCACTGGGAAAGTTTCTGTTCTTTATAAGAAATAACTTTCTGTACGCAAATTTTCCATTTCACTCGCTGTGAAGTAGAGGACAACTGCCGGCAGTGACTTCAAAACAATTGACTCTGCCCGTAACACTGAATTGCTGGAGCTGGATTTGTCTGAAGCGAGCAAAACAAATACCCTTATGTGCAGTTTTCTGAATTTTTTAACGATTGGCTGAGTTTAATTTGCTTGAATGAAGACCCTCACATGGACCAGTTATTCACTGAGTTATTAAAGCGAGGAGAAGAGCTACATGGTGAATCATAGTTTAGCGGCGAAGCTCACTGCAACTGATCTTTTGCTTTTAAGATCTTTAGGTAGGTTGTTTTCGTACAAAAAATTAATTTCTTCATTGTCAGCAAGAAGTTTTTGCAATAATGTAATTTTAACTTTGTTTGAAGGAAATCCTACTTACGTGTAGGTTTTTGACAGATGTTATGCATTTTCAACTTGACAACACAAAGCATAATTTATAGTTATCTCTTAGTACGCGAAACTATATAGTTGCTATAGTTGCTTTAAAACCGATTTTTGGGAAGATTTTACTAGATAAAGATTGACCTTTTTTCTGCCCGCATATCAACGCAATAACTTCTACATTGAGGATTTTGTTTATACTTTAGTTATCTGCGAAGGTTGTAAAACATCAGCTCGAGTGCGACAAGTTCAGTGCCTTCAAACACATTGTGGGCAAGCGTTAATTTTTTTGGGCAAATCACTGTCCAAAGATATGTTGTTTTTGTGTCCACAGTGGAGCTCCGGACCTTATATATCCAGGAACGTCCTTATATGAACACATTTTGTGAATGCATCTTGAAAAAAATCGGACCTACGCATGCACATTTCCAGTACAACGCAAGGAAATTGATGTCGTTAAAGTCCGTTTTACTATGAGGTATTCTTCGAGAAAATTAAGTAACGACAAGGTTACAGCTTGCAACTTTTGAAGACAAATTGTCTGTTCTTTCCAGGTTATGAGTGGAAACATCTTATTTTTAGGCAATAAAATATTTGAAATCCCGCCATTTTTTCAAACCCGGCCAGGGGATCTGGGCAAAAAAGTTCACGCATGCTCATTACGTTTTTCCGCCCTGAAGATATCAACGGGGGTCCTGATAAGGCTATCCCAATAAAATGTTTCGTTTCCGATCGCCCCGTCTCTTGTGATAGTGGGTCGGTCGGTCGGGAAAAAAAAAAAAAGAATGAACACTTTTACTTTTGTATATTAAATCTCACGTTTAATCTGTAAGACATATAATCAGATGGTAAAAGATGTATATTAACACGACTATCAAATGTCTAAACAGCCTTTAAAAACGTAGTATTGATGTTAATTAGAGACAAGGACATCACATCATACCAATTGTTGTTAAAACAAGATCGTGTGTTTGTAAATCAAAGTACTTGCTTCTTTGACCAGTAAATCTGAATTTTTTTTTTCTTTTCGAAAAAAATGGGTCGGTCGGGCGATGGGAAACGAAATATCAAAAACATTTTATTGGGATGGCCTAAACTAAAGTTAAATACATGGGAACAGGCCAAATATGAAAAGGCAGATACTTGAAAAATGATCAATATAACAAAGTTACAAAATAACAGTCCTCAGCATCACTTTAAATTGAGGCCAAGATTTCCAGTGCTTTGCTGAGTACGTCCGAGCGCTCATTGTAGGTCCTTTCTCCCTGTTACGTAATTGATTTCTTTCTAAATTCAGTTCGCACAACAGGAGGTACAACAGTAGATTCACTGCACCTTGTTTTATAATTATGGCTGGCCAACTATGCAAACGTAGAAAGTTCTGTGGGAACAAGTCCTTTCAGACAATTGTAAATGAAGGTGCACAGATGTTGCCGCCTACTAAGTAGTTTAGTCCAGCCAAGATGTGACACTGAGTTGTTGTTAGATCCTTCTCTTAGCACAACCCTCGCTGTCCTCTTTTGAAGCCTGTCAAGTCTCTTCCCTAAAGTAGTCCCCACAGTGCTCCAGCATATATCACAATACTTTCTTATCTGCAAAAATCGGCCTATGGTTCAATGCCATTAGAGTCCGCTGAAACTAGAGCTATTGTAGATCCAATTTTCCTGAGTCGAGAGTCGCTTTTCCAAGGTACAATCAGCTAAGCTAAACACCGACGAAACAATATTTAATGGCTGGCACAGAATATTTTGGGCAAACCGCAGTTCAACCACGCGATCACATACCTGTCAACACCATGCGGAAATCACACAATCACACACTTTCGCGGCACTGATAAGACTATCCACAACCACGTATAATCTTCTCACGTTTAACATAAGCGAAATATCATCGAGTAACTCGGAAAAACTCAGCCTATTGCCAGATAAACACCTCTGGACTTTTCTCTTACACTCGTCTTATTCATGTTCCTGGATGTAGAGTCACACGGGTCGTTTGGCCCGGGTCAAAGTTCACCTGCAATTTTGCTCTCACCTAATTCATTTGACTCCTAAGAGCCTGTTCCCGAGGCCGAAGACTTGGTGGTCACCTTTAGTTAGAAAAGCGAACAATATCGTACCTTTCTGTCTCAGCCCGGATCAGGGTGATTGATCTGTTTAGCCAAATGAAACGAGAATAGAATACGATATTGGACAATGCAGACTCTGCGAATCGTAATAACCTTGTCCTATCTTAGAGCTTTATGCACCTATCATGGTAAATCCCGTGGGGGGGGGGGGGGGGGGGAGTGCGGGCAAGGGGAGGGGATTTGATGCCTGAGACTATCCCCCTGTCGGGCTTTTGATCGTGCGAAGCGACCCCGGGGTCGGGACATTTGACTTTGACAGACAGAAGCCTGGTATCAATTCAGAAGCGGTTACCAAGTCCGTCCCTCGAGGCCTTCTGAAAGTCACGCTGTTGGAGAAAGGTATGAAGCTTTTGTTTGTTTTAATCACCATAATCCGATACTTTAAACTGTCATCTAAACAGATAATGTCTATTTTGAGACAGGTTTTATCTTCAAGTTCCCATCTGATTGTAAAACTCGATTGAAATCGAATTCCACCATGAAAGTAAGAGGATTTTTTACGGGTCACTGATCCGACCTGTTCCGACATGTTGAGCAGATGTTATAAAGCATTTTACGTTCATTAATATTATAATAGCAAAGTCAATCTTCCTGGAGTGATTTTGTTGTTCAAAATAGGAGATGGCAGTGGAGAGAGAAAATACTTAATTACAGCGAGTAATTTAACGGAGCTTACGTTAACCATAAATAACAGTAGTAAGAACGTACTTTTAATTTGTTTTGTATAGTGCCATAGTATTGTTTGTTTAGATTTTTTCCCCTGGGGTGGGGGCTTTTTAGACACTTTTGATGGACCTTTCGTTTCCCACCCTGGGGAATTTGATCCAAAAATTTCAAAATTTGTGAAATCCCCACCCCTTGCCCGCACTCCCCCCCCCCCCCCCCCAACCCCACGGGGTTTACATTGATAGGTGCATTACATGATGCTCTCCAGGAAGCTTTCCTCAAGGTGACCAATATCTAAAACTTAACTGCTAAACGGCACCGAGACCAGCTTTAGGCGCGCACAGATTTCAAATAACTGTGTTAAACAAAGAATTGTGGGTAAGAAAAAAATAGGGAGGCGGGTAAGATAGTAATTCTGTCTACATCCACTTCTACCCAAATCCCTAACCACAAAACCAAGCCAAAAAAAAAGACATAAGCAAACAACACAGTAAACATGAAGAAACATTACAAAATGTTTTCTAACCCGGTTTTCATAACTCCAGGTATATATCAATTTAAACAAATCTTAAAGCCAACTTTCAAAGTTGTGATACAATAACATTAAAACTTAAAGGTATCACATCCTAAACAATAGAATCCTAGCTCGGTCATTATCTCCGAAATACAAGGAAAAACATTAAATTTTGAACGACTTCACGAGCAGTAAGTGACAACGCGCCCATTTGTGCAGTTAAGATTACAATTTTGACTCCTCTACACAACACCAACAGACAAAAAGTAATGGCAAATAAGTTTATTTTGGGACGGCTTGGCGGGAGCCAACCCTACAAAGTATTTATGTAAATACAATAACAGGTGATTAATACCTAATGCGCAACAATCGTAAACTAGCTTTCACAAAAAGAAAAAACTCGTGCTACAAATGGTCGCTCTTGACCTGAATCCCCCAGTTAAGCACGCAGGCTTAGTGCCTGTTAGGCTGGGGAAACTTATTAATAAACCTCTGACAACGGATAGCCGCAACAAAGGGCGTTAATTTTGGATCAGAGGGCCAATCCTGCCGACCAGAAACAAAACCCACAGAAAATCAATATGCCATGACCTCTCAGTGCAAACAGAGCATAATCTACCCGCCAGAAGGAAAATACTTATTGGAACAAGCAGCATCATTTTAAGCATGCATTTTAGTTAATTCTTTGACTTTCGTCTGTTTCTTTTCATAATTAAGCGGACTTCTTCTCACGGCTTTCTCACGAGGGAAACAGAATTTGAGTCCTCTTCGGACAAATCATCGCTTATCCCACGCTTGCGAGGAGGAACGCTAACTTCAATTTCTTGAACTGAAATGTGCTCATCAGGCTCATCTAAATATTGATGCCGAAATCTAGACGCCTGTAAATCTCACTCGAAAAGGGTCATGTTCAATACTCAACAGTCGATCGCAATCACAATATTCTGCTTTGTTTGCTTCAAGGCAGTCACGCGTGGACTTGATGACGTTTCAAACAATTGATTAAAATGAGCGGACGTCTCAGGAATTAGACTTCCGTTTAATAACAGCGTGTAAACTGAAAATAACTTTAGTGAAATTCACATATCCCGGCCAACGCCCTTAGATTCCCTCTCTGTCCCATTATGGCTCTTGGCCCTGCAGGCTGTTTCACCGTATATCAAATGACATAACTAAGTAATCTGAAAAATTATTTATCGTCTTGTTGATTCATTGACTGAAGCACGTCAATCGCTTTTCATAAATTAAGGCTTCGTTCAACAAGCGCAGATGCGTGAACCCACAAATATAAAACGTCCCCGTTTGGTAAAGTCTCTCGACATTTTGAATCCGAAATCAAAAGTGAATACTTTGTATCTAATTGCTTTTAAATCAGCAACGTTTTGTAGAATAAACAATTCTTCCAACGAATCATGATGCTTTGAATTTCCTCCTTCGATCATAGCAGTTCCCGGTAAAACCAAGTGTCATGTTCATGGGTATAGGGTGCTCTAAAAATAACGATGGCGAGGGTAGCAAATTCGTTACTATTAAAACGAATTCGCGTTTTTCAAACTCTTCCTCTTTTATTCCAACTTACCAAATATAGGTGCATTTCCCTAGAGTTTAATCCTTGTGAACTGAGAAAGAAAAATTTACCATCGTGTTTTTATTTTCACCTCCTCCAAACGTCGCATAAGAAAATTCCACTTCGTGGTCGTGCAGGGACGGCCAAAAGAAATGTACCAACAAGCGTGCTACATATGCAACATTTATTGTTTAACTTTTTAAAACTTTCTGCTTTTTGACGTTGCTCTCGTTGCCACCTCCGTCGTCGTTACGATGAGTGTAAACTGTTGGGAATCCGAATGCGTTTTTAGTAAAATGAACGCTTGCGAAGTGATCCGTATACCCTCAACGTAATAACTCTGGAATTCTGAATCCGAAACATTTATGAATTCTCTAGTGTAACCGTAGCGCTTACGCGAACAAGCTAGTGGTATCTCAGAGTTTTATTTGCAAAAGAGTGATTCTTTTACCGCTATTTGCCAAATTAGTTTTGACCGACGAAGGCAAGCACCCTACGTTGATGACTCGTGCCCTACATCTCCTAGCCCGAAGACACGCCGAAGTGAAAACAATGTGTTTATACACGCTTTATACCATCCAGCCCATCAATTTGCACCTCTCTAAATTCGCTGTTTCTATAAGTATATCATTGAAGATTCGGTTCACCAATGCATGAATAACGTCTCTTTTCTGGAAGCCGACCTTCGGGTGTGAAACTAAAAATTAAACAGTCCTTTGGTAAATGAATTGAGCCAAACTGTGAAAGTAAAATAATTATATTTTATCTATCTTATCCTTTGCTTTTTTTTTATCATTCACTTTCGTATCTTATTTTACTATTAATTTTTTAGCTTAAAGTGACATAAAAAGTAATACCGTGTGACACGAAATTTTTGAGGGATCTAATTTCTGTCATGATTTATCCAGCGATCCGCAAAAATAAGTTCCCTCAAAAAATTACTCCAGTGTAAATATTCTCTAGCTTAAATTCGCTACACAAAAATACAGTACTACGAAATCATGTCTCTTCAATTACAACCTGCCTCTTTCAATCAGAAACAAAACGGTATACAACCTAGTATACCGCAGTACTGTTTGAAAATGTGTATTTCTGTTGCGCATGTTTGACGAAAACAAAAATATTATCAATTTTGGGTACTGGGACCCGTTTCCCGAACGTCCCGGTAACTTTTCGGGCCCGAAATCAAATATTCAAATCGAAATATAAAGAATAAGAGCGCGGCTTGTGGCTAGTAAACTACTCCATTTTGTTTCATTAACTGATAGTTTTATCACATTAGATGCAAAACTATTGAAACCTCGATCTTTAATGTAAACGGAGACAGGTTACCGGGCCCGTTAATAATCGTAACTTTCGAGAAACGGGCCCCTGGGCACTTTCTGAAAATCGCAAAAAATTAATTCCCAGCGAGAAAAACCAATCTGTCCTAATCGCAAAAATTAGGTCCTGCAAAACAAAACAAAAATCGCCAATCCACAAAAATATACTCCTGCATAAATTCCGTGCCACACGGTAATTTAAGGCTTAAACCACAAAAAAGGCCTCCTCTAATTAAAATACTTTAGAAAAAGAGAAAAGAACCCCAGAAGCTGAGTACTTGCGGGTTCTGAAACACAGATGAGGTCATCTTAAAAATGATTTATGGAAGTGTGGGCGGACTGTAGATAAGCTATAAGGACACGGTAATAATCAACTTAATTTTACAATCAATAAGCTAATAATGGATGGGAATGGTAGATTTTCGAGTGAAATTGTTATTTACAACATGAGAAGAGCATTCTGAGTGGTTTAAGGTATTAAAAAGTAATTTTCAATCGAAGCACGACAGGGACCCCAGCAGGTCAAATTTGCAAAAATCAATTCGTGTTTAGCACGCTTCATTGAAACATCTGCACTGGGCACCCCTTCTAATATTCATAGAACTGCAATAAGCTATTAGCTGTAGAAAGGTTGGTGCTTTTGTCAACTCTGAAACGATCCTGACCTTAAGAGACCATACAACATGTACGAGTCAATTTTTTCGTTTTTTCTGCCACATTTGCAGGCCCTCGGTTTAATTGTTGAAATCCAGAAGTCAGTTGCTACCGCGGCAACGTGACGCAAAGACTTCTCCTCTCTATAAGGCAAGCTATTAAGGACCTAGAGCTGGCCTGCATTAGTAATCGAAATTCGAACCAAAGAAATGTGCATAAGCGACCGACACGTTGGGTATAAAACCATAGAATAGCTGGCAGTAATACCACCAACCACATCGTCCTTGTACATAAATACACCATGGTGAAGACGGATAGTAGGAGAATACGTAACCCCGGCATGGTAGGAGAATTTTTTTTAAATCCCTTGAAAAAGGTAAACTATATACACATAACGGTATACTGACTAAATTTTACTTACGTAATTACGTAATAAAGAAAAACGTTGCCCTTTTACATAAGGTGTATAAGGTATAACATGCTTCAACATCTACTAGAGACAAATAATTAGAATTGGTAAACCAACCCGCAGACTACTAGGAATTCTGTAATCTGATTGGCACAATGGCCTTCTGTACAAGTTGTTTTATGTCAATGTCTGAGGAAGCTATCATAAAGTTATCAAAAGTTTATTGTCGAATTCTGTGTGCTCTGTTAGAATTGGAAATAGTCAAACGCGATCTTTTCAATACGGTAGAGGTGTGCGTCGAGGCTGCATTTAAGTCCTCTGCGCTTTAGTCTATATTAAGCTAATGATTTAGCCTTTTCGTTTAGCAATATTTTTTTTTATCTGACCCGTTTATAATAACAAATGGCACCAAAATCAGTTCACTATCTTATGCAGACGACTTAATTATTCTATCACGATCAAAATTGGGATTACAAAATTGCCTCTTGCGACTTCTGGATGCTCAAAGTTCACCCTAAAAAAAATTAAGATAGTGATTCTTCAAAAAATTACCAAAAAATGTGATTATACTTTTCACATGGGCAATGAATAAAATGATTTAGTATATACTAAAACAGTGGATAGTGTTTTTCGCGCGCTCTGATTGGCTACTCAATCAGTGAATATCCTGCGCTATTCACTGATTCACCTCCAGCTCCTACGAGCGAGCGACGCCAAACTCGCGTAAGTTGCGAGCAAAATGCCTTCCCGGTTTGCTGACGTAACAAACAAAAAAATTTCACAACTAATCAAGCAAGCTGTTCTCGAGATACACGAAGAAGGTGACGAAGTTCAGTTTGGAAGTTTTAACAGGTAAAGCTTTGTCTTTTTGACTTGAATTTATCGATAAAACTGGTGAAAAAGTTTTTTGTTTACAAATGCAAATTAAGCTTTAAGTCTTGCGTTACTTTATTTAGTTGACTTGTTCATAAATAAGCTTAAAACTAAATTTAATAATTTTTTTTACAGAATGATTTTAAATACAAAAAGAATTCACAACTCCTTTTGAAGAGAATTCCCTGCACGAGCTAACTAAATGCCGTCAAAAGTTTTATTTGTCGGCAAGAAAAAGTGACGACCGCGGCCGTTCGGTCATTGCGCTCCAAAATTGTAATCGTTGGCAACAGTAATGAGTTAAAAATCATCAGTTTTGTGCTCAATTATCTCACTGTTTTAGTATATACTAAAACAATTATTCACCTCAGTGTCGCTGGCTGGTGGTGGGTATTTACCTCGCTGCTTCGCGGCCTCGGAAATGGTTATATGGTACAAGACTATACTTACTAAGGAACCCGCATTTCCTCTTCCGGAAATTTCACACTTTCGCTTGAACACCTTCCGGCGACAAAAAGCTCTCCATGCTTTCTTTAGTCTAAGACGACACACTGATTTTAGTACACTGAAACCGTTCCTTACACGTAAAATTTTTGACACAATGATTCACCAATAGATTTACCTCTATATTTTTAAATTCATACTTGGTTCCGAGGCTTGGGGGAATAAAACAAAACAAATGTATTATTCATTGCTGACCCTCAAGATGATTTCTTTTGCTTTATTTCCCCAAGCCCGGCAGTCAAGTGTGAATTTTAATATTTCGAAATTTGTCTATTCTAACCTTCAACAGTGAAAATCAGATTTTCATTCGTGGGAAGGCTCCGGAATTGAAAAAACACATTTACATTTCTGTATTATTACTATTTAGAAGTAAATAATAAGTCGTCCAATGTTGCATGTAGAGCTGAACTTGGCAGATTTCCTCTAATCATTGGCATAAGTGAACTACCTCCAAGGAAAGGATGAACATTCTATAGTTAAACAAACTTAAAAAATATCTGTTGACCTTGATTATAAAGGTCAAAATAGTTTTTACTCCAGAGTCTCATGAAGATGAGTGAGTACTATAATTTCACCAACTTATAACACAATGATTGATTCAAAGTCAAATCAAGCATTATATAAATCTCATGAAAAAGAAATATATCTCTTATTGAAACCCTTCAACACGCACAAAAGCTTAACTTTTATACCTAGATCTAACAAGAAAATAGGCTTCTAGGAAAGCCTTAGTGAAACTAAGAAAAAGCAGGCACAAGCCTTTGATTGAGACAAGAAGATACGACAACATACCCCGTAATGAAAGGGTATGTAATCCTTGTAACTCTAAAACCGTTGAAGACGAAACTCAATTTTTACTATATTGCCCAAGGTGTTCTTCTATAAGGAGATATTTTTTTTACTAAAATAGAACCTAGCATTCTATTTCCACGACTATTAGCAAAAAAAAAATTAACTACCGCATATAGCCGTGAACTCAACAGGCTTTTTTATAAACACTCACTCAATTTCATTTGTTTCCTCATGCTTCGAATTGAGAGATAAACCTCTCACCGGAATGTTTACCTCTACTCTATGAATGAATAGTTTAAAATAAGCAACGATCCACCTTATTTCACTTTAAGTTATCTTATTAAAGAATTAATTAACGAATCAATAATTAGTTATGAATAGCTTTGGCAATACTGTATTTGTTTATAAAGATTGTTGTTGTTGTTGGTGTTGTTGATGATGATGTCGCTAAATTCCACAAAAAGCAAACAAAACAAACAAACAAACAAACTAGGTTGTTTATCTTTATCATAAAAGCACTGTCTTAAGTGTATATCAGTTGTGTCCATACAACAAACCATTATACCAAAAGACAATACAGCGTGAAAGACAATGACTTATCGACTACATGTAGAGATTGACTTTTACTAAGGTTTGTACCACAGCAGGACTCTTCAGATGTATTTGCCAAATCTACCATTTGATATAGAATCGGGGGTAGTATGCCAGTCGGTTTCAAATAAAATAACTAAACAACTCGGTCTTGTTTCAGTTCTAAGAGTCAAATAGCCACAGAAAACTCGAATTTATCGTCTAATTGTTTAAAATATCAGTATTATCACGTACCATCCAGACCCTTCCAGGGTTGCTCTACAAGGACTGCACAGGGATGCTTCCCCGAGGTCAAACAACAAAACCTTTGTATAAAACACTTGACCGAAAATAATCATATCTTCCAGAGAAACTTGTTCCTTTACCATAATCTGCATCCATATTCTATCCTTGGCTCACTTCTCCTCTCGCACCTGAGTGAGTGATCACCCTTTAGGTGCGACACCGCTCAAAACAATTTGTCAGACACATTTAGATACTTTAATAGCAGTTCTCATGAACATTTTGTCCTGAAATTTTATATAACTCTAACCTGAAAATGGTATATTCTTTCGAGCGGAGCGTATCTATTTTGACCATAATAGGAGGTCCTTTCCTCCTCCTCCTGCTTTCCATTGAAACTGTGTGCAATGACCTTCTCTAATCTTCGTTTTTATTCCGGAACATTTTACGGAATAGTTTGTTCCGCACTTTCCTCCACATGTCCCTGAATGCTTCCTTAAAATGTTTGTCATGAAAGGGGTACAAGAAAGGGTTCAGCGCAGAATTCACGAAACCGAGTACGAGAAATGCCTCAACGAGTGCGCGGTTAATGAGGGGACAAGACGGGCACAAGTTACCTATCATACTTAATGTTACGTAGGGCAACCAGCAAAAATAAAACAAGACTACAATAAAACCAATGTACCGCGAGCGTCGGACATTTCGCCGCATCCTCTTTTTGTCCCTTCTTTCGTTTCTTCCACGTGCAGGGGAATTCATTAGAGTGCCTTCAACGTTGTAGTTCAGGTTGCTGGAATTCGACGAGTCGTTGGTGTTTAGAGAAAGGCTTCTCTCTATTTTCAGAACTCTTTTGCGATGTTGCTGGACGATTGCATAGATAAGTAACCAGAATACGGCCATAAATATCATTGGAAGTAGGAAATTGATGATATTCACTGTGATATTGTATTCTCTTGTAGATAAGAAATAGCAACTGCCATTAGAAATAGTCGGGATATCTTCTTTCCATCCCATCACAGGAAGACAGGCCCAAATGATGGCATAAATCCAAAGGCAGGCGATTATTAGAAGAGCTCTGCGAGGTGGCATTAAGGAATTGTAACGGAGAGGCATCCTCAATACTAAATATCGGTCCACAGTGACAGCACACAAGTTAATGACTGAACTCGGCACAGCGAGTAAATGCATTGTGGTATAAAGATTGCACATGAACTCACCATGTTTCCACTTGTGACTTATATTATAGTCCAACCTGATTGCTGTTACCAACCCGGTTGTCAGAATATCCGAAACTGCCAACGATATTACAAAGTAATTCGTTACCCTAGTTCGTAGTTTTTTGTAGCCAATAAATGCATACACCACAACTATGTTGCACACAAGCGCTACTATAATGATAGCAGCTTTCACTACTTCGAGGAAGAGAAGGAATGGAGGCAACCATTCCTCCCCTCCATCAAGCGGGCGAGATGTGGCTGGAATCGGTGTTGTTCCGTTCTGATTGGTTGTGTTTGAGATGACGTAAGCCATTTAAACTTTATTTATCTGTCCTTCCCCCTGGAAATACAAGGTTAAGTACCTCAAGTTAATCAGAAATGCAATGGACTCCGTAGCTCAATTGTTCAGGATTACAATTATATTATACAATTATATATAATTTATATATTAATTATTTGCAGTGGACCTATTTCACCCAGATACCACACGCTTTCGTGTGACCATTGCAACGCTGGCTCAACCATGTGCTTTTCTCGATTCCCTTCTCTGCTATATTTGTCGAGTATTTGGCTGAACTTGAACGTTTTTCTTATTTAGCTGCTTCTTTGTCACTAATTAACAGGAGCTGCTGGGCTTTAGTTTTGAAGAACCGGGGCATTTACAAACGACTGATTGAAAAAACAATGGGTAAAGAGTGAGAAATGGCGGCCTACATGAGACGATGTTCTTGTAAACATCTTACGTCGGAACATAATAAGCCCGTTTTGATTCAAATCGTACCAAACTGAGCAGACACATGGATTCATGAACAAGAAAGGCACTATTGCTGACCAAGTTATTCGATTCGATTGTTTTCAAGCTAGTGTAAACTAAAAATGTAAACATGATGTTTACCGTGGCGGCGCCGCGTTTCTCGACACCTTCTGCTTGACCGATTGAATTTGTCCAGTTTTTTTCCTATTATTTTACTGCAGACCTGTAGCTTTTTGGGGGCGAAAACTATCTAGCAAAACTAGTTATTCTCTAGATTCGATGCATGCAGAAGTGAACATTTAATCGAAAGTTGCTGTCGTTGTTTGCACATCGGTTCAAAATTATTATTTCGCCTACCTCTTTTTACTTGCAATATTGATGCTAACTTTTTGCCTTAAAGGATGTACAAGAATTTGTGCACGTTATGCCAAATGGATTCTGTTGCCAAATAAATTCCCTAATGTTTCCATCATTTTTCGTGATCGGGAAATATGGCGCTTGTAACTTCGGCATCATTCTCGCAGAGCTTAACCTTCCTGTAGGAACCAGTAGCATATTATATATTTGAGGGAGAGGCTGACGCGGTGGTGAGAGCAAGCGCCTCCCACCAGCGTGGCCTGATTTCAAATCGCAGTGTCGACGCCATACTTGGGTTAAGCTTGTTGTTCGTGCTACTCCGGTTTTCCCCTCTTCACAAAAACCAACGTTTCCCAATTCCAATTTTGCCAGGAATGGTAAACTAAGAACCACTATGTGGATGTACTACCTCTGGTCTGAGAATCAAGTGAGTAAGTAATACCCGGCTTTTCGAGTCTTGAAAGTGTGACTTATTCTCTCTTTTTAAGTTCTAACTAACTGAAAAGGTACTTGGTGACCATAACTGAGATTGACATTTCATTTTTCTACCTTTGAACATATTAACTTAACGTCAAGCAAATCAGAAAGGTTGAAACTGTGACTATTTAAAACAAAAACATTGGCATCGCTTCCCAAAAGTAGGGCCAATCTTAAACAATTTTTTTTCATCTAAGCTCTGTCATATCAAAGTACTATTTGGTGATAGAACCGGTTTTAGTGCTTTTGCTCTACAACTGCCATAGTGGCTTTGTGACGTTTTGGCATTTTTTCTTCTTTACCGCAGATTTCACGGTCAGCTTTGCAAGCTAGTGGGATGTCAAGCTTTTCATTATTCAGATGATGACATGTGATTTGAAAATAAACTGTCATTTACTTCAGCAAACTTAACGTGGTTGCTGGTTTGTCAAAAGCTTATACTGGCTATCGTCTAACATGAGCATTTGGTCGAGCACCGCTAATGCCACTGTTCACATGAAAGGCCAGATAGATAGTGTTCACATTCCCATCAAGTCCCATTCTGGTAAATTGTTTCACTGGAGATAATCCACTAAATTCAGTTTCTTCGATTCTCGCCCAGTCTGACGAAGCATGTTCATGTCTAGAAAACCTACTTTTTCAGCACAATGGGATTTGTGCCCTTAATGGGTTAGGATGAACACTTATTTTTTCCCCTAGCTTGGGAAAAAAAAAAAGAACGAAGAAAGTAAGAACAGCTTTTGCCTGCACATATTTCTCGTATTATTGACATAAATGTAACTTCGTAAGCTGTGGTTTTGCCTGAGAGAGACATTGTTACTAAAAGAACTGAAATGTTCGGGTTTTGTTTTGCCCGATAGAGACACTGTTACAAAAAGAACTGAGGTGTTCGGGTTTTGTTTTGCCCGGGAGTGATACTGCAACAAAAGAACCCAAGTGTTCAGACTGAAGAAATTTTTTTTTTTCGTTTGCCTACGTCACCCTACTAAAAAAATATAATTTTGTTTAACAGCTATAACAATTTCCTACCACCAAAATTAATGTGTCTTCACCCCAAAGGTTTAAACAGCACTGAACAGAGGGATCGTAGCGTACGAAGCAAGACTGATTTACAGCATCTAGCAACACGAAAAATAGTGTTGGCTGAAGCGGCTTATTTGAAAGTCAAATACAGCTGGCGATAATTAGAAAAGGAAAAAACATTCATCTCCTATTGGCTAAAACAGAAAACTAGCATTTAGCACCTATTTAGCAGAAGACCGTAGGTGGAAAATGGATGACTACAATAAACTCGATTTCACCGATAAGCGAGAAAAAGCTTTGTGCTTCCCGTTAATTGAAAACTGAGAATAATCATTAACTTTTAAGAAGAATACTCTAAATAGCCAGTCCTCAAATCTTTCCCAAGCTTCAAAATGACAGAACCACTTGATCAGAACAGGTTAAAAATATTAAGTTATTTGCATTTTTTCTTGTGGTCGCGATGTTGCTTTTTGTTTTTTTCTCATCCATTTTTGGCAATTATTGAAAACCCAGAGATTTTTGTTTTGTTTTTTAAGGATATACTGCCTTTGTTTTCTAGTCACTCAGCAGACAGGAGTTATAGAAATGGATTGATGAAATTTATATACGGCATTGGTAACAAATGTGGAAATGACACTGGAAAAACCAAGGGCAAGTCTAAGGTCTTCGATTCTTTTAAAAAAAGCGACAAAAAAACCTACTAGTGATTTGTAACAAAAGCAAAGAATGATAAGTTGCCTTGCATATTGAAAAAAACTATTCTTTTTTTTTTTTAATTAAATAATGCCGATATGAAAACATCAAATGATAACGTTTGGACCAGATTGATATGTCGCGGTAAGCCTTTAAAGCACTGATTTTCTGATTTTATTCTGATTGGTTTCAACATACGGCGTAAACCCAGTGGATTACACCACCTTATCGATAATTCTGACAATGAAGCTACCTTTGACACATATCACCGGTGGCCTCCCAGTTTTCCATAATTAAATGTTTTTGTTTTGGTCAGCAGGAAGTCTCCAAGATTCATCTTTCCTGTTTCCATTATTGGCATAAAAAGGAAGAAACATTTTAAAACGTCTTGCGACGAGAGTAAACTGAAAATATGGGTGTTTATCATTGTCATCATCCCGAAAAGGCAGCAATACAGAGAATCCGGACATCGACATAAAACTTTCCATCAACCTCTTTTTTTTTTGTTTCTTTTGAGAAGATAAAACGGTTTGGTGTTTATATACTAGAGTGAACTTTGCATTCTCGTATCTCCGGTAGAAAAGTTACTCCTAATTAAATGTTTGGGCCTTTTCTCTGCAGGAAGCCACCAATTTCTTAATGCATTTTGTCCAGTATTGTTGTGTCACGAAATAGCTTTTAAGGCTCAGAAGAAGATAAAGCCACAGAAATTGTAGTTACTTATTTTCCTGTAAAAGTCAAATTTAGAAGTTAAATGTGATACTCTTAAGATGCCACCGACATACGCATTTGTATTTCTCGTTGCTGGATGTCGACAGGAAAGACTGAGGGAGCATTTGCAGCGGATTTTAGTCCCAGCAGCACCTTCTTAGGCGATTTGCAACACACTTACGGCAATTATTTTGAAACGATTACAAGACGTTGCGTTCACGCCGTCAGATTTCAGCCGCCAACGCAGTCTGTAGTTCACTGGATACGTCTTTTACAGTTTAAAGCTCGTTTTAAATACAATGGACAGAAGAAATCTAACCGTTTTTGTTTTATACATAGAAAGAGATTGAGAAGCAGGAAGACTTAATTTAAAAGTTCCGCACAAATCTGTAACTTGTGTTTCTATTGTTTTAACTCCCTCAACTTTGTCATCTTAGGGACGGACCATTAGAACAATTATGGGGGGGGGGGGGGGGGGGGGGGGTGGGGAATTTTTGAGCCGCAGGAATTTTTTTCATTTTCAAATTCCTAGTATGAATGTTTAGGCCGTAGCATGAATATTTTTTAGGGTTAATTGGCGTGCATGATTTTTTTTTCATTTAATTTTCTTTTGCGCGAATATTTTTTTGCACTTCGCTCGCCCCCCCCCCCCCCCCCCCCATAAGTTTTGTAATAATCCGTCCCTTAGTATATGTAATAATATGAAAGAGGTGAAGGACGCGTGATCGGCCCTTTTTTCCCGTGATCAGAAAATGGTTAATTGTTTGTTGTTTCCTCGTGAGGTAGCGATTATTTTCCATGGTAAACGTGAGGCATAAAACGGTAGTGGCCAACTTTATGCTTCACACACTCAACACCGAGTCACCGTGTAAAATGAACACAAGTTCACCATCAGGATCTCCAATGGATGACGCAACAAAACCTGCCTGTCATGCGTTCAGATGACCGAGATCCTATTGGAACACAGGCGTCCCAAGCTCACGTTACGAGAGTGGCATGTAATTTATTTTCTCACAAGTCAGTGTCGCGTTACAGGCGACCTTTGAAACCCGGGGGGAACTCCGCATACGAAAGGGGTGGGGATGCTAGTCGGAAAGTTTGAATTAAACCCCTAAAGGAGACCAATCTGGGCGTGGTCCAACCTTTTTTGACCCCTAAAAGCGATCATTGTAAACTTTGATTACATGAATCGAGTAAATAAAACGAATTGAAAATATAACATTTTTAATATTTCTTCGAGTGCAACCCTAATAGAGACTTTTATGGCTAAATATAATGGTGTTTTGCCCAGAACACCCTAAGCGAGACCAAAATCTGAAATTCACACCCCTAAGCGAGAAGACGAGCATCCCCACCCCTTTCATATGCGGAGTCCCCCCCGGGGGTTGAAACGTTGTATGAGAAATAAAATTCTGTGCCCTGCGAACGTTGAATATCATTATATTTTACCCTTTTTTATAAAATAAATAAAGTAGATTATCCTTTGATGTATTCCTGTGTTTTTTCGGGTGAATTCATCGATTTATTCGACTTTCTGGCTCCACTGTGTGACCACTGTCACTCCATTCATAACACGAAGTCAAGGCAGCACAGACCTCAGTATTTTAATTTCTCATACGACGTCTCAGTGGTCGCCTGTAACGCGACATCGACTCTCTTGTGAGAAAGTAATTTACATTCCACTCTCGTAACGTAAGCTAGGGACACCTGTCATTAGAATTAAACTGTGCAAACATACGCGATATGTAAATTGGACATCACACCTTCCGACAAGCAACCACCAAGTATAGAACTGGTAATCTTTCTCTGAACATAACTGCTGTCCATCGGTGAGAACGGGTAAAGTTTGCACCAGTTGAAAGAGCAGAACAACCTGAATTTTCAAAGGGGAAGGGCAGAGAATGCGCCCTTACATCGATGGAATATTTATTTAGGTAGAAAGTTCCGAATACATCAGCCTAAGGCAAAACAGCTGACAACTTTTCGGAATATGGAGCTCCAACCACAGGTAGACCAAGCTCGAAATATGAGCATCGGCGAACATCGGCATTGTTGCGTAACATTCGAAATAAAAGGATTTGTATGGGAAAAAAAACTATCGTTTCTATAACCTACGAAAATGAAAGGATTTCAATGAAAAACAGCTTACCTTACTTAAAATGTGTGTTACGTCTCCCCTGTGTGGTCCCTTATATGGGACGAGATTTTGCACAAACCACCCAAAGCTCTCGCCCGTTAGTATGTGACGTCACACTGGCAGTGATGAATCGATCACAGACAAACACATGAAAACAATAGAGATGGTCCTTCCCTCTGTCTTATGCTCATATATTTTGCTGATTCTAAGAGAGTACGAGAAAGGTGTACGTTTTTGCCCAGTAAAATAAAATAGATGCAATCGAGTGCGAAGATCTCGAAATATTTTAGCGACGTTGATAAACATGTTGACAACCATTCGTGTTTCTCAAATTAACAACAGTTAGCTCGCAAAGACATTGATACCGCGGTATTGTTTCGCTGGTCGGCACTAACGAAGGAGCTTTCGAATAGATGTCCTAGACTGATTTTCTTCGATATTTGTGTGTTATTTAGTAGCCAGTGGGCTGAAACCTATATGTGGTGACCGTAGCTAGGATTCTAAGTGGTTTTTTTGTATTCCCTGTTTCCCTGTATTACTGAAGTATGTATTATGTGTGTGTTATTTACTTACTTATCTTTTTTTGTTTTTGTTTTGTTTTTTTGCTACTATTGTAACTATCACCCCTTCTAAAAAATATCATTTTATAGCTAGGCGCTGGCACGAAAACGTATGTTCATTTAGCTCCTAGACATCTTTGTTATCGTAATGCATAATTTTATGTAACAATTTCTCCTTTTCTTTTCATTAGCTATCAAAACATGTAAAATTCTCTATTTAGATTTAACAATAAAGGTTGTTGTTGTTGTTTTGATTTCAACAAGAAGACGACGAAGGTCTGTTGAAGAGTTCAGAAATACGCTTGTTATTGTCCTTATAGAAGGTTTTACATAAAAAAAAAACAGACATTGCTTGGGGAGATCTATGGTATAAAAATAAAAAAGTAGAAGCACATACCTACAAATGTTAACAGAAATCGCAAATATAGTATAGTAGTAACAGTTTTTACAAGAAGAAGGCAGGCAAATATAGTGACAGAGAATAACAAATTCACCAAGAAAGCCAAAAAAAAGTTGATAAAGGCAAAAGTTACAAGGAATTAATCTTCCCTGGCCTCTTACCTGTAAAATAGGGCGTCTACAAAGTAAAATACTTCAAAAATAGGAATAAAAATTCTCCGTTAGGATTTTCTGTGGAATGGAAAAGACCTTATTTGGCAAAAATAACAATTATAGAAAACCATAAGCAAGATGAACGCCTTTATAAAAGACTTGAAACTGAATAATAGTTGAAAATTATCAAAGCGAACGTAAAGATCAATTCTTACGCATTGATTCTCTGGAAGTACTTCACCGTAGGGCAGCCAGAATAATATACAACTTGCCCCGAGATATGCCTCCTGAGGAAGTTTACCGACATTCGAACTGGAATACTTTAAACTACTCCATAGCGTGTTTATAGGAGAAGCATCTAGGGCTCTTTCATACTTGACAAATAAACCCTGAACTGCATACAACTTCAAAAGGAGTAATAACATAATCGTCCCGCGTTTTAACTCGCAGTTTCTTAAAAACTCTATTAGCTATAGAGGCGCTATTCTTTGGAACGCTGTCTCGAGTCATTTTACAGACCAGTTTACTGTTTTTTATCGCAAAGTGAAGAAGGACTCTTATTTTACGGAACTTGATTTTAGCGCCCAGTCGGTCCAGTCCCTGCCCAGGCACTACCAAGATTTTAAATGCTTTTAACTATTTTTACGTTTTGAATGCTGTAGTCAATTTACTTAGAGGTAACTAAAGTAAATTCATTTCAACCTCGTATTTTTTTGGTAAGAATCTTACTGTATATTTTTAGAGTTTTAATTGTAGTTGTATTTTGTAAGTAATGTTAGTGTTATTTTTTATATAGTTTTATCCATTTGTAATCTTTTTTACACGACCTCACAAGCTTTGAGCTTTAAATCATATCGTCTTTATATAAAGGATATGTATGTATGTATGTATGTATGTATTCAGTTATCGATGTTATCGAATACTGTCTCTCTCAAATTCCGTCTAGACTCAAAATAACTCCTGTCTAAAGCACAATCTCACGCCATTGATCATACAGTTTTAGTCGCTCCTCTCTTACGCTTGCCTCCATTGGTTAGTTACAAACAAGCCACAATCGGCTAGTTTGAAAGAAAACGCTTCTACTCAAACTGATAACGAAAATGTGCTTATTTTAATGGAACATAAGCAGACGTGGGATATTATAGAACACTGATAAATAGTCAGCTTATCCAATTTTCAGACCTGCGGGATTTTCCGACTTTCAGGTATGCGTTAAAATGTTTACACAAATTTCTAGAGCTCAGCTCAGTATAGAGCTGCCATCAATGGTGGACTAGTTTGGTCCAACAATATGGCGGCCTGGAAATAGTCAAACAACTATATCTTA
>OZ037787.1:11318228-11330728 GCA_964035525.1 Porites cylindrica | reverse complement strand
ACTTCAAAAAATACTTGACGTCGATGGGTCGACACCTGAGCCCGCGATACGGTCAAGTGATACTGGTCAGCGGGTACCCTGTTTTGACAGCTGTCAATTGATCAAAACATTGATGTCCAATATGTGTGCATTATCAGTTTAACTAGTAAAAGTATGAGATTGAACATTGTCCGCGATCTAGTAAAACAATTAACTGGTCAGCGGACAGCTTCCAAATAAATCACGTCACCTCGATGAGTTGACACATGAGCCCGCGATATGGTCATGGGATACTGGTCAGTGGCTATCCTGTTTTGACAGCTGTCAATTGACCATATTGTGAATGTCCTAAAATGCTATATTAAAGATGTGGACTCGCCAAGACACGCCTTCCTTCCTTTTGATAGTCTCCCCTACCCCACCCGTACAATCTGTAGACTCGTACGTACGTACGTACGCTCGGTCAATCACGTGACAACCAAACGAAAAGAGGTTGACCATATTCCATGAGTATGGGGCTCTGTCCCACGTGCGCTTCGCGCGCGGGAGCCCCGCTATTATTATTATTATTAAAAATGATGAAGGCTCTTTTTTCTTTTGATTTTAGTGTATGTGGACGTCACGTGAAAACGAGAGGTCTTGGTTTTGTATTTTGTATCATTTAGTTGTCATTATACCGGGCTTAACGAAATTGTGGGTTAAAATGAGCTAATGTTATATCATGTAACAAGGAGTGATTGCACCAAATGGCGAAGCTTTCACTCCGTTACAGAATCGCGCCGAAATCACCGTTTTTAAGTGTGAACAGAAGCCATATTCGGTATGATTTTCGTGCCGGCAAAAGAGAAATCCCGTATAGTGTGAACACTGAATCTGTCGCTGAGCCATCTTGGTTTTTTTTTTTTTAATTTTTTTTTAAGTAGGTACGTTGTATGGGAACCCTTTGTTTATTTTGATTAAATGTTAGAATCATGCTGCTTTAAAACTCAGAATTTTGTCGGGACTCAGCTTGTAAATAATATCCGGTATACAGTTTTCTCCTTGCTTGTTTGTTGGTTTTTGTTTAAGAGAGTTGATTTCAAACCCTGGTTAACTATGTTTAATCTGCACTGAAACGGTTGCCTTGATTTGACAACTATGACGATACACGTTCACCTTTACAACTGAGAAAAGTCACAGTCACCATAATGCTCATTTTTCGCTCCTCGCTTTGTCAGTGTTCACTACGACTTCAGAGATATGGGTTGTTTACCATTTACCAAGAGTTTCCGGAAAATCTGTTTGGAAAGTAAATGGGACACCACTTTCTGGGTCGTTTCATAGGAAAATTGCCGGGAGTAACGGAATATGTGAAATGGTAGTCCTGTTTTTCAGGACGAAATGTTTCAGACTGTAACTGAATTCGTCTACCATTTCTCCACAGCCATCTTTGATACCAGTTTCAGGTTTTCGAGGCCCTTTCTCGGTGAATGTAACTGTCTTGTACAATTAATGCGATTCCAGGAAGAAATTTGTCAGTCCTGAATTGTTCTTACCGTTTACACAAACCGTGAAGCCACCGGTTTGCCCATGTAAAATAAAAATGGTAAACAACCGTGCTTTACGTTTACGTGACTTGCTATTATGTCCTTAACCCACCGATACCCCCCCCCCCCCCCCCCATCTTCTTTGCCCCTTCAGGACTTTTACAACTCGGACTTAAAAGGATAAAATGGCTGGCTACGCCCCTGATCATTATAAGAAAGTGTGCCTGTTTGGCTCCTTCCTGGAATGCAAGGAATGCATTATCTTAAATTTTATTAATTGTAAGAAGAACGACTACTTACGTGAAATATGTTTGTTTTTCGTTTGCTTCTGTAAACTATGTTATTGTGAAACCAAAGCTAGTGTTGTCTAACGCTTAAAATGCGACAGCTTATATTATGCTCGGATTTCAATTTTTTCTTTCACTGTCCTTCGCCGTTATTTCGCACAGTAATATCAACACTATCGTTACCAAAGAAGGTTGACTTCCTGCTCTCATCCGCTGCCGCCGAAAAACAAATTTCATGAAATTTCCCTGATTGCAACCTAAAACTGTGCATAATATATGAATATAATAAAAATACAGTAGATAAGATTTACTTTCAAAACAATGGCTAGATAAAGTTTTTTCTTGTCATATTACTCTTTGTCTTCTCCAAGACAAATTTTTCTCCGGACGCTGGCTGCTGTGCCACTGAATTCGTAAGCGATTAAGACAGCGTCCAAATTCAAACTAGGGTTACCCAAAAGAGCCGACGTTCACTGTATAAAGTTAAACCTAGTCAAAATTTTAAACGCAAAATCTTAAGTACATTCGTCATTACCTTGTAGAACCAGTTCAGAACTTTGGAGCATGAATTCTGACAGCGATCTGTGACGAGAATTAGCTGTATCAGCTTGTCTTCTGCTATCGATCTTGAGAAGTCAAACTTACATTTGGGAGCAACATGCCCAATTGAAACTCCAATGAGACAACTGCGTTCAAACGTTAGCCATAAATGTTCCTTATTTACATTCGTGCGGTGTCGAAGGGGCAAAGAGGTGACGCGAGTCATAAAGCCTTTCACATGTTTTATGTACAAGGGTGAAATAACGCAGATAAAATCAGTGACTACCACTGAGCAATTATGTTAACATCTGTCAACTATATAATAAAGTGAACTAAAAGCGGTTTACAAACAGCGTCAAAGGCAAACATGATACGAGAAACATTGCACCTTGATTTTATCGCTATCAAGAAACAATTTTCTATGCACGCGACAGCTCACAACAGATCAACGTGCGTGGACGTACAGTGTAATTGAAAGTTGACATGTGGTCACAAAAAAAACGAAACAAAACAAACAAAGACAGCATCAAAAACGAAGTCACCATCGTGGCTCTCCGCTCTCAACTACTTAACTTCTTCCAGCGGTGATCAACCAACAAAACAGCGAGTATTGAAAAAAAAATAACAGTAAATATCAAAACCTTCCCACACAGACATTCTTTAACAGGAATATGCCTCATCCAACCTTTATATCAAGAAATATGGCTTGTCCGTTCGTGCTTATGACGTACGAATTTTATATCGGTCGTACATGGCCCTTCACTTATACTAGACGTCCGCTCCTTGAAAGATCTTTTAACAATTTTCCGAATCTACGGATGATTTTCCCTCGGCGCGAGTAAGAGAGAATTCTGGTAAAGAGTTTTTTTTATCATAGCTCGTCTTACATAATGAGGTTTACTAATTTTTCAACCTTGAAAAAAGCATTTCTAGCTAATTTTCTATTTAATCAATGGACCGTTATACGTACATTTGGTCTTAAAATCGGACAATGAGTGCAGTGACTGTCGCTGTCTTTTGTCCAAGTTTGGTCGAGAAAAATGGAGAAAAAGTAGATTCGCTAAGTTACTCAGAGAAGAATTAAAAAACTGTGGCAACAATGCCGATCAGTAACCAGCAAAAAATGCTACAAAATTCGGGATGATATTATTCAATAGTATGCATCCGTGGAGTTTCGTTTAAAAGTTACAATATTTCAAATATTACGGAAAGCTCGGAAGTTACATTACTCACCGTTCGCCTTGTTAATTAACAAAAAATGGGAGCTCGAGAAGCGCATGCTTTGCTCTTCCCGCCTGGTGCGGAGTTAAAAGTTCCCCTTTACCTGAAAACGTTTTAAACTCCAAAGTTCCTCGTCTTACAGCAGAAGCCGGGGTAACACACCCAAAGGTCACCGTTTACCAAACAAACAAGTAACAACAACATTAACATAAACATGATAAACCATAGCTAGCTAGCTTAGTTCCTTAGGTCTTTGGTTAGCCTCAACCTTAACTTCTTATTTTGCATGTACTGTTCCACCTCTTGAATTGCTAGCTGTGGGCAGTGCTACTGTTATATTATCCGGTTATTAATAAAGCTTGTTGTTTGTTTGTCTTGATTATAATAAAACAAATAAATATAAGTTAAAAAATCTAGGGGCGATCAGTACTGCTTCATCTATGCAGTCATTTTAGCTATTATGTGTTGAATAGTAGAAAGTCGGATATGCTGAGATAATAAAAAAAATATAGTTGTATTCAAATTTAGATGCCACGTGTCTAACTTATCTATTTTCATTTGTTGTTTTGACGAGAATTACCTTTTTCAATATAAGAGCACTTTGCCACAATATTTCATTTTATTAGCTGTCCTGTTTTTTTATAATTGTAACTCTCACAGTGTTCACCAGATCTGTAGCCTGTATAGAAGCTTAAACAGAGAAAATAAAGGGATGTTTAAAAAAAGTGCAAAGGCTTACACTGAGAAAATAAATTCCTCCAAATACTACCGCTGGCAAAAATTCTTACTCAGAAGAAATTACTCAATACACCTCTCCCGACCCTCACCCCTTAAAAATGAAATCAGGTCCAACCCTTTATCATTGTTCATTTTATTCGTCGATATTTGGGTTTAATTATTTACTTCTTGACAGGAAAAGCACTTCCAGCCTAAAAATACATTATTTAGGTGCTTTTATAATCATATATATGTACAGCTGATAACAAACAAAAACAAAAAGATTGCTTCCCTAAGGCATTGCCATTCACATTGACTCATTGACTCACCTGATAAATAAAATGCCTGCACGCCTAATAAATAGCCTCAGTCATAATGCTTTAACGACTTTAACTATAACCGGGATGAGAAATGACCGAAGTAAATGAACAGAAAATCTTCTCAGGGAGAGTGACTTTAAACTTGTTTGAAACGTGATGTAATCCAAGCAAATGTCAAGAAACGGTAACCTTTTCACGGATATCGGAACGCGCAAATTGCTCGGGTTATCACAACATGAATTTTTAAAATACTTAGTTAGGATATTATCTTCTTCGTCAACTCCATTTTAATTATAACCCGGGGATCCTGACAACAGCGTTTTTGCGATAGCTGGGCTGTAAGTGTTGTATGTGAAGTTTAAAACAGCCCACAAGGTCCATCAGCACAAAAACTGTTCACAAGAATAATTGACAATACAGCGGTAACCATACCAACCGAATGAAGGTTTGACAACCAATGCAAAGTCACTTTTGAAATAGCCTGAGGATATATATTTTAAACAAAACAGTCACTTGATTAAATCACATTGGGATAAGTATAATATACCGAAATATCAACGTGTAAGGTAGACAAAAAGTACATTGGAGTTGGCTTGTTCTCTCCCAGCTCTGTAGTTCTTTAATACATACATCCATAAAGTTACAACGGAGGGCGATGTTTTTGGTCGCGTGATCTTTTTGTTATACTCCGGGTGTGAAGAAAGGAATGTAATTAAAACTTGACAAGGAATACGCAGACGAACTAATCTTATCTAATTATTATTTGAATATTTCTTTTACAGAGACACGACTTCATGTGATTTGCTGGAGCGATTTCTAAAAATACCTGACAAGCTTCAGAGTTTCGGTCAAACGTCTAAAATTGCAGTCGAAAGGAGCATTGTATCATAAATGTTGATTAGATAAACAAAACGAAATGAACTATTTTCGTAGCTGTCCTTCTGAAAACAACCAGACGATAACAATCATCCTTCCCCGAAAATTTCGCAGTTGAAGGGTTGCAGTTGTTTGCAAAAACAAATACGAAATCGTGTGTATCTTATACATCAATGTTTATCCCATACTCATACCAAAAACGTCGACTTAAATATCCACAATGAACTCTACGAACCCGCCCCTCAATTTAACACTTGTCAAACGAATTTCTAAGTGTTTTACCAGCGCTGCTTTAACACGACATTTAGAATCATAAGAGTTACTGAAATAAGTTTCAACTCAAGAATTTTCTTCGTTAATCGTTTTACAATTTGAAATGACTTGAATTGGGTCGTTTTTGTTACATATTATTGACAGAAAATATCACTTGAATTTCGGCTCGATACCGACGACTGCGCACAAATTGTAAATTTACCAGCAGATCAGCCCAAGGATCAAAAGAATAAATTTTGGAAACGTGACCTATTCGAGTTGACTACTTGGCTTGCTAGGCAGTCTAGTCTTCTAGCAAACATTGGCTTTTTCAGTGTTATTTGAACTTTATTTATACAGACGTGGCGACGATCGATAACCAAACAGATTATTCACAAATATTCATTTTCAATTGAAACAACCTGGTTCGTTTGCTCCATTGAAATAGCTTGGGCTAAACGTTCTCTCGTTAATATACGTACTTAACAAATACGATTAGCTATAAACTACTTCGGGGGTGTCTGCTGTAATTTTGGTCTATATGTAAAGATTGTGATAGCACTATAAATAAATACGTTTGAAGGAATGTTTTACTTTCAAGTGAGTCACGCACTGCTATGCTTTGTGCACTGCACTCTGTAGCCTGTCTTACGAAACCTTAACTTCTCACTCTTTTGAGGCCTCATTTCCCTAGAAAAGCCCAAAGGTACCGGTACATGGATGTTTGTTAAGTACTGGACTAATGAACATGCGATATTTGTTACCGACGATGTCTCTATATGTAACCGATGACTTCCTACAAGTTAAAAAGATCTACAATAGCATTGCACGAAACACCCTATACGATTTTATTGCATTTTTCTTTCGCCTCTCATGGGGTCACTGCTCTTATAATGCAAATTTCAATTACTAAGAAGCCACTGAATTTAACGTTAAGCTCTTGATTAAGACTGACACAATAAGGATAACATTGAAAAAAAATAACACTCACCTTTTCAGTTCAGCGCCAGTCTACAATCGCCTACCACAAAGAAAAACACAATAGCATGTACTTCAGATCCTTAAACACGGGATTGACGCTGCCTTTAAAGACTGTTGGTGTTTACCTTGCAGCAAATGAAGCGAGAGAGGTTTGCCAAAATGTAACCCAGCTCACCGGCGTGCGCATGAGTAGGCAAGGTCAGAGTCATCACCGAAGAGCACCGTGACATGTGCACACCCGTGGAGAGCACAAAATGATACAGTTGGAAATATCAACAACACATCTATGAACTGGTTTACATGACCTCTTAAATGACTTCTTTCGTTTGATCGCAGATTTGTATTGATTTTCTTTTTCTTCTTCGTTCCAAACCAGTTTTTAATTAATATTTCGCGACAATCCAGTGGAACCCCATTTAAAATACGGTCACAAATGGGCGAAAAAAATTCAAAATGTATAAAATGTCAGAAAGTCCACAGTAACAAACCAATGAGTGGTGCCGGATCTCCCAATTGTAGACCTGGATCAGTACAATTAAACTTGTAAGAAAAATATGAAACGGCAAACTGATCTTTACAGCAAGGCGATGAAGAAGTAAACAAAAGAATAGAACAGAAAATATATCATATTTAAACAAATTGCCCAATATTTTGGTTTGAAAACAAACCTTCTTCAGGGGCTAAAAGAAAAATGAAAATAAAACTAAAAGTTCGTTACAATAAGAATTTGAAAATGTGACAATAAAAGCAATGGATTTTAATTGGTGTAGGAGACTAGGTGGTATCATATATTTTTTTTTCTACAGAAAAATTCGGTAGTCCAGTACCTCACTTGAGCCTCTAATTTCAGTGGTCGACTAAAACAATACTGCCTTTTGTTTTCAGGGATAAGGGCATTGTTATGACACCGTTTCTGTTGTTTTCAAAGCCAATTGTGGGGTGTTACTAAACAGAGTAACGCAGTAACGAGTAACGAGTAACGGAGTAAAGGAGAAAACGAGTAACGGGATAAAAATTCAAGAGGTTAAAAAAAAAATCCTAATGGAAGAAAAAAACATAAAAATGGTAATATCCTAATAATGGCCTTTACCGATCTCGAAAAATATGTGTATTTCAAAAAGTGCTTAAAACAACGACGTCAACCCCCCCCCCCCACCCCTCCCTCCAGCAAAGTCGAAAGTATTTTCGCGCCGAAAAAGTCACCAGGCTACGGCTGTTATTTGCAATTGAATTTGCCTATCCAGCAGATAGAGTAACAAAAAGTTCCATTTATCGTTCACCTTAAAAGGTTACTTCTTACAGCCCAGGATCAGGAAGACTATTTTTAAAGTGCCGAGTTTCTGAACAATTGTCACAAATCATTGAATATGTACAACTGAACAAAACTGCATATACTGATTTTAAGTCACTGTCCATGAGTAGTACCCAGGTAGTAGCGTTAGTACCAACATCGACATCTGCATCAATAACATTGATTTCTGCGGTACACGTTGTGCTTATTGAGTTCATGAAGACAAGGTATGGGATTACCCTAAGTTTCAAGGTTTCAGTTGGAACGATTGTGATAACTAATGGATTAATCAAATTTTGTAAGAAGATTAAGGAAAGTACTTCTTATGCCGAATGCAGGTCCCTCTTCGTAGTCGCAGAACGGTAAAAACCGCCTACAAATGCCACTTCAGCTCCTAATAGGTCCTAATATAAGAGATTGATCGTGAAAGCAAGTCTAGAAGACACGATCATTCCTTTCCAGAAGGGATCATAAGTGGGAGAAGACAGAAGTGGGAACGAGGGCTCCTTTACGATTTCAAAATACAGTTAGTTGTTGTTGTCTTGGTTCAGGCGTTTCATACAACACACCAATAGATGAGTTCACGCTCGTAGTTGCATCATGGGTAATCAGGGCAAGATGGCGGGAAATTAGAAGATTTGTATTAGAATTCAAAGCCCGCTATTTCTTCTAAATTCATATATTCGCTGATTCCTCTTTGAAAAGAGTAACCTACGGGTTCAAAAAAACAATACACTGAATCTGGAGTGCAAAGAAGTCGTGATCAATTTATAGAAAACCTTGATTTTCCCATACATTTTCTGTAATTCGACAGTATCAAAATTACAATGTATGGAAAAATTGAGGTTTTCTAAATACTGATCACGGACGTCTTTGCACTCCAGATTTAGTGTATTGTTTCTTTGAACTCGTAAGTTACTCTTTTTAAAGAGAAAGCATCAAATATGTGACTTCAGGAAGAATTAGCTGGCTTTGTATTCTAATACCAATCTTCGAATTTCCCGCCCTCTTGACCTGATTACCCATGATGCAACTATGAGCGTGAACTCCTTTATATTTTTTTAAAGTTTGCCGCTATCGTGACGAGAAGCGGAAAAGTCCCTGGCAGAATTCAGCGCTGACGGGAGCGTAGCTGCCTTTAAGCCATTAAGCCCAGGCTTAACAAATTAAAATTTGGGTAAAAATGAGTTCATGTAATTGCATGTTATCAGGGCGTGAAATTGCATCTTATACAGCCTGCATGACGATCGTGCGAAATGGCACATATTTCACTAGGAAACTCTGTCGCTAGCGAACGCAATCTTGGTTTTTTAAGTTGATATGTAGGGGTCCTCTTTGCTTACTTTGATTACCTGCTAGAATCATTTGGGTTCAAAACTTGTCAATTTGGAGGATTTCAGCTCTAAAATAACACCTAGTAAACCGGCCGTTTTCTCCTGGTTTGTTCTCACTTTCTTCTTGTTTTGTTTCGTTTACATATTTTTTTTTCTGGGGACCCAGGACTTATTCGACTTAGGGAATTGGCGACCACTTTGAAATATTAAGTAGCGAAGTGGATGAAATAGAAAAAGAGTTAATTTCATGCCCTAGCAGCAACTATGTTTCGATTATTCTGCATTGATTGATGTTAAACGCAACTTCGAGAAAACCAATTTGAAATGTTTCTTTACTTTACTTTACTTTAATTGAAAATCGATCTAAAAACTAGTCTCGCTGAGCAATTCTATTTTGCCTGCCAAAATTCAAATTGCAGAGTCTTTACATCGTGAGGTTATTTTTAAACATGATTTATAATTCCCAGTTTAAACCGGTAGAAACGTTCACTATAATTAACTTTTGGAAGGTAGTATTAAGGTGAATCCCATGTTTTCGAGAGGAGTTAAAAGACATTGAAAGTTGAGCAGGAAAGGTAATAACCCCGGGAGTAATAAGCGAGCAAACTGTTTCTAAGCCTTGGCAATCGAGTAGTTAGTTGTGAACCCTAATAAGGGCCCAACAAGGTTCTATTATTTTGGTTTACCTGCAGAGCTATTTCTACTAAGAAATGAAATAATTGTGGCAATCAGAAAGAAAATCTGTACCTCACCTTCCCCCATGGTTGCTCCTCAGTTTCCTCGTGGCTTTGAGAAAAGCGATTGACCTACATCCTTCCAACCCTTTTATTTCATTGGTCCCTATTATATAACAGCCGTTAAGACAGTTGACTTGTACCGCCCCCGAAATGATCCCCAACCCTGAAATGATCCCCAAATCGACCCCGAAATGATCCCCAGTTAATTTTAGGAATGGGATGATATCCTAGAACTATGGATCGATTTAAATGAATAACATCAACTTAAGTTTGACTAATAATCTTCACTTGTCCACATTCTTTAATGACATTATTGATTTGGGATTACACTTTGAACTAGATTAAACGAAAGTATTAATTAATACACAAAGTCTAGTATATTTTTAGTAACACCATGAACTGCAACTGATAACATCAAGAAACATAACATTTTTTATTATCACTACTTAGGTGATTATAGCCCGGGTTATAGAGAAAACTGCATGGATGTTATCACATCATCATTTTTAGAATATGAAAATTCTAAAAATGATGTTAAAACTGCATGCCTTGGATATTGAATTTTAAAAAGGTGTTTTCTCACTTGTTTTAAATTTTAAAATGATGTTGAATGAGCAAAAGTAGACATAAAGGCGATTAGATGACAATAACGATAACTGAAAAGTCACATAAACTGTAGTGAAATGTTAAATGCGATTCAAGAACGTAGACGATGCAACACACTTGTAATAATTCCGTGACGGTATACCATTCCATTCCACGAATTAATTGGGGATCATTTCGGGGTCGATTTGGGGATCATTTCAGGGTTGGGGATCATTTCGGGGTCGGGATCATTTCGGGGGCTGTACAGACTTCTTCGGCGCGAAAATACCCTCGACTTTGATGGCGGGAGGAGTGGGGGTGGGGTGAGGGGGGGGGGGGGGGTTGACGTCGTTGTTTTAAGCACTTTTTGGAATACACATATTTTTCGAGATTGGTAAAGGCCATTATTAGGATGTTACAACCATTTTTATGTTTTTTTTTCTTTCATTAGGATTTATTATTTTATTTTTTTAACCTCATGAATTTTTATCCCGTTACTCGTTTTCTCGTTACTCCGTTACTCGTTACTCGTTACTGCGTTACTCTGTTTAGTAACACCCCCAATTGTGTGAGCCGTTCAGTGAGGTGCTGGTTGACGGGGTGGCCGTATTAACGAGGTATTTTTACAAGAAAATGTATGGCAAAGCGCCAAAACAAGTGGCCGTAATAACGAGGTGACCGTATTACCGAGGTGGCCGTAAGGCGGGGTTTCATTGTACGATCCTTTCCACCTCGTTGTCACGGGCAACAAAAGGAGCCCGCAACCTATTCTTGGTCAGCGACATTTTATGAACCGTATAGCGAGGTTTTTCCTGAATCTTTCCAGACCTAGTTAATCGATTAAAATCGATATGGAAATCAATCCATATCAGCGATAATAATCCCCCGATTAATAGCGATTGATATCGGAATTTGATAGAATTCGAAGTCACAGATTATTATTATCGATTATCATCGATTAACAAAATCGATAACAATTGATAGGAATCGATAGTAATCGATAACAAGCAATAGTCTTGAAGTCAATAGTAAATCCAATAGTACGTGAAAATAGGAGCGTAAAACTCGATAATGAAACAAAACAGAACTGTATCTTCTTTAAAATCAAAACAAAACTAAGCTTAATTATGTAATCAAGTTTTTGATTGAACGTACATCACACCACATGTTCGCCCGCACTTTCTAGCCAACGGCTACTGCTAGTAGCAAGGCTAAAATAACTAGTGGGGATTTTGGGGGGAATAGCCAAAATCCCCACACCCGTCAATATACGGACAGCTCATGGAAAGTGCACTTTGTACGGTATTTTAATACGCACGAGTCGTTGACGTATCAGAAATCTCACTCGTTCGCTTACTGGTTCGTACTCACCCGCTTGCTGCGCTCACTTGTTCGATTTCTGATGCTTCAACAACTCGTGCGTAAACTAAACATGTGGACCCGTTCACGGTTTTCTTTTTCTCCAACTTTTGACAAAGAGCACAAAAGCCAACACTGACTGTTGGATTGTAAACTTAACTCAACGATAAGATCAAGATGGCGACTGCCCTTTGGGCTCCCCAAACATCACAGGGCAAACAGCCCTATAACAGGAAAAACAAAATGTTACGTAACGTGTATTAGGTTCGCTAATAAAATGTTTGGTGCTCAATGTCATTCAGAACAAAGAAATCATTCTCGGTAACGCAGGGAAACACGGATGACCCGACCAATAATAAGATAATGGGAGATGTATAGTAGCTGTTTTTAGTTCTTTGTCAAACTCTTCTTGGTCATCAGGTCAGAGTTGGTCTGCAACAGGGTCTTTGTTGTTGTTTTCCTCAGCTACTTCAGTCACTGGACGAGCTCTTCATG
>OZ037787.1:11278228-11313228 GCA_964035525.1 Porites cylindrica | reverse complement strand
AACTCATGAGACAGGAGATCGGCTCCACCATCGCTTCCTCTTGTCACGAGACCCTAGACCTTAACAAGGAATCTCGCAACGCAGATAATGAGTCCCCGTTGGATATGAGTTGGTGTGTTGGCCATAACCAATCTTATTTCCAACAAAGGCGAATGGAATTAATTCTCAACCTTCACTTTCGCCCAATTTCATTTAATTTACACATGATTGTCTTTTTTTTGTGTGTGCAGGATCCGGGCTGTTAACAAGGCCAAGTTAGCTGTTTTCGCTGCTGCACTAATTTTTCTCGCAAGGTCAAACGTAGGTAAGATGGCTGGTAACCGAGATCCTAAGTTCACCTGTTATAGAAGTATCATGTATCAAAGATATGCAATTGTAAGATGTATTTCAAAAGTTTGAGAGTTTTAGGGTTGGGGTGGTAGTATAACGGTAAGTGAAATAGCAGACTTTAAGGGCGTTCCCAAAACAAACAACTTTACTTTTAAAACTGTAACCAATAGAGGCAATTGGTGTATTACATAGGAAAGCGTGTAGGTACTAAAAAATAATAAAAACAAATACTAAGTCAGGATAAAAAAACTGCACAAAGAATACAAGAGAAAAGCGAACGAAACAAACGAGATAAGATGATAGGGATTTCCTGGTTGAAACACTGACGTGGACGGACAAAAAGAAACAACTTACACTAAACTGAACCAATCCAGAGGTACGGTATCAATTGTCATAACGAATTCGCAAATCCGTCTGATCCGAAAAAAAGAAAAAACACTTTTAGTAGCTGTTTCAAACAGCTGCGGTTCGGTTGAGCGGATTCATTGTTTTCGTGTGGACAGAGAACAGATTCAAAGGAAATAAAAAGCGGTTTCAAAAATATCCGCGTACATGTAAAAAGCGTATGGACGGGGCCTAAATATAAATGTATACGGTATGTAAAACACATATCGTTTAGGAAGAAAGATAAAAAAACAAGGCTACGACAAATTGACTTAAAAGGTGCACTTAAGGCGTAAACGACACACACAAAAAAAAAACGGAAAGAAAGCGACAAAATGAAAACAACAAGAAGAAATAAATAGCGTACATCACTGGTGCTTATGTTATCAAGGAGTGTTTCCACTTTTTTCCAGTTCGCTGTTTCCGTTGCTAACATAAGCGCCAGTGATGTACGCCTGGGTTCGATACTGGGTTGCTAATCTCTTCTTTTTGTGGTAGAAACACTTTCATATCATTTAAATAAAGGTATGACTATCGTAGTTGTATTGCAATTTAAGCAATTGCGAATTAAGACCGACCAGGACCAAAACAGTGACTGCAATTAAAACTGGCAATGACCTGGACACTAGAAGAAAAAGAAGAGTGGGGGAGACCAAAGATCACCTGGAGACGTACAGTTCATAAAGAGAGAAAGGAAGAGTAATCGTTATCATGGGACGAAAAGAGAACCATAGCAGCTAACTGGGAAAAAGTGGAAACACTCTGCGGGGGCTTTAAATGCCTCAAGGAAAGAAGAGGATTGGTGAGGTGAGGTGAATTAAGCCCGAGAAAAATTTCAGGGTAATTTCAGGTTCAGGTAATTCCCAATTGCCCAAAATGCGATTAAAATTGTGATGACCATATCTTCATTTAGATTTGTGTTACCGTAGTTCACATTATCTTTTTTCTAAGTTGAAACATTATGTCATAAGTTGGTTACGTCTGCCGCCTAGAGGACAGCAGTTTCCAAAAGACCTACTCTATGGTTTTGTAACTTCGACCTTGACCCACGTTAAGAAAACTGAAAGGTCTTGTTCTTCTGTCGCTTTTTGTCGCTGTTTTAGGACAAACAGATGCAATTTCAGAAACTGTGTCAACTGTAAAGATCTTGATGTAAGGTTCTGCATCTCAGCCTTTAACTGTTCGGAATCACATTCCAGGTTTTCATCCTTAGGAATCTTGAGCTCATAAATACCAAAAAGGCTTTGACATTCCTCCATCCCCAACAAGTCTTCCTTGTCACTACTGCCACGTTTGTTCAATCCATGATTACACATTGGGTAAAAGCGAGAGTCGTCCAAGGAACGCAATATGTCTCTACATAGTAACTAAATGGGTCTTTTTCTTAGATTATGAGAAACCGTTTGACTTTCCTAGCAACGGAACTCTGAGTCATTAATAACTCGATACGTAAATTGAGATCGACTTCAATTGAACCTCCTGTGTAATCGATTGGTGTAAGTCCCCAGGTTAAAATCTAAAGAAAAAAACGCGGTGTATCGCGGAACTTAACAACAACAAAACAACAACAACTTGTTATCACCTGGTGTAAATTTAAATAGAACTGACGAATGGGGATTATATATCAATTTTGTGCATATCAAGGGAAAAAGAGATTATGATTCCTAGGTAGAAAACGACCTAGGAATATTCTACGTACAGCTTAAATACCTCCAATAGGAAGATTAAGTTTTAGCGTCTGTCTTTATTTGGAACTGTAAACGTTTGCCTAGATTTTGTGATATGAGGTTTGGGTCTTCTCCCATTATGGCTCTTGGTCTTCACCAAAAGAAAACTGCCCGCAACCCAGTAATCACAGGGTGGCTGTCTGCAGTTTACCTTATACCTGCCTTGCCCTATTTGGTTAGCACTTTTTGCTCTCGTTTATGCGTGATAGGGATTCGGTTAGCCTTTTAACATCTGGCCTTAATACTTCCTATCCACTATTACCGTTTTACCGTTGATCATCCTCGGTAACCGAGCGGAGCTTATAGGACGTGATACGCCAAATCACCTGAGTCAAAGTTTACAACAAATCTGTGAATTTAATAATTATTAATTTTGGCAAATATTTTTCTTGACTCCACGATAAGAAATAAATAATATATAAAGATATAAGGCGTTAATTTCAGGGATGACACAGATTTTGCTCTTCAATAAACGATTATATCTTGCTGGTAAACTTTACGAGGCTGTGTCTTTAAACCGTTCCGGTGCAGTCGGGGTCGAAAAATAGTTTGCCCTCAAAATTTGCCCAGCAAATCATCTTGGTTCATAAGTAAATTACACGACTTTCGCTTTGGGAAATATTTCAAAATACAGATTTTAGAGCGTTCAACTGTCAAACTGCTGAATGTCCTAAATTTGCGTCTGGCGAAAGCCGAAATTTGCAATTCTAGGTTACAGTGTAAATAGAGTGTGAACTTTGAATTTTGTTGCACTGTGTCTATAGAAAAATTAATTTACTAGCACCTATGAGAGACCATTTTGAAAGCCCAGCAAAGTTGTGTTCTCTGTTCTCGCATTCACTCAATTACCTCGGGTTAGTAAAAGGGGCTACTCTACCGACTTAGACGGAAAACCGTTATTTTTGTACCAAATCCTACGATATGATTGATTCACTTAATAAAGCTGGGCCATACAAGGTCTTCTCCTTAGTCCATCACAGTATCAGGCAATCAAAAATCAAATGGAAATTAAACAAAACAATAACAAAGTGCCCGACAATATAACAATCAAAATCCGTCAAAATTGACAGATATACAGACAGTTAAAGTCAGACAGGTTATCAAACTCGTTCCCAGGGTTCTCTCCTACCCGCCCTACGGAGCTCCGTAGGGCGGTTAGGAGAGAACCCTGGGAACGAGGTTGACAGATTATTCGTTCAAAATTAAAACTGTTCTGTTTTTAAATCAAGACGTATTTATTTATCTGTCTGACGCGAATCATCCAACTGGAAACACCCCCCTCAGACGGATAGTTCGTCTCTACTGTGAAAACGGCAAATACGTACTCAATTTTGCGACTGCGTTAGACCGCCTTTAAAATTTTCAATGGACACGATATTCGGGGATTTTATAGCACACTGATCTATTGTAGCCCTAAAAAACGCTAAAGAAAATCTGTCCAAAATTTTGTTTTAATCCCTGTTTTTGTGAAAGAAGCTTTATAAATTACAAAAAGAGCTTAGCATTTGGTTTTAACTTGATTCACATCTTTTCATGTTTTTCCACGGCAACAAATCTCTTATTTTCTGGTAATTTTACCAAACGGTTAATGTATTGAAAATGCCGCGTTCACGATCCGTTTTCTCGTTTCGGAATTCGCAAGGAAAATTCGACGTTCACAATCCGTTAACACCAGGAAAATATGCTGTTTACTTCACATTTTCCAGCAGACGGAAAACGTGGTTGAACAGTGCGCTTTCTCTCGTTAACGGTAAATTTTACCAAACGGTTAATGTAAGGAAAATATCACGTTCGTGACTCGTTTCCCACTTCGGAAAAGTCAAGGACAACTTGGCATTCACCATCAGTTAACAGGGCGAAAATATGCCGTTCGTGTCACATTTTCCAGCACATGGAAAACGGGGTTGAACAGTTCGTTTTCTCTCGTTAACCTGAAATTTTACCACACTGTTAATGTCGTGAAAATATCACGTTCCTGACTCCTTTTTCGACTTTGGGTAACACAAGGAAAACTCAACATTCACCGGCAGTAACCTGACCAGGAAAACATGCCGTTCATTTCACGTTTTCTAGCACATAAACGCGATTCAACCTGAGTGCGTTTTGCAACTCATTTTACCATCGTTATCAGCAAAGTGTAAACAGGCCGTTGACCGCCGTGTTTTCCCAAAGCGGTTTACGCGTTAAAACAGTGACCCACATTGTGTACAGTTTTCCTGCACATGCAGGCATTTCGTCTGAAATTCTGGGCTATCGAACCTCAAAGTTTTCACTTTTAAAAAAAAATAAAATGCATTGTCTAAAATAGGGTCATTGATCAATTTTAAAGACGCAAAAAGTGAAAAAATATTCTTGCCAATGCGATTATTTGTATTTTGCATCAAACATTGACAATACATTCCAGGAGGAGCCGGCTCCTGCCTCCAGATAGGCAATTTGTCTGAGAAAACCTCACCCCCTATAAATAACCATTCATGAAATGTCATTTGCAGCAATTTCTACGCAAAAGAAGGAAACGCCCCTGAAAAATGTGTTTTACATTGTCTAATACCCAAACATATCACCCGCAATGACGTCATCTTGGATGGCGGACCGTTTGTTTAAGTAAAACCCTCCTGCCCTTCGACGAAACATTGTTTTTCAAACCAAACAAATAAGAATATTTACAATAACAACATTTCAATTGTAGATAGAAAGAAACCTTTATTTTAGTAAGGTGGCTCCTTCAGTTTTTGTACAAAATAAAATAAAAACTGAATAAGAAATGGCAATAAAAAATAAAAATAGCTATAAAATGCCACAATGTTTTTCGATGAATAACGAATATTTGTTGATGTTGAAAAATGTTCAGCCTTTTCAAAATGATTATATGGAGCAGCCTATCGTTTAACGCTTTCCTGATACTGTAGTAAAACTTATGCATTTTCCAGCAGAATTATCATGGTGCCTGAATTCCCACCAGGGATGGCTCATTAAGCCGGCTGCCAACTCATTTTGAGAAGGTATCTAAAGAAAACTAAAAAAATAGTGTGACACGGCACCTTTAAGGCTTACATCAATCTACATGTAACTTGGTACTCCAAGAACATTTTCTTGATTATAAATTATTTTTCCTATTGAACAGTTGGATTGAATTCTTTGCACAGGAATAAAACAGGCAGGTCCAAACACATCAAATGAGTTGCACCATATTTCCACAGGCACTCCATATGAATAACGCTGTGGATGCAATGAATACCAATTTTTTTATTTTTTTATTTATTTTTTTTAATTTTTATTCCTCCAATTCCTACAATGGAGGACAAAAGAACTTGGGACTGTGTGAAAAAGCCCTTCCAAGCAATTGTTACGTAGAACCCTGCTCCTAAGGACAATTTTTTTGTTCGGCTTTGGGTTCATCCCGTCGTTCCCCCACTCCCCCTAGCAATGTTGTGGCCAAAAAAGCACTCATTCTCAGCCATTTTGCTCCAAATTCAACTTTGTTTGGGGTGGGAGGGGAGGGGTCGCTAGTTTTAGTAATATCATTGGAAAGGTCCCAACACTTTTGACCTCCATTGTCTGAAAACCACTTTGTTTACAAAACTAGACGTTGCCTTGTGAGCTGTTGCACAATGAATACCTTAATGCTGGAATTGATCTTTTGACGACGGTATGATATATTTTTTCAGACCAGAACAGCTATTCTTTTGCTCTAACAGTGCTGGAAATAATCACGACATTAGCCGTAACATCGATCATAATAGAGCACTTTTCTGTTATATGTTTGCAAAGTTTCTTCTTTGTCTTTGTAAAAAGCAATGTAGCGTCAGTAACACTTTGGGCTACAGTTCCAGACATGCCAAATGGTAGATATTTTATAGTATCTTGAACGTTGATGCCAAAGAAGACAGTGTAACGGAATCTCGAGGTTGCGTTACACTGAGTAGTTGAGCGCCTGTTAACATGTCTCGCATTCAGTTCTCGGCTATTTATGTGAATATATATGCCCTTGGAAATCTGATTTATCATTAAACTGTATCGAAACAGTGATAAAATGTTTGTTTGCGATGAATTATTGCTATTTCCCTGCATAAAACAGAAGCGTTGAGTGATTTACGACAGTTCTCGCCCTGTTATAGTATAAAAATAATGTTTGAAATTTTGTCTATTATTTAATTAGGGGCGAGAACTGTTAAAAGTAGCCTATTATGCTTAAGACTTTCCAGTACAAGCACGTTTTTCTCTCAGACTAGATGAGATACAATATGTGAAAGCACATAATTTGCTTATCACTGTTTCAAACGCAGGAAAATAGACTTTTTACAGGTGAGAACTGTAGGGTGAGAACTGTGAGAACTGTGGAGTAACGCAAAGTATAGAATAGGTCACGCATAGTAATTTCCGGCAATATCAGGGCAGATATGTTGGGAGCAGTCAACAGAATAATGTTGGGGAAGCAGAAGTCACAGGGAATTATGCTCACCGTTTAATTTGGCTGTTTGATCGCCCAAGTGTAAGACAATCTTCTGAAATTTGTTCATGTCTCCGCGTTCACACGTTGACGCAGAACCTACAGGGCGCACGCTAAGTATATCTGGGCCGGGCCTTACAGAATGTTACAGGTGTAGTTTGTAGGGTATAAAAAAGGTCGTATTCTGGCTTCGCTAAGAAATGCCTTTTGTGTCTTCCAAGTACATCTTCTCAGATAGTAAATATAGGTACTACCAGCATTAAATGCCTTTAAGAGCTCAATCCAAAACACGTCGTTCAAATAATGACTTAGTTCCTTTTGGGTAAACTGAATGTCCACGGCGAATACCCCCGTTTGGCAAGGTATCCTTAACTCTTTGGCGTGACAGACGGATCAGCTGCAGCGTATAGAAAGCATTTTACTAAAAAGCTACACTTTAACAGTTCTAATGGAAACGTTTTCCTATATTTTTGTAGTGAAAGATGACGAAAAATTCATTTTATCGCTGTAAATCAATTTCAGACACATGTCTGAAAACCACTTTGTTTACAAAACTAGACGTTGCCTTGTGAGCTGTTGCACAATGAATACCTTAATGCTGGAATTGATCTTTTGACGACGGTATGATATATTTTTTCAGACCAGAACAGCTATTCTTTTGCTCTAACAGTGCTGGAAATAATCACGACATTAGCCGTAACATCGATCATAATAGAGCACTTTTCTGTTATATGTTTGCAAAGTTTCTTCTTTGTCTTTGTAAAAAGCAATGTAGCGTCAGTAACACTTTGGGCTACAGTTCCAGACATGCCAAATGGTAGATATTTTATAGTATCTTGAACGTTGATGCCAAAGAAGACAGTGTAACGGAATCTCGAGGTTGCGTTACACTGAGTAGTTGAGCGCCTGTTAACATGTCTCGCATTCAGTTCTCGGCTATTTATGTGAATATATATGCCCTTGGAAATCTGATTTATCATTAAACTGTATCGAAACAGTGATAAAATGTTTGTTTGCGATGAATTATTGCTATTTCCCTGCATAAAACAGAAGCGTTGAGTGATTTACGACAGTTCTCGCCCTGTTATAGTATAAAAATAATGTTTGAAATTTTGTCTATTATTTAATTAGGGGCGAGAACTGTTAAAAGTAGCCTATTATGCTTAAGACTTTCCAGTACAAGCACGTTTTTCTCTCAGACTAGATGAGATACAATATGTGAAAGCACATAATTTGCTTATCACTGTTTCAAACGCAGGAAAATAGACTTTTTACAGGTGAGAACTGTAGGGTGAGAACTGTGAGAACTGTGGAGTAACGCAAAGTATAGAATAGGTCACGCATAGTAATTTCCGGCAATATCAGGGCAGATATGTTGGGAGCAGTCAACAGAATAATGTTGGGGAAGCAGAAGTCACAGGGAATTATGCTCACCGTTTAATTTGGCTGTTTGATCGCCCAAGTGTAAGACAATCTTCTGAAATTTGTTCATGTCTCCGCGTTCACACGTTGACGCAGAACCTACAGGGCGCACGCTAAGTATATCTGGGCCGGGCCTTACAGAATGTTACAGGTGTAGTTTGTAGGGTATAAAAAAGGTCGTATTCTGGCTTCGCTAAGAAATGCCTTTTGTGTCTTCCAAGTACATCTTCTCAGATAGTAAATATAGGTACTACCAGCATTAAATGCCTTTAAGAGCTCAATCCAAAACACGTCGTTCAAATAATGACTTAGTTCCTTTTGGGTAAACTGAATGTCCACGGCGAATACCCCCGTTTGGCAAGGTATCCTTAACTCTTTGGCGTGACAGACGGATCAGCTGCAGCGTATAGAAAGCATTTTACTAAAAAGCTACACTTTAACAGTTCTAATGGAAACGTTTTCCTATATTTTTGTAGTGAAAGATGACGAAAAATTCATTTTATCGCTGTAAATCAATTTCAGACAATGGAGGACAAAAGAACTTGGGACTGTGTGAAAAAGCCCTTCCAAGCAATTGTTACCTAGAACCCTGCTCCTAAGGACAATTTTTTTGTTCGGCTTTGGGTTCATCCCGTCGTTCCCCCACTCCCCCTAGCAATGTTGTGGCCAAAAAAGCACTCATTCTCAGCCATTTTGCTCCAAATTCAACTTTGTTTGGGGTGGGAGGGGAGGGGTCGCTAGTTTTAGTAATATCATTGGAAAGGTCCCAACACTTTTGACCTCCATTGTCTGAAAACCACTTTGTTTACAAAACTAGACGTTGCCTTGTGAGCTGTTGCACAATGAATACCTTAATGCTGGAATTGATCTTTTGACGACGGTATGATATATTTTTTCAGACCAGAACAGCTATTCTTTTGCTCTAACAGTGCTGGAAATAATCACGACATTAGCCGTAACATCGATCATAATAGAGCACTTTTCTGTTATATGTTTGCAAAGTTTCTTCTTTGTCTTTGTAAAAAGCAATGTAGCGTCAGTAACACTTTGGGCTACAGTTCCAGACATGCCAAATGGTAGATATTTTATAGTATCTTGAACGTTGATGCCAAAGAAGACAGTGTAACGGAATCTCGAGGTTGCGTTACACTGAGTAGTTGAGCGCCTGTTAACATGTCTCGCATTCAGTTCTCGGCTATTTATGTGAATATATATGCCCTTGGAAATCTGATTTATCATTAAACTGTATCGAAACAGTGATAAAATGTTTGTTTGCGATGAATTATTGCTATTTCCCTGCATAAAACAGAAGCGTTGAGTGATTTACGACAGTTCTCGCCCTGTTATAGTATAAAAATAATGTTTGAAATTTTGTCTATTATTTAATTAGGGGCGAGAACTGTTAAAAGTAGCCTATTATGCTTAAGACTTTCCAGTACAAGCACGTTTTTCTCTCAGACTAGATGAGATACAATATGTGAAAGCACATAATTTGCTTATCACTGTTTCAAACGCAGGAAAATAGACTTTTTACAGGTGAGAACTGTAGGGTGAGAACTGTGAGAACTGTGGAGTAACGCAAAGTATAGAATAGGTCACGCATAGTAATTTCCGGCAATATCAGGGCAGATATGTTGGGAGCAGTCAACAGAATAATGTTGGGGAAGCAGAAGTCACAGGGAATTATGCTCACCGTTTAATTTGGCTGTTTGATCGCCCAAGTGTAAGACAATCTTCTGAAATTTGTTCATGTCTCCGCGTTCACACGTTGACGCAGAACCTACAGGGCGCACGCTAAGTATATCTGGGCCGGGCCTTACAGAATGTTACAGGTGTAGTTTGTAGGGTATAAAAAAGGTCGTATTCTGGCTTCGCTAAGAAATGCCTTTTGTGTCTTCCAAGTACATCTTCTCAGATAGTAAATATAGGTACTACCAGCATTAAATGCCTTTAAGAGCTCAATCCAAAACACGTCGTTCAAATAATGACTTAGTTCCTTTTGGGTAAACTGAATGTCCACGGCGAATACCCCCGTTTGGCAAGGTATCCTTAACTCTTTGGCGTGACAGACGGATCAGCTGCAGCGTATAGAAAGCATTTTACTAAAAAGCTACACTTTAACAGTTCTAATGGAAACGTTTTCCTATATTTTTGTAGTGAAAGATGACGAAAAATTCATTTTATCGCTGTAAATCAATTTCAGACAATGGAGGACAAAAGAACTTGGGACTGTGTGAAAAAGCCCTTCCAAGCAATTGTTACCTAGAACCCTGCTCCTAAGGACAATTTTTTTGTTCGGCTTTGGGTTCATCCCGTCGTTCCCCCACTCCCCCTAGCAATGTTGTGGCCAAAAAAGCACTCATTCTCAGCCATTTTGCTCCAAATTCAACTTTGTTTGGGGTGGGAGGGGAGGGGTCGCTAGTTTTAGTAATATCATTGGAAAGGTCCCAACACTTTTGACCTCCATTGTCTGAAAACCACTTTGTTTACAAAACTAGACGTTGCCTTGTGAGCTGTTGCACAATGAATACCTTAATGCTGGAATTGATCTTTTGACGACGGTATGATATATTTTTTCAGACCAGAACAGCTATTCTTTTGCTCTAACAGTGCTGGAAATAATCACGACATTAGCCGTAACATCGATCATAATAGAGCACTTTTCTGTTATATGTTTGCAAAGTTTCTTCTTTGTCTTTGTAAAAAGCAATGTAGCGTCAGTAACACTTTGGGCTACAGTTCCAGACATGCCAAATGGTAGATATTTTATAGTATCTTGAACGTTGATGCCAAAGAAGACAGTGTAACGGAATCTCGAGGTTGCGTTACACTGAGTAGTTGAGCGCCTGTTAACATGTCTCGCATTCAGTTCTCGGCTATTTATGTGAATATATATGCCCTTGGAAATCTGATTTATCATTAAACTGTATCGAAACAGTGATAAAATGTTTGTTTGCGATGAATTATTGCTATTTCCCTGCATAAAACAGAAGCGTTGAGTGATTTACGACAGTTCTCGCCCTGTTATAGTATAAAAATAATGTTTGAAATTTTGTCTATTATTTAATTAGGGGCGAGAACTGTTAAAAGTAGCCTATTATGCTTAAGACTTTCCAGTACAAGCACGTTTTTCTCTCAGACTAGATGAGATACAATATGTGAAAGCACATAATTTGCTTATCACTGTTTCAAACGCAGGAAAATAGACTTTTTACAGGTGAGAACTGTAGGGTGAGAACTGTGAGAACTGTGGAGTAACGCAAAGTATAGAATAGGTCACGCATAGTAATTTCCGGCAATATCAGGGCAGATATGTTGGGAGCAGTCAACAGAATAATGTTGGGGAAGCAGAAGTCACAGGGAATTATGCTCACCGTTTAATTTGGCTGTTTGATCGCCCAAGTGTAAGACAATCTTCTGAAATTTGTTCATGTCTCCGCGTTCACACGTTGACGCAGAACCTACAGGGCGCACGCTAAGTATATCTGGGCCGGGCCTTACAGAATGTTACAGGTGTAGTTTGTAGGGTATAAAAAAGGTCGTATTCTGGCTTCGCTAAGAAATGCCTTTTGTGTCTTCCAAGTACATCTTCTCAGATAGTAAATATAGGTACTACCAGCATTAAATGCCTTTAAGAGCTCAATCCAAAACACGTCGTTCAAATAATGACTTAGTTCCTTTTGGGTAAACTGAATGTCCACGGCGAATACCCCCGTTTGGCAAGGTATCCTTAACTCTTTGGCGTGACAGACGGATCAGCTGCAGCGTATAGAAAGCATTTTACTAAAAAGCTACACTTTAACAGTTCTAATGGAAACGTTTTCCTATATTTTTGTAGTGAAAGATGACGAAAAATTCATTTTATCGCTGTAAATCAATTTCAGACAATGGAGGACAAAAGAACTTGGGACTGTGTGAAAAAGCCCTTCCAAGCAATTGTTACCTAGAACCCTGCTCCTAAGGACAATTTTTTTGTTCGGCTTTGGGTTCATCCCGTCGTTCCCCCACTCCCCCTAGCAATGTTGTGGCCAAAAAAGCACTCATTCTCAGCCATTTTGCTCCAAATTCAACTTTGTTTGGGGTGGGAGGGGAGGGGTCGCTAGTTTTAGTAATATCATTGGAAAGGTCCCAACACTTTTGACCTCCATTGTCTGAAAACCACTTTGTTTACAAAACTAGACGTTGCCTTGTGAGCTGTTGCACAATGAATACCTTAATGCTGGAATTGATCTTTTGACGACGGTATGATATATTTTTTCAGACCAGAACAGCTATTCTTTTGCTCTAACAGTGCTGGAAATAATCACGACATTAGCCGTAACATCGATCATAATAGAGCACTTTTCTGTTATATGTTTGCAAAGTTTCTTCTTTGTCTTTGTAAAAAGCAATGTAGCGTCAGTAACACTTTGGGCTACAGTTCCAGACATGCCAAATGGTAGATATTTTATAGTATCTTGAACGTTGATGCCAAAGAAGACAGTGTAACGGAATCTCGAGGTTGCGTTACACTGAGTAGTTGAGCGCCTGTTAACATGTCTCGCATTCAGTTCTCGGCTATTTATGTGAATATATATGCCCTTGGAAATCTGATTTATCATTAAACTGTATCGAAACAGTGATAAAATGTTTGTTTGCGATGAATTATTGCTATTTCCCTGCATAAAACAGAAGCGTTGAGTGATTTACGACAGTTCTCGCCCTGTTATAGTATAAAAATAATGTTTGAAATTTTGTCTATTATTTAATTAGGGGCGAGAACTGTTAAAAGTAGCCTATTATGCTTAAGACTTTCCAGTACAAGCACGTTTTTCTCTCAGACTAGATGAGATACAATATGTGAAAGCACATAATTTGCTTATCACTGTTTCAAACGCAGGAAAATAGACTTTTTACAGGTGAGAACTGTAGGGTGAGAACTGTGAGAACTGTGGAGTAACGCAAAGTATAGAATAGGTCACGCATAGTAATTTCCGGCAATATCAGGGCAGATATGTTGGGAGCAGTCAACAGAATAATGTTGGGGAAGCAGAAGTCACAGGGAATTATGCTCACCGTTTAATTTGGCTGTTTGATCGCCCAAGTGTAAGACAATCTTCTGAAATTTGTTCATGTCTCCGCGTTCACACGTTGACGCAGAACCTACAGGGCGCACGCTAAGTATATCTGGGCCGGGCCTTACAGAATGTTACAGGTGTAGTTTGTAGGGTATAAAAAAGGTCGTATTCTGGCTTCGCTAAGAAATGCCTTTTGTGTCTTCCAAGTACATCTTCTCAGATAGTAAATATAGGTACTACCAGCATTAAATGCCTTTAAGAGCTCAATCCAAAACACGTCGTTCAAATAATGACTTAGTTCCTTTTGGGTAAACTGAATGTCCACGGCGAATACCCCCGTTTGGCAAGGTATCCTTAACTCTTTGGCGTGACAGACGGATCAGCTGCAGCGTATAGAAAGCATTTTACTAAAAAGCTACACTTTAACAGTTCTAATGGAAACGTTTTCCTATATTTTTGTAGTGAAAGATGACGAAAAATTCATTTTATCGCTGTAAATCAATTTCAGACAATGGAGGACAAAAGAACTTGGGACTGTGTGAAAAAGCCCTTCCAAGCAATTGTTACCTAGAACCCTGCTCCTAAGGACAATTTTTTTGTTCGGCTTTGGGTTCATCCCGTCGTTCCCCCACTCCCCCTAGCAATGTTGTGGCCAAAAAAGCACTCATTCTCAGCCATTTTGCTCCAAATTCAACTTTGTTTGGGGTGGGAGGGGAGGGGTCGCTAGTTTTAGTAATATCATTGGAAAGGTCCCAACACTTTTGACCTCCATTGTCTGAAAACCACTTTGTTTACAAAACTAGACGTTGCCTTGTGAGCTGTTGCACAATGAATACCTTAATGCTGGAATTGATCTTTTGACGACGGTATGATATATTTTTTCAGACCAGAACAGCTATTCTTTTGCTCTAACAGTGCTGGAAATAATCACGACATTAGCCGTAACATCGATCATAATAGAGCACTTTTCTGTTATATGTTTGCAAAGTTTCTTCTTTGTCTTTGTAAAAAGCAATGTAGCGTCAGTAACACTTTGGGCTACAGTTCCAGACATGCCAAATGGTAGATATTTTATAGTATCTTGAACGTTGATGCCAAAGAAGACAGTGTAACGGAATCTCGAGGTTGCGTTACACTGAGTAGTTGAGCGCCTGTTAACATGTCTCGCATTCAGTTCTCGGCTATTTATGTGAATATATATGCCCTTGGAAATCTGATTTATCATTAAACTGTATCGAAACAGTGATAAAATGTTTGTTTGCGATGAATTATTGCTATTTCCCTGCATAAAACAGAAGCGTTGAGTGATTTACGACAGTTCTCGCCCTGTTATAGTATAAAAATAATGTTTGAAATTTTGTCTATTATTTAATTAGGGGCGAGAACTGTTAAAAGTAGCCTATTATGCTTAAGACTTTCCAGTACAAGCACGTTTTTCTCTCAGACTAGATGAGATACAATATGTGAAAGCACATAATTTGCTTATCACTGTTTCAAACGCAGGAAAATAGACTTTTTACAGGTGAGAACTGTAGGGTGAGAACTGTGAGAACTGTGGAGTAACGCAAAGTATAGAATAGGTCACGCATAGTAATTTCCGGCAATATCAGGGCAGATATGTTGGGAGCAGTCAACAGAATAATGTTGGGGAAGCAGAAGTCACAGGGAATTATGCTCACCGTTTAATTTGGCTGTTTGATCGCCCAAGTGTAAGACAATCTTCTGAAATTTGTTCATGTCTCCGCGTTCACACGTTGACGCAGAACCTACAGGGCGCACGCTAAGTATATCTGGGCCGGGCCTTACAGAATGTTACAGGTGTAGTTTGTAGGGTATAAAAAAGGTCGTATTCTGGCTTCGCTAAGAAATGCCTTTTGTGTCTTCCAAGTACATCTTCTCAGATAGTAAATATAGGTACTACCAGCATTAAATGCCTTTAAGAGCTCAATCCAAAACACGTCGTTCAAATAATGACTTAGTTCCTTTTGGGTAAACTGAATGTCCACGGCGAATACCCCCGTTTGGCAAGGTATCCTTAACTCTTTGGCGTGACAGACGGATCAGCTGCAGCGTATAGAAAGCATTTTACTAAAAAGCTACACTTTAACAGTTCTAATGGAAACGTTTTCCTATATTTTTGTAGTGAAAGATGACGAAAAATTCATTTTATCGCTGTAAATCAATTTCAGACAATGGAGGACAAAAGAACTTGGGACTGTGTGAAAAAGCCCTTCCAAGCAATTGTTACCTAGAACCCTGCTCCTAAGGACAATTTTTTTGTTCGGCTTTGGGTTCATCCCGTCGTTCCCCCACTCCCCCTAGCAATGTTGTGGCCAAAAAAGCACTCATTCTCAGCCATTTTGCTCCAAATTCAACTTTGTTTGGGGTGGGAGGGGAGGGGTCGCTAGTTTTAGTAATATCATTGGAAAGGTCCCAACACTTTTGACCTCCATTGTCTGAAAACCACTTTGTTTACAAAACTAGACGTTGCCTTGTGAGCTGTTGCACAATGAATACCTTAATGCTGGAATTGATCTTTTGACGACGGTATGATATATTTTTTCAGACCAGAACAGCTATTCTTTTGCTCTAACAGTGCTGAAAATAATCACGACATTAGCCGTAACATCGATCATAATAGAGCACTTTTCTGTTATATGTTTGCAAAGTTTCTTCTTTGTCTTTGTAAAAAGCAATGTAGCGTCAGTAACACTTTGGGCTACAGTTCCAGACATGCCAAATGGTAGATATTTTATAGTATCTTGAACGTTGATGCCAAAGAAGACAGTGTAACGGAATCTCGAGGTTGCGTTACACTGAGTAGTTGAGCGCCTGTTAACATGTCTCGCATTCAGTTCTCGGCTATTTATGTGAATATATATGCCCTTGGAAATCTGATTTATCATTAAACTGTATCGAAACAGTGATAAAATGTTTGTTTGCGATGAATTATTGCTATTTCCCTGCATAAAACAGAAGCGTTGAGTGATTTACGACAGTTCTCGCCCTGTTATAGTATAAAAATAATGTTTGAAATTTTGTCTATTATTTAATTAGGGGCGAGAACTGTTAAAAGTAGCCTATTATGCTTAAGACTTTCCAGTACAAGCACGTTTTTCTCTCAGACTAGATGAGATACAATATGTGAAAGCACATAATTTGCTTATCACTGTTTCAAACGCAGGAAAATAGACTTTTTACAGGTGAGAACTGTAGGGTGAGAACTGTGAGAACTGTGGAGTAACGCAAAGTATAGAATAGGTCACGCATAGTAATTTCCGGCAATATCAGGGCAGATATGTTGGGAGCAGTCAACAGAATAATGTTGGGGAAGCAGAAGTCACAGGGAATTATGCTCACCGTTTAATTTGGCTGTTTGATCGCCCAAGTGTAAGACAATCTTCTGAAATTTGTTCATGTCTCCGCGTTCACACGTTGACGCAGAACCTACAGGGCGCACGCTAAGTATATCTGGGCCGGGCCTTACAGAATGTTACAGGTGTAGTTTGTAGGGTATAAAAAAGGTCGTATTCTGGCTTCGCTAAGAAATGCCTTTTGTGTCTTCCAAGTACATCTTCTCAGATAGTAAATATAGGTACTACCAGTATTAAATGCCTTTAAGAGCTCAATCCAAAACACGTCGTTCAAATAATGACTTAGTTCCTTTTGGGTAAACTGAATGTCCACGGCGAATACCCCCGTTTGGCAAGGTATCCTTAACTCTTTGGCGTGACAGACGGATCAGCTGCAGCGTATAGAAAGCATTTTACTAAAAAGCTACACTTTAACAGTTCTAATGGAAACGTTTTCCTATATTTTTGTAGTGAAAGATGACGAAAAATTCATTTTATCGCTGTAAATCAATTTCAGACGTCTGAAAACCACTTTGTTTACAAAACTAGACGTTGCCTTGTGAGCTGTTGCACAATGAATACCTTAATGCTGGAATTGATCTTTTGACGACGGTATGATATATTTTTTCAGACCAGAACAGCTATTCTTTTGCTCTAACAGTGCTGGAAATAATCACGACATTAGCCGTAACATCGATCATAATAGAGCACTTTTCTGTTATATGTTTGCAAAGTTTCTTCTTTGTCTTTGTAAAAAGCAATGTAGCGTCAGTAACACTTTGGGCTACAGTTCCAGACATGCCAAATGGTAGATATTTTATAGTATCTTGAACGTTGATGCCAAAGAAGACAGTGTAACGGAATCTCGAGGTTGCGTTACACTGAGTAGTTGAGCGCCTGTTAACATGTCTCGCATTCAGTTCTCGGCTATTTATGTGAATATATATGCCCTTGGAAATCTGATTTATCATTAAACTGTATCGAAACAGTGATAAAATGTTTGTTTGCGATGAATTATTGCTATTTCCCTGCATAAAACAGAAGCGTTGAGTGATTTACGACAGTTCTCGCCCTGTTATAGTATAAAAATAATGTTTGAAATTTTGTCTATTATTTAATTAGGGGCGAGAACTGTTAAAAGTAGCCTATTATGCTTAAGACTTTCCAGTACAAGCACGTTTTTCTCTCAGACTAGATGAGATACAATATGTGAAAGCACATAATTTGCTTATCACTGTTTCAAACGCAGGAAAATAGACTTTTTACAGGTGAGAACTGTAGGGTGAGAACTGTGAGAACTGTGGAGTAACGCAAAGTATAGAATAGGTCACGCATAGTAATTTCCGGCAATATCAGGGCAGATATGTTGGGAGCAGTCAACAGAATAATGTTGGGGAAGCAGAAGTCACAGGGAATTATGCTCACCGTTTAATTTGGCTGTTTGATCGCCCAAGTGTAAGACAATCTTCTGAAATTTGTTCATGTCTCCGCGTTCACACGTTGACGCAGAACCTACAGGGCGCACGCTAAGTATATCTGGGCCGGGCCTTACAGAATGTTACAGGTGTAGTTTGTAGGGTATAAAAAAGGTCGTATTCTGGCTTCGCTAAGAAATGCCTTTTGTGTCTTCCAAGTACATCTTCTCAGATAGTAAATATAGGTACTACCAGCATTAAATGCCTTTAAGAGCTCAATCCAAAACACGTCGTTCAAATAATGACTTAGTTCCTTTTGGGTAAACTGAATGTCCACGGCGAATACCCCCGTTTGGCAAGGTATCCTTAACTCTTTGGCGTGACAGACGGATCAGCTGCAGCGTATAGAAAGCATTTTACTAAAAAGCTACACTTTAACAGTTCTAATGGAAACGTTTTCCTATATTTTTGTAGTGAAAGATGACGAAAAATTCATTTTATCGCTGTAAATCAATTTCAGACAATGGAGGACAAAAGAACTTGGGACTGTGTGAAAAAGCCCTTCCAAGCAATTGTTACCTAGAACCCTGCTCCTAAGGACAATTTTTTTGTTCGGCTTTGGGTTCATCCCGTCGTTCCCCCACTCCCCCTAGCAATGTTGTGGCCAAAAAAGCACTCATTCTCAGCCATTTTGCTCCAAATTCAACTTTGTTTGGGGTGGGAGGGGAGGGGTCGCTAGTTTTAGTAATATCATTGGAAAGGTCCCAACACTTTTGACCTCCATTGTCTGAAAACCACTTTGTTTACAAAACTAGACGTTGCCTTGTGAGCTGTTGCACAATGAATACCTTAATGCTGGAATTGATCTTTTGACGACGGTATGATATATTTTTTCAGACCAGAACAGCTATTCTTTTGCTCTAACAGTGCTGGAAATAATCACGACATTAGCCGTAACATCGATCATAATAGAGCACTTTTCTGTTATATGTTTGCAAAGTTTCTTCTTTGTCTTTGTAAAAAGCAATGTAGCGTCAGTAACACTTTGGGCTACAGTTCCAGACATGCCAAATGGTAGATATTTTATAGTATCTTGAACGTTGATGCCAAAGAAGACAGTGTAACGGAATCTCGAGGTTGCGTTACACTGAGTAGTTGAGCGCCTGTTAACATGTCTCGCATTCAGTTCTCGGCTATTTATGTGAATATATATGCCCTTGGAAATCTGATTTATCATTAAACTGTATCGAAACAGTGATAAAATGTTTGTTTGCGATGAATTATTGCTATTTCCCTGCATAAAACAGAAGCGTTGAGTGATTTACGACAGTTCTCGCCCTGTTATAGTATAAAAATAATGTTTGAAATTTTGTCTATTATTTAATTAGGGGCGAGAACTGTTAAAAGTAGCCTATTATGCTTAAGACTTTCCAGTACAAGCACGTTTTTCTCTCAGACTAGATGAGATACAATATGTGAAAGCACATAATTTGCTTATCACTGTTTCAAACGCAGGAAAATAGACTTTTTACAGGTGAGAACTGTAGGGTGAGAACTGTGAGAACTGTGGAGTAACGCAAAGTATAGAATAGGTCACGCATAGTAATTTCCGGCAATATCAGGGCAGATATGTTGGGAGCAGTCAACAGAATAATGTTGGGGAAGCAGAAGTCACAGGGAATTATGCTCACCGTTTAATTTGGCTGTTTGATCGCCCAAGTGTAAGACAATCTTCTGAAATTTGTTCATGTCTCCGCGTTCACACGTTGACGCAGAACCTACAGGGCGCACGCTAAGTATATCTGGGCCGGGCCTTACAGAATGTTACAGGTGTAGTTTGTAGGGTATAAAAAAGGTCGTATTCTGGCTTCGCTAAGAAATGCCTTTTGTGTCTTCCAAGTACATCTTCTCAGATAGTAAATATAGGTACTACCAGCATTAAATGCCTTTAAGAGCTCAATCCAAAACACGTCGTTCAAATAATGACTTAGTTCCTTTTGGGTAAACTGAATGTCCACGGCGAATACCCCCGTTTGGCAAGGTATCCTTAACTCTTTGGCGTGACAGACGGATCAGCTGCAGCGTATAGAAAGCATTTTACTAAAAAGCTACACTTTAACAGTTCTAATGGAAACGTTTTCCTATATTTTTGTAGTGAAAGATGACGAAAAATTCATTTTATCGCTGTAAATCAATTTCAGACATGTCTGAAAACCACTTTGTTTACAAAACTAGACGTTGCCTTGTGAGCTGTTGCACAATGAATACCTTAATGCTGGAATTGATCTTTTGACGACGGTATGATATATTTTTTCAGACCAGAACAGCTATTCTTTTGCTCTAACAGTGCTGGAAATAATCACGACATTAGCCGTAACATCGATCATAATAGAGCACTTTTCTGTTATATGTTTGCAAAGTTTCTTCTTTGTCTTTGTAAAAAGCAATGTAGCGTCAGTAACACTTTGGGCTACAGTTCCAGACATGCCAAATGGTAGATATTTTATAGTATCTTGAACGTTGATGCCAAAGAAGACAGTGTAACGGAATCTCGAGGTTGCGTTACACTGAGTAGTTGAGCGCCTGTTAACATGTCTCGCATTCAGTTCTCGGCTATTTATGTGAATATATATGCCCTTGGAAATCTGATTTATCATTAAACTGTATCGAAACAGTGATAAAATGTTTGTTTGCGATGAATTATTGCTATTTCCCTGCATAAAACAGAAGCGTTGAGTGATTTACGACAGTTCTCGCCCTGTTATAGTATAAAAATAATGTTTGAAATTTTGTCTATTATTTAATTAGGGGCGAGAACTGTTAAAAGTAGCCTATTATGCTTAAGACTTTCCAGTACAAGCACGTTTTTCTCTCAGACTAGATGAGATACAATATGTGAAAGCACATAATTTGCTTATCACTGTTTCAAACGCAGGAAAATAGACTTTTTACAGGTGAGAACTGTAGGGTGAGAACTGTGAGAACTGTGGAGTAACGCAAAGTATAGAATAGGTCACGCATAGTAATTTCCGGCAATATCAGGGCAGATATGTTGGGAGCAGTCAACAGAATAATGTTGGGGAAGCAGAAGTCACAGGGAATTATGCTCACCGTTTAATTTGGCTGTTTGATCGCCCAAGTGTAAGACAATCTTCTGAAATTTGTTCATGTCTCCGCGTTCACACGTTGACGCAGAACCTACAGGGCGCACGCTAAGTATATCTGGGCCGGGCCTTACAGAATGTTACAGGTGTAGTTTGTAGGGTATAAAAAAGGTCGTATTCTGGCTTCGCTAAGAAATGCCTTTTGTGTCTTCCAAGTACATCTTCTCAGATAGTAAATATAGGTACTACCAGCATTAAATGCCTTTAAGAGCTCAATCCAAAACACGTCGTTCAAATAATGACTTAGTTCCTTTTGGGTAAACTGAATGTCCACGGCGAATACCCCCGTTTGGCAAGGTATCCTTAACTCTTTGGCGTGACAGACGGATCAGCTGCAGCGTATAGAAAGCATTTTACTAAAAAGCTACACTTTAACAGTTCTAATGGAAACGTTTTCCTATATTTTTGTAGTGAAAGATGACGAAAAATTCATTTTATCGCTGTAAATCAATTTCAGACAATGGAGGACAAAAGAACTTGGGACTGTGTGAAAAAGCCCTTCCAAGCAATTGTTACGTAGAACCCTGCTCCTAAGGACAATTTTTTTGTTCGGCTTTGGGTTCATCCCGTCGTTCCCCCACTCCCCCTAGCAATGTTGTGGCCAAAAAAGCACTCATTCTCAGCCATTTTGCTCCAAATTCAACTTTGTTTGGGGTGGGAGGGGAGGGGTCGCTAGTTTTAGTAATATCATTGGAAAGGTCCCAACACTTTTGACCTCCATTGTCTGAAAACCACTTTGTTTACAAAACTAGACGTTGCCTTGTGAGCTGTTGCACAATGAATACCTTAATGCTGGAATTGATCTTTTGACGACGGTATGATATATTTTTTCAGACCAGAACAGCTATTCTTTTGCTCTAACAGTGCTGGAAATAATCACGACATTAGCCGTAACATCGATCATAATAGAGCACTTTTCTGTTATATGTTTGCAAAGTTTCTTCTTTGTCTTTGTAAAAAGCAATGTAGCGTCAGTAACACTTTGGGCTACAGTTCCAGACATGCCAAATGGTAGATATTTTATAGTATCTTGAACGTTGATGCCAAAGAAGACAGTGTAACGGAATCTCGAGGTTGCGTTACACTGAGTAGTTGAGCGCCTGTTAACATGTCTCGCATTCAGTTCTCGGCTATTTATGTGAATATATATGCCCTTGGAAATCTGATTTATCATTAAACTGTATCGAAACAGTGATAAAATGTTTGTTTGCGATGAATTATTGCTATTTCCCTGCATAAAACAGAAGCGTTGAGTGATTTACGACAGTTCTCGCCCTGTTATAGTATAAAAATAATGTTTGAAATTTTGTCTATTATTTAATTAGGGGCGAGAACTGTTAAAAGTAGCCTATTATGCTTAAGACTTTCCAGTACAAGCACGTTTTTCTCTCAGACTAGATGAGATACAATATGTGAAAGCACATAATTTGCTTATCACTGTTTCAAACGCAGGAAAATAGACTTTTTACAGGTGAGAACTGTAGGGTGAGAACTGTGAGAACTGTGGAGTAACGCAAAGTATAGAATAGGTCACGCATAGTAATTTCCGGCAATATCAGGGCAGATATGTTGGGAGCAGTCAACAGAATAATGTTGGGGAAGCAGAAGTCACAGGGAATTATGCTCACCGTTTAATTTGGCTGTTTGATCGCCCAAGTGTAAGACAATCTTCTGAAATTTGTTCATGTCTCCGCGTTCACACGTTGACGCAGAACCTACAGGGCGCACGCTAAGTATATCTGGGCCGGGCCTTACAGAATGTTACAGGTGTAGTTTGTAGGGTATAAAAAAGGTCGTATTCTGGCTTCGCTAAGAAATGCCTTTTGTGTCTTCCAAGTACATCTTCTCAGATAGTAAATATAGGTACTACCAGCATTAAATGCCTTTAAGAGCTCAATCCAAAACACGTCGTTCAAATAATGACTTAGTTCCTTTTGGGTAAACTGAATGTCCACGGCGAATACCCCCGTTTGGCAAGGTATCCTTAACTCTTTGGCGTGACAGACGGATCAGCTGCAGCGTATAGAAAGCATTTTACTAAAAAGCTACACTTTAACAGTTCTAATGGAAACGTTTTCCTATATTTTTGTAGTGAAAGATGACGAAAAATTCATTTTATCGCTGTAAATCAATTTCAGACATGTCTGAAAACCACTTTGTTTACAAAACTAGACGTTGCCTTGTGAGCTGTTGCACAATGAATACCTTAATGCTGGAATTGATCTTTTGACGACGGTATGATATATTTTTTCAGACCAGAACAGCTATTCTTTTGCTCTAACAGTGCTGGAAATAATCACGACATTAGCCGTAACATCGATCATAATAGAGCACTTTTCTGTTATATGTTTGCAAAGTTTCTTCTTTGTCTTTGTAAAAAGCAATGTAGCGTCAGTAACACTTTGGGCTACAGTTCCAGACATGCCAAATGGTAGATATTTTATAGTATCTTGAACGTTGATGCCAAAGAAGACAGTGTAACGGAATCTCGAGGTTGCGTTACACTGAGTAGTTGAGCGCCTGTTAACATGTCTCGCATTCAGTTCTCGGCTATTTATGTGAATATATATGCCCTTGGAAATCTGATTTATCATTAAACTGTATCGAAACAGTGATAAAATGTTTGTTTGCGATGAATTATTGCTATTTCCCTGCATAAAACAGAAGCGTTGAGTGATTTACGACAGTTCTCGCCCTGTTATAGTATAAAAATAATGTTTGAAATTTTGTCTATTATTTAATTAGGGGCGAGAACTGTTAAAAGTAGCCTATTATGCTTAAGACTTTCCAGTACAAGCACGTTTTTCTCTCAGACTAGATGAGATACAATATGTGAAAGCACATAATTTGCTTATCACTGTTTCAAACGCAGGAAAATAGACTTTTTACAGGTGAGAACTGTAGGGTGAGAACTGTGAGAACTGTGGAGTAACGCAAAGTATAGAATAGGTCACGCATAGTAATTTCCGGCAATATCAGGGCAGATATGTTGGGAGCAGTCAACAGAATAATGTTGGGGAAGCAGAAGTCACAGGGAATTATGCTCACCGTTTAATTTGGCTGTTTGATCGCCCAAGTGTAAGACAATCTTCTGAAATTTGTTCATGTCTCCGCGTTCACACGTTGACGCAGAACCTACAGGGCGCACGCTAAGTATATCTGGGCCGGGCCTTACAGAATGTTACAGGTGTAGTTTGTAGGGTATAAAAAAGGTCGTATTCTGGCTTCGCTAAGAAATGCCTTTTGTGTCTTCCAAGTACATCTTCTCAGATAGTAAATATAGGTACTACCAGCATTAAATGCCTTTAAGAGCTCAATCCAAAACACGTCGTTCAAATAATGACTTAGTTCCTTTTGGGTAAACTGAATGTCCACGGCGAATACCCCCGTTTGGCAAGGTATCCTTAACTCTTTGGCGTGACAGACGGATCAGCTGCAGCGTATAGAAAGCATTTTACTAAAAAGCTACACTTTAACAGTTCTAATGGAAACGTTTTCCTATATTTTTGTAGTGAAAGATGACGAAAAATTCATTTTATCGCTGTAAATCAATTTCAGACAATGGAGGACAAAAGAACTTGGGACTGTGTGAAAAAGCCCTTCCAAGCAATTGTTACCTAGAACCCTGCTCCTAAGGACAATTTTTTTGTTCGGCTTTGGGTTCATCCCGTCGTTCCCCCACTCCCCCTAGCAATGTTGTGGCCAAAAAAGCACTCATTCTCAGCCATTTTGCTCCAAATTCAACTTTGTTTGGGGTGGGAGGGGAGGGGTCGCTAGTTTTAGTAATATCATTGGAAAGGTCCCAACACTTTTGACCTCCATTGTCTGAAAACCACTTTGTTTACAAAACTAGACGTTGCCTTGTGAGCTGTTGCACAATGAATACCTTAATGCTGGAATTGATCTTTTGACGACGGTATGATATATTTTTTCAGACCAGAACAGCTATTCTTTTGCTCTAACAGTGCTGGAAATAATCACGACATTAGCCGTAACATCGATCATAATAGAGCACTTTTCTGTTATATGTTTGCAAAGTTTCTTCTTTGTCTTTGTAAAAAGCAATGTAGCGTCAGTAACACTTTGGGCTACAGTTCCAGACATGCCAAATGGTAGATATTTTATAGTATCTTGAACGTTGATGCCAAAGAAGACAGTGTAACGGAATCTCGAGGTTGCGTTACACTGAGTAGTTGAGCGCCTGTTAACATGTCTCGCATTCAGTTCTCGGCTATTTATGTGAATATATATGCCCTTGGAAATCTGATTTATCATTAAACTGTATCGAAACAGTGATAAAATGTTTGTTTGCGATGAATTATTGCTATTTCCCTGCATAAAACAGAAGCGTTGAGTGATTTACGACAGTTCTCGCCCTGTTATAGTATAAAAATAATGTTTGAAATTTTGTCTATTATTTAATTAGGGGCGAGAACTGTTAAAAGTAGCCTATTATGCTTAAGACTTTCCAGTACAAGCACGTTTTTCTCTCAGACTAGATGAGATACAATATGTGAAAGCACATAATTTGCTTATCACTGTTTCAAACGCAGGAAAATAGACTTTTTACAGGTGAGAACTGTAGGGTGAGAACTGTGAGAACTGTGGAGTAACGCAAAGTATAGAATAGGTCACGCATAGTAATTTCCGGCAATATCAGGGCAGATATGTTGGGAGCAGTCAACAGAATAATGTTAGGGAAGCAGAAGTCACAGGGAATTATGCTCACCGTTTAATTTGGCTGTTTGATCGCCCAAGTGTAAGACAATCTTCTGAAATTTGTTCATGTCTCCGCGTTCCGGCACGTTGACGCAGAACCTACAGGGCGCACGCTAAGTATATCTGGGCCGGGCCTTACAGAATGTTACAGGTGTAGTTTGTAGGGTATAAAAAAGGTCGTATTCTGGCTTCGCTAAGAAATGCCTTTTGTGTCTTCCAAGTACATCTTCTCAGATAGTAAATATAGGTACTACCAGCATTAAATGCCTTTAAGAGCTCAATCCAAAACACGTCGTTCAAATAATGACTTAGTTCCTTTTGGGTAAACTGAATGTCCACGGCGAATACCCCCGTTTGGCAAGGTATCCTTAACTCTTTGGCGTGACAGACGGATCAGCTGCAGCGTATAGAAAGCATTTTACTAAAAAGCTACACTTTAACAGTTCTAATGGAAACGTTTTCCTATATTTTTGTAGTGAAAGATGACGAAAAATTCATTTTATCGCTGTAAATCAATTTCAGATGTCTGAAAACCACTTTGTTTACAAAACTAGACGTTGCCTTGTGAGCTGTTGCACAATGAATACCTTAATGCTGGAATTGATCTTTTGACGACGGTATGATATATTTTTTCAGACCAGAACAGCTATTCTTTTGCTCTAACAGTGCTGGAAATAATCACGACATTAGCCGTAACATCGATCATAATAGAGCACTTTTCTGTTATATGTTTGCAAAGTTTCTTCTTTGTCTTTGTAAAAAGCAATGTAGCGTCAGTAACACTTTGGGCTACAGTTCCAGACATGCCAAATGGTAGATATTTTATAGTATCTTGAACGTTGATGCCAAAGAAGACAGTGTAACGGAATCTCGAGGTTGCGTTACACTGAGTAGTTGAGCGCCTGTTAACATGTCTCGCATTCAGTTCTCGGCTATTTATGTGAATATATATGCCCTTGGAAATCTGATTTATCATTAAACTGTATCGAAACAGTGATAAAATGTTTGTTTGCGATGAATTATTGCTATTTCCCTGCATAAAACAGAAGCGTTGAGTGATTTACGACAGTTCTCGCCCTGTTATAGTATAAAAATAATGTTTGAAATTTTGTCTATTATTTAATTAGGGGCGAGAACTGTTAAAAGTAGCCTATTATGCTTAAGACTTTCCAGTACAAGCACGTTTTTCTCTCAGACTAGATGAGATACAATATGTGAAAGCACATAATTTGCTTATCACTGTTTCAAACGCAGGAAAATAGACTTTTTACAGGTGAGAACTGTAGGGTGAGAACTGTGAGAACTGTGGAGTAACGCAAAGTATAGAATAGGTCACGCATAGTAATTTCCGGCAATATCAGGGCAGATATGTTGGGAGCAGTCAACAGAATAATGTTAGGGAAGCAGAAGTCACAGGGAATTATGCTCACCGTTTAATTGGGCTGTTTGATCGCCCAAGTGTAAGACAATCTTCTGAAATTTGTTCATGTCTCCGCGTTCACACGTTGACGCAGAACCTACAGGGCGCACGCTAAGTATATCTGGGCCGGGCCTTACAGAATGTTACAGGTGTAGTTTGTAGGGTATAAAAAAGGTCGTATTCTGGCTTCGCTAAGAAATGCCTTTTGTGTCTTCCAAGTACATCTTCTCAGATAGTAAATATAGGTACTACCAGCATTAAATGCCTTTAAGAGCTCAATCCAAAACACGTCGTTCAAATAATGACTTAGTTCCTTTTGGGTAAACTGAATGTCCACGGCGAATACCCCCGTTTGGCAAGGTATCCTTAACTCTTTGGCGTGACAGACGGATCAGCTGCAGCGTATAGAAAGCATTTTACTAAAAAGCTACACTTTAACAGTTCTAATGGAAACGTTTTCCTATATTTTTGTAGTGAAAGATGACGAAAAATTCATTTTATCGCTGTAAATCAATTTCAGACAATGGAGGACAAAAGAACTTGGGACTGTGTGAAAAAGCCCTTCCAAGCAATTGTTACGTAGAACCCTGCTCCTAAGGACAATTTTTTTGTTCGGCTTTGGGTTCATCCCGTCGTTCCCCCACTCCCCCTAGCAATGTTGTGGCCAAAAAAGCACTCATTCTCAGCCATTTTGCTCCAAATTCAACTTTGTTTGGGGTGGGAGGGGAGGGGTCGCTAGTTTTAGTAATATCATTGGAAAGGTCCCAACACTTTTGACCTCCATTGTCTGAAAACCACTTTGTTTACAAAACTAGACGTTGCCTTGTGAGCTGTTGCACAATGAATACCTTAATGCTGGAATTGATCTTTTGACGACGGTATGATATATTTTTTCAGACCAGAACAGCTATTCTTTTGCTCTAACAGTGCTGGAAATAATCACGACATTAGCCGTAACATCGATCATAATAGAGCACTTTTCTGTTATATGTTTGCAAAGTTTCTTCTTTGTCTTTGTAAAAAGCAATGTAGCGTCAGTAACACTTTGGGCTACAGTTCCAGACATGCCAAATGGTAGATATTTTATAGTATCTTGAACGTTGATGCCAAAGAAGACAGTGTAACGGAATCTCGAGGTTGCGTTACACTGAGTAGTTGAGCGCCTGTTAACATGTCTCGCATTCAGTTCTCGGCTATTTATGTGAATATATATGCCCTTGGAAATCTGATTTATCATTAAACTGTATCGAAACAGTGATAAAATGTTTGTTTGCGATGAATTATTGCTATTTCCCTGCATAAAACAGAAGCGTTGAGTGATTTACGACAGTTCTCGCCCTGTTATAGTATAAAAATAATGTTTGAAATTTTGTCTATTATTTAATTAGGGGCGAGAACTGTTAAAAGTAGCCTATTATGCTTAAGACTTTCCAGTACAAGCACGTTTTTCTCTCAGACTAGATGAGATACAATATGTGAAAGCACATAATTTGCTTATCACTGTTTCAAACGCAGGAAAATAGACTTTTTACAGGTGAGAACTGTAGGGTGAGAACTGTGAGAACTGTGGAGTAACGCAAAGTATAGAATAGGTCACGCATAGTAATTTCCGGCAATATCAGGGCAGATATGTTGGGAGCAGTCAACAGAATAATGTTAGGGAAGCAGAAGTCACAGGGAATTATGCTCACCGTTTAATTTGGCTGTTTGATCGCCCAAGTGTAAGACAATCTTCTGAAATTTGTTCATGTCTCCGCGTTCCGGCACGTTGACGCAGAACCTACAGGGCGCACGCTAAGTATATCTGGGCCGGGCCTTACAGAATGTTACAGGTGTAGTTTGTAGGGTATAAAAAAGGTCGTATTCTGGCTTCGCTAAGAAATGCCTTTTGTGTCTTCCAAGTACATCTTCTCAGATAGTAAATATAGGTACTACCAGCATTAAATGCCTTTAAGAGCTCAATCCAAAACACGTCGTTCAAATAATGACTTAGTTCCTTTTGGGTAAACTGAATGTCCACGGCGAATACCCCCGTTTGGCAAGGTATCCTTAACTCTTTGGCGTGACAGACGGATCAGCTGCAGCGTATAGAAAGCATTTTACTAAAAAGCTACACTTTAACAGTTCTAATGGAAACGTTTTCCTATATTTTTGTAGTGAAAGATGACGAAAAATTCATTTTATCGCTGTAAATCAATTTCAGACAATGGAGGACAAAAGAACTTGGGACTGTGTGAAAAAGCCCTTCCAAGCAATTGTTACCTAGAACCCTGCTCCTAAGGACAATTTTTTTGTTCGGCTTTGGGTTCATCCCGTCGTTCCCCCACTCCCCCTAGCAATGTTGTGGCCAAAAAAGCACTCATTCTCAGCCATTTTGCTCCAAATTCAACTTTGTTTGGGGTGGGAGGGGAGGGGTCGCTAGTTTTAGTAATATCATTGGAAAGGTCCCAACACTTTTGACCTCCATTGTCTGAAAACCACTTTGTTTACAAAACTAGACGTTGCCTTGTGAGCTGTTGCACAATGAATACCTTAATGCTGGAATTGATCTTTTGACGACGGTATGATATATTTTTTCAGACCAGAACAGCTATTCTTTTGCTCTAACAGTGCTGGAAATAATCACGACATTAGCCGTAACATCGATCATAATAGAGCACTTTTCTGTTATATGTTTGCAAAGTTTCTTCTTTGTCTTTGTAAAAAGCAATGTAGCGTCAGTAACACTTTGGGCTACAGTTCCAGACATGCCAAATGGTAGATATTTTATAGTATCTTGAACGTTGATGCCAAAGAAGACAGTGTAACGGAATCTCGAGGTTGCGTTACACTGAGTAGTTGAGCGCCTGTTAACATGTCTCGCATTCAGTTCTCGGCTATTTATGTGAATATATATGCCCTTGGAAATCTGATTTATCATTAAACTGTATCGAAACAGTGATAAAATGTTTGTTTGCGATGAATTATTGCTATTTCCCTGCATAAAACAGAAGCGTTGAGTGATTTACGACAGTTCTCGCCCTGTTATAGTATAAAAATAATGTTTGAAATTTTGTCTATTATTTAATTAGGGGCGAGAACTGTTAAAAGTAGCCTATTATGCTTAAGACTTTCCAGTACAAGCACGTTTTTCTCTCAGACTAGATGAGATACAATATGTGAAAGCACATAATTTGCTTATCACTGTTTCAAACGCAGGAAAATAGACTTTTTACAGGTGAGAACTGTAGGGTGAGAACTGTGAGAACTGTGGAGTAACGCAAAGTATAGAATAGGTCACGCATAGTAATTTCCGGCAATATCAGGGCAGATATGTTGGGAGCAGTCAACAGAATAATGTTAGGGAAGCAGAAGTCACAGGGAATTATGCTCACCGTTTAATTTGGCTGTTTGATCGCCCAAGTGTAAGACAATCTTCTGAAATTTGTTCATGTCTCCGCGTTCCGGCACGTTGACGCAGAACCTACAGGGCGCACGCTAAGTATATCTGGGCCGGGCCTTACAGAATGTTACAGGTGTAGTTTGTAGGGTATAAAAAAGGTCGTATTCTGGCTTCGCTAAGAAATGCCTTTTGTGTCTTCCAAGTACATCTTCTCAGATAGTAAATATAGGTACTACCAGCATTAAATGCCTTTAAGAGCTCAATCCAAAACACGTCGTTCAAATAATGACTTAGTTCCTTTTGGGTAAACTGAATGTCCACGGCGAATACCCCCGTTTGGCAAGGTATCCTTAACTCTTTGGCGTGACAGACGGATCAGCTGCAGCGTATAGAAAGCATTTTACTAAAAAGCTACACTTTAACAGTTCTAATGGAAACGTTTTCCTATATTTTTGTAGTGAAAGATGACGAAAAATTCATTTTATCGCTGTAAATCAATTTCAGACAATGGAGGACAAAAGAACTTGGGACTGTGTGAAAAAGCCCTTCCAAGCAATTGTTACCTAGAACCCTGCTCCTAAGGACAATTTTTTTGTTCGGCTTTGGGTTCATCCCGTCGTTCCCCCACTCCCCCTAGCAATGTTGTGGCCAAAAAAGCACTCATTCTCAGCCATTTTGCTCCAAATTCAACTTTGTTTGGGGTGGGAGGGGAGGGGTCGCTAGTTTTAGTAATATCATTGGAAAGGTCCCAACACTTTTGACCTCCATTGTCTGAAAACCACTTTGTTTACAAAACTAGACGTTGCCTTGTGAGCTGTTGCACAATGAATACCTTAATGCTGGAATTGATCTTTTGACGACGGTATGATATATTTTTTCAGACCAGAACAGCTATTCTTTTGCTCTAACAGTGCTGGAAATAATCACGACATTAGCCGTAACATCGATCATAATAGAGCACTTTTCTGTTATATGTTTGCAAAGTTTCTTCTTTGTCTTTGTAAAAAGCAATGTAGCGTCAGTAACACTTTGGGCTACAGTTCCAGACATGCCAAATGGTAGATATTTTATAGTATCTTGAACGTTGATGCCAAAGAAGACAGTGTAACGGAATCTCGAGGTTGCGTTACACTGAGTAGTTGAGCGCCTGTTAACATGTCTCGCATTCAGTTCTCGGCTATTTATGTGAATATATATGCCCTTGGAAATCTGATTTATCATTAAACTGTATCGAAACAGTGATAAAATGTTTGTTTGCGATGAATTATTGCTATTTCCCTGCATAAAACAGAAGCGTTGAGTGATTTACGACAGTCACGCCCTGTTATAGTATAAAAATAATGTTTGAAATTTTGTCTATTATTTAATTAGGGGCGAGAACTGTTAAAAGTAGCCTATTATGCTTAAGACTTTCCAGTACAAGCACGTTTTTCTCTCAGACTAGATGAGATACAATATGTGAAAGCACATAATTTGCTTATCACTGTTTCAAACGCAGGAAAATAGACTTTTTACAGGTGAGAACTGTAGGGTGAGAACTGTGAGAACTGTGGAGTAACGCAAAGTATAGAATAGGTCACGCATAGTAATTTCCGGCAATATCAGGGCAGATATGTTGGGAGCAGTCAACAGAATAATGTTAGGGAAGCAGAAGTCACAGGGAATTATGCTCACCGTTTAATTGGGCTGTTTGATCGCCCAAGTGTAAGACAATCTTCTGAAATTTGTTCATGTCTCCGCGTTCACACGTTGACGCAGAACCTACAGGGCGCACGCTAAGTATATCTGGGCCGGGCCTTACAGAATGTTACAGGTGTAGTTTGTAGGGTATAAAAAAGGTCGTATTCTGGCTTCGCTAAGAAATGCCTTTTGTGTCTTCCAAGTACATCTTCTCAGATAGTAAATATAGGTACTACCAGCATTAAATGCCTTTAAGAGCTCAATCCAAAACACGTCGTTCAAATAATGACTTAGTTCCTTTTGGGTAAACTGAATGTCCACGGCGAATACCCCCGTTTGGCAAGGTATCCTTAACTCTTTGGCGTGACAGACGGATCAGCTGCAGCGTATAGAAAGCATTTTACTAAAAAGCTACACTTTAACAGTTCTAATGGAAACGTTTTCCTATATTTTTGTAGTGAAAGATGACGAAAAATTCATTTTATCGCTGTAAATCAATTTCAGACAATGGAGGACAAAAGAACTTGGGACTGTGTGAAAAAGCCCTTCCAAGCAATTGTTACCTAGAACCCTGCTCCTAAGGACAATTTTTTTGTTCGGCTTTGGGTTCATCCCGTCGTTCCCCCACTCCCCCTAGCAATGTTGTGGCCAAAAAAGCACTCATTCTCAGCCATTTTGCTCCAAATTCAACTTTGTTTGGGGTGGGAGGGGAGGGGTCGCTAGTTTTAGTAATATCATTGGAAAGGTCCCAACACTTTTGACCTCCATTGTCTGAAAACCACTTTGTTTACAAAACTAGACGTTGCCTTGTGAGCTGTTGCACAATGAATACCTTAATGCTGGAATTGATCTTTTGACGACGGTATGATATATTTTTTCAGACCAGAACAGCTATTCTTTTGCTCTAACAGTGCTGGAAATAATCACGACATTAGCCGTAACATCGATCATAATAGAGCACTTTTCTGTTATATGTTTGCAAAGTTTCTTCTTTGTCTTTGTAAAAAGCAATGTAGCGTCAGTAACACTTTGGGCTACAGTTCCAGACATGCCAAATGGTAGATATTTTATAGTATCTTGAACGTTGATGCCAAAGAAGACAGTGTAACGGAATCTCGAGGTTGCGTTACACTGAGTAGTTGAGCGCCTGTTAACATGTCTCGCATTCAGTTCTCGGCTATTTATGTGAATATATATGCCCTTGGAAATCTGATTTATCATTAAACTGTATCGAAACAGTGATAAAATGTTTGTTTGCGATGAATTATTGCTATTTCCCTGCATAAAACAGAAGCGTTGAGTGATTTACGACAGTTCTCGCCCTGTTATAGTATAAAAATAATGTTTGAAATTTTGTCTATTATTTAATTAGGGGCGAGAACTGTTAAAAGTAGCCTATTATGCTTAAGACTTTCCAGTACAAGCACGTTTTTCTCTCAGACTAGATGAGATACAATATGTGAAAGCACATAATTTGCTTATCACTGTTTCAAACGCAGGAAAATAGACTTTTTACAGGTGAGAACTGTAGGGTGAGAACTGTGAGAACTGTGGAGTAACGCAAAGTATAGAATAGGTCACGCATAGTAATTTCCGGCAATATCAGGGCAGATATGTTGGGAGCAGTCAACAGAATAATGTTAGGGAAGCAGAAGTCACAGGGAATTATGCTCACCGTTTAATTGGGCTGTTTGATCGCCCAAGTGTAAGACAATCTTCTGAAATTTGTTCATGTCTCCGCGTTCACACGTTGACGCAGAACCTACAGGGCGCACGCTAAGTATATCTGGGCCGGGCCTTACAGAATGTTACAGGTGTAGTTTGTAGGGTATAAAAAAGGTCGTATTCTGGCTTCGCTAAGAAATGCCTTTTGTGTCTTCCAAGTACATCTTCTCAGATAGTAAATATAGGTACTACCAGCATTAAATGCCTTTAAGAGCTCAATCCAAAACACGTCGTTCAAATAATGACTTAGTTCCTTTTGGGTAAACTGAATGTCCACGGCGAATACCCCCGTTTGGCAAGGTATCCTTAACTCTTTGGCGTGACAGACGGATCAGCTGCAGCGTATAGAAAGCATTTTACTAAAAAGCTACACTTTAACAGTTCTAATGGAAACGTTTTCCTATATTTTTGTAGTGAAAGATGACGAAAAATTCATTTTATCGCTGTAAATCAATTTCAGACGATGGAGGACAAAAGAACTTGGGACTGTGTGAAAAAGCCCTTCCAAGCAATTGTTACGTAGAACCCTGCTCCTAAGGACAATTTTTTTGTTCGGCTTTGGGTTCATCCCGTCGTTCCCCCACTCCCCCTAGCAATGTTGTGGCCAAAAAAGCACTCATTCTCAGCCATTTTGCTCCAAATTCAACTTTGTTTGGGGTGGGAGGGGAGGGGTCGCTAGTTTTAGTAATATCATTGGAAAGGTCCCAACACTTTTGACCTCCATTGTAGCTGATACATAGTTATGTAAATATAACTGAGAAAAATAATATAG
>OZ037787.1:11198228-11275728 GCA_964035525.1 Porites cylindrica | reverse complement strand
GGCTTTCTTAAGTGGTGCATGTATATTACTTACTTTATTGAAAATATGGGGGAACCTGGTATAACTTTCATTTACCTCATTGCATTTGTAAATAGAATCCCAGCTCTCTCTTCGTAGATCTAATTTGAAATTTTCATCTTCAAAACTCCGAAAGTCTCTGAATTCGAAATAATCAGGAAAAGGACTAAATTTCGGGTCATACAAAATAGTAAAGACCGGTAGATGATCCGCAATCTCAACTGCGAGGCTGCCACTTGAGCAGGAAGTCGAAATATTTGTAAAGATATGATCAATGCAGCTTTGTGAATTTTCAGTAATACGTGTTGCTTCAAAGATCAGCTGACTGAATCCTTCTGATTGTATTAAATTTATATATTCCTTAGAGACACTTGTTTTTGTTAGAGTATTTATATTAGTATCACCCATTAAAATGCATTTTTTTCTTAGAGAGAAAAACATTGTGTAGAGTTCTTTCGAGTTTGTCTAAAAATTCTGGGTTTGAAAAATTTGGGGGTTTATAAATGACACCCACAATCATATCATTAGTTTCTATCCATAGGTTTTCAATTGAGTCTATTTTGAGGTCATTTCTAATTGAGAAAGAATAAGCCTGATCTGACATACAAAGCAACCCCGCCACCTGTCGAAAAGGTGCGATTGTCATTGAGTAAAGTGTAACCTGGGATTTGAAAACGTGTATAATCAGTTTCAGAGGTGAACCATGTCTCGGAGCAACCGATAAAATCAAACTTACGTGAAATCGAATCCAGAAGATTGCACATTTGTTCGAAATGTTGTTTTAAACTTCTTGTATTTAAGTGAATAACAGAGTATTGATGTTTGACCGGTACGAGACAACTCGTTAATTTCTTCAACTGTGTAAATCCCATGATCATTTAGCAATTGTAAATTTAAATCAGGGTCAGAGGACTCTTGGGTCATTTGCATAAAGTTTTAGCTTGACGAAATTTAAAAGTAAACAAATTAAGATAAATGATAATTATAAAGCTATGTAGACATTTAAGATGGGACTTACACATAAACAAAAGTGTATACTGTTCAAACATCTCAAGCCTGATGTAGCTCACCGTCGATATAAAGCTTGCCATGATGAAATCTAGGTCTTTTCCCAGCTTCAAATGCTTCTTTCATAACAGATCTCAATTGTTTCTTCTTTTGACGGTCTTCCCATATCAAATCATCCGAAACGCGCACACCATCACGTAGATCCCTCTTCTTTTTAATGACTCTAAACCGTTCCGGACGATACAAAAACTTAGCCAAAATTGGTCTGGGAGTGCCATCATCCTTGAAGGGCCCGATCCTGTGGGCGTTCTCGATGTTTGATTGCAATTGGAGATCATTTTCTATGATATCACGGAGCTTTGCAATACAATCTTCGCCTGTTGATTCTGGGATGTTGTAAAATCTCAGATTGTAGTCCCTAGAATATCTCTCCAGGGACAACAATCTCTCGTAGGTGTCATCGATCTCTTTTGCATACTTGGTGATATCGTTCTCGATTTGGTCGATTCTTGTGTTAGCTTCATGCAGTTGTCCAGTTAATACCTCCAGCTTTGTATCCAAAGATTCCTTCAGTTTTGAAATCGAGCTGTACAGTACCGCAAATGATCCCCAACCGCAAATGATCCCGAGACCGCAAATGATCCCCAAAGTGGACCGCAAATGATCCTCGACCGCAAGTGATCCCCAAAGTCGACCGCAAATGATCCCGAAAGAAAAATAGGAATGGCTTGGACTCAAGTTAGCGGATCATCGTGTCGACTTTATTATTATTACAATGAGTCAGATTGAAAGCTAAATTTTACTTCTCAAATAAATATATGAATAAAAAAAAAATCATTCAAGAGTAAAAACGAAGTCAGGCGCCAGCTACTCAATGACTTCAGTCAATTTGCCAGAAGAATGCGCCTTAAATACATATTTCACGGTACAGATAAAGAACCTCATCCTTTCCACGTTAAGTCAGACTGGGACCCACCAGTCCAGCCCTCAGTTGCTCTTGAGACCTTCCTAGAAGAAGTCAAATTTGAGCTTGCTAGTATCAAATTGAACAGGCCGAAAGACAACCTGTCAGAGGGGGAACGAAAAGCTCTAAAAGAACTATCGCGTGACAAGAACATTGTGATAAAAAAAGCCGATAAGGGAACCACAACCGTCATAATGAACAGAACAGATAAACTTAACGAGGGTCAAGTCCAAATTGACGATATACATAACTACCGACCCTTAGAAAACCCTATGTTGTCACCACAGCCAAAAAGGTTCACCGACTGATTCAATCACTACTTCAAGAAGGCCACATAGACGACATGATGGCTAAATGGCTTTCCCTTACACCCGATCCTCCACGAATACCAGTATTTTACACACTCACAAAGATTCACAAACCGACACCTGTCGGTAGGCCTATCATATCAGGGTGTGACGGCCCTACAGAAAGAATTTCAGCTTTTGTTGACCACCTCATTCAGCCAATAGCACAAAAACAAGCCTCGTACCTCAAAGATACAACAGACTTTCTTAATTTCATCGAGAAGACTAAACTGCCTAAAAGTACAATTCTTGTCTCAATGGACGTCACCAGTCTCTACACGAACATACCCCAGGAGGAGGGTATTACCACTGTATGCGGAGCATACAAAGAATTCTATGCGGAAAACCCTCCCATTCCTACCAGGTATTTAAGAGAAATGCTAAGTCTGATTCTACAAGAAAACTCGTTCCAATTCAATGGAAAAGATTACCTTCAAACTCATGGAACAGCCATGGGAACGAAAATGGCCGTAGCTTTTGCTAACATATTTATGGCCAAAATAGAAAAAGAAATACTCAGACAAAGCACCACAAAACCAATTTTTTGGAAAAGATTCATAGATGACGTCATATCTATGTGGAACACAAGCAGAGACAAAATAGAGGATTTCCTTGTGAAGGCAAACAGTTTTTACCCAACGATCAAATTCACGGCTGAAATCTCAGAAACAGAAACCACATTCTTAGACACGAAAGTGTACAAAGGTGACAGATTCAAAAAGGAATCTATTCTTGACGTGCGAACGCATTTCAAAGCTACAGAAACCTTTCAATACACGAATTTCTATTCGTGTCACCCACCAGGCGTCACGAAAGGCTTTATAAAAGGAGAAGCGTTAAGGCTTCTGAGAACAAATTCCTTTCAATTTACTTTTGAGGAAAACATGAGTAATTTCAGAACACGCCTGCAGAATAGAGATTACCCAGCTAGAATTGTAGAAAAACACCTTTCAAAGATTAAATTCTCTGATAGAGAAATGTCGCTAGCGCAGAAAAACAAAACCGCACCTAAGAAAATACTGCCCTTTGTAACACAATACCATCCGGCTTTGCCTAACCTAAAGGACACACTCATGGGGAAATGGCACCTTATAGAAAACCAACCGCAACTGAGAGAAATCTTTAAGGAGCCCCCCATCATCTCATACCGTAAGGGAAAATCCCTAAAGGACATCCTAGTTAAAGCTAAGCTATGAAGGCTTTATTAGAATTTATTCATCCGCGAACTGCAGGAGTCGTGTAGGCTTGTCAACACTTTTATCACTATCAGTAAAGTCAATAAAGCTCTTGTTATGTAGAGGGTGCCCGGCTTTGTATTCCTCAGTAGAAAAGTTGAGCTTCTAGGCGTTAAAATAATAGAGTTTTTTTCTGCGTAACGTCCTGCCTGTCTTAAATTTTTCAAAAGACGAAACATTCTTGAAAGAAAATTGAAGCAATCGACAAAGGAAGAAGTATACGGTTAATACCATTCCTTTTCAGATTTATTCCACTTTTTTTTCGCCTTGTATAAATTGACCTGAGATGTAGCGTCCTCCTTCCCTTTTTCTTTAAATTCTTTAAAAGGTGAGAGAAAAAGTTTTCTTTTTTATTATCAGTCCTTTTTTGTAATCAGTCCCATAAAATCCATTCCATTCCTCAAGTTTTCACGGGATCATTTGCGGTCGACTTTAGGGATCACTTGCGGTCGAGGATCATTTGCGGTCCATTTTGGGGATCATTTGCGGTCTCGGGATCATTTGCGGTTGGGGATCATTTCCGGTACTGTACAGAGCTTTCATTTTTCTTGATTTGACCCTGTAGGGATTCAATGTCTCTTTGAATCTTGACTTGAGTTCCTTTCATTTCTTTTAGGTCGTCACTTATTGAACTCAACCGGTGGCGTACAAACGTCTCAAAATCCTCTTCCACAACTTCTTTTTGCTTTCCTCTTTTTGAAGACATTGTTTGTTACTTGTTTGATTAGTTTGTAAAAGAAAAAGTAAGATTTACGTAAGAAATTATATCAGGCTGGCAGAGCCAACAAAAAACGCGGCCATCATGCTCGCTGACCGCTGACCGCTTGCAATGAAAAAGGTGACCCTTGCAATGAAAAAGGTGTATCGCTTGTCTGGCAAATGAGGCTGCACTGCTTTGACTTTAACGCAGTGGCCAAAAAACAACAGTACTTGCCCAGGTCTGACATCATCAGATTCTGAGTTGCTGGCTAGAGTTCCTTCACGCCCTGCCCAGTTTGCCAAAACAAACGAATTCCTGATGGTCTGGCTTTGTTGTGATCCATACAATACAGATTCCACTTTAACTGACTTGTAAACTGGCCCCAGTGCATGCAAGTCTTCACTGTCTAATGCTTAATCTTTCATTGCTGACATTACTACAACATTCTCATTTGCTGTCCAATAGCATGACTGTAAGTCTTTCACTGATAAATCCCTATGTTGCTGGAGACTGAGGTACAGCTTGATTGGCTCTTGTGTATCCTTCACTGATCCTGAAGAATGTGTTCTCTCAAAGAATTCCATAAAGGTGTCTTGAAACAACTCCGGGTATTTAAAGTCCTTTACTTTAGTCTGCGACAAAAATTTACGCGGTTATTTGTGTGAAAAGAACGCAAGACACCATTAAACCTCTCAAAACTGACACACCAAAAAGAGTGAAATGGACCATCATCTAAAAGGCATTCTTTAAGGTGTCCATGGAGATGCATGTTGGGAGTCACCAGATCCATGCCATACAATCTCTCAATTTCTTACAGAATTCCATTAAATGTCTGTCCCCAAGTTCAATGTTATCATCTGTCAGAATTTTCTTTCCCAAAAGGTTACAAGCAAGGACAAAATGGCGCCAACACTCAGGGTGGTCTTCAGGGAGAACTCCCTTGAGGGCAAACAAAGAATAAACAACTGTCCAGTTTTTCCACTGATCTGCTGTAAAGCCCTGAAAAGCTGCAAGCAATTTTTCCAGGTATGCATCCAATATCTTGGGGTACTGTCATTGAATCAACAAGTTCTTGGATTCTCTCAAAGTCCTCATCAGATAAGAATTCATTCTTGTCATTAAGCCACACATTCTTCATCATATGTTTAGCTGTCCCAAGGTAGAGATTATGCATAAGATCCACCACAAAGTAACGTATACAGTCAAAATAGTCCTGCTCTTGTAGAACTGAGTACCTGGCACCTAAATGAGAGCAAAGTTTCTGTTGAGCTGTATAGCTAGTTTCATCCAAAGTTCTTTTTGAAGAGTGTTTATGTTCATTGGAAGTTCTAGGGATCCAATTTTCACGATCAAAGCCGCTGAAATCGAGGCCGTCTACAGAGCTAAAGGATTTCTTACAACGAGAACAACCTTGTGATGACATATGACCAAGGAAATCCTCCGATTTTCCTGGTAGCTGGGATGTCAGAAGAAACACAAATGAGGCCAACTTTTATCGGGCGGTTTAAAAAGACTGCCATGTACAGCAAATCGATGCTTACAAGCCCATGGTGCCTGTAACTCTCTCACAAGTGGTTCTAAGAAAGTGTTTGCTGTAAGCTTGGGCTCTGATGGTCCAGGAAGAATACCAGCGACAATGATGTTCTCAAACTTGTACCTTTCATGGCGGGGAAGGCTGAGGAGTACAAGAGGGTTTTCCGTAACGGTGAATGCCATATTTCTTGCCGTGGGGACGTTTCGCGAGAAGGAACGTCTGCGACTCCACGGACGGTTTTCCATACTGATGACGTAAATCAATGTTTACATGATAAATGATAATCCGGTAGTTATGGTGTTCCAGGTGCAAATTTTTTCAGTGTTGTGTTCATCTGCGAACGAGCTCCAGCAAAACTGCTTCTTCTAGAGAAGAATATATTCCTCAAACATTGACTGTTTTGTTATAGATTCATCGCGTTTAACTTTGATCTTTGACGTAGCCTTTTGTCTTTTGTCTGTCATTCGTAAACAATAGCTAGAACAATGTAACTACTCCGTCGTCCAATCAGCGCTTATGACCGGATTCCGGACAGATTTTAAGTCCTCAGTATGGAATTTTTGTCGCTGAGTCGCAAACGTTCCTCCTCGCGAAGCGTCCCCAGCGGCAAGGAGCGATGAGAAACGGCTGTTTTCGCAGGCTATGCTTTAATTTCTAACATCGTCGTTTCATTAAAAGCGATCGTGGCGAATTCGATTTCATCGGAAATGCCCATATTGATTCTCAACAATCGTCATGGTCGAGAGGTGAGCACTGGCGTAACTGGCGCACTTGCAACAACAATAAATGGATACTGAAATTTCATCTGGCGCATCGCCTTAGTCTCAGTATGTAACAGAAAACAAATCACGTTTCGATTCTTTTAAATTTTCTAATTTCTTCCATAGTTTTATGGCCCATTTTCCACGCATTGATAAAGGAAACATAATTTTTTTAAATCGTAGTATTAACAACAGGTATTTCAAGTGAAAGCAAAAAGAACAAGACGTTATTCACCTCGATACCGCTTTTGTCGGTTCCTTAAAATTCATTTTTTTCCATCTTTGCCTTTCTTTCCATCTGATGCTTTGGAAGTGATTTCGAAGACACCATTTGCATCCTTGCAAAGTATGTCAACTAAAAGTGAAAAGAGAGAAATAATATAGACGTAGTATCCTGTGTTATTTAAACCGCCCAGACGCAATAAATAAATAAGTTGTTGTGTTTGCTGTAGTTACTGATAAGAAGGATACGGACACCTGGGATTTCTCGAGTTCTCGGGAATCCTTTCGCGTTAATCTGTACATTTCCTGAGAATTCTCGAGAATTCTTGGAAATTATATTGACAAGAAAAGGACATGTTCGTGAGAATTCTTAGGAAATCCGAAGAATTTTCAGAAATTCATTTAACCGTTACTGCATAAAATTATCACATGAACTAACACATCAGGTATGGTGCAGAAAACCGCGAACTCAAAATCCTTCTAAATCGATCACTCAAATTACCACTTCCCAGGAAAAAGGATGCCAATTTTCCGTGGGTTAGGTAATACATCTTTTTTTAGCATTGACTGATGCGCATAGTTAACGATATATCGCTACAGATGAAGCAAACGATAAATCGCGCCTAGTTACAATCGGTTACACAAACAGATGGTGTGGGCCTCCTGCATTTGAACTGGTTGACCTCGATTTGCAGATCCGTTTCTCTTAATTAACCAGTCGCTGCAGTCGCGCTAAAATAATTATACGAATGGTTTGATAATCAAGCAATAAAAATCACTGCCCAGTTTTTGGGTGGTGACGTCACTACACGACATTAAGGGCTCGTCGATTCAGACGTCCCTTTCGGGAGTATGCGACTCAGAGGGATGTCTGAAATTCAGGCAAATGACATCTTTAAAAAATTCAGTAAAAACCAAAAAAAAAAAGAAACAACAACAACAACAACAACAACAAAACTAGCGCGACAAAATCCATTCGAAATCTCCAGAATTTTAACAGCAGTAAAACCGGAAACACGACTACAAGGATATTGCGCAAAAGTGTCGAATAAATAGTGAATTACGTCCGCTTGCAAAAATAATTCCTTGTGCACAAACAAGAAATAACAAGCATTCTTACTGCTTCTCCAGTGAAGCAAGCTTAGTTATTTGTAGACACAGCATTTTTTACCTACCGTACGCGTGAGGACCTTTAATGCCATCTTTTCAATACTGTCCGTCCATTTCATTTCCTTCATACCCTGGCTTCCGTCCATTTAGGCCACGAGAAATAAACGTGACTACCGTACTTTCCTGTTAACTGACGAAATTAAATCTTAACTCTCTTGATTCCATAAAATGAACTGTTCCCTAAATAAATATTATAAAAGCAGATGTGTTAATTCTAGCCGCATACCTTTATGTACAGGGTGTCAGCAAAAAATATCCAGCTGATCAACAAGACCAGTCACATCGTCTCTGGTGTCGTTCAAATCAAATTTTTTCTGGTTCACTAACAGCTCCTTTAAGTGGTAGTCAGATGAATTTCTCGTCCAAGAGCTTAGTATAAAGCGGGGTAATATACTTGTACATGTGCTGAATTTCCTATTGCCTACTAACTCAGACTGTATTTCTTTAAACTCAATTTAATAAAGCTTGGTAGAATGGCTGGAAGAAGGATGGATATTACTGAGGAAAAATTAGGAACTTTAATTTTCTAAACTCTCTTTTACGTACTGTGTTACTTATTTGGGTAAGAAAAGCCAAACACAGGGGTCACAGAATTCTTTGCGGAAACTAAATCACTTTGTGAAAAAATTGCTCTTACTTACAGGATAAGGCTTCAATTCTGTTATTCTAAAAGGTATTGAAAATGATAATAATAATAATAATAATAATAATAATAATAAGAAGAAGAAGAAGAAGAAGAAGAAGAAATAGCAACTTGCTGTCTACTTAACAAAGTGAATCAAATTTCATTGTTCTGCCATGAGCACGTTGAAATAATTTGATGCTGCGTCACGGAAGAAAAATGAGAAACGTTTCCTCATCGTCTTTACATCAATCGAGTGTTCGAAAAGAAAGTTATCTATTCAAAACGATAAGAGTCACGGAAGCTTTAAAGAAGCAAATTATCTTCTTTAGCTTTCTTACTTCAAAAGCATGCGATCTATACCTGAAAAGGTTACTGACCTCGAATATGAGTTAAGTGCGCAGAAAGGGTGAGCAAAATCGATAGCTGCGAATGCCCTTGCAAAATAAAAAGACAAAATTACTCTTGTGTTTTGCTGATATAATAATAATGATAATAATAATGGTTTGTTAACAGTGTATCCACCTAGTGACTCTTCATCTGTTAAAAACTACAGTATAAAAAATGAAAAACTAAAATATACTACAAAAAAAATTGAAATCTACAATATAAAAAGCAATAATATCGGACTATAAAAGGATATTGTATAAAAAATAAAAACGTAATAGAGATTAGTAATAGTAATACAACACTATATGCAATTTACAAACTATTTACAAATGTTATTTAGTAGATAAGCATTAACTTCCCTACCGTATACTTTGAAATCGCTGCAGTTTCTAATATTTACCGGAAGGACATTAAATAACTTGGCAGCAGAGTCTTGAAAGGTCCCTCTCCATTGGTATAATTAATCTTGTTGCTGCTCCTGACCGCAAAGATCGCAGATGTTTAACTGTATCTAGTGGTACGTAAGACGGCCAGCTGGGGAAGTACAAAGCCTGGTGAACGAGTTTGAGGACGTGAAAATCTCTTCCCTGTCTTACTAATAACCACCCTATCTTAACAATATCGTTAATGTCATTTACATACCTATTCAGGACAAAACTAGCAGGTACTAGCTGGACACGTTGTAAACGTTTTAGTTGAAATTCCGGCAAAGGGTAATAGACAGTGTCACAATAGTCAAGTTTTGACAGCACCAGTGACTCCACTAAGTGCTTTCTGAGTCTCTAACCAGAAAAGTTCTCAAGTTTTCTTATTATTTGTATTGTTCCGTAACAGCTCTTGCACGTTGCTTGCACGTGCTCATTCCAATTAAGATGCTTGTGGAAATGGACACCAAGAAGCTTACTTACATTTACATATTCTAATGTACTATCTGAGATTGTAATAGCTGGTCGGTTCTTATCTAAACTACATGTGACATCTGGCTTGTGGATAGCAACATCGTCTTTGTCGTCTTCGAGTTAAGTGCTAGATAGGAGTCATTAGACCAGGAGCTTAGAAGCTGGACAGCTGTAGCTCAGGAGCTGGACAGCTGGAGTATATTGTAGTATCGTCAGCGTATTGAAATGAACCAATCGAGGAAGGGAGATGATCTTGCAGTTCGGAAACGTAGAGATTAAATATTATTGCGCCGAGGATCGACCCTTGTGGCACACCGAAACGTACGTTCACTGATTCAGATGTACGATCATCTGTACGAAATGTGACCGGTCACTCAAGTAGCTATTCAACCAGCGCAGAAACGGCTTCGAGAAACCAAGCGTTGATAACTTAGTTATAAGAACCTTATAGTTGACTGTGTCGAACGTTTTAGACAAATCGGCCAGCACCATGAGAGTAACCTCACCTTTTTTCATCGCTCTTAGCAAATTGTCGCGCATACCCATTAGCACTGTATTGGTCGAGTGTCCCTTACGAAAGCTAGAAATTGTATCGCGGAGTACTGATTCAGATTCACAAAAGGAGGTCATCTGTAGCGCCACAAGTTTCTCAAAGACTTTTGATAGTGTGGGGAGAATTGAAATAGGACGAAAGTGTTCCTCAGACTTCTGTTGATCTACTTTAGGAAATGGACTGATCCTCGCATTTTTCCACGCCTTAGGAAAAAAGTATTTCCTGATACAGTTGTTGATAATAGCTGTGAGGGGGTGAGCAATGGAATCAGCCACCACTTTAACGAATTTGACAGGGATACCGTCGGGGCCAGTAGACGTGTCAGATCTTAACAATTTCAGCACGCGCATGACCTTACCGTGGGACACTTCTCGGAGCTTGAAATTAGCAGGGCTGTCATCAGGTAGAGATTCAATTAGTTCCTCAAGACAGAAAGGTAAGTCACTACTAACAGGTAAAGTTCTCTCGGCAGTACGAGCAAAGAATGAATTTAACTTATCGGGATCCTGCCGCAAGGGTTGCTGGTTAGGTTTCAATACTGCGGTGGATAATGCGCCACATTTCATTCGGTTTATTAGAGGCTAACGCCTGCCTTGTGATAACAGTTGCGAGAATTGTGAAAGGAAATGAGTTTAAGAGTGATAATGACACTGAGACAATAGCTTTTTATATCCAGGTCCTTCCGAAAGTATGTCATCCTTCGCTTTCTTCTTATGAATTATCAATGTATAAAGTAAAGGCCTGTTTAAACGGATGCAACGTTTAAACTAACATTGTTAGACGGTGTTGGCATCAGGTTTGTTGCTCGCATCAGGTTTAAATGTTTTTCAAAAACGTACTAATATTTCATAAAGAAAGACTAAAGAAATTATTGTTTAATGAGTGTATTTATATCTGATAAGAACACAGCAAAACTTTACATCCAATTTTTTTTTTGGTCAATTGAGCGAAGCGAAATCGCCCCAGGGACGAGCGAAGCGACGTCAGTATTAGAATACACAACACAAAAACTAATACAGGGCACTTATTTAGTGAAAAAAGCGCTCAAAATAAGCACTAATTTCAAGAGTAGTAAAAATAATTAGATCAAATTTTGAATTAGCAGCCTTACTTGAGGCGACACCGCAGCGGCGTAAGGCGCGAGGAGGGGATGACCTCAGGGCTGCGAGGAGCGAAGTGACGATGGTCGGGCCGCCCTCAACCGTTGTAACACATATAATGAAAACAAATACTGTTTACACTATCCGCTTTCATTTGATGTGGCGGAGCCTGTAATCATTTCTTTAAACGACCCGTTCCAGTATACCAGCTCCTGGTATACCCTCTGATTGAACAGATTTGACAGATTATATCTCAAAGCTGGTCGTTCCTATCACTCAGAAAGATGGCGTTCTGCGTCCACGCGCGTGAAATAGAGGAATCCACGATAACTTCTGCGTTTAACGAATGTTTACTAGATTTCTCAACATAGGAGTGCTGAGGAAGGAACAGAAGACCTGCCTTGTGAAATTGGAGCGTGGAAAAGATATTTTTGTGATCCTGCCGACCGACTTCGGTCTGGCCCGAACAAAGTGGCAATAATAGAACAGTCGTAAGAAGGAGTTATCTACGTGCTCCAGTCCAGACTCCCATTATCTTTAGATCTCTTTAGAAGAACAAGCTGGAGTTTAAAACTCACTGCTTAACTGAGTAATCTTGACTGACTCACATGTTTCAAGTAGCTTCAGTTTAAGCTGCAATCAATTCTTCGAAATTTGGATCTGTGAATCACTATCCGTGAGAATTTAACATCCTACAAAAACAGTAACGAGCTGGGCCCAGCGTGACAAAACTCATTGTAGGAGACCATCACATTCAAGGACAAAACAAAATCGCTTTCAGTTGTTCAGTTACATTTTTGTACTCCAGATTGCTCACACTCGCATAAGTCGCATAAGGGATTAGCGCTGCGCGAAATAATCTCGCGAGAAATTTGAGAAAGATTCCAAGTCATTGACATCACAGTTTGAAAGCCGAAATCTAATGATCTCAAATGTGCCAAACGTGGGTGGAAGTGGGTCGTAAAAGAAATGATTGCAGGTTCTCTCTCCTTTCCTTTTCCCGCCCCGCCAACTTTCTTTCTAACCTGTTCACAGACCCTCTATTTTCTCTTCAAAATCTGTCGAGCGCGTGTGATAAATTGACCGCTCGCCGCAGACGGGTGTCTTGAAAACAAATAAAAGACTCCTAAGATCCTGAACCCCCTAAGACCCCCCACCGAATGACTCTAAACTTTTTTGATTAGGATTAGGAAACTGAGTTAATCAACTTTCAGGTCAGTCTGTCCAGTATAATGACTTAAATGGAACCTGATTCACTCAGTTTCCTAACCCTAATCAATGAACTTCAGAGTCGGCATTCGATGAGGGATCTTAAGGGGGGGCTTAGGGGTCTTTGTTTTAAAGACACCCTCACCAGACGGTCTGAACCGACGGAATGAACTTTGAACTGTTTCTATTTTCATTGTATAATCATTTACCTGTATATCATTACTTCGGCGGAGCGCGAAGTAAAGGATTCGCGACGCTCAGGAATGTATCAAAGTTGCATTTTTTTGACAGGATTGGGCAAGCAAAGTCTGTAGGTTTTCGGTTCTATTCGGCTATTTGACGAAGTGAGAGCCGAATTAGTTCGAGATATCTCGAGATCACTTCGATTTCTTTGATTTATTCTTTAACTTTTTGGAAGAAGAAAGAATTATTATTTTGGCTTTCTGGGAGAGAAAGTTGAGGGATTAGCCGATTGCGCTACTGCGATCCAAGGTAGTTTGGGAAATGAAAAATAGTTATGAAATGAGGCACTAGTTTCGGGACAAGATTGGGCGTGCAAGTTCGTGACAAAATATACATAAAAGTTATTGGAACAAGCAGCATTTTAGCATGAGGTAAAAGTCGTGTGTTGCCTACTGACTTCGTTTTTACACTTGAATGGTTTTTTTTTCATTTAGTTTTTATTCATATATTTACTTGAGAAGTAAAATTTAGCTTTTAATCTGAGTTATTGTAATAATAGTAAAATCGACACGATGATCCGCTAACTTGAGTCCAAGTCATTCTATTTTTCTTTCGGGATCATTTGCGGTCGACTTTGGGGATCACTTGCGGTCGAGGATCATTTGCGGTCCATTTTGGGGATCATTTGCGGTCTCGGGATCATTTGCGGTTGGGGATCATTTGCGGTACTGTACAGTTTAGTTTTACTCAAAGTTCAAGTCAAGTTTGTGTTGGTGGATGCTGTGTTTTAAAGTTCTGTAAAGGCTATGTTCCTTTGGTGTTAAACTTCCTTGTGTTAATCCGACATCCCTGCGTGCTGATAGTCAGTGAATAATTATCCTCAAAACAGTCGAACTCGTGACTTTGAGTTTTAGCCAATTCCATGCTCAACGTAATTGACTCCTCAGCTGACTCCTTACCCATGCCTTACATATCTTAAATCAGTACATGAGACTGCTATGCTGTTTTTGAAGCCTGATGTGACTAAGAAAAATAGAGAATTGTTTTTTTTTAGAAGGATTTGTATGGAGTCATCAGAGCATAACTGAGCTAATATCTCGGAGACAATTTGTCCCGAAATCCTAGTTTTTGGCAACTAGGCCTCTTGGATGTTGCTCTTTTCAGAATATCCTGACAAATCCCATAATGTCACAAATTAACACCTTACGCTTACCATATTTGATTTCTTACTATTCCTCTGCATTTTCAGTTAATTAGTTCCACAACCACGACGCCGAAATGTACGCTCCGTAGCGTCTTGTTCTACTTAGTATTTATAATTGTAGTTAATTATTAACCACTTATGTAAATTTTAAGTTTGAATTTAAGGAGCCGTTAAAAGATATTTTCTTTCGATATAGCTCTCGCCGTGAGGAAGGCAAATTTTGTTAGCCGCAGCCCTTTGCCGTAGTGCCAGCCCTACATTCAGTTTTGTTTCATTTTACACTTTAAGTGATCATGACGTCTGGGTACAGCATCTCTTCAGGGGCACCCAACGACAATTTTCGGAAGAATATCTGTTCGGAAGACGATTTGAGATCTAGGTTTTCGAAACATTTGTTGTAAAATTTCTTGCTTGCCTGCCTCTCCTAGGATTTTCGAACATCTAAAAAATGGGTATAATTGCCTGTTTTTAACGGATTTTTACCCTAAAAAGGTCACCTAGAATTTTCGGGAGCCTTTTTTCTGGCTGAAATTTTCGAAAAGGTGAATTTCGATCCCTATAATTTTCGGATCACTAGACTTTCAGCTAGGAAATCCGAACAGATGAAAAATTTTTAGGGGATAAAAATATGCCTATATCTACCGTTTAAATACTAAAATACGTTTAACAATGCTATGTTTAAGTGGTTTTGAACTATATTCTCGTTGGGCGGCCCCTGTCTCTTTAATTAGAGATCCGGCGAGAGGAACCTAGCCTGCAGTGCAGGCGTATTTTGGATGGGCAAAAGCTTGTTCAGTTCATGTTCGTATTGTTGTAGCCGCCATTTTTGATTTTATGATAGGGGAAGATTGGGGAGAGTAGAAATATTGACCCTTAAGAACCCTCAGGTTCCCTTATGGGTTCCCTTAGGTTAGGCGCGAGGGTGCGAGGCCCCATCACCGCTCCCTTTGACTCTCCCCATTTCCTCCTCTCTTCGGAAGCACGGCGCTTTTGCGAGCAAAAACATTCGCGCGCCCGAAAAAAACGCCTGTACTGCAGGCTAAGAGGAACCAGTCAGTTATATTAACGAGTTGCGTGGACCACTGCCTTCAAACAGTTGTTCACTGTATGATTATGAAAAGCCATAACTTTCTTATGTGGTTATTCATCATTATGTACATCATTATATCTTGTGGTTACTTCATTATGTTATGGCTTTGCATATATGATAGTTACACCACAAACCTACCCATTTACGTCATTAATGACACAGCGCGGGCTCGCACTTACAATATTGACTATATTCAACTGTAAAGCGAATGCGGAGGTAAATACCTTTCGTTTTTCGAGCAATATTTTAAGATACTGCGAGTGAAGAGTAGGGCGCCCTGCGACGTATTTTATCATCGGTTTGTTTCGATAGGTAAGTACGTTTTGTGCTGATCGATATCGAAGAGGTGGGGGAGAGATTGGTGGGTATGGCGACGTTTTTTTAAAATATCGTAATATCTGATAAAATCTCCTTTCGTTGATTTACTATTTTATTTGTTTTTGATGCTGGTGAAAATTTAGTACGAAAGTAGAAATCATTGATTGCAGTCGTTTGACCAACTATTTGCAATATTGGATGCTCTTGTTCGCGGTGCACAATTAAACTCGCTCCCCACTGACTGCCGTTATCTAAACGCCTGGAACAGGCTACCCTCTCCTCAAAAACCAAGGCTTTCAAATTCTTATTTGATCTGGAATGCACGGACACGTTTAAACAAGTTCTTAAGAACTCCTTGGTGCTTTCTGGATAAACAAATTACTTTATTCAACTAGTTATAGCTATGGCTAAGTGGAAATGTTATGAATATGGAAATGTTATGGAAATGTTATGAATATACCGTCACTTACGAAAAAAAGCTTGAACTCAATTAGATTGCATAAGCGAAAATTACCTTAAAATTAAATTTAAAACATTCCAAACAATGATGGTTAGAAGATTCCCTGCTTATAGCAGTCTCTCCCCCTCCCTGAAAGACTACATACCTCATTATTCAATGCCATGTCACACAGAGGTGCTTTTGTTTATATCAATATATACTGCATTCTCAGTTTATATCAGCCACACAAGAAATGGATATAAATTGCAAGAAATCTTAAGTTTTGTCTTTGTATCATTTCATTTCATTCATTTATTTTGCTAACAACCATTAACTGTATATTAATTTTATAATTTGCAAAACAAATATACATATATATTAAAGAGAATAGTCACTGTTCAATTTTACAAATCTTTGAAATGGTTATGGCAAGGAAGCCTATAAAGAAGCCAGGGCTTATATGGGTACTCTATTTGGATTAAGGGTACTGAATGAAAAAAATGGATTAATATAAAAATTAAAGAAAAAAAGGAAGATTAAGAAGGAACTTTTTAAGTCTTTTGCCACACAAACTGATAATTCCACTGTTTTGAATTTCATGAATTAATGAAAATCACAATAATTATATGTAGGGGCCAGTTATCTAACATTGTGGAATTTCACACTCTTTACAAACAATGGCTTGTTTCAAAGAATATGATATGAGAACTGGTTCATATTATGCATAATTATAGTGAACAAGACGCTATGGGGGCGTGTATTTGGGCATCGATGTACTGGCATGTGTGAAGTTTTTTTTGTGTGTATCAGGGAAGTGTGAGTAGTGCAGTAGCATATATTTTAGGGGTTGGTTGAGATGTGTGAAGTGGAAGCGTGGAGTTATATCGGACTTGGACTGGCAAGATGGCTGTAGTTTGTTAATCAGTGAACCTGGTTTCTCTTAGAATTTAGTATGATAGTAACAAAAAAGGTGTTGCAGTGAGGTAGTTATATTTATTTACCAGTAACGCCTACCGATTGATGGCGTAGTAGTGCTAATTTGGTATGAAGGGATAGTGTAGTTGCAGTCTGTTGAAATGAAATGGTGGTTGTGATAGATCTTATCAATAGTAAAAAACATAACTTGTACTTATTTTGAATGTTGTTAGGCTTTCTGTCTTGGATTGTTTTTCAGTTATTTTGGATAATATTTGTATGGAGAGGATATAGAGAAGAGGGTAAGAAGGTTCTAAGGGGGGGGGGGGGGACTGAAATTTTGTGTGTTTTGGGGTGACTTTGAAAAATCGTTGAGTTCAAGCGGGAGGGCATAAAATCTGGCTATAGAACTAAGGGCCTGATTACATGAGCCAAACTGGCTCACATTAAAGAGATCTCTCTACCTTAGTTAAGCGCAACAAAAATCAAATTGCAATTACATGAAAACCAAGCCAGCCCGTTTAGCTAAGATCCCAGTGGAAATTTTCCAAACAATGATGTTTGGTGGGTGGCCCAGCAAATGAACCAAGAGAGAAACAGGACAGTGAGTAACACACGGCTCATGATGCGCTTTGCTTCCAATCTCAGTACAAAAAATGGCGGCTCTGGGCTGGCCCTTTTCATGAAGTACGTGACAAAAGTCAATTCGGCAGAGCTAGCCAGCCCAGCTCTTGTGATCAGGCCTTTACTGTGAGTTGTATTGTCATGCAGTTTACACATGAAAGCTTTGGAATTTGTCACTTTTGTGGTTCGTGACTTAATCGAATTAACCCAAGGGTTTTAAAAATAACGAATGCAGTTTGCACCTGAAGAGGTTGGACTTTGCCTCCTTTTACACTTTGAATGTGAAAGAATACAACTTGTTTATGAGATCATTTTGCTCAATACGATTTTAAGAAATCACCCCCTTTCTGAAAATCTGCAATGAAATTATGGATCATTCAATGTTTACCCTTATTATCTCATGCACCATCACAGAATTTTGTGTGACATCTTCTTTGGCTTTTGATAACTGAGGGCAAATTATTTAATAGTTTGTTTCACTCAGCCTACCTTGTGTTTTTGATAAATTTGATTTCTATCAAGCCGATTTGTTTACCCTGCATTATCTGTGGGACGTATGCAATGAGGATAAATGCTGTGTTGTGACACGTTACGCAGCAGACATTCTAGTCGCGTCACTTGCCTTGTTTACGCTCACATGTATTTGCATTCCTTTTGCAACTTTCAATTAAAACAAACGATCTCAGTTATTCTATCTGGGCGATGCTCAAATAATAATGTATACGTGTAATCTATGCAAGTGTGGAGAGCACATGAAAAGTGTAATTTGATCATGGGACAATTAATGTCTGACTAGATTAAAACTGTCTACGTTTAAACTTAGCCCATGGCTCATGAATTCTTACTGTCGTCAGACATGATAAGATATCTGAACAATGCTATTATTACCAAAGGCTGTCATTTTGCATATGAATAAAAAATATAATTAACCTAGAACTGCTTTGAGCACATTTGACTTGTTCAATAAGATAGAACTTCTGCAGTACATGTACCGGTAATTAGTCTACATTTTAATGTCGCATCACTTATTCTGTGAAGCACATTTACCATCGAAGATGCATAATGTTTTAGATATTGAAACATTCACAGTAAGAACCCTAAATGACAGCTATTAGACTTCCTTGCAAAAGTTTTTTTTCTGAACATAACTTAGCTGTTAATACTAATTTACCCTTTAAGTATACACCACATTTTTTCAATCTACCATTGCAGATTAGATTTTACTGGCTATTAGGTTTCCTTGTTACATTGCTTTAAGTACTGTTACAGTCTGAATTACTGTAAACTTTGTAAATTGTAAACTAATTGTAACACTTGTGTGACAAATTTAGAAAACAATAAAAAAAGCATTGAAGAAAATACACAAATTAAACTTAAGAAGCTTAAACTCTTCTCCATAAAGTAAAATTCCAGAAATAATTGCAATGTTTACAGCCATAATCTTTCCATAGTCTAACAGTAATAAGTACTTACATACAGTATCTTTTCAGGACTTTACTTTGTCTTCACCATGGCTGATGAAGACCGTATGAGGTCAGAGATTGCAAGAATGCAAATGAGAGGAGATGAGCTGACTGATCAGGTACATGTTTTACAATTCCCTTATCAAACAGACAGATATGCTGCAGATATGCTCCTCCTATCTGCAGCATATCTGTGAAATATAGATCTGTACTGACTTATCTGTAACTTGTCTGTGAAGTATAGGAATTTTGCCTCAAATTTCTCACTGTCACAGATATGTGACAGATATTAATCAAAGCAAGTTAATACATATCTGCTAAAACATCTGCACATCATATCTGTGACAGGTATGTTGGATGCCTGATAGCTCAGTATTAATTAGTATGCCCTGAACTACTACTGTAGTAGCAGTACAGGGGGAAACTACTGTAGCTCCCCATAGCATATTAGGTGACAATAGTTAATGAATAAGTACGGCCATCATCAAGTTTTAAAGAGAATAGCTGTATGATTTATTTACATCTCAACAGCTAATGTAAATCTCAGTACAAATTTGAGAAGTGAGAACTTAAGTGTGATCACATGTGTGATCACACTTATAAATGTGTGATTTTAGTGAAATCCAACATCTTTTTTACACTTTGTCAAACTTCTTTCTTGAATTCAACAAAGTGTGATTTTAATACCTTTTTGATTAAGCACTATTATGTACATCAAAATGTTTGAGTGTTATTAAAATGCAGAGGACATTGCTTGAGGATTGTGCTGCTAAATTTTACCAGAAATACAGCCACACAAATATTGAACTTGAACATATCCCCCCCCCCCCCCCCCCCCCACTCCAACAAAAATATACAATCATTATGTTGAAGTCTGCTTTCTGCCCCTGCACGCCAGTGAACAACATTGATTCATTGGTTGAGTGAGGGGACAGGTCATTGAAGGATAGGTGTCCTGTGGGAAAGAAAGTACAAAACATATTTTGTTAAAGATTCTATAGCTACATATGCAAGTTTGAAAATATTCACCACGGGAATTTTCAGTTGAAAGGCATGATGAAACAATAAACACCTTCAGCTCTCATATGAAACTAGACGAAATAAACTGGATCGTGATTGGTGATGATCTTCTTAACTTAACAGATTTAGAGATACTCACGACAGTAGTCAGTGTCATGTAGTTGGCAGAAAAAAGTAGCTTAAATTATAGTTTTGCAAAAATTTGAAATCAAACTCTAAAATAAAGAGCATATCAGAGGTGCTTGTTACAATCTAAAAAGGAAAAGAATAGTCCTCAACTGTAACAAATACTGTACTGTTACTGTTAGATGGAAAGGTGTTTAAGGATTAAGTTTTAATATCATGAGGGCGTGCATTAAATCACTGGGTTATTAACTCGCCCCACGTAAGGGAATCTTTTAGCTCGTAGAATCCGGAATCCTTGGCATTAGAATCCCGAAAATACATCTCAAGAAATCCGGGATCCCACTAAAGATTAGAATCCAGTATCTAAGTTCCACTGAAAAACACTGAAATCTAGTACGTGGAATCCGGAATCCAAGGCGTGTAATCCAGATCCATTAGACCGTCTTGGATTCCATTAAGCTTACATGAGGTGAAAAAACCTAGATTGTTGGGTCAAGTCCTCCACAAGTTAAGTACTCTATCAATAGAGTCTCAACAGCCTATAGCTGTGCCGAAAGCGTTAAAATCCTGTGCTCAGTTCCTCGAAAATTAATTCAAGGTTTAATATTTTAGTCCAAATTTTGTGATTATTCAGTATTATGCCTTACTTGCTCCGAGATCGAGCTATAAAAATGAAAACACTTAAAACAACATGTAAGACAGTAAATACAAAAAAGAAATTTTCTATCAATGCTGTATTATGGACCTTAAACTGAAAGTGTTCATTACAAGAACTTTGCTGCTTTGTTGTCGTTTAAAACAATTTAGCTCAACTTCAAATTAATGAATGCAATCTGTTTAGTAAAAAAAATAAGAAGCAGCAGATCGGGAGAAGAAACTAAAATGTAGTTCCTTTCTAAACCTCACAAGCATCGACATCTTTCTACAAAAGAGTAAAAGATACAGAGAGAACCCATTTATCGAAAGGACAGCACTTAGTGACTTAGTTTTCAGGGTTTTCAGCTAGTCTCTGACACAGGGAACCCGAACGCTGTATTAGCTAATAGAAAATTAGATGTATTTACGCTGTATCAGCTAATAAAATAATAATATGTATTTACCTTTGTTCCTGTGTCTTTATGAGTCGTTCTGGAAGGGATATGAATCCGATCAGAGACGGTTCCCAACATTGCTGGTTATCAAATGCGTTTGCTTGTCTGGCGCGTCGTAAATTACTAAGGACGCTCAAGTTTCGTCTCACGTTTCTGATATTTTTAACTATTAATTTTCCTCTGACGGCCATGAGAAGAGACGAGATCATCTCCCAAGGAGATCGAGAGTTAATAGTTAACATGAAACGTGAGACGAAACTTGAGCGTCTTATTTATGACTCGTCAGACTATTAAAGCAAACGCATTTGATAACCAGCAATGTTAACCGTCGCTGATCGGATTCAAATCCCTTCCAAAACGACTCATAAAGACACAGGAACAAAGGAAAATGTATCTTATTATTTATTATTATTCATTCAAAATATTTCCCCAATTCTGATTGGCTAAAAGCACACGCATAATTCACCATAACCACTTACTGATGACCAAATTTTGAAGAATTTTGTGTTTAACGAGGAAATGACGTCAAAAATGCAGCCTAGTCTACAGGTTAAGGCACCGTTAACCGAGAAGACCTGGGGACGAGGTTGAGTTGTTTTCGTTCTGAAAACTAAAATGGCGGCTACTTCACTCGTTTCAAGAGTAAGAATTGAATTCGGCTTTTGTATCATATGAAGAATTATGGAGATCTCGGAAGGTGTTATCCGCCTCGGCCTCGACGAATAACACCCTCCTCGATCTCCATAATTCTTCATAAGATACTCAGCCTCATTCATTAATCGTTAAATAAGCTAATACAGCGTAAATACACCTAATTTTTTCTATTAGCTAATACAGCGTTCGGGCGCCCTGTGGTCTCTGATTATTAAAATGAAATCTTCATCGGAAATAAGGATTACAGGTCGATGTAGGTCATGTAGGGAAAAATAAAAGTCGTTGGGTTTCACGGTGACGTCATCAAGTCAAAATAGCGAGGTTTAACGAATTCTTATTTACACTAGGTTGAAGATAAACAAAAAGTAAATCTTTGTACAAATTTCCATTCCCGTAGCATGTTTCATTTCAAAAATACAGCAATTTGAACTTCCGAGTTTTCACAGTGCGTGACACCAAAATAGGAATGCTATCTCGTCTCTCCTCTTGATTTTCAGTTGTACAACCATTTCAGGTATTAGAAGATATGTTTATGCGTACGTATGCTAGTTCTCGAGCGAAAAGAAAGAGCTTTTATAGAAAAAGTGAACTCCAGATGTTTTTGTTGAGTTCCGGCGGCCATATTGATGGTGTACCAAAATGGTGCACCAATATGGCGTCTCCATACAAAGCTCTACAAAGGTGCGTGAAACGTTTTGGCAAATAACTCAGAAACTGTGGTTCACAAAGACCTGAGACTTGGACAAATTGTTTATATATTAGTCTTTTATAACATTTCATTTTCCTGGCTTCTTCCACTGGACGGTTTCCAATTTGTTTTTTTGTTGCGTGACAGTGAAAACGATTGTGATTGAACGAATGAAGAGAGTTTGGTAGCCGTGGCAGCCTCGTTCAGAAATTCGCGCCAAAACCGTGAAAACGTTCGTCAAAACACGGGTGCTAGGATCCAGTCTTTCATCGTCCCGTCCGAGTGCGGCCATCGTTCGCATCGATCTTTAAGATCCTGTAGATCTTTCAGCCCTTTGTGCATGTGCTGTTTTTTTTCTTTCCATCGGTTAAGTTAATGAACAATATGTGAGGGACAAGCATGAGATCTGAACTGAGGTCAGAGTAAAAGAAAATTGCTTGAGCTTCGTACATCACCTTGAGTTCGCAAGTAAAGATCGAAGTCATTCTCCGTTTATCGATATTTTTACCCACTGTTTTACCTGTCGTTGTACAGAAGCAGAAGCTCAATGCCGAATGGAAGAAAAAAAGTACGTCAAGGTGAGTATGTATGGCTGTATTTTTGGTCATTTTAATTACACGTAACAATTTTCTTACTTATTTTGATTTAAGCTTCAAGGCATGCACGACAAACGCAGACTGCAGACTTTCAGACTGGCACATAAACATTGTTCTAAAATGCTCTAGGGTTAATTAGGGTTAGGGTTAGGCTTAGGCTTAGGCTTAGGATTAGAGCATTTTAGAACAATGTTTACCTGCGACAGTCTGCAAGTTTGCAGTCTGCGTTTGTCGCACACCGACGGTCAGTATAACACATGGACTGCGGACTGCGGACCACGGACTGCGGACTGGGTATAAAACACGGACTAGGCTTAAGATGCAGACCACGGACTACGTTGGTTAAATTAACCTTTTATTAAAAGGAATAAGTAATTGTTTATTAATTTGTTGATTTATTTTTCAAAGACCTTTTACCTGTAATATCCTCTGTGAAGATCTTTAATTACTGGCTCATTAATTCCTATATGTTTGATGATGTTTTTACAGTAATTATTAGATGTACATGATTTGTATTGTAATAACTGTGCTCACTTCCCAAGAAGTGCATCATTTAGGAAAAACTACAACAAAACATTATATAGCCTGCGCGCAGACGAAATTAAACTCTGGTTAACTCCGTCTGCGAAACAGCGCCGAAATCCTTGTTCTGGACTTCCAGCTGTGTACCCAGATTTGAGTACGCGCCACGATTGGCCAGTTAAAAAAGGCCTTTGTTTTGTTTGTCGTGATCGCCAATCAGGTTGAAGGGGAATTCGAAACGCACTTCCGGTAATTCGTTGAGTCCGTTGGGGGTCCAGAACAAGGATCTCTGCGCTGCTTCGCAGACGGTACTAATCAGAGTTTAGTTACCGTCTGCACGCAGGCTAAACATTATAGTACCATGTTCAAAGCCTGATGTTTGCACTCCTGTTTTTTCAACTTGAATACTAAAAACATATGCATTGATTCTTGCTTTACGCGATTCTCGTCGCGCAGGAAACTAGACGCGACTGGTAACTGACTTTTGAGCGGTACTGTACATGCAACGATTGAAATTAATGTTGTAATGCAACTGTACAATTACTGAATCCACTTAAATATATTTTCATAAGCTTTGGACAAATCTGCCGTAATTTTCAGTCTGTCTACTTTGAATGCAATTATTAATGGAACGATTTCCTAAAAATGAAAATGAGCAGTTAAGTACTAAAATGCACCTATCCCGGCTAAAGTGCATAACACCAATTTAATTATTTCATTCAACTTGTTATCATTAGTATCATGGGGATTTCCAGTGAGATTTGCTTGAAAGAGTGATTTCGTTTCACCACTGCCAATGAAATCACATTTCTGTATCACACTTCTTTATCACACTTCTTTCTACACGAATCACACTTCTCAAGCATGAATTCTAAGAAATCACACAAGTGAAGTGTGATTAAAAGTGCGATTCCATGAATCACACTTCTATCACACTTTCAAAGTGTGTTTACACATATGATCACACGTTTTTTTCGGTCTGCTCCTAGCTTCTTATAAGATAAGTTGACTGGCTGGGTCAGTTATATGAAAATTGAATGGATTATTCATGATCAGCCTTCAGATGTTCATTAGTAATTTTATAGCAGTATCTGCCTGATAAATGTCTTGAGTATAAAAAGCAATACAAATTGTTTTGTTTAACACTTTTCCAGTGGATTTTAACTGATACAGTAAAGTCCCGCAACTATAAGAACCTGGATTTAATTCCAAGTTAGCCCACAAAGGTTCTTATATAAAGGGTATTAATTCTCTTCTAGACTACTATTAATTTTAATATTTTGAGAAAGCCGATCAAAATTTAGTATATTACTCCAATAGACAGTTGTAGTACTGTCTTAAATTCATTATTATTGTGTTAACCTGTGGTAAAAACATTTTAAAAACTCCCACGTGTTGCCTTCAACAAACTGCAGTGGTACGTCTTGCTGTGAATGTTTTGCTTACATTCTTAACATAGTTCCCACCCAATTGTCTTTATTTATTTGTCCACTTATAAACACATGTGCTTACCTGTGTTCTTTATCAAATGTCTTTCATCACTATTCTTTCAGGGAGGACGTTATATGGACACCCATTGATACAGACAACAGACACTTGCCTATGAACACATTTCCACTATAGAAAGAGAACCTCGCTTATGCGGACACTTCATTACCAACTTGTGTTGTAGCAAACCTTTCCTTTTTGAAGGCAACAAACCGTCAGTGAACAGCATTTTGATGTTCCCAGTGCTACCGTAAACCGGATAGAAGGATAGTATACCTCAATTTCAGATTCTTTCAAGTGATCAAACTGGTTATGCAGCGATAGTTATCTGGATGAGCTAGATTTGAGTGTGTCCGTGGATTTAGTCTGTAGAATGACGGATTTGTGAAAGTTGGGGATTGACTTAAGTAGTTAACATACACCCCTTTAATAAGGACATGTTTTATAGTCCCTTCAGTGTCTGTATTAAGGCCGGTTTGGCTGTACCTGTACAAGGCTGTGCTCTAAGGAGAATTGAAGGGTGCCCAGTGCTCTGAACCTGTAAAATCTAGGTTGCCCAGCATATGATTTGAATGAAAAATCTCAGATTTTGTAGTCGCCCAGGAGTAAAAGTTGGGCGCAAGGGGCAACCGGGCTCTGCTAGAGCACAGCCCTGCCGTATATTTACATGTATGTCCATGGGGAGCACTCAAAAATCGTTCATTTTAAATACATTACTAAATCAAGATTTTTCTCTGCACAACTCATTTACTGTATACAGTCAAACCTGTATAGAGTACCAAAGTGTGACGTCATAAAAGTGAAATTTCTGAAATTATGGGATTTCTCAGGATATTCTGAAAGAACAATGTCCAAGAGGCCTACTTGCTAAAAATAAGCATTTCGGGGCAAATTGTCTCTGAGATCGTAGCCCAGTTATGCTTAGAAATCTCCATACAAACCCTTCTAAATTTTTTTGGGTCGACTCCCCAAAAAATTGAAAGGGTTTGTATGGAGTTTTTTGAGTATAACCGGCTAACATCTCATAGACAATTTGCCCCGAAATGCTCATTTTTGGTAAGTAGGCCTCTTGGACATTTTTCTTTCAGAATATCCTGACAAATCCCATAATTTCAGAAATTTCATTTTTATGACGTCATCACTTCAGTACTCTATTAAGCGGCACCGTATTAAGCGGTCAGTTTTCAAAGTCCCGAAAATTACTTTCCTTCATGCACTGTAAGTTCGACCGCCATTAATCGGCCACCTCTATTGAACGGTCGCGGTCACCATTTGCGAAGTCCCAACGGGACTTTTTCTATTGTCTTGACCTGTGTTAAACGATCACACGGTGTCAATTACTTGTTCATACAGTTTAAAATACTGTGACGAGCGAGGTACAACAATTGATTTTCTTGTTTATTTTCGCAAATCATTAAAACGCCTGAAATGAATGTTTCTATGTCAGGTCAAACGTCTGTTCTGATCAGCAATGGAGATCGAATAGGCAAGTTTCGTATTCCCGGACGGCCAAGGACGAGTGCTTATTTTTGTGCGAAAGCGAGACTAATGCGGGTCACTTTTCACAAAGAAGACAAACAAACATGAGAAAACTGCGCGGGAGTTGCCGATCGATTGAAACGTTGAAAGGTTCCCGAGGTCTCAAAACTTACTTACAGGCATGAGGCTTGAGAAATTATTGTTTCAAACAGCAAAACGAAAATCCCCTCGTCATCACTGAGAAAAACAACGAGCCTAACCAGAAATTGACCGAAATGGTGGTGGGTGAGTGAGTTCAATAAAAATGCGAAGATGGTTTCAATTCCTTAAACAAGTTAATAGCCTGAAGCCATTTTAATGTTATTTCATTGATGGTTAAAACTTATTTAAGTCATACCTTCCCTTGGAGTGGACGTACTTGTTGAAAGCCTGCAAGTTAAAATGAAACCTTATTTTTAGTTGACATTTTTCTCACGGAGCGAATGCAAAATCTTGTGCCTTTGAAAAAAAAAATAACAAACCGACGGGGCAGACGTTCTACATACATTCCTTGCACTATAAGGAAGTGAAATCGGTTTCAACGAAGATGACTAAAATAGTATTATTTATACATAAGCTTACATTTAACTTACACAGAAGCATATAATATATGCTTCTGGCTTACATTTCGACACATTATTTATCAAAATATTCAGTCCCAAGAAAAATGTACACGCATTTCACTCGACAAGAACTCAACCAGAATTTTATACAGACGATATACTGCCATTTTTAACTCCATTTTACAGATATACACAAGAGTAAAGTAGAATACTAAGAAGTAAGATAATGAAAGGGAATAAAATATGAGTTGGACTAATCGTCGCGGGTCGCGGGTCGCGGGTCCAAAGTCGCGGTCGCGGGTCCAAAGTCGCGGTCGCGGGTCCAAAGTCGCGGTCGTGGGTCCAATGTCGCGGTCGCGGGTCCAAAGTCGCGGTCGCGGGTCCAAAGTCGCGGTCGCGGGTCCAATGTCGCGACAGGGGAAAATGATTTGGGGTTCGAGGTAACAGCTGAGTGAAAGCGACTGATATGAACACAATATAAAGGGAAAAAATCTTTTTTATGCACAATACTCTACGGTAGCCAATTTACAGGTTACGGATGTTAGAGTCAACAAAATAATGTCTCAAGGAAAGACCTAAAAGAAAAAGCTGGCCGACTTTTGTGTTCAGCGCAAGTTTATTTTTTTTTCTTTCTGTCGGGCCCAGTTATGTGTAAATTCAGCTTTGAATATACTTATGCATAACAGTATCTGATAAAAAAAGTTACCATAAGTTACCATTGCTTTCTTGTTGTCGATGAATTGCTCACAAATGTTTAAGGGTTCAATTACTGAAAAATATGCGATGCACTTCAAAGACTACAGGTTATAAACGTTACAACAACTTAAAGCCTTTTTTTTAAAAAAAGCGAACTCGGGCTCAAAAAGCTACGAGTCTGTCGGTAGAAGAAACGAGAACTCTTACATTTAACAAATGTTTTCGACAAAACTGAAAGAAAATGTAAATAGGCGCATGAAACTTCATTCAAGCGGTATTCAAGGCATGAATTTAATATGGAAACAACTAATAATCCACAGAAAGGAGTCTGTTCCTCGAAGCAAGATTTTCGCTTAATGCTTTTATTTTTACAACTGAGACGGCAACCCAGAGAGTTCAATATAACTTCTTGTTCTCTTCACCTAAATGGCAACCAGGACAACCTGACAATAGGAAGCCATTCAATGTGCGTCTCAGTCAAATCTTGAAAACATGCATCGTAAATAACTAAGTGAGTAAGTAGGTAAGGAAATAATAACGCCCGATATCATGAAGCTGAAAAAGAAAGTAAACCAGACACTGAAAACGGTAAGTTATCAACTCCACCAGAGTTAAGAAAAGACAATAAATTAGGTAAGTAATTCCACATTCCAGATACTGGATTCAAGTCTTTGTCAGTAGAACCAAGAGACTATGATCTATTCTCTCTTAGTAGAACTTGGATTCCGGATTTCAATCGTTATTGGGAACAAACTCCTTTCTGTGGACAAGAGAGGATAAAGCTGGAGCTTTATCCCCTCTTGCTGTGGATTAGTACTTGTTTTTTATTAAAGTCATGCCTTGAATACCCGCTTGAATGTACTTTAGTGGCACTTCAAGCCCAACGTCTCTCCTCCTCTTTCCAGTTACTTGTGCAAAGAGTTTATTTTGGGAGTTTGCGACTTTTACGCGGGTAATCTTTTAGAGGACGGGTAGCTTGCAAACTAAACTGAACGCAGGGTTGTCGGAACAGCAACAAGAAGATTTATTCCAAAGAAGAACGTAGTTTCCACTGAGTAAAACTCCACAACAGCACGTAACTCGTTAAACTTACGCGGCCTCCGCCAACTTGAATAAAAACTGCCTTCGTCACACTTGACTAAACACGACCAACGTCAAACTCTCTTCTCTTGTGAAAACTAGTTAAAACTTAACTCGGGCTCGCCTACCTTATATACGTTTACAATAAGATTCTAGAACTTTCCAAATAGTCTAATTATAGAAAGATTACAAAATATACCGCTTTTAGAAACGCTTACACAAGATCCTAAAATAAACAAATTATGAATTCTCGCGAAGCTTCTAGAAAGTCACACTAGTCACGCAATACAATTTTTCGTAACAGCGACCAGGAAGTTTTTCAACAAGCGTTTTCTTTATTTTTGCTGAGAACATTTGTTAAAATTGAAACAGTTCTCGTTTCTTCTACCGACAGACTCGTAGCTTTTCGAGCCCGAGTTAGCCTTTTTTAAAAAAGGTTTTAAGTTGTTGTAACGTTTATAATTTATAGTCTATGAAGTGTATCGCACATTTTTCAGTGAATGCACCCCTAAGGATTTGTGAGCAATTCATAGACAAGAAGAAAACAATGGTTACTCATGGTAACATTTTTTATCAGATACTGTTATACATAAGTATATTCAAAGCTGAATTTACACTTAACTGGGCCCGACAGAAAGAAAACAAAATAAACTTGCGGTGAACACAAAAGTCGGCCAGCTTTTTCTTTTAGGTCTTTTCTTGAGACATTATATTGTTGACTCTAACATCCGTAACCTGTAAATTGGCTACCGTAGAGTATCGTACACAAAACAGATTTTTTCCCTTCATATTGTTTTCATATCAGTCGTTTTCAAATCATTTTCCCCTGCCGCGACATTGGACCCGCGACCGCGACTTTGGACCCGCGACCGCGACATTGGACCCGCGACCGCGACATTGGACCCGCGACCGCGACCTTGGACCGCGACCGCGACATTGGACCCGCGACCGCGACATTGGACCCGCGACCCGCGACCCGCGACCCGCGACTATTAGTCAAACTCATAAAATATTGTCAATTTGACAAGCTTTACCCTTTTCAAGCTTAAAAAGCTTACGTGTTCTTTTGGCTTCGTCGCTTTTTTCTTTCGTCTGTGAAGTACGATTACTGAGCTTTTCAAACAATTTTGGTGTTTGCAACAGATATCCCTTTGGCTTACAGTATGTAGCTCAGTATTCGGTCGGTACCAGTATCCGGACACTTAAAACAAGAACTCAATTTTTGAGGCGCCCTTTTCAGTTCTCGGTAAACGAAGTATTTCGAATGAAAGCTGACCATTTCAGCTTTAAGATGAAAGTTTTGGCTATTTGAAAGCTTGCCAAACAGTCGCAGAAGACGCCGTTCTGTTCAGGTGAGTAAACTTTTCATGGCTAATATTTACGCTGTTTCCCGTGCAGTAAAATTAGTGCTGCTCAGAAAAGGGAGGGTAATGTGTGATATTTTCAAAGAAATAGAGAATACTTCATGGAAAGTGCTGGCGTACGGTATTTACGCACGAGTTGTTGACGTATCAGAAATCGAACGAGTGAGCGCAGCGAACGAGTAAGATTTCTGATACAAAAACAACGAGTGCGTAAATACCGTACAAAGCACTTTCCATGTGGTATTGTGTTTATTATATACATACTGAGTCATTCATCATTTTGCGGGCCTTTTTATTTTAAATCTTTCAAAAATGCTAAAATTTGCCGCTACACACTTACCGCAAAATGACAACGAAAACGAAGTATCAGCTTTTTAGTAAAAACGTTTGTTAAAAACATAAATGACGGTGAGGATATGAGGTTTAATCCAAGAACTATAAGTAATCTTAACTGTTTGTTCTCAATGCACAATTGAAAATGAGTGAATTTAAGTAAAATGGCCGGTTTCAATATAAGCTTAAGCTTAAATGAAAGGCAAAGTAGCTCCGACAAAAAGCACAACAAAAGCTTACGTCTCGATCTGTTTATCCCTTTCCGCTGTTGTTTCGCCGGCTCTCTACCGTATTTTTTTATCGACAGTGAAACAAACGAAACTATTCCACTCCATTTCCGAAATGTTTTTCACTCCTTGAGTAAAACTTTTCTCGTTGATAAATGTGTGCGAAGCGGCGCTGCAAGCTGCAATAAAAGGCGAGAATTTTGGCGCGAAACTCGCACACCTCTGTGGCTTCTGATTGGACGTATCATTTTTCTCACACGTGAAAAAACATCGTTCGCGATTCTGATTGGACGTATCGTTTTTTTCACGTGTGAAAACCATCGTTCGCTCCTCTGATTGGCTATAACTAATTTGCGTACGAAAATTTACGACATAGCTTTTTGGTGAGTATTTCTCAGTATGTATATAATAAACTGTTTTATTTTTAAAGTGAAGATACTTAAGGAAGTTAGGTTTTCAGAAAGTTTATTAATTCTTCTTGAAATTCGATTTGTTTGGAATAACGGAGGTCAGAAACATTCACTAAGTATTGATGTCAGGTGCCCAGTATCCGGACAGTTTTTTCTTTGCTGTACAGAATCGATGAATTAGCAGTGTACATTATCCAGATAAGATTTATTTCATATCAGTAACTATAATTAAAGCTTAGGATATATGATATAGTCGTAAAATGTAATTCTATTCAACTCCGTATGGAAATTTTTTTCACTCATTCAGAGGCGACATGATTTCGTGTGCACGGCTTGTTTCGCGTGACTGCATTTTCTATATATAACCGAAAGCGTCTGAGTTGAACCTGGAATTCTCATACTTTCCCCAGTTGTGACTGCTAGAATGGGGTTGCAACGGTCTGAAAATGTCACAAAGGGATTGAGAGATGTGAAAGAAGGAGGAATTAGTTCTAGAAAAGCAGGCTTATTGTGGGGACTGAGCATGAAGAAATCAACACCGCAGGTCAGACTAAATAGGAGAGTGACCTTTGACCGTCGGACTGAGGTCCCGGCCCAATCTTTTTTTTTTGAATAAAAAATGAAGAAAAAGAAAGTCGTTTGCAGATTCAATTGAGCTTGCAAACTGCGGCTTCGGCATGTCCACGGATGCCTTCTTTAAATCAGTGAAAAAGTTCCTAGACAAGGAAGTGAGAATTATACCATTTTTAAAACAGCCGCTCACATCCCAGTCACTTGTTACGTTTTATTTCACGATGCTAGGTTACATTTTTGGAATCGATAGCCAGACTACTTTGCAAGTGCAAGAGAAGCGTATAAGTCGCTTGCCTGTCGAAATTTATGTACAATTACGTTGTTTTTGTTGTGTCCGGATACTGGGCAACATAGGAGCTCTGCAAAAATATTAATTTCGCGATGGAAACAAGGGCAAAAAAGTTAAGCTGTCTTTCGTCATATTAAGGACTAAATAGATTTTCTCTGGGCCAAATTTAAGAGCTCTTGCGATTAACAAAGGAAAGATACTGCAATCTTAAACTGAAGTGTCCGGATACTGGGCAACATATTGTACTGGTAAAGCTACTCAGTGGCAAACAAGACGCTACGGACCTAGCGTACACTTCGGCGTCGTTGTTGTGGAACTAATTAATTGTGAATGCGGAGGAATAGTAAGAAATCAAATACGGTAAGAGTAAGGTGTGAAATTATGGGATTTGTCAGGATATTCTGAAAAGAGCAACATCCAAGAGGCCTACTTGCCAAAAACTAGCATTTCAGGACAAATTGTCTCCGCGATATTAGCCCAGTTATGCTCTGATGACTCCATACAAATCCTTCTAAAAAACAATTCTCTATTTTTCTTAGTCACATCAGCCTTCAAAAACAGCATAGCAGTCTCATGTACTGATTAAAGATATGTAAGGCATGGGTAAGGAGTCAATTACGTTGAGCATGGAATTGGCTAAAACTCAAAGTCACGAGTTCGAATGTTTTGAGGATAATTATTCACTGACTATCAGCACGCAGGGATGTCGGATTAACACAAGGAAGTTTAACACCAAAGGAACATAGCCTTTACAGAGCTTTAAAACACAGCATCCGCCAACACAAACTTGACTTGAACTTTGAGTAAAACTAAACAGCCTCTACCAATAACAAACTCTCACTTGAACTTCAGAAATCTTACGGCTTCCGCGAACTTGTAATGCACCTATCAATGGTTTGCCCCAGGATGGGGGGGCCGGGCAACCCACGGGAAATTTGATATTTTCAGGTTTTCAAATGTCAATTTCCCCACCCTTTGGTCTCCATTGTAAGTCAAATTCCCACCCCTGTGGACCACAGACCTTCATAGTAAGTTCAACGAAATGATCGGCACTCACAACAAGTTTATTGCAGCACTCCTCCAGACACAACACTGATACAACGATTAAACAAGATCCTCTCAAAACAATTCAAACTGTATTTCTTGTAGACAAAAATTTTTTAGGGTAGAATTATTAAAAAATTGACATAGAAAGTATCAAAAAATAAGATTATTTAATAAAGCACTACTTGTGATTGTTTGGTGAGATTTGGCACAGGTTTCTGGATTCATCTTCTATGTCACGCCTGGAATAGGTCGTATTCCGCTTTCATCCAACTGATGTTTGTAAGTGAGGTCCACAATTGACCAGAATTTCATTTAATTTAACATTTGGAGTATACTAGCAAAGCTATAAACACTGAGAGTATCGAAAACTTGAGGCAGGGCGGCATCCTCTAAAGACAGGTAAGTAGGAAGTAAATTTTGATCTAAATGAGCTCTTGTGCGAATATTTCTTCTCAAAGCTGAAGGAAAAATACCTTATGTTATTAGACCTTTAAAGACAGAGCACTGATGGGCATAGAAAACAACATTTTTGCTTTCAAAAAAGCAACACGATACTCCTTACCTTTCGTTCAGCGGGAAACTCGCTCAAATGACTTCTTGGTATTTTCCAAGATGGCAGACCACTCACTCATTCCCAGGTCCTTTCCACTTTTCAAGATGGCGGTTGAGTCAAATTTCCCGCCCTGGGGACCGTTGTGGATGTCAAAATCCCCACCCACGTGCGCTTTACGAAGTCTAATTCCCGTGGGTTGCCCGGCCGCCCCATCCTGGGGCAAACCATTGATAGGTGCATAAACACAGAACCTGAATAATCGACCTTCGTCACACTTGACTAAACACAGCAGTCCAGCTCGTGGGAAAAAACTTAGTTCGTCAAAAGAACTCGCTTGGAACTTGTATACCGTTTGACATAAGGTTCTAGAAAATACTAAACAGGCGAATAGTAGTAGCTTTTCGACATATTTTATAATTTCAGTAACTGATGCAAATCTGCTGACTCATGCTGAAATGTAAACACGCCCTAATTAATTATTCATGGCTAATCCAAAAACGTAGAGAACGTTCGTGAAAGTCACGCAACGCATGAAAGCAATTTTACTACGTAACACTCAACAAAGACAAAATGTCTTTGTGCAGCATTTTGTAACTTTAAATTCATCATAAAACAGTTCGAAAGGAGGGCTTACTCGTGAAATGTTTTTCAACACTCGAAGAGAAATTTCGTGTCTCTGCGCGGCCACGAAATATCCTCTATTTATTCCTCGAGTAATTAAAGACTAAACTCGAAGTGATCTCAAGATATCACGAAGTAGTCCGATCTCATTTCGTGAAATAGTTGAAACAAGCCGAAAAGTCACGAACTTGCACGCCCAATCTTGTCCCGAAACTAGTGCATCATTTCATAACTATTTTTGATATCCCAAACTACCTTGGGTCGCAGTAGCGCAATCGGCTAATCCCTCAACGTAGAGTCTCCTCTGATCTGACGGGTCACACAGGTGAGTCGGTTCAAACCCCGGGAAAGCCAAAATAAAAATTCTTTCTTCCTCGAAAAAGTTAAAGAATAAATCAACGAAATCGAAGTGATCTCGAGATATCTCGAACTAATTCGGCTCTCACTTCGTGAAATAGCCGAATAGAGCCGAAAACCTACAGACTTTGCTTGCCCAATCTTGTCAAAAAATTGCAACTTTGATACATTCCTGAGCGTCGCGAATCCTTTACTTCGCGCTCCGCCGAAGTAATTACCTATATTTGATTTTGTTTTTGCAAAGAAGTTGACCCGCATTAGCCTCGCAATAGTGCTCGTCCCAGGGCCGTCGGGGAATACATGAAGACACTTGCCTGTTCTTTGAACTGTATTTCTTGCAACCTGTATTAGACTGTCACCCTGTATTAAGTGGTCACTTAGCCATTCCCCGAGGGTGACCGCTTAATACAGGTTCGTCTGTACTATGTGCCAAAAATAAGCTGAAATATACATGTACAATAATTGATCCTATCTGCTGTAAAGTAACACTGGAAACAAATGAGAGGTTGACAATGAAGTGTTGGCAATATAGCAAGATTGAATTTCTTTAAGAATCCGTTGATTGGGCAAGAAAAAGGTTTTCTGTAAAAATGTTTATGATAGTAAAGATGTTGGTCTCATATCTGACAGATGTTTTATTCAGTAGACTGCTCTTTACGTCTTGACTTAGCTATGACTTTGCCTCCTACGCAAACCACGAACTCCAGTTTGCAGTATGCGTTTGCAGTTTCGCGTTGCCGGGATTTCGAATTTTAGCAAGGCGTCATTGTTTAGTGCTACTATGTTGTTATTCGTCAAGTCTTCACTTCAGGCCTTTAAATGTGAGGCTGTACAATTTTAAGTGACAAAAAACCTTGCTATAACAACAACAAAACATTGTTAGGAACACATCAACAGTGCAATAGATGTTTAATGTTCCCCCACAAATAGAAAATGTAATTGAGGCGGGGGAAGGCGGAAAAAGAGAAAAAAATATTATAATGCTATATGTATAAGAAACAAAAATGAAAAATTGCTTACCGCTGGATATCCTTCCTGCCGTTCAAACGTGACCTGCAAACGCGACTGGAAGACCGTGGTCATGTGACACTCTCAGGTTTGCGGTTTTTCACGAAAAACCTGATGCTAATAAAGCTTTCTAATAATTATCTTAAACATGGTTCATAAAATCTTTAAAAGGTCTTGAATTTTAGTAGTCTTCGTGAAAAGTCCTAGAAATTCACTACCTTCTCTACGCCCGACACAATTTTCTGTAAAAGTACATTTTTGTTGTCGCATAAAAGTTGGCTCACCCTCGGTGTAAGTACCTGTAACCTCACAGGTAACGTAAAAACGTTTTTGGTGCATGAACAATATTTTATTTCTGCTTCTTTGTTTCGAATGCTATTTCTGTACCTAATGCAACTGCAAGTCATTTTGCAAAGTGTTGTTTGAGAAAGCATAAAATAACGTGATCAACCATGGCTGAAGAAGTTAAAATCGTAAATGACGAAGCAGCCCTTCTCAGGATCGCTCTGCTCATCTTCATAGCATGAGGACGGGGCTAGAAAAGGTGCCCTAAACATAGTCTGCTACACATAACCCTGGCCAACATACTGCGGCTGGTGGGGATCCCACACAGCAGTCGAAAATCAAAGAAACCAAGAAAAAATGTACTCACCCTATCATCTTGGAGCGTCAGGATGCTGCTAGACAATGCCAAAGCAGACCAACCTGAAAGAAGAATTGCACTTGTGGCCACAGAACTTTCCGACTATAAAATTGACATTGCAGCACTTAGTGAAACGCTTCTTTCTGATAAAGGTCAACTTACTGAGATTGGCGGTGGTCAACCTTTTTTAGAGTGGACACAGAAGTGAAGAGCGACGCGAAGCTGAAGTTGGCTTTGCCATCAGAACCCACCATGAGCTGTCAAGAATCCCTGAGGGTCTGAAAAACTGCCTGACGAAACTGCAGCTCCCACGTGACCGTCAAGTTGATCGGCGCCTATGATCCCACCATGACCAACCCTGAGGAAACTAAAGACAAGTTCTATAAAGAACTCGATGCCCTTCTGTCAGCTGTCCTTCAGTCTGAAAAGCTAATTGTCCTTGGCGGCTTCAGTGCAGTCAATCTAGGCATTTTTGAGGCTCAACATCAAACTAATTGCAACAAAATTTTCAACGCCATTTAACCAAGGGTGGCCTATCTAGCAACATACTAAAAATCCGCAAAAATCCGTTTGGTAGAAAATGTTAAAATTAAGCGTTAAACATTTTGAGCTTTTAACACAGGGCACCCACGTTAGTTGAAGTTATACGTTAAAACAAAAAATGCGCAAAATTTGTTTGTTCCTTTTATGGAAAGTGAAAGAAGAAAGAATAACTGATACCCCTTAGTTTTCGGTGATAAAAACGACGTGTTGTCAAAACTGTTTAATATTTAACACGGTTGACTTTTGCACAGGAAGCCCATGCTTTGCTCAAGGAACCCCAAAATAACAGGAGGCTCACAGAGTAATAGAGTGAACTTTTGGCTGTAAAACTACAACAAATTTAGTGGAAAGGCTTTAAATCTGAAAAATGAGAGCCTTTACTTAATCATTAGATTTTAAAATATATCCTTTTTAAATCAGATTTCTGTTAGGCACAAGGGTAAGAGAAATATATATCAGAGCTAGATTTTTGAATAACATGACAGCCAAAATAAGGCTCTCAAACAGAAGTAAAAAAAATAGCAGTGCAGCCATTGCTTTTTTTTTCTTCTCTTCCTTTCTTTCTCTTCGCTCACTCTATTTTCCCTTTCCTTGTTGTTTTCTAGGAGGATTTTTGGGCTCATTTTGCCTTCGGCTTTTGGTCTTTTTTCTCAGTCAAAAGACTGCAATTTTCGTTCGGCACGTTCTCAAAAATCCAGCAAGATAATGCTTCGCAGGCTTTTACGATATACCAGTTTCACTTTTTTGAAGCTTTTCGTTTTCTTCTCGTTAAAAGTGAATGGAGAGGAGGGGAGGATAGTTTAACTAATCCTTTACGATGCACAACAATGCAGAGTCTTTGAGCAGGTTAAGCTCCAATGCCTATGAATTTGATAAGAGGGAAATGCGTTTTCATTTAAGGAAAAGTGTTATTACCTTCGCGAAAAAAATTATAAAGGTTAACTGAACATTCATCGCATAAGAACTTTGGTTCCAGCAAACGTTTGTTTCAAGAAAACGAAATAGTATAATAGGGAAGCTGCTTTTTAAGGGAAAGATAAACTCTGGGTAGCCAAAACAATGCGTATGTAAAAATATCTTGTAAGAGTCTGTGGAGTAATGGAAATTCCCCACGCAGAGCATGATTCACGCAACTCAGTCATAAGGTTAACATGCAGTAAGTTGAAGTGTTACACAACGCACATCCGAAGAGAAACATAGGTTCCCCAAAAAGAGGTGAGCCATCAGAAGCTAAGTCAGGCAATCCCATTAATGTTGTAACTGTGTCTAGTACTTTTGCGCCTTCATTGATCATGACCGCTGTAATTATTTCAGACGTATAGGATCCCATGATCGTTAAGAAAAAGAGGTCTTCATTTGCCAATGGACGAGAAAAGCTGATCAAGGTTCAGGGTTGTTCTCACAAAATGCAAGGAGGGAATATAAACGCCTTTATACCACAGAGCGATCAATCTACTTATTCATCTCACCAAGAAATGATCATGAAGGGCTGCCGCAGAAAATACAAACTGAACACAGAGATACACTAAACTAAACTGAGATCTGAGACTCGCTAAAAGAAGATTGTTCACCATCAGTCAGCTTATTAAATTTGGGTGAGGGTAACAAAGGCGATGCGTGACACTCAATGCTGGAGTGATCTCTACCTCATCATTTCCAAACTGAAAGGTCTCCATTTTCAGCTAAAGAGAAGGCCTCAAGGGCAGAAGGTCACCAAGCAACTCCAACCTCCCCACCCTCTCTAATGACATTGAAGAAGCGTGGGCCCCCTTTAGGGACACAGTTCACTCTATTGCCCTCAAAGTCCTCGGGCCGACCACAAGGAAGCACCAGGACTGGTTCGAGGGAAATGATGCCGTAATCCAAATAATGTACTACTGGAGGAAAAGTGCCACCTACATTGAGCCCACAAGAGCGACCTCTTCAGCCAAGCGAAAACGGCTGGCTTCATCAAGCTGCACAGCCAGATATAGACGAAGCTCCTCTCTATGCAGGACACCTGGCTCAGTGCCAAAGCAGACGAGATTCAGTGCTATGCAGACCGGCATGACACTAAGTGGTTTTATGATGCTCTTAAAGCTGTCTACGGACCTCAATCCTCTGGGTCTTCCGCCGTCCTTCGACCTGTTGGAACTACCCTGTTCATTGAAAAGAGACAGATCCTGGAGAGATAAACTGGACACTTTGACAGTGTCCTCAACCGCCCCTCTACAATCAATTACACAACCATTGAACACCTTTCACAGGTTCTGGTGAACCTGGAACTCGACTCTCTCCCGACGACTGAAAAAGTGGGGAAATCCCTCAAGCAAATGTCCATCAGGGAAACCTCAGGATCGGACACAATCTCTGCTGAGTTGTACAAGGCTGGTGGCTCTGTCCTGCTTCACCAGATCACCCACCTCTTTTGGTCCTTATGGGCCAAAGAGCAACTCCTAGTAAAGTTCTTGAGCTACAGAACGATCATGCGACTGTAATGTTTGTTTATGCTTTATTGTCTTTCTGTCGATAGTTTTTCCTGAGAAAGCCCCATTCTCTCAGATTATCACCCCCACCACCTGACTGCCATTAAATTGTTATCTTTTCTTCTTAATCTTTTAAAGCAAGGAGCCCAAAAGTGTGACCGCTTTTGATTTATTCACCTTCTTTTTTACAGATTTAATCCAATCAGAAGCCAGCTGGAAACTGTCCTCGACTTCTGATTGGTTAATTTCTGTATGGAAGAATGTGAGTTAATTACAGGAGGTCACCCTTATGGGCTTCTTGCTGTAAAACTACAAGTAGGCTGCCAGAAAACTAACTTTTTTCATGTTTTAAACCTTTGACTTCATCACGAAGGCATGAAGGAAGGGCTATACAAAACAGCACATTGACATAGCCTTGACAATAGCATCTTTAAAATTAATGTCGGGGGACTATAACTAAGAGATAACTTTAAACAAAGGGAGTTTTTCTCTTTGCTTTTAAGTCCCCCGCACAGACCGTACAAACCTTTCGGTCGCTGCCTACTAAAATAAAGGTTAATTGCCATAACAAAATTTCCTTCATTTTTCCAAAGTTTTATCTTTTTTTCATGTAAATGTGTCAAGCAATGCACATCACATAACAGTTAGCGTTTGAACATGTAGTTCAACTTGTAAGCAGTTTTCATGATATATTGTCTACTGTAATATAAGCACTGTAAGGACCTGTTTTAGTAAAGATTGCATTGAAAAACATTGAGTGCTCACTGTAACACTTGTGAATAGTTTCACAAGTTAAAAAGAAAATTGGCCACACATCTTTGTAGATAACTGTGATAGCTGGACATTTTCATGACTTCACACTTACATGTAATTTTATGGTCACCATGGCACAGAATGTATGGACATCATCAATTGTGGTATTCATGATCACCAAAGCTGCAAAATTGAATGCAAGTGCCCTCTGAATAGCCCAGAATAAGAAGAGAAAGGACCCAAACTGGCCAAGTAGGGCTAGTAAAACACTCTTTGCTAATTTTGTTAAGTTGCAATCTAAACTTTCACACACAGTTTCAAAAAGCAATGATCACTAGGCTTGAGGAATAAAACCACATGCCAATAAAATACCAAATAACAACAATGTATTTATTTCAAGAAATATAAAGTTTACAATTTTATGTCCTGTAAATAGCTATGAGGCTAATCTAGGCAGGACAATACTTTAAATAAAGACGTTATTAAATTACATAAGAAAAAAGAAAAGAAAAGAAATACAAAAACATACAGAAAGAAACACCTTACATATAAATTCACGTACAGGGGATTTTGTTATTTGAAAAGGACTAAAATTACAAAATTAGATATGTTGAGAGTCTTAACAGAAAGTGGAATTGAATTCCAGATAGGCCCACCAATTCTAGTAAAAGATTTTTTCATTTTTTCAGTTCTAGAGAATTTGACAGAGAAACATTTTTTTGCAGATAATCGCGTATTATAATGATGTTTTGTATTGATTTCCGTAAACTTATTGAGAAGACTTTGAGGAGCTGTCTTAGCATGAACGTTCCGATCTACTAATTTTGTGACAGATGAAGTCGATATGATGTTTCCATGATAGTTCAGAATCAATCATTATACCCAAATATTTACTCGAGTATTTAAAGTTGGATTAAAAATCTCAAATTGAGGAATGAAAGGTATTCTTTTTTGGCGCGGACGAAAAATGACATAATTAGACTTTTTGACGTTGAGCGTTAGATTGTTAGCATTAAGCCATTCACTTACTTTCTCAAGCTCATTGTTGACAGTCAAGAGTACGTAGGTTGTCATTTGCATAGGTTAGACTTGTATCATCTGCGAAAAGATAAAAAGTAAATTCCTTGGAAGATTTATGGATGTCATTGATATATAACAAAAATAACAAGGGTCCAAGTACAGAGCCTTGAGGCATTCCACATACGATCGTTTCAGTTTCAGATATGCATTTGTCTATTTCAATCGACTGTCGGCGATCTGAAAGATATGATCTAAACCAAGAATTTATAACTCCTCTTATCCCATAGTGTTTAAGTTTTGTCAAAAGAATCTCATGGTTAACAGTATCAAATGCTTTCTTAAGATCTATAAAAATTCCACATGAGTACTTTCTATTGTCCATATTAGAATGTATGGTGTTCACAATATCACGAATCGCGTGCTGGGTACTATGTTTATTGTGAAAGCCACATTGTAAATCATAAAGAATGTCATTCTTTGTCTATAAACTTTATCAGTCCACGATGTAAAAGTTTCTCAAATAAACTATTATAAATTGATAACAAAGAAATTGGCCGATACTGGTTTCAGGTAGCAAATGCTAGTTCAGCTGTATGCAAACACACAAACAACCATAGCTGATGAAAGAAAGGATGACCACTGACTGACAACAAGAGAAAGAGCTCCTTGCTGTTATAATAAACTATGTTAAATTTCATTTAACTCCAATTAAAATGTACAAAAATACCCCTGCTGTTGATGAGAAATATTCCTTTATCAGGATGTTAAAAGTCACATCTAAGGACTTTGAAGTTACCAGATTTTCTTGGGCATTATACCCCAGACCTGCTAGAAGGAGGGGACTAACAGCCCTCTTGTTAACAGAGTCAGTTACTCAGCCTATATTCGAACTTGCTAGCAACTTTTTGAAACCCCTAATTTTATCAGGGAATTTACAGTGTATCTTCCTTATTAAACCATCCTTTCCTTTTTTCTCCTCTTGACAGTCCCTGGAAAGTACGCGGCGTATGTTACAATTGGCAGAAGAGGTAAGAGTTAAGCCTGGTTCAGATGCCGAACTTTTCATGAGCCAAACCTTATTCGAATAAAGGCCGACCCAAATTTCTTAGACTGGCTGAATTGATTCAGAGGCCGATCTTAACTGCAGCTGAACAAAGTTTAAAAGGCGAAAAATGCTCCTTTTGATCAAACTGCTTACAAAATATTTGATTTAGATGCCAAACTTTTCTTGTACTTAATTCGATGCATTAGGTTCAGCTCGTGAATCGTTCGGCGTCTGAACTGGGCCTTAGTACAACTCAACCCTCAGTTAGACACCCTTCTAAACTCTTGCTCATTTACATGTACAGCTGCTATGGAGACTTTATTCCTTTTAAGGTGTAGACCCCCCTGGAGGGGCACTCAAGGGAAGTTTAATGCTCCTTTTAAAGCTTCTATTCCAAAAAAAAACCCTGCTCAAGACTCAAGATGCAGGAAAACCATATCCTGTACATACATTGTACCATCTCAGCTAAATAAGGCCTCTGTTGCAAGGCCACATGCATGCACTGTGAGTTTTAAGATAATCTGAGATGCTTAAGTTAAAAGAATTATACCCACTGAGAATAATTATGTCTGGCTGGCTGTCAAAGTGGGACTGGAACCTGAAACTGAGAGAGTGAGGTTCTGATGCATCAACCACTTGGCCATTTTGCCTCCCATAAGTTATTGCCTGATTGTTTTTGGGAAAACTATGGGAAACTTAACGCCCTACAGGTGTGGTTTACAAAGAATTCAGAGGTCGTTTTAAAGGTCAAATGAACCAAAAAATTGAAATATTTTCTTTTGTCGCTTTACCTTCGTCAAACACTAAAAAGAACCATCCTAAGTGAGATTTGGGTAAAGATTTTTCTTCCCAAGCCTTTATAGAAAGATAAAAGATCAAAATCCGAGCATTTCCGAAGACTCCACGAAAACGTTTCTGAAATGGCCGCGTGATAGACTGGAGACTACGTGACGTCAATGTTGGTCTTTCAGGGCGGAAAAACGTTCTGCGCAAGCTTCTGCGCATCCCTTATCGCCTGCGTTTGTTTTTCTCGTTCTGTGAGAGTTCTAACTGAGACTGAATGAAATACACGAGGTGCAAACGTTTGGTCCTTGTAGAGGCTTTTTTTTTTGGCTTTTGTTGTTGTTGTTGTTTTTTCGTCACTTGAAAATTACTTTGGATTCAGAACAACCAATGTTAGAGTAAAAACAGATCATTCCGTCAGTCTGAGGAGGAATAAAACGTTTTGAACATTTCAAAAGAGGTTTGTATTTTTCTGATAATTGTGCATTCGATCTGTGAATTGATTTTGTGTCCAGTGCTTCGCCTTCTTTCGCCGGGCTGAATTAAAACCCGCTTGTATTCTGTTATTAGTAGTTACGGTTAGTTTTTTTACATTCCCAGATTCATTTTATTTAAAGTGGCGTCTATGGTCCTGAAAGTGGCCTCAGTAGGTAATTAAATCATGTACATAACTGGAGAGAAGTTTTTGCAATAATGTAACTTCAACTTTGTTTGAAGGAAATGTTACTGGGTTTTTGAGAAGTGTTATGCATGTTCAACTTGACAACACAAAGCAAACTTTATCGGCGCGAAACGATCGAGTTTAAAAAAACTGTAGTTCAGCTTTGAAACCGATTTTGGGGAAGATTTTACTAGATAAAGATTAACTCTTTTACTGCCCACATATCAACGCCAAAACTTCTACATGGAGGATTTTGTTTATATTTTAGTGTTCTGCGAAGCACAAGTGTCGGATCGAGCGTGGGTTTTAAATATCAGCTCGAGTGCGACAAAGTTCAATGACAACACAATGTGGGCAGGCGTGAATTTCTTTGGGCAAATGACTATACAAAGATATTTTGTTTTTGTGTCCACAGTGGAGCTCCGGACCTTATATATCCAGAAACTTCCTTATATGAACACATTTTGTGAATACATCTTGAAAAAAATCGGACCTACGCACGCATATTTCCAGTACAGCGCAAGGAAATTAATGCCGTCGTTAAAGTCCGTTTTACTATGGTGTAAAATAATAGAAAATTAAATAATAAGGTTATAACCACAGCTTGCAACTTTTGAAGACAAATTGCTTGTTCTTTCTAGGTTTATAGCCGCACAAACCACCACAATTCTGCGCCAAGTCGACTCGAAAAACACTTTTTCGAATTTCCCGCCTTTTTTCACCTGACCAACATTGACGTCACAAGCTGTTTTTACCGACAATTTTTCCGACCGCTCTACGAAGATAAGGGCCAAAAAATAACAATTTTTAATTGCGAATATCTCGGAGATAATTGCTTCAATTGAGCTGAAACTTCATAGTATGTTTATTCGGTTCATATTAAACATATTTCACTAGAATTGAACGAAAATAAAAAATGTCGAATTTTTGGTTCATTTGACCTTTAAAGCAAAAACAGAAGTATGCAGAAAACAAGCAAGAACTTAGGGTTGCTTGTTTGCTGTTGTTGTTCCTGGCTACTGTTTGTTGATATTCCTCTTTCACTGTTTTTGTCCAGAGCCAGGAAGTCGGAATCAAAACGTTGGTGGCACTGGATGAACAAGGTGAACAGTTAGACAGGGTGGAAGAAAACTTGGATCAGATCAATGCTGACATGAAAGAAGCAGAAAGGAATTTGACAGCCCTAGAAAAGTGCTGTGGTTTGTGTGTCTGTCCTTGGAGAAGGTGATTAATTTCTTATTAAAAGTTGATCTGATTGTGAACCCAAAACTGACGAATCTTCCATTAAGTAGCAGGTACAATGTGCAGGTCACAGGTCAGAGTAAATTCACTTATCATAGACTTTATTACTTTACATTGTATTGTCAGTATAGTGCTGATGAATTATTGTTTCATTTCTGGTTACATTGTGTATGACATTATGCATACGGTGGAAGCTCTCATAAACAGACACCGTCAGGACGAGGCTGCTTCTAAGAATATTTCTCGTATGTGGCCACTGGAAGTGTAAGGGTTAGATGGCAGCTTTCAGGAGCTTTCCCATCTATATACAAATATATACTGAGAATGCAATAAGAGGGAAAAAATGTTTATTTGTTTTTAGCTTTACTGTTCTAGCCTGTGTGCAGACGTCTCCCCCTACCTCAGAAACAGTCAGTCTCTTCTCCCGGGCCCGGTTCTTCGAAAGATGGTTAAGTTTAAACCAGGATTAAGCAAAAATTTCAATCACGGTTTTCTCGTCTAAGAACGTGCAACTTGAGGTTACAAAATACTGTTGACCCTTAAACTACGAGATACAGTAATGATAACACAAAATGGTGCACGTGAACAAAACTCTGAAACCGATGTATATTCAGTGTGATAAACAGTGACATGAGAAAGAAATACAAGATTCGGAGGGGAAATTGAGAATTTGTTGTCCACTTTATATGAGAGCTTTAAAAGAAAGCTAACATCTAACTCATAAAGCCTGAAATTGTCCGCAGCTGCCTACATAAATGGGTTTTGTGATGGCGACCGTGAGTAGAGCTGTCTACTTACGAGAGTGCCCCTTAAAGAACAGAACTTCCACTGTAAAAGAACTGATTGTAGAATAATTGTTGGCAGTTTTGTGTAACAGTGCATGTACACTTACATGCACTTTCTTTTCTTTGGTTTTGTTGTGGTTGTGTACATTTTAATGACTAGTTGGCATTAGATTGAGTCATCATAATTTATGGCATGGTCAATTCCTGTCATAATTTGGAAGATTATAATATGATAACTTTATCTGAACTGTACCATTGAAAACTCGCTCTGAGCCTTTGTGCTTGTTGAAGAGTTTATTTCTATTCATACAGAAGCCTCCCAATCTCATGGTTTGCAGACTTACATGTATGAACAGGACTAGTTTAGTACAATGAATACAGTGTATTTTGTGGCAGTCACTTGTTAACTTTGAAAAAAAAGAGGGAAAGATAAAACAAGAACCATATTACTACTAATAGTACTAAAATTGTTGTTTACATTTCTGCTTAATTATCACCATTTTTTGTATAATATGACCGTTAAACCTTGCCGCATACTTTTCAATTTTTTCCGCATCCATATCACATCCCATGTAACTTTGCTGAAACTGGTAACATTGTTCCTGATTTTTTTTATTAAAAGAGAACTCTTAAAGAGAGCAATGAAAAGCTCGAAAACCTCAACTTCTGAAAGTATGCTTTTTAATCTTGGTTGATGCCTTGAACAACATGGGCTAACTTTCATTTTAAGCGATAGTAAATTAGTTCAGGAGGACAGATAGAAATACTTCCAGTAATACTTGGTAAAATTTTCTGGTTTGAGGCCACCTGCCGTGGCCAGCATAGACAGTCCACCTTTGTTCCATCCACATTTGAAATATACTGTATATACCTCGGGAAACATTGAGATTCTAGGGAAACAAAATTGACTTTTTTCCTCGGGACCAGTCGTTAAGTGTTTATTACTAAATTTCAATGTCTTAGTCATCTTTCACTCGTCTACCCATAACCTGAGTGTATTTACCATTTTTATATTCCCCATATTACACCTTGTTTTAACTCTCCCAAATTTTGCGTTCGCATTGTCTTTAATTTCTCTTGGGACGACTGTAATACCCAGAAGTATTTGAAAACCATTGTAATGCAAAATTTGGGAAGTATTAAAACAAGGTGTATTTTGGTAGTGTGAAAAATGATAGTACAAAGTTTGTTAACCCAGCCATAAATAACGTGACTTTAGTTTATGAGTATATATAGTGACTATTCTAAGGTATTTGTTGTGCACTTTTAGGCGAAAAAATTTTGAAAAGACAGAGAACTACAAGAGAGCCTTTAAGAGTAATGATGATGGGGTTGTTTCAAGACAGCCTGGTAAGCCCCTTTTTAACAAGTTTATTACTTAACATAGTAAAATGGGTCGGAGCATAAACACCTAAGTCTCTTTTTCACCCTTATAAACGGCCTTTATTTTCACCACCGAATTCAGTACGATATAGTACCTCACCACAAACATTGACTCAGGTTGATGGATTGATTGATTGACCCTTTTTGGTGTAATCAATATTTTTGGCCTGATCACAGCCGCGCTGAACTCCGAGTCCGTAGATTGCGTCGTTTTAGTTTCAACAAAATCTGTACACAGTACCTGAAATTGCTCTTCCTTTTCCGTCTTGTGGGTTCTCCTTTGCGTGGTTATTTCCTCTTTCCACCAGTTGCATTTGAAACTTAGGAGGCTTTGGTAACGAGCTCGCAGGCAAACGGCGCTAAAATCTAAAGATGCATTGAAATATCGCAAAGTAAGAGCTCTTCCCAATGACCTTGGGCAGCAATTCGAAAGGCCGTCAAATTTTCTTGTTCCCGTTATCTTTCTCCTGGTTTTCTCCTGGACTTGTTTTTGCGGGATACATGTATGCAGTTGTGGCGCACAATGTGTTCGGCATTTCCCACGATTTCATGGGAGCTCAGAAGGGCTTAAGATGGCAACTAGCAGTATGGAGAGTGGCATAAAAAATAAGGTTGGACAGGGGTTTATGACCTCTTTGGTCATGCATTTTCCATAAAATCGTTGTAAAGCGCTTGTAAAATCGGTGTAAAGCAATTGGTTAATTGTAGAGACAACTTTAGTAGCCATTTAGCAGAGGGTTTCTCTGGCATAGGTGAATGCGCAGGAATGTAATTAATTTAATTGATTTGATTTAATTTTAAAGAATTTGTATAGCGCTAGGACTATAAAATATTCAAAAGAGCTTTACGTTAAGTTGTAATAAAAAAATAATAATGAAATTCCTAAAAAGCTAGTAAAAATAATAATAATAACAATAAAATTCCATGCTAAGCTAAAAACTAAAACAAGAAAGTCTAAAATTCAATACACTCAGAGCTATTCTAATAAACTACAAGCTGTTCTAAAAAGAAATGTTTTAAAATGCTTTTAAGGAATAGTAAGAAATGATATTTTTCAGGATATCCTGTCATACAAATACCCTTACTTTTCTCCTTTTGTGTAGCAGACGTCTTAACTTCTCTCACCGAAGTCTGCTAGTTGCATGATCGCGTGGTTGTAACCCAATTCGATTATAATTTCTGTCACAAATATATTGCGCACGACGAGATCTCAGGTGCACTTCCTTTTTTTCCTCTTTTCTCTCTGGCTACTTCACATACAAATACACAAACTGTTCGCGGTACGCCCACACCAAAAAAAGAAATAAGCCGTTTTCGGAATGGGCTGGTCCGCGAACTCAAGGTTAATGAAAGGAAATTATTTAGACATTCAAAGACATTAATGCTGAAATAGACGAAATCAGATTTTAGAAATTCAAGGTAACACAAGTTACTTGAGAAACGTTTGGGACAGAAATGTGTATAGATTTCGGGAACTGGAGATGACTGCAGCAAGAATGATTCGAAAGAGGTGCGGTTGTGTGCGTTGCGTGTAGACGAAGCGATAGATTGTCAACAAGGGGAAGCCAAACGCAGTCACCGTGGTTTCTTAACCGTTGCGATAGGCATCATTATCATTGTTCTTCTTTTAGTTTTGTTTGGAAGAGTAGGTGTTTTTATATTTTTTTTGTATTGCATGTTTTTCTTTCTCGTGTAGAATGTTCACGTACAGTCCCCTATTTATCCGTCATATCGTCGAGATATAGCGTGACTTACCGTTAATTACGGCCATCTTGATTAACCGTTCTCCGCCCCCTAATATAAGTAGATTTGACACTCATCTAAGATGGCAGCCGTTCACGCAAAGTCTTCGATCTCGTCGGTCTTACGGAGAAATAGGGGAATGTGAACAGTCTATTTTTCATGTAATAATTCGTGTTGCGATGTTGTACATGAATTATCCTTGGTGTGGAGATTGTGCATTTTCAGCAAGTTTTGTAAGGGAGTGAACCGGTTATCGATATTGAACATTTTTATCGATTATAATTGATGATTTGCACAGCACCACCTAGGTACCAGAGGTTTTTTCTCGCGTGCGACGAGGAGCTTCGTTTCGTCGGCCACAGGCCGACACGTGTTCGGCCGAAGGCCGAAGACACGAGCGGCCAAGCCGCGAGAAAAAACCTCTGGCGCAGAGCGCCTTGATTTACCGTGGACCTTGATCTTGTCTCTAATCTGTCAATCAAAGCCGCCGTCGCGAGACTGTTTACTAAGCTAACAGGCCACTTGCACGATGGCGTCATTTTACTACTACAACCAGAATCCTTCAGGGTTTTGCTTTCTTGTGCAAATTAGGGCTTTTGGTATTTAATCCTCGCTGGGATTACCAAATTTAGATATAAAAGGAAAAGCGTAAGGGATTCTGGTCCTAGTAGTAAAATGACGCCATCGTGCAAATGGCCTATTCAAAAGTAATTATCTAGGAGGAACGACGTGCTCTAGCTCAAAGAGTCACATTATCTTTAGAAAAGCAAGGTGTAGTTTAAAAATCATTGCTATAATCTTGTCACTGTGCAGTTCTCCATAATTTATGTAGCTTCAGTTTAAGCTGCAATCCACTCTTCGAGATTTGGATCTAAAAATCACTAAAGGAGAATTTAACATCCTGCAAAAATTACTAACGAGCTGGGCCCAGCGTGACAAAACATCGCAGGAAACCTTGACATTCACGGACAAAAGTAAAACGCTTTAAGTTATTCAGATCCAGGAGGCAATTGGAGAAAATTAAACAACTTAAAAGTTTACTTTCACTTTGCCTCAAGAAAGAAGTTTACGTTTTAAAAGAAGACAAAGAGAATGTTCTCCACTCGCATCAGAGGGCGAATAATGCCGACCAGAAATAAACCGCAGAAAATCAATGCGTGTCACGACCTCTCAGTATGAAACAGCGGTAACTAATGCACATTTTCTCAGTCATAATCTACCCGCTGGAGAAAAAATGCATTGGAACAAGCAGCATTATGGCACGAGGTAAATGTCGTGTGGTGCCCACCGACTCCATATGGCAGGTAGTAACTGGAACAGCAGTGATTTTCCATCTAGCCGGTGGCAAAAGACCACCAGAATGTCTGTCCTTTGATTATAATTTACAATGCTCTCTCTTAGTTTCGCACTTATTTCCTCCACACCATCGAATGTTCCTGTGACTTCGGCTATTTGCCTTATCTAAATCTTCCGTACATACAGGCATCTGATATTTCCAATTCTAAACGTACGTGATGTGTGCTTGGATTGTTTGGATTTGATCTACATCAGCTTCAAACCACCCGCGTCCCGATCACGCGCCTATTGTGGTTGTAATCCAATCAGAACATTTGAAACATTCGATATCTCCAAGGAACCAATCGGCAAAACCAAAACATCCAGATTCTGGATGTTTTGGTATAAGCGGGGTTGTAATTGGCTCGGCGCTATCAAAGGGATGGCGCTCTGGTCCAGAGGCTTTTCGCGCGGGTCACTTTTTAAGACTTGACCGAAACCGGAAACAGCGCATGAAAAGCCTCTGGCACCCAGGGTACTCGTACAGTACACTCTTCTTCAAAAACACTATTAAAGTGATCAGATTTGGTCCGAAAAATTTCCTACCACAGACCTACAGTCAGCTTTGGTTGCTAATTCATTAAATTAACAATTTTCTTCGTCGTCCAGGTGTGCGTTATCAGCAAGATGGAAATCGTGGAGAAACACCCAAAACAGGCTACATTCAAAAGTAAGTGTTATTCAAGAGGATAGTCAAATTCATACAGAATACTCCATGGAAAGTGTGCGCGTACAGTATTTACGTAGAAGCTTGTTGACGTATGAAAAATGGAACGAGTAACATTTCAAATACGCAAACAAGGAATGTGTATTAGTATCATACAAAGCGTGAAAAACGATATCGACTCTCGGGACTATTAGTAAAAAATACAATGGGGGTAAGGGTACCGCGCAGCGATACAAAGTTACAGGGACCGTAAATGACCTATAAATAAACACCCGGGGCGTCTCTTTAATTTCAGGGGTGCAAGCGAGGGCGTTTAAAAGAGAGAGGCGTTTCTTCTTATAACTGTAACAAGCTCAAAAGCTAATGCTTTCGGAAAAAAATATCAAGAGAGTTTAAAAATAGTGGAATATCCACTCCATCAATTGATATGTCTAGGCCGTCTAATGATCCATATTGCTCTTTCAAATCCCAACATCGATGTCAGAATCTTCGCTCAGGGTTATTGTGTTGCCATCGTTAGTCTATCCTTACTTTGAAGTTGACAATAAGCAAGATGAAATTCGTAAAGCCTTGTTAATCAAGCAAGAAACTGAATGAATTGAATGATTTTGCTCCCTTTTAGTAATTCTCAAATTAGGGGCGTTTATCACTGAGGGGCATTTAATACAATTTTAACAGCGTAGAGGCGGTGTTTATTAGATAAGGGGCGTTTATTTGGAAGTGGGCGTTTATTAGGTCATTTATGGTAATTTGAACTTTTTGTGCCTAGTCTACGATGGCCAGCGGAAAATGAATGAATTTGAGTGAAATGGCCGGTTTGAATAAGCTAAACAGAAGGCAAAATAGCTCCTATTAAAACTGCAACTCACTCTTGTTAATTTTTTTCCCTTTCTCCACTGTTGCTTTGTAAGCTGACTACAAAATTTTTCAGCGATAACGCTAGCGAAAAATGAATAAATTTGAGTAAAATGGTCATTTCGAATAAGCTAAACAGAAGACAAAATAGCTCCCATTAAAAGTACAAGTCATGCTTATTTGTTTTTTTCGTTTTCTCTACTGTTGTGTTGTAAGCTGTCTACAATATTTTTCAGTGATAATGCCAACAAAAAATGAATGAATTTGAGTGAAATGGCCGGTTTAAATAAACTGAACAGAAGACAAAATAGTTCCCATTGAAAAGTACAACTCAAGCTTGTTTTTTTTTTCTCCCTCTCTGTACTGTTGTTTTGTAAGCTGTCTACAATATTATCAGTTAATGAGGTATACGAAACAATTCTATTCAGTTTCCGAAAAAAACTCGAAGAAGCGAAGGCGATGCAAAGCACGGATAAAAGGCGCGAAAGATCGGCTAGTGCTCCTTATTGGTTGAGGCAAATTTCTCTCGCGGCACGACCAATCAGAAGCACTACCCAGGACTATTTAGAGGCACGTCATCAATTGGGAATTTCTGCATTCGTTTCTCAGACGTCATTTCGCGGAATAATCAGTGTTTGCCTCGCAAAATGTCGGCTGTTTTCTCAGGCCATATGCTGGTGTGCATTTTTGTCTAATAAAAAACGCCCTTTGCTTCTCTGATTCCCTAGTCTAGAACTCAGTTCAGTATTAAAATTTTGGACATGTTAGTGAGTACAGTATGTGTTCCTTGGTTCGGCCAGCCCTAGGTCCAGCCGGTTTTACTTTGCGATACAAGTTTTCGGAAACATTTGATTACAGTACGAACAAAACTTTCCCAGTATTTATTGATTTGTTTACCTTCTTCAGCTTGATTCGGGGTTTTCCTGATCCAAGCGAAGCGCTGGAAAATCAAGTTAACGCGAACGTAGGTGAAGTTTTTTTGTCATTTGTCTTTTTTATGGCGACTTAAATTACTTGGATATACTTTGAATTCACGCATATGCGATTAAGTGCGCTGGGAAAGCTAATTTTTGGTGTACATGGCGTGCAAGAAATGTTCTTTCGACTTGCAAAAAAGTCGGTCGACAGGTTGAATTAATATAGTTAATATTCCAAAGTAAGTTTTGCGCACTAGGTCCTTGGTCCGGCCACCGGACGATAAGTAAACCCTCCAAATAGTGTTTGAAAAGAGAGATCCTCAGAAAGTTCAGTTTTCGTTTCGTTTAGTTCTTAGTAAATTTTAATCTTAAAAGATTCCTGAATTGAAGTAGGGATCTTTCAACTTTGAGTCACATAATTTTAAGTAATAAGGCACTTTCAGTGACTGGCCGGAGTAAATAATTTAAACCGCATGCAGCGTTCAAGTTAGCCTGAATTTCATCCGATTATCTCGAGTCGTTATTACTCCCTCAGCAACATCTGAATCGACCGGCCGTTAGTGCCGTCCAGTGACGTCACGACTCATTTGCTTTAATTCATGCAAAAAGTTAAACAAAACAAGAAATATCGTTTGGAAATGTCTGCATGATGCAGAATGGCTTTTATTATATACGTACTGAGAAATACTCACCAAAAAGCTATGTTGTAAATTTTCGTACGCAAACTAGTTCTAGCCAATCAGGGGAGCGAACGATGGTTTTCACACGTGAAAAAATTGATACGTCCAATCAGAATCGCGAACGATGTTTTTTCACGTGTGAGAAAAATGATACGTCCAATCAGAGGCCACAGAGGTGTGTGAGTTTCGCGCCAAAATTCCCGCCTTTTATTGCAGCTTGCAGCGCTGCTTCGCACACATTCAACGAGAAAAGTTTTACTCAAAGAGGTTTTCTCGCTAAGAAAGTGAAAAACATTTCGGAAATGGAGTGGAATTGTTTCGTTTGTTTCACTGTCGATAAACAAAATGGTAAAGAGCCGGCGAAACAACAGCGGAAAGGGATAAACAGAACGAGACGTAAGCTTTTGTTGTGCCTTTTGTCGGAGCTACTTTGCCTTTCATTTAAGCTTAAGCTTATATTGAAACCGGCCATTTTACTCAAATTCACTCATTTTCAATTGTGCATTGAGAACAAACAGTTTAGATTACTTATACTTCTTGGATTACCTCATATCCTCACCGTCATTTATGTTTTTAACAAACGTTTTTACTAAAAAGCTGATACTTCGTTTTCGTTGTCATTTTGCGGTAAGTGTGTAGCGGCAAATTTTAGCATTTTTGAAAGATTTAAAATAAAAAGGCCGCCAAAATGATGAATGTCTCAGTATGTATATAATAAACACAATACCACATGGAAAGTGCTTTGTACGGTATTTACGCACTCGTTGTTTTTGTATCAGAAATCTTACTCGTTCGCTGCGCTCACTCGTTCGATTTCTGATACGTCAACAACTCGTGCGTAAATACCGTACGCCAGCACTTTCCATGAAGTATTCTCTATTACTTTTTTTCGATGGTAATTCATGTTTAACGTTCAAATTATCAACTGCATGCAGTACTCTGAACCGGTTGTAATTCCACGATCAGACTCGGTCGCAAATAAATACACACAGAACACTTAGTTCAAAAACACCACGATTAGCTTTAATTGAAAAGAAGCTATTTGGTCGTTAGCGAAGAAAAAAAGGAAACAAGAAAGAAAAGCTAACAGAATCATCACACTTGACGTTGAAAATAGCTAAAAGGTCGAATTACAATTCAGAAACTTCGCATAAACAAAACCACTGCCGAAACCACAAAGCGGCTCTAAAAACGTACCGACTCTCCGCAATGATTCTTCTTTCGCAGTTCAATTTAGCATTTCAGTTTCAAAGACGAGGCCAATTTTGCTAGTGTTTACGGTAAAGATTATCGAAATGTTTGAACCTTACGCAAGCATACCAGGGATGAGATCAGCTGAATATCAAGCGACAATCCCGCTAAAATTTTTCATAATTATGCATAATTATGCGAATGTTTAGACAATCAACCAATCAAAATCTAGACTACGAGTAGTCCCCATTTTTCCTCAGGGATAGTAGAGCGAGCGAAACGCGAGCGCGCGTGAAAATCACCCCACGCGAGAAAAGGCGACACGCGGCGAGGAGAGAGAAAAATTAGGGACTACAGATAAAGCCCAAGTTTTTTAACTAACGCGTTGCGCTCACAACGCAAAACTCTGATTGGCTCTTCCATGGAAATCTGTCAACATCTGTCAAAAACGCGCCAGCCGCTATCAACACTTGACATAATCACAATTTGCAGAACAAATAACTAGAGCAGAACAAATAACAGCACAGAACAAATAACTAGAGTTGCTCTTGTAGCAGCAACTAAGAAGAAAGCCAACCCGGCAACTGATGAGGTTCGCGTGGAGAACCGAAACCATGGTCTTGCCCGATCACGAAGTGGGAATAACAGAACAGTCGCAAGGCTGTTACAGATGTGATCTTTTTCATAAGTTATCATCAAAGGAGGAACTACGCACTCCAGTCCAAAGACTCACACTATCTTCAGAAAAACAAGCGGTAGTTAAAATTCATGAGCAGTCATGACTGAGTCACATCGCAGTTCTCCATAGTTGATGTAGTTTTAGTTTATTAGCTGCAATCCATTCTTCGAGATTTGGATATCACTATCCGTCGTGCTAAAAACGCCAACGAGCTGGACCCAGCGTGACAAAACATGGCAGGAAACTGTCACATTCATGGCCAAAAAGAAAATCGCTTAAAATTATGGAGATCCAGGACGCAATCGCCAGAGAAATTAAACAACCCAAAACCCTTATTTAGCCGCATTGAAGAGCTTTACTTTTCAAAAGGGGTCAAAGAAAATGCTCTTGCATCAGAGGGCAAATCATGCCGACTATAAACAATAACCGCAGAAAATTAATATACGTGTCACGACCCTTCAGTATGACTAAGCGGCAAAAATCACATTTGCTCAGTCAAAACGTTTTCCTGCAGAGCATAATCTACCCGTCTGGGAAAAAAAATTTATTGGAACAAGCAGCATTTTAGCACGAGTAAAAGTCATGTGTTGCCTACACTATCAAGTTCTTCACGCGAAACAGCCGTGAAGAAAATTAGTATCTGGGTTTTCTTTTGCCTGCAATAAATATTCCCCTCAGTTTACCGATGACAAGAGCAATGACAGCTCAATGAGGGAAGGAATCCCATTGGATGCGCTTATTTGATTTGGAAGGGGATACGAACTTCACACTCCAAAATCAGTCGGCCGTGAAGGGTCAAAAGCTCGGGCTTTTTCTGTAGTCCTTCATTTTTCTCTCTCCCCGCCGCGTGTCGCCTTTTCTCGCGTGGGGTGATTTTCACGCGTGCTCGCGTTTCGCTCGCTCTACTATCCCTGAGGAAAAATGGGGACTACTCGTAGTCTAATCAAAATCACTACCTGGTTTTCGGGTAGTGATGACGTCACTGGACGGCATTAACGGCCGGTCGATTCAGACATTGCTGAGAAGAGAAAAACGACTCGAAGCAATCGGATGAAATTCAGGCTACGTTCAAGTTAAACATATTGCTCAAGACTTTCTCCCAGTACATGTAGCAATGCATTTTATTAATTTAAGTAATGATATAGAAGGCCATAAAAAAGAAGCTTATATTCGTCTGATTGGATTCATTGGGGAGTTTTAGCAAAGTCAAAACATTAAAGCAATGGTTTTTAACAAGCAAAACGTTACTCTGCACGGACTGCGCATGCATGATGGCGCACGCTTTTTGGTCGGATCTCTTTGCCGTTGCAGCACGACTCAAGGTACGGAAAAACGGGCAAGAAAAAACGAGCAACGTGTTTTGCAACATTGCTGCAAACCGAGTTGAAAAGCGATGTTCTGCGTGTTTACCACCCATGTTCAAACCTGTTAACAACCTGATCTGTTGCAAGACAGGTTTTACGTGGGCCTTATAACGCGCAACATCGCTATTCAACTCGTTTTGCAGCAATGTTGCAAAACAAGTTGTATGTTTTTTGTTGCCCGTTTTTCCGTACTTTAAGGCATAAAATTTCCTGATGAGAAATTTTTTTATGAGGCCGTAAACAAGCGACGACAAATTAAATCTTTCTTTCTCTCTAAGCTGGATTGAATTCATTTAAAATAGTGGTGAATTCGCTGCCGTCGCATCGTAACTGCACGACGCACATTCACACAGAAACGAAAAAAATAACCCTCGTCTTCATAAGACCAACTTTTGCTCCTTGCACAGAAATCTCATTTTGGTTTCGAAGTTTTAAATGATTCCTATAGAAAATATACAGAAATGTAGATCAGTTTGCACCTGGAACGTTCTTTTTTGCCCACAGTTTGCATGTCGGCTTACAAAGTGGCCGCACTAAGGAACCTTTTGCCGGACCAGGGGCCTTCAAACCCCGAGGTTATTTTCTATGATCCAGGATTTTTGGCAAAGTTCAGAAGCTGCCGGTTTGTCACTAGTTTGTAAAATGTTACGGCAACTAACAGGACAAATTTCAATTCACTACCCCTCTTCTAAGATAAGAAATACTCATTTACGTCTTTTTCGTCCGGACAAAGGACCACATACTGTACATTTCAGTGTATGTAATAGTCGGTCTCATTATTTATTTTTAGTATATACACACTCAGTGATCTTGGTAATTCAAGCAATCTGATTGGTTAGCTATCACGGACTATGACGTTATATTCACCGCGCTAGGCGGTGAATATAAAGCAGAACAAAATCGCTGTCGTGAACTGGGTGTTTTGCCAAAGTTTCATAGTAAAGCCTTTTTGAAAATACACGAATATCCAAGTGCTGATGACTTTGAAGGCAAGAAAAGACTTCATGGTGTTTAAACGGCGTGATTTATTGTGAAGTGGTTTACTGTAGCTGACTTTTTGTACGCTCGAAGCTATGTTTACCACTACAGAGGAAAACGAGGTCGCTTTGTCACTGTTTTGTGATTTCGAGATTTTCTCGCTAGACCAATTTTGCCTATAAATAGAAGTTAATTTATGGAGGAAAGAGGAAGGCAGTTATTTTCGAAAACTGTACGTGCCAGCCAGACGACAAGGCAAAGAACTTTGGAGATAAACAACGCTCACCTTGATCGTAGCCGCTGTTGATAGCATTTTGCAAGAAGCGACAAAGAAAACTTTCTCATTTACGGTGAGTTGACAGAAACAAATAAAGCTCTACTTTTCTTCTCAGAATTGGGTAGTAATTTAAATTTTCGGCGTTTTCTTTTCAACCGTTGATGCTAAAGCTTACAAAACTCGATACAAAAAGATTAAAACGATCATTTGCCATGTCTGAAGATACTGTAAAGATCTAAATTTTGCGCATCCACTGTCTACGGCTTCGTGTTCACGCATGAATTCACCCGTAAATCAAACTAATCGTTTTTTAATGGTTTCCTTTCTGATTCTGTTGAGATCACTTCGTGTGAATATACTAAAACAATTATTCACCTCAGGCGAAGTTAATATTGTTGAATAATCCCCGAGACGAAAAAATCGCCTTCGGCGAATAGTTGTTAAATAATATTTCTTCGTTTCTGTTGGGCTCAAATCCCCCGGTTATTTCTTGATAAGCAGCTAGGGACGACCGAATTTGTATAGCCTGTTCCAGGCTCCGCGATAGGCGGGTCCGCGGTATTGAGAAAGCACTCTCGCGTCTTCCCCACTCTTTCGCGCCTTCCCCACTATCTGAGAGCCTGGAACAGGCTAGAATTTCTAAGACGTTTGCTATATCCACTGATATGGCATCAATGGATGACAATTGTTCACTGAAGTGGAGTTGGCTGGTGGTGGATATCTACTACTAGCCACCGGCACTGAGGTGATTAATTGTTGTTGTTTTTCAGTCTATTCTAAAACAGTGAGATAATTGAGCACAAAAATCATGGTTTTCAACTCAGTAACTGCTGCCAACAATTACAATTTTGGCGCGCAAATGACCGAAAGGCCGTCACGTTTTCTTGTGGTCCAATAAAACTGAAAGGCATTTTTTTAGCTATTGTAGGGAATTTTCTTCAAAAGGAGTTATGAATTCTCTTTGTATTTAAAACCATTCACATAAAAACTGTTAAATTTAGTTTTAAGCTCGTTTTTGAACATGTAAAATATAAAATACAAAAATCTTTTCCACTGGTTCCATCGATAAATTCAAGTAGAACTGACAACGTTTTTCCTGTTAAAGCTTTCAAGCAGAATTTTGTCACCTTCTTCGCGAGTTTCGCGTCGCTCGCTCGGAGGAGCTGGAGGGTGAATCAGTGAATAGCAATGGATATTCCGACTTTGAGTAGCCAATCAGAGCGCGCGGAATACAGTATCCACTGTTTTAGCATATACTAATATAGGATGTCGAAAATAAGGGCCAGCAACTGAGAGGTACTGGAGACTAGTTGATTTGAAAGAGTTTGCGAATTTGGTAGGTCTTTTTACACGTTGTGTAAAAAGAGAGGCGAATAACCTTATTGGTAGTTAATTACGGGATTTTATCATCACTTTATTGTCATTTTATTATCGCGCATTTCTATTTATAAAACCAATTAATGACGTAATCTAAAAAATCTCTGTTTTCGGTTGTTAAATTACTTCTAGGATAACAGGAGATGCCAGGGAGGACGAAATGGATGAAAACCTTGGGTGAGTTATGCTCCAGATCATCACTGAAGTTATTGTTTTATAACTGTGGGACAATCAGCCGGCGAAAAGGGTGCAAATTCAGGGTACAGTGGTTCGGTAATGGTTTGGTAGTGCGTCTTAGGCTGCTAAATGACTTAAAAAATTAAGACAGGAAGTAATACTGTATTGTAATAAGTTACGGGAACAAATCAGTGCCTTGTAGAGAACTGATTGTACATTGTAACAGCATAACCGTGTAAATAAGATTGTGATCACTGAGGCCAAGAGTCGTTGTTCAGGCCTGTTAGGCGACCACAATGAACGGGCATTCACAAATGTTAACTTCAAACATTTTTTTGCGAGCACTTTAGGTTTCTAGGCATCACAACCCTTAAGTGGCGAACTGCGTATGGTTCAATGAGGACCCAAGTTGATGACCCGTTCCGGTGGCTTGAACGCGAAACGTAGGAAAACACCACGAGATCCTGTCCGGTCACTTGAAGAGTTTCTTAGAAGGCGCCCATGAGAAATGTGGACCTCTGGGTCTTTGTACTTGGCATAATGCAGCGTCCAAAAACCAAGGCCCCCTGCGAACTTGAAAGACCCTGGCACAGACTCTGAACGTTAATGCAAATCAAATTTCAGTACATTCTATCAGAAAGGTTGTGAGCCGGACAACCGAGGCACAAAATCATTTACATTACCGGTCATTGAAACAAAACCCTGGTCAATAACTACGACGAAATTAATGATGAGGTGATAGGAGAACTCTGTCCCATATCATAATAGTAGTTAGGTAAATAGGCGTTCTTGCGCAGTTTGGATTTGACCATTGGATTTTGCTGAGGTCAGCAATTTTGAGGTGGCTCATTGGATTTTGGGACAAAATGGCTTAAAGAAATGTCGCCCTATAATAGTATGACCGTGCGTCAGGACATGATCAGAGAACTATTATATAGAATCGATGATGAGACTCTCCGAGCCCTTCTAGAGCATGAAAAAACAGCTATGATAAGCCTGAATGGAGCAAGATATTGCTTTTTTGGGGGCCCAAAATGACGATAATTTAGCTCGGACAGAGTCATTGGATACTATTTCGGAATTCAGTGATGGGGATACAGATGAGTCTCGTGTTGTACCAGATGATGCTCCCCAAGAGGAAGATGATAGTGAGGATGAGGCCTCGAAAGATGATGATAATGGTGAAGAAGAGGACCCAGAAGAGGAAGATGATAGTAAGGATGAGGCTCCGGAAGATGATGACAATTGTGAAGAATAGGACCCAGAAAAGGAAGATGATAGTGAGGACGAGGCCTCGGAAGATGATGATGATGCAATTAAGGGGCACCCCTTGTTTATAGATCAAGGTGTTACAAAGTAGGGTAAAATAGTTAATATAAAGTCTGGTGACCCCTGTGAGGTCAAAAGATACTTGAACGAAAGGTCGTTTGTGAAGTTAAAGCACAAAATAATGGGTAAAGTTATGGTATTAAGAGATAAGTTTATTTGAGAGTGTTGGAATGCGGAATTACCTTCGGGAATGTATGTAAAACACAAAAATGGTAGAGAGGATGATTATCGATTAAGTAATCTAGTGTTGGGTAAAAATTGGAGTAGGGGAGGGTAGTTGACCCTGGGAAACCCAAAACAGCTTAAAGAAATGTTACTTTATACTATTATGCCGATGTGCAGTGAGATGAGAGAAATAATAATATATAGTAATAATACGAGGACCAATCGCAATGAATTAATGAGGCGGTTATTATCGGGGATCACAACGAGTGAACTCCAAAATTTTGTTAGAATGCAGGAAGAAGCAAGACGCCCTATCCCCGCTGTTCAAATGAGAGGTGAAGAAGCAAGATGCCCTATACGCACTCCAACAAGAAGGACTCAAGATAGGCCTATTCCAGCTCCTAGGACTAAGAAACAACAGCCAGTACCAGCTCCTAGAACTAAAATAAATGAAAAACGAAGGGCTCTAAATGGTTTTACCAAATCATATGAGATAGAGTTGAGGTCTAATAGAGATGCCATAGTAGAGTTCCAAAATACAAGGCTAGCAATAAGTAGATTGTTTAGTACTATGTTAAACAATATGAAGGGTTTTAAATTTGTGGAGACTATTGTGGTTATTTTTAATAAGAGGAAGGATGATAAGACTATATATTCAGATCCAATATATTTTAATAGTCAGACACAAATTGTAATTAACCCAAACGATTTTTTACCAAGTTTGGAATTATCGCAGCAGCAATTATTGAATGGCATTGGTGTTTGGTTATCAAGTGTATGAACAGGTGTATGTGTATGAAATGCTGTGTATGAACCAACAAAGGGATCATCTTATATACCATTACCAGTGGCGCTAAAAAGCAACAAATATACTCCAGTTCCAAAATTACCGCAAGCAGATGCCGGTGCCTTATGTTATCTACGCAGATTATTAGGCAATTACGGAGAAAGTGGAAGGATGCCAGCCAAGTGATACTACATCTTATACTGACAGGTATCAAAAACATGCTGGTTGTAGTTATGGCTATGAAGTTGTGTGTTGCATCAGGACTGCAATTTGAAACTGAGGATTAATGCCAAAGATTTTTAAGCGTCCTTTTTTTATTTTTATTTGCAATAATGACATTGAAATACAAAAAAATACAGAACCACACTAAAAGGGAAAGAGAACAAATAAAGTAAATGGAAATTACTTACATCAACATACGTAGTGCTAATTTACAACATCATTGCTTACAATTTACATTATTAACTTAATTATTAGTTAATTACATGTGAGAAGGCTAAGAGAGATAATAATTACTTCAAGTTTATCTCTCTATTTTAATAATAATAATAAAGATGTTTAATCGACACATTCTCGCATTAAAAATGAATTACAATGTGTCTACAAGGTTCGGAAAATTACAAAAACCTAATTGGGACTGGGTTTACAAAATAATTAAAAATAGTAAAACCTACAAGAGTTACATCAATTTCAATCATAGCTACTGAAAAAAAGTTATACTAAGAATTCAATTTTTAAAATTTGAACATTTAACAGTTAATTTTTGAAGGATGTTGCGTTTGTCATTAGGACAGTACTAGGGAAAAAGCTTCGCCTAAAACGCTCGATTTTACATTTAAAAGACGTCCAAGAGTTAGAGTTTCAAAGGGAGTAGTCATGGGCAATAGACCTTGTCGGGGTTAGATGTTTTGACAAGGGTCCGCCTTTGGTAATTTTATCAAAAGCCCTCATACAGAGTGCATTGCGCCTGTCTTCAACGCTAGCGATTTTAGCACGTTGTAAGGCTTCCTGGTATGAGGATCGAGGGTATATTATCCTTAAAGCTCGCATTTGGACCCGCTCTATTTCACTAGACAGGTAGGCGAGAAGGGCGTTATGCCAAACCACGCAACAGTACTCTAGGACGGAACGTACGGGAGCGACGTAGATAGCAAGAAGATCAGCGGCACGGACGCCACCTCTACGTAGAACACGGATAATGTGCAGACGCTTGGATGCATTGGATACAATCATACAGGTGTTCTCATTCCATTTCAGTTTGTGCTGGATAACCAAACCTAGAACCTTATGCGAATGAACTGTGTCGAGTACTTGTCCATCGATTCGTAAGGGGGGTAGTTGAGGGATCGCTTTAAAGAAACACACACGTAGCTCTTTACACTTTTTAGCATTAAGCTTCATCAGATTCATCGAAGCCCAGGAGCTGACAGTGTCTAATGTAGACTGAATGGACGCACTACCGTTCTTAGTAAGACATTCCGAAATAGAAACATCGTCTACAAACTTCCAGAGATTTGTCTCAGGAGAGGGTATGGATAAGTCATTGATCATGATGAGAAATGGGATAGGGCCCAGTTTGGTTCCCTGGGGTACATCGGCATTGAGTGGCAGCCAATCCGAAAACGCTTCTCCAATTTTTACGCGTTGTCTTCGGTCTGAAAGGAATCTAATGATCCATGGTATAAGACACAGTCGACCACCTACATCTACCAGTTTTCTAATCAGTACGTTGTGACTAATACGGTCAAAGGCTTTCGAAAAGTCCAAGAAGCAAAGACGGAGGTGTTTATTAGGTGAATCTGGATAGGACAACCACGTGTGCATCATGTCGAGGAGGCAAAACGCGGTGGATGTACCTTTTAAGCAGCCAAACTGGTTAGGGGCAATCCTATTCCTGATATCGTCAATCATTCACGTGACCACAAAGTCCTCTAAAACCTTAGACAAACAGGGCGTTAGGGATATAGGACTGAAATAACCTTCATTTGTAGGAGACTGGATCTTTGAGATTGGTGTGATGTTTGAATCTTTCCAAATAGCAGGAACAATTCCAGAAGCAAGAGATGGATTAAAAATTGTGGTAACAGGTTCCGCTAATTCATAGGCGAATTCTTTCAAAATACGACATGGCACATTGTCAGGTCCCTGGGCTTTGAAAGGCTGAACTGCCAAGAGCTTCCTGCAAACTCCATGAGGTTGGATAGTTGGAACACAAGTCTCGGCCGCAAGAAAGCTGGTAATGTAGTGGCATCCAAAGGTGGAATGTCCTCATTAACGGAAACATAAAATTGGTTTAAGGTGACAGCTAACTCCATCTCATTCAGGACTTTACCATCACATTCCAGCGAGTAAGATGATGCTTTCTCGGGACTGCCGGTCAGTCTATTGACAGTTCCCCACCACCTGCATTGTGTTTTTAAATTATTTATAAATTGGGTACAGTTAAGGGGCACTACTTTAATTTTACAACTACATACATACTTTTTGATAAACAGGATGAGTAGTTCTAGTGGGCGTCTGAGGTTATAATTTATAGGACGAGGGATATATTTCTGCATCAGAATTTGCTCAGGGGAAAGATTAACAAGAGTATTGTGGGACACATTAAACCATGATAAGATTTCATAATAACATTTAACATTTGCAGGGCATTGTAAGAAGGTATTTTCCAGTGAATCAGGCGTCTTACACTGATCACAAAGATCATCATTACTGATTTTGAATTTCTTAAGTTCTTTGTTAGTTACTGAAACTCTAAGGAGAATTTTATAACCAAATTCTCTTAATTTATTGTCTTTAGTCGATTTATAAATCGTACACAAGAAGAATGTACATAGGGTATATATTTTAATATTTCATATTCTTGAATCTGTAAATAGTAAAATTTAATAATTATTGTATTTATCATTGGGATGAACATAGAAATTTTCTTTTTTTTTAGTTTATAGACAGTTGTTTACATTTGCTCTGTTGAAAACCACCAGACCACCAAGAAGTCTTTTTTTAACTATAGTTATCGTAAATTTGTACTTAATTTTCAATTTGAGAAGAGTTTAATAAAGTATTATTATTATTATTGAAAGGCTATTCCCAACTAGTGGCAAAGTAAGGAAAGAAGCTAGACCAGCGTTTAACAGCAGTAGGCTCTGTAGTTTTACCTTCCTGAAATAAATTGTAGTAGTCCTTACATCTCAGTTTAGTCAAGGAGAGTGGCCTGTTGTCAGAAAAGTAAAAACCTCTTGTTCCTTTAGTACGTCTTCTTTTCGTTACGGCAATTTCTTGAGCTGTTTTCTTCAAGCAACTTGAAATCGCAGCAGTACGTTGAAAATATTGAGGGAAATTCTGGTTAAACTGCTTGTTATTTTCCATAATCTGAGAGGCTATGATAGTCACCTTTATATATTTTATTTTCTATTAGTAAGGATAATGATATGGAAATAAAGTGTATTCCCAATAATATGGAAAAGTACATGGTACATGGCTTTTATGTTGGGAAAGCATTTGGTATTTATGAATAGTTTGCAATTCATGGCTAGTAGTTTAGAGAGATTGGCAGCTAATTTACCTATGGATGCTTTCAAATATACATCAAAGGTTTTTCAAGATGAGAAATTAGCTCGTATGAAAAAGAAGGGGGTATATCCTTACGATTATATGAGCCTTTGATAAGTTGATAAGTTTGATGACCAACAGTTGCACTCCAAGGATAGTTTTTACAGTATATTAACTGTTGAGGGAATTACTGATGAGCAACATAATCATGCACATAAAGTTTGTTTAAAATCAAATCAGCTGTTTCCAGAAAAAGTTCTCTGGTTGGATTAGCAATTGAATATGAACCAACGGATTGAGCACTATAATTTGAAATTGACATTTTAAAAGTTGTGCCTGATTTAGCAATCTAAAGTAGTATTTTTTTCTCGTTTAATGATGATGGGGCTACAATACGGGAGCCGGCACCAAATGCACGAATTTCGAAGTGAAATCATGAAAGCAAGGAACTGATGTGTATTTCCTCCAGTATTTACTTGCAGATAAAGATTATTTATTTCACTCTGTTTTATATCACCAAGCTTTACTACTAGAGCCAATGTAAAACTGGATTGGTTTGTTATTTGATCATCAGTAATCAGTTTTAAAAATTGGTTTGATGACGAAATCTCAGAAGAAAATTTACAATTCAGTCTGTCTATTGAAATATGCTGTAGATCTAGGATTTTATTATTGATTTGTATTTTACCTCCTAGATTATTTATAACAACACCAGATGATACTTGGGTAAATTTATATGTGCTAGCATTTGTAAAATCAATTACCACGTCAAAAAATTCTCTGTAATCATATTTGAGAGTGTTAGATATTTTGGTTTTCAAATTTACATATTCAACAGTACTAACACTGTTGTTGTCATTTGTATCCAGTGACGCATTGGCTAACTTATTACCATTTAAATTAAGAGGTACAAGAATTTTCATTTGAGTTTATCAATCTCATATGACCGATGATAATCATACACATCACTATCCACATGATCAGTGACGCCATCTACTCCATAGGAAACAATATAAATATTATCCTTGAATACCTGTGGGTATTTTTTCAAGTCAGTTCCTTGTTTCTCATAATGAACAGTGAAATAAACAAACATAGGAGCGCTACCACTTTTTTTTAAATTGGACTAAAGTCTTTGTGTAACATAGAAAATTTCCAGTATACTTTTGTGTATTATGCCCTTCAATTTATATACTACCCGATCCTTCGATCTTTATACTTGTTTTGTCATATATTAGCAAGTCTTTATTGTAAAGTTCTATCACCAATGTACATGTTTGATTTGTTGTTAAACGAAAACATTGTATTCCAACTTTTCACATATAAAAGCCTAATCTTTTTATCGGTGATACAAATAAACATTCTTTATTCCAATAATGTGGAGAAATGTCTAAATCATCAATTTTCGTAACGTTAACACCATACCACACCATTCTGTAGACCATTCTGTAGACCATTGATTAACATCATCCATGAGATACTTTTTTGCAGTATGACTAATATTTCCTTTTGTAATCGCATTGTCAACATACTGTTTATTGCTACTTTAGTAAGGTATAAAACATTATTTGTTAATCCAGTTATTCGATTATCATTCATATTCAAAGGAGCTACCATTTGTTTTTTTTTTCGTGTAAGCTCAAATAATTATCATTAACATATTTTTTGTTAATTAATATAACTGCATGATCATTTGCATTAGGGTCACTGTAATTTGATTACTTCCCATCTGCAAATTTCCACTCATTGCAACAGAAGGCAAATATCTATCCTTAGCCTATTTAACATTAATCACTTTACTATCATTCCCTGATATATAATTATTATACAATGTTTTCCTTTGGCAATAAAAATTTTGATTTTGGTCCCTACTACCAAGTGGAGCCCATTTATTATAAAACTTCATGTTTATTGCATCTGATCCACGTTTTGCATCTCCAACATTATATTTGTATTGTTATTACCACCCATATTCAGATCACCCGACATCGTATCACCAGCTTTGGCTACATGTTGATCGACATAAGATTTGTTTGTTCCTTGATCGTTATTAACGTTATAACTATAATTGTTTGCCATATGTAAATGAGTTTGCGTTGGAAAAACAGGGGTAGACAAAGTGGTTTTAGGACAGGGTGGATCAGGATCAAGGTCGCAGTTGGTGTCTTGTTCGTCGTCTAGGATGCCGACGATCTGTCTCGCTTTTACCATGAAGTGCCTGTCATTGTCAGGGAGAAAGGTACACTGACTTAGGAAGTGGTTTGTGTTAGAGCGACCAGCTTGCTTGCATAAGGGACAGACCTTGACCTGATCATGACGGGGCTGTCTGGTGCGGGTCTTAGGGTTACTCCTGCCACCCGGATGAGAGCGACGAAAATCACCAGCTAACAATAACAATAACACAATAACAATAACATTTATTATTTGTATTGCGCCTTTTCTATAAAATATTCAAAAGCGCATCACAACAGTAATTAATAAGTAAAATTTTGACAAATCTTTCTATAAAAATCATAAAAAATATTTACATTAAATGAGTAAAAGATAATTACAAATAAAGATATAGATATACTAAGATAACTGAAATGAATCCTTAAATAAAAATGTCTTAATTAAAGTCTTAAAAGAATCTAAGTTCGTTGCTTCGCGTGCGGACCTTGGCAGCTCATTCCATAGGAAAGGAGCAGCTACCTGGAAAGCTCTGTCTCCCAATGTTTTCTTGGTTTTTACACTTGGTCTTTCCAACAAACGACCATTGTCGTTGCGCCTCAAATGGTAGGAAGAAGGCTGTTGAATACTAATTAAATCTGAAAGGTACTTAGGTGATAGGCCATGCAAAATTTTAAAAGTTATCAAGAGTATCTTATAATGTATCCTGGAGCGCACTGGTAACCAATGTAATTCTGCGAGTAGAGGTGTTATATGACAGAACTTGTGCGCACGATATAATTATAAGTCTTGCACTCGCATTCATAACACGTTGCAATTTCATAGTTTGATATTCCGGGATTCCATACAGAAGGCTATTACAATAATCCAATCTACTACTAAGAAAAGCTACCGCTGCACGTAGAATCTTAGCGTCATCAGAAGCGCGGATTTTCTCGAGGAGAGAATTAAGTGCCTGAGAGATCTCGGGTTTAATTGAGGCGAGGGTGCGAGATCTCAACTCCGTGCTGTAGCATTGCTTGACTAAACCAGGGAGATTGGGGTGGATGAGTCTCAACCAAGTAAGAACGACAAAGTTTTCTAGGGTAGGAGTTAGTTCCTCATCCTCTGGAACATGTTCACCATGGTGAGTTAAACGGTGAGCGTGTAGTAAGGAATCTTCCACAAAAGCCATAAAGGCGTTGGTACAGATCCTCAGGGCGCTTATGCGCGGCAAGGTGTATGTCAGAAAGAAAAATCGATAAATTGTGCGCCGGTGGCCTGGTAACCAAAGTGTTGGCGAATAGTTGGCGAGATGAATTCGAGTGACGTTGAATTTTTCAACAAAGTGCTTCGGAAAATGATAGGGCAATAATTCGCAATCTGACCTAGCGGCAGCTCGAGAAAGTTGACTTCTTGTCGAGCGGTGATGCGTCGAGCAAGAGGTACGGGATCGCCATGGAGTTCGAGTCCTCGAAGTGGTTAAGCTTTGGTCTTTTTCAATCATCGGCTAGGAAGGAGGCGAAGTTGCTGTCCAACGATAATGTGTAAAGCAGATTTTGCTTCCAATTCTCGAAGCTATTGATAGTTTCCACCTTAGACAGGCATCACTGTTTCGGTGCGCGGTGAGAAGACGCCATTACACACGATGTAAAACTCCGGGAAGAGTTTTCACGGCGAAGGATACACTGTTTTGGTTCCTGCGGTCGAGGCTTAAAAGTGAACCGAACGCTGCCACCACGCCAGTTAAGGAGATGAGGCAAGAACCAAGGCACGACCAATTCGCGTAAGGCTTTAATCAAACTGGAATACAACTAACAGCCGAGTAACGGTAACAATATGGCGGACGCCAGGCTACGATCGACAGATAAAACACATGCTAAGTCCTAGTACCGCTGACCGCTGTACTTTTCTAAAGGTCAGGTCTGTGTTGGCGGAGGCTGTGTTTTAAAGGTCTGTGAAGACTACGTTTTTTTGCTATTAAACTTCCCTGTGTTAATACCACATCCCTGTGTGCTGATAGGCAGTGAATAATTATCCTCAAAAACATCGATCTCGTGCAATCTGCTTCAGCGTGAAACAAATTCCCGCCAATCAAACATTTTTAACTTCTGTGAATATTAGAATAATGTCACCCGTGGGGCATGCGCGAGCTAATGAAAAAAAAAAATTGAAAACTTTCAAGTTCTGATGGAGATTTTGGAATCGCTGTTTTTATTGATCTGTTTAGATCTCAGCCATGGTTTGATAGTTAGCGAAGTTTTGTGTCAAGAATCGTTCTATGGTGATTATAGAAGAAGTTTTTTTTGCGTGATTTTTGAAATTGGAATTTTTTAAAGTGGTTTTCAGTGTTCTCTTATCAGCGGCCGCTGCACTGGCAGCGAATTACCTTGCCTACTCCACAATGAGGGATGGAATCTTCCTTAAAGTTCACAGAACCTTTCTGCTGAGTTCTTTTAGAGGCTGCTGGATTTTTTTTTGTGCTCGAAGTATGTGGACATATAATGAAGCGGCTATCGAGTTGACGGCGGCTGTTATTGTTAAACTAATACAACAGCATGGCCTTGAGTTTCGTGACGGAACTAAACCTCTGGCGAAGAAAACGTTTTAGAATTCGGCTAGATTCCATCTTGTATTTATCTTGATTCACGGCAACGATAAACACGACCGTTTGCTGGTCCAGCTTGTTCTCAACGGACTTAGATGGACACCAGTACGAGTTAGATCCTGTGAATACCATGTCTTTAGTCTGTGTCTTTGAACTGTTTGCGTTGTGTTCGAGCATATTTTCGGAAAACGAAGAGTTTACTTTCCCTTTTTATTCACGGACTACTTACAACGGAGTAGTATACCTGTGATACTTGGTTCTGTTTTTCTCAACGTCGCAGTGATTCGGAACGATCAAACAATTTTGCGCGATCAATGTGCGTTTCCTGAAGATCAAAACAAAGACATCAAAAACAGCGTCTCTTGCTGCATCACCATCTAAATTATAGTTGTTGATGATTTTAAACAGTGTTGGGCCGAGTTGTTCAAAGCTGGGTTAAGATAACCCAGGGTTAGTGCTAGATTTGAATTCGGATTTGAAAGCTTAAAAGACATTTAAGTTTTTAATTCTTTCAGTCTACATGTTGATGATTGGAAGCTCTATACATAACAGAGAAAATTATCCTAGAAAATACTTTTGAACACAAGAAAAAGAAACGCGGATTAAGTTTAACCCCGGGTTAAGCGCTAATCTTTGGTCTATAGTGACTTTGGTCTATAGTCTTTTGTAGTTCTTTTATAAAACAATTAAAACTTTGATTTATCTTATTGACTACAACGATATGTTTTTGTTGAATTTTTGTTTGCGCTCTATTTTATGAATGGCATGCGACTTTTGGCCTTCAAAACTACAAGTAAAATTGTCTTAACACCTTTATTCTTGACGACGAAATTGAGGGAACTTGATCTAGCTTAACCACAGAAGAAACGTTCCGTAAATTCTATCAAAATATCTCTTATCCAAACCGAATTCGCTTATAAAACGTCTCTACATTAGGAGCCAAAACTCGTAAATTCTTGACAGAGAAAGTCACGCGTAAAATCAATAGAATTTTGACAGTTGAAAGTAATTTGCTTTATCTCAGCGTTCATGCTCTCCAGCTGACATTTAAGAAACAATGAAGCATGGCACCATGTCACTTTTATTCTGAGGAGATGTACTTTTTAGTAGCGCTTGCGTAAGCAGCGAGACTCATAATCTGGAAGCCGTTTTTTTTCTTCGTATTTAGTACACAAAACGAGGGTTGTGGTCCCAGCCATTCCTCTCGAAGACCGTGGAAACTGGGAATAAGAATCGTTGCGTGGCCGAAGCTTTGTCCGACTCAACCGTCTATAAAATAAAGTAGGAAGTGAAAAACCTTTAGCGAGTAAATCCTGTTTCGTGTAAACTTAATCACTTCATTTCTTATCTAGTCTCCAAGCACACCGATTTTAAGAACGTTCTTGTAGAATAACAGAATCGAAATAGAAGGTCAGTAATCATAAGTTTTTGTTACGTTTGTCTTAAAAGACACAGTTGTGTTTATTTATAAGGCTGTTACAATTAAATTTTTGTAGGGGGGGAAGTAAAATGTGACGCCTATCTACATGTCACACATTTTGTTCTAGACTTCTCTTATATAGTAATTTACTGTTAAATTGCACCATCCCCGATCACTCTAAACTCGTTGTTGCTCATGGTGTAATTAATGGCTGATCGGCTGTCCTCAGTTCAGTCCGTTTGAAAGTTAAGTTGAATATGTTCGATTAACCGCCCTGGGCGCTTATTAAATTTTTGGACCTTGAGAGAGGGCGCTTATTAAATATTCACCATTTTCATTATGGAGTTTGAGTGGGAGGGAAGGGGGTTGGAATGGAGGCTTATTCGAGGCCGCGCGCTTATTAACTTTTTCTGCCTTTAGGATGGGCACATATTCGAGGTGGGCGTTAATTCGAGGTTGGGCGCTTATTCGAATAAATACGGTAGTCGTTGTTTCAGAGTCAATTTCAGAAGGAGATACAGGGTTGAAAAAGAATGAACTAGCAAGTCTAACTTTGGTAGATAATCAGTAAATTGTTTGGGTGAATTTGGCGTTTTGGAAACCACTATTTTACCATCTTTATTATTGTTCCTTTTTTGGGTTTTTACAGTCAGGTTTCAAACATTGTTGGCAACTTAAAATCTATGGCAATGGACATGGGGAAAGAGATTGACACACAGAACAGACAGCTGGATCGTATTAATGCAAAGGTAAAAAAGTGCCTGAGGCTTTGAGTACAAACATGAGAATTAATTATTTCACTGGACTGAGTTATGAAGCAGGAAAATACGTCATTATTATCATTATCAATGCCATGAAATAGTTCAGGCCAGTCAACTTGTTGGACGTCAGAGATCAGTGCATATTCGTTGAGTTTTGAAAATTGGGTCAATGGATAGAAAGTCTGGAATGTGATCAGTTATGAACGAAGAACAATATTTCCACTGCGTGAAACATACTCAAGAGAGTTTAAGTATATATTATCACTAAGTCTAGATGTTCCAAAGGCGAACAAAAGATGTTGTCCAGAGCCTTTTGAAAGTTAACTAGGCGAAACAGTTTTCTTCCGAAGATCGAGTTTATGACCGACTTTGCTCTGATTGTTACTTAGTAAACGCTTCTTGCTATTGTTTTGCAGACTGAAGCAAATGAAGCGCGAATTCAAGTGGCAAACTCGACAGCAAAGGATATCCTGAGAAACATCTAAACTGTACTCTTATATCATATCGTTGACTGTAACAGCGCTGAGTTCTCTTGTCCTGCATGGTTTGATATTAACACTGCCTTCAATAAGGCTATCAATTGCTATTTTGTCAGATTAGATTAACGATGACGTAAAAAAATAAGTTCTTATAGACACCGAGATATATTTTCTTTACAAGAGATTTGATTTATTCATCCTAAGTCAGTAAGACTACAAGAATAAGACTAAAACAATAAGACTCCATAGACTCAAGAGAGGTAACGACAACTGAGTTCATGATTGAAATGTTAAAATATGCGTTGCCCATAGCGTGGAACTTATATTTTGACAGGTTGGAAAGCTGGTATTCAGCGATGGGCGAATAACTCATGAATTGGGTTTAAACGTGTCTTCTTTATACCCACAATGGCACTATGCAATTTTTAAGTTTCCGAAATGTGCATCTTCGTTTGTTGAAGCTTTGTCCTACTTATACGTAAGGTATAGCATGCACTAATTATTTTAACTGCTCCATTTAAGTTTTTTGTACGTTAGGTATCCCAAAGCAATGGCTGTAACATTAATTTTCTCAATTGCAATTGTCAATAAATAAATTTAAAGCAAGACGGCGTACATTGTTCCTTAGCCCTGGGTGATGAAATTTAGGGTGTTTTCCTAAACAGGGTACGTATTTCTGGGTCTTTTGGCCAAAAGACGTGCAGGTTTTCAAACCCTCAGCGCCTCACCTGTACCCAAATACTGATCGCGTAACTCCGCAATCACTTGTTATAGACGGGAAGAACAAAGTCACTGGGACTGATTTTTTGAAGTGATTGATTTTTTCAAACAATTCTTGATACGCGCAAACAATCGTTTTTTGATGCTTAGTTGAAGAAACATGCAGTGCAGTCTGCGTCATTATCAATTATTAGAAAACTTAAGCAAAGACGTTTTTGAGCGACTCACGTCCACCAGAAGTAAGGTGTTTTCCGTTAAAACATGCCTTGACGCTACCATAGTTGTATTCCTTAGTGTATTTTCTTTTATAGAAACAATTTACCGGAATATTTGGGCAAAACCTCTGCCCAAGAATCGAAAAGGAGATAAAGCAAAACTGACTGCGAGAGAACGACTGGAGAACTGACAATTTGACAAGCAATAGACGACTGTGAAAGGTTTGAACCGAGGAGTCATTTCAAAAGTGGGTTGAGTTTGATCGTCCGGGTGAACGTAGTCCTGAATAGGACTGTCGTTGTTGACAGTGACTCACGTTTCGACAACCTGTGCGGTAGTCATCTTCAGAGCCAAAGTGAGTTGTATCACGTCAGTTGATGGTATTATACTCTGGTTATTGATCTGATTGGTCAATTACGTCGCGATGTTATTGGTCATCTGTCAGTAAGCCGTGATGTTATTGGCTTTGAAGACTCGTAATCAGTAATTGGTGCGTTTCGATCCGTCTATTGTCACAGTTAATTAAAAAGTCGTCTATTGTTAGTCAACTTGTCAGTTCTCCAGTCGTTCTCTCGTAGTTAGTTTTGCTTGATCTCGTCAATAAGTCGTTTGCACGGCGCTGGTAACTGTTGGCTACGATTCAGTGGGGTTTGTTCTAAGTTAGTAAACCAGCTTTCTAAAGTAAGACGTTGATGGTAGTCTGTAGAATACGTTATACATGTCGCAGAGTCCCAGTCAATTTGATGTTTCGTCTGTAAATGGTGCTCAGCAATGTGATTGTTGACGTCACCATTCCTCATTGCTCGTTTGTGTTCGGTCAGTCGCGTGCTTAGGATTCTGCTGGTTTCACTAATGTAAGAAGCCTGGCAGTCACAGCATTTGATCTTGTATACTGCTCCCCGTCTGTCCTCCGGTTTGTCTTTGTCCTTGACATTAGTAAGCAATCGCCGTAAAGTGGTTATCGGTTTGTGTGCAACACGTATATTGTAAGGTTGTAATATACGTGCAATAGTTTCAGAGGTGCCTCTGATGTACGGTATAGTCGCTGTCGTAACAGGGCCAGAGTTGGTCTGAGTGTTGGAATCACTGTTACTGTGAGTGTTCCGTCTAACAAAGTCCGTCTTGTAATTGTTCTTACTAAAAACGTTGTTAAGATAATCAGTCTCGTCTTGTAGGCTGTCAGGTGAGTCGCAAACTAGTTGTGCTCGTCTCGTCAGAGTCCGGATAGTAGTAGCCTTGTGAGAGGTCGAGTTGTGCGAAGACTGGTCTAGTAATCGGTTGGTATGTGTCGGTTTTCTCAAAATAGTCGTTTTTAGTTTGTTGTTGTCGTGAGTGACCAAGCAGTCTAGAAAAGGTATCTTACCATTTTCTTCGATCTCCTTGGTGAACTGTACGTCCGCGTTCTGTCTGTTAAGGTGTTCGTGAAAATCGTCGATTCCGTCTTTGTGTACGGCGGTGAATGTGTCGTCAACGTAACGTAACCAAAGAGGTACAGTTTGGATCGACGATTTTCACGAACACCTTAACAGACAGAACGCGGACATACAGATAGAGTATGATAGAGTAAAGTCTTGACGCTTGTATGCTGCCAGAACCAGTTTAAAGGAGCTGTGTCACGAAATTCAGCCAAATTAATTAGGAAATTACAAAATGCCCAAATTAGGAGAAACAAAAATAACCGCTTAAAACATTAAAGAAAGGTTAAAATAACACAACAGAAAAAACAGATGCCACGGAAGGGGAAAACTGGACAAGATTGAAACGGATTGAAATTAGGGTTTTTGAAAACTGTTCAGCCTATCAATCTTTCAAAGTTGATCCCTGGTGCTTGCGACTTCAAAAATAATGCTCAGGAGACATATTTGTTGGTTTCGGACATTTACATGCAATTTCTTTGCTTACTTTAAGTTCCACAGCGATTGAGGGCGAGTAATTGGCAAAATTAAGCAAAATGAACTGTACTGCAATGACACAGCCCCTTTAAACAAGAGCCTCTTTTTTATTTATAAGAAAACGGCTCTTTTAGGAGCCACCACATTTACAAAAAGTCACTAGCCAATAAATGACATTATTGTAATAGGTCATACATAAGTGAACAATCTGTTTTTTATATATATATATATATATACAAAGATCGCTGTTCTGGGTTACGTCTCCAAATTAATCCCTCCTCTCTCTTATACACAGCATCTTTCGCTTCCACACACGCATTGCAAAGAAACCAGTCTGATACGTAGCATTTTCATGTTGTAGTACTGAAGTTTCTTTTTGTAACGCGGCGTTTTTATCGGGGAGAAACAAATTTTGGCTTTAACCCGCAGTAATTGGGGCTTGCAGTTGCGGTGTCCCCGCCTATAGTCACTTATCTTATTGTTTGGCAAAGTTAATAAAATAAAATAAATTAGACACAGCTATTTCTTGGTCCGCCTCAGATAAAACATTGCTGGCTGTTTTACACATGAGAGAATTGCCTAATTTTATACCGCGCGGGGGGCTGCCACTAACGGATTTTCCGGGACTTTTTAAAAAGTCCAGTTTCAAAATGGCGGATAGGCAGAGTGAAAACTCGAACGAAACCATTCTTTTTCGAAGAAATATTGATCAATAGGGAGAATCTGCCTAAACTTAGTAAGGAATGGGTGCAATATTTCTGCCATGCCCTGAAGCTAAACTTAAGGAGCCGACACTCATCAAGTGCAAGCAACTGTTCGATGAACAGGTTGCTCGAACCGGCCAAAGATGATTATAATTTTTCTACGGCAAAGGAGCCTCCATTTAATTCTACCCGCATTTGTAAAGTATAGAAGCACTACAGGCAAGTACAAAGATAAGATTGTGTTCGTACCAATCGTAACCTAAGTCCCAAGAAGGGGGAGGGGACTCCGCATATGAAAGGGGTGGGAATGCTCGTCGTCTCGCTTAGGGATGTAAATTATGGATTTTGGTCCCACTTAGGGCGTTCTGGGCAAAAAGCTATCATATTTAGCCGTAAAGCTCTCGTTTAGGGTTGCACGCGAAAAAATATAAAAAAATATATTGTCTGTGTTTTAACATGGTCTCTTTTAGGGGTCAAAAAAAGCTCGGGCCACGCCCAGATCGGTCTCCTTAAGGGATTAAATTCAAAATTCCCGACGAGCATCCCCACCCCTTTCATATGCGGAGTCCCCCCCGGACTTAAGTATGCCTGATCAAAACTTAAAAGGGCTTAAAAGGGCAGTACAGAAGGGCTCATTACCCGGATTATTTATACTGAGTGAACTTTGTGGTGTTATGTATCTTAAACCTAGTGATCTTATATCACATGTACGGAGAATAAGGGACTAGTCTATACTCAGTGCATGTTAGCCGAAAGGTAGATGTACGTGACATTCTTGATTGTGATTACAAGGTGATTGCCCAAATTGTAAACATGGTCTTAGTTCCAAAAAGAGGCAGCTCAACATGTCAGCCTTCTAAGCCATTGCCATTTGACATTTTATCAATGAATTTATACATGTCTTGAGTAGTGTCTAAATTACAAGAATTGGAAGGTACAAAATCACACGCAAGAGCCTCACAAAGGAACTATACACAATTTATCCCCCTAAGAAAAATTACTGTGTATATTATAACGTTGCTCAATGCATGAGGTCTGCTCACAGGAACTGCAGTGTTACCCTACGAGAAATGCCTCCCAAGTAAGACTGAAGTATACTTACTTTTATCTATGTTCAGTGAGAATTGTTTCCTGTCTGATATTTAGGATTTCTACTGAGACCGTACGCAGCGACGGGGAGAAAATCTAATGTAAGCCTTGCCGAGCTAATAAGATGTTGCCTTTCACTCAGGGTCACTCTAGCGTGTTTTTCTTTTGTAGTCTTTATTTAACGGTTTGTAAAAACAGGTACACCCACTCCCTTATCTTTCCCAATATTCAGTCCGATCAAGCGCCGTAAAAAAGCTAAACTGGACGGTTCCTTG
>OZ037787.1:11063228-11190728 GCA_964035525.1 Porites cylindrica | reverse complement strand
TAAAGAATAACCTCTTCTATACCTCAGACCGTGACAAATACAAATTTTACAGAAATAAATCATTAATCTTACGAGATTAAGTAAAGCGAACTACTACCAAAGTTTCTTTGATCTCAACATATGTAATATGCGTCAAACTTGGAAAGGAATTAACGAGCTAATTGGAAACTGTAAAAAGAAAAACAAGCGCAACTCAACTAATTCTATTCGCTCAAACCCGAATGAGGTTCCAACTAGTGACCCGAAGAAAATAAGCAATATTCTTAACAAATATTTCCCCACTGTTGGGAGCAAACTGGCTTCTAAAATTCCTCAGACCATAAATACATTCTATGATTATTTAGATCCGCCACTTAATCGCACTTTCTTCTTTGATCCTACTATTCCGGAAGATATCAATTTAGAAATTTCAGTTTTGCAAGACAATAAGGCCCATGGTCTTTACTCATCTCCAGTTAGGCTGCTGAAATTGGCAAAAAGGGTCATATCCGTACTTCTAGCCACGATTTTTAATCAGTCTATTTGCTCAGGGATTTTTCCATCTAAACTAAAGTGTGCTAAGATTATCCCGATATTTAAGGACGAAGATGACACGCTGCCCGAAAACTACCGACCTATTTCTCTGCTCTCGATTTATGACAGGATTGTTGAAAAACTTATGTACTCCAGAGTTACCAAGTTTGTCAAAGATTGCAACATTCTCTATGATCAGCAATACGGTTTTCGCAGTAAGCACAGTACCCAGCATGCTGTACTTGATATTGTTAACACAATTCTCCAAAACATGGACAACGGTAAATTTTCGTGCGGTGTTTTCATCGATCTCAAAAAGGCTTTTGATGTTAACCATGAAATTTTGTTAGCTAAACTTGAAAATTATGGTATTAGAGGTGTAATCAACTCCTGGTTCAGATCATACCTGACTGATCGGAAGCAAACTACGGAAGTTAATAATGTTGTGTCTGAGGCTGAAACGACCTTGTGCGGCGTGCCACAAGGCTCAGTCCTCGGACCACTCTTATTCCTACTGTACATCAATGATATTTACAAGTCCTCTTCGTTATTTGCCTTTTATCTATTTGCTGACGATACTAGTATAATACTTGCAAATAACAACCTAAAGGAACTCGAAACACTTGTTAATCGCGAGCTTGGTAACGTCAACGAATGGCTAAAGGCCAACAAACTGTCCTTGAACATAAAAAAATCAAATTTTGTAATCTTTCGTCCCCGGCAAAAGAATATGCCCTTCATACCTAGGATTAGAATTTTTGACTCCGTGACTAACACCTACGCAAACCTTGAAATGAAAGATTATGTAAAATATTTTGGCTTAATGATTGATTCAAATCTTTCATGGAAATACCACATCGAATCTATCTGTCACAAAATCAGCAAGTCGATAGGAATTATAGCTAAGATTCGACATTATGTCCCGCGTCGTGTTTTACTTTCAGTTTACAACTCATTAAGAGGCTGTCCGCGTAAGAACCGATAAGGCAAATTTTGGTCTATCACGGATTGCCCTGATTTTTCCAGTGGAAGATAACTATCCTATCCCATGAAGAAATATCACATTTATTTGGACCAACTCAATTTTTTCTCTATTTTACAGAAAGATTTTCAAGGTGACCTAAAACTGGCCAGTTTGCCGTCGGAAGTGGTGCGATTTTAAGGAAACTTTAGGGCTCTTGCAAACCTACCTTACAAAGCCGAATAAGCTGATTATTTTACACACACATGGCTTAACGCTGATTAGTAGTTTCAAGGTTTAGTGGTTGCATTCTGTGGAAAGTTGGATGAGATATGATTTTTTTAAAATGACCTTTAATTTGCTTATCGGGAAAGTAATTTGCATAACTCAAGCTGAACCGTAATTTCGCAAAAGTGGCACGTGGCCCAGACTTAAGTCTATGATAAAACAGAAGTACTAAGACCAGTCTACTTCTTAATGCAATAAAATTTGTGGGCACTCCTCTTTGCGTGCTGTACAAAGTTCCGTTAATGTTCCAAAATTCGCCATTTTGACAGCAAAGCTGGAATTGTAACGGTCTGCATCTGGTCGACTAATTTCCACAGCTTTAACGTTTCTAGTTATCACTAACTGTCATTAGACCCTTTAAATATTGGACTTTCGAAAACATGTGGAGAAAACTTACTAATCGCTTTTTCTTGTCTTTTTTTTCTTGTCGACGATGAACGTGACTTCGTTTTCCGTATGCAAATTAGCCTTAGATGCGTCGTTTCAACAACTTGACATGAAACATAATCCTTACATTTCATATTTCTAAGGAGAAAAATAACTCTCCTTTCCACAGAAAAACACGAACCATCACTTAGAATTCCCTTAAGGTCTGTTTCTTTTTTTTTTTAACGAGGAAGAAGCAGCTGAATAATATATCATGATATATGTGGGCTTAAAATAATTCAATTACTGTGGCCTGTCACGCATTCCTAACGAGGGGCGGTCGATTAGAAAACCATAGCGTTGAATCGATCAATTTTTTTATATTATCATCTTTTTTTAAACGGTAGATATTAATAATAATTAAAAATAGAGTTAACTTGCAAGGTAATTCCTCTTGTAACCATAATAAAATTTATGGGCACTCTTTTTTGCTTATCAGATGTTTGTACACGGCACTATGATTAAAAAAAATGCCCAGCACCTTTTCTTTCTGAATCCATGTATAGCTTTGCAAAAGGCAAATTAGCTGTAAATTTCAATTTCATTCAAAGATCTTTAAAGCATTTATCGGTAGCAGAATGAAACGGGAAAAATAGTTTCTTTTTTTCAGTGAATTCATGCAAAAGGGATTATCTCAGTTTTTAGTTTTTGTTAGGGTATAATATCCGTATTCCCAAGATGATCTTGTTTTGGTTCCAATCTAATTGAATTATAATGCAACAGGTGCCAGTTTCAAATATAATTGTGTCAATGAAATCGCCGAAGAGATTAATTGTGAAAAAAGCTGTTCTTTTCGTGAGATCGTCAAGACAGAGTGTGGTCCCGGTAGGGGTGTGGAGGGAAATGTGTTGGTCGCAGAGTGCATGAATGATATTACGTCGCACTTAGCCAGCTGTCACTTGTCTAAGTGTAGCAAAGTCAATGACTAAATGAACTCATTTTAGCGAGAGTAGAGGCTTGGTAGGTATTCGGAACTGAAATGACAATCTGCCCAAAGCACAGACACTCCCGCCCCGCCTCCCTCCCTTAGGAAAAATCGGAGAAGGGGCCCCCTCTCCGAGGGGGGGAGGGCGGGGGGGGGGGGTGGTGTGTGCACTGGCTAACACTAAAATGACAATCTGCCCAAGCCACAGACACCTACTTGGCAGGTTTTTGGGAGCGCCAAGGTCTTGTTAGGCTCGATTGTAAGCCGCTGTGCTGGAAAATGAGCCCCCAAGGGATTGGGAGACGGCGGAAATGGAGCGTAAGGTCTTGTCAATACCCCGGTCACACTCTGAATCATACTGCCAAAATAACTACCGTGGCAGGAAATAAGTCAAAGTTTTGCTCCATCATGTAAGTATCATTCTTTTTTCTTCCTCATGCAAAAAATTTCTAAACGTACAGAGATATTCTTATTTCTCCATTTAACATTTTATCTTGCGATGTTTTCTGACGTTCGTTTCCAGTTTAGTTGAGCTTGCAAAGATAGTTTATTTATTTCTATTTTTTGACAGCCGTGTATTTTGCTCTAATCAATTCTTACCTATTAAATACTATACCTAAAGGTTAATCCGTGTGTCATAAAAGATAGTTTTCTGATGAATGTTTGAAGAGCATAGTAAATGGGGAAAAAAGAAAGAACTTTCTACACGGAGTCAGGATTCAACCTCGTCCCCAGGGCTTTCCCGCCCCTGTCATTTTCTAAGAGGAATGTCCTTGGGACGTGTGTGAAAAGTATTTCATTCTTCTAATAAAAATAATTTTTTTAACTTAAACAGTGTTTAAAACATGTCTCTGGTTTTGTAAAAATTAGTGAGACTTAAAAGTACCAGAATGTTCAGTTCAACTTTATATAGCCGATTTGCTCCTCCTGTGGCAAGAAACGTGAAAAAACTTGACGCCAAAGGGTTGAGAAGAGAACGATTAAGCAGTCAGCAACCATGTCCACACCTTTGCCGGAGAGGTGTATTGGACAAGATTTCTCTGTTTTTCTTGTTTTGATAACGTTTTCATTAAGTCTTCAAAAATGCCTCCAGATTGCTGTTTGTTTTTTTTTTTTTGTATTTATACCCTCTTGAACAATGTGCTCCATCAAAGTGCTCCTCACATCTCTCTATTTTTAACCTACTTTACCATCCACCCTCTCTCCCTCCGGTTCCACCTCTACTTTTACAAGCATTTATACTTAAAGGGGTGAAATTTCTCCCCTGTAGATTAATTTCTGAAAAATTAAGTCCTACTTTTTCCTTAAATTCTTAAACTTAGTTCTTTTTTCTTTAAGAACCGCCAAAGGTGCTGCTAAGGCTGCAATAAGCGCACTCGCCCTTTCATATACTTCATCTAGTGAAAGCCTACCCTTTCATATACCCGAAGCCTAAAAAAGATACCCCTTTCAGGCGGAGCCTCCCCGTATAGGCCATCATAGGGAGTTCCCCCCACCCCCGTTCCAATTCCGTGCTCACCTATTGCCAGCCCATGTTGGACTCCAGGCCCGTTTGAGTCAACACCTAAACATAGTCCTAAGTGTAATTACAATAAGGCAATGGACGAAATAACCAATGTAATGAACTTGAATATACATTGAACTAGACCATAAAGATCTGCAGCAAGAAGACGAGGTGTTCGAAAGGCAAAAGCTTGTTGCAGGAATCGCTGAAGAATAATTGAGACCACAACACCCTCAATCAGAAGTTTTCAACCTATGTGTCTGTCAAAGAAAGATCAACCAAGTCAGTTCAACGTGGTAACAGAGCCGTAGGGCAGCTGCCTCCCCTGGACCTGTTGAGCCAGACAAATCAAGTCTGTGGATGGATTTGTTTTCTTTAGACTCAGTTATTTTGATTACAGTGACTTGTAATTGTTTGCCAATTTCATCTTCGAGGTTGATTTTTCGGAGACATATCTCATGACAAGTGCTGAAAATAGCATTTCGGAGCCTCCAAATTTGAAACTTTTTCTAGGGGAGGACACTCCCAGGCCCTTCGGCTCTCGCGATAATGCCCCGCGTTACAAAAAAACCTGCTACAGCCCTGGGTAATGCTAAAAAAAAAAAAAAGTTGTGTCACTTTAAAATACCATTCAAATCCAGGAAAAGAAAAGGAGACCGGCCTAATTTACAAACTTTCGTCTTTCATTCACTGAGTGCACGTACTTTTCTCCATCAGCTCAGAAGTAAACATAGACAACATAGGGATCCTTAATTTAGTGTGATTAACAGCCGGCAAAAACTTTTGGGATTTAACAGGAGACGGACCGTAAACAAAAAACTATGCCTTTTTTTTTTCCAAGTGACTACTTTTTGGCTACCTGTCGTGTATTACACCATGGGCCGTCATATTAAACCCTATCCTAGTGGCGCCCGGTGATACTGACTCGGTTAAAACGGTCGTAGAATGAATAAATACAACAGCACGGTATTTCCCACCCCGCAAAGAATCGGAATTAACGGTGATTAAATTGTATGATTATCAATAACTATCACCTCAAAAAAGATATAATAAGATAAAAGAACTGATCGATACACGGTCACTCTGGGGGAATGCGTGACAAGCCACAGTAATTAAATTATTTTAATTCGCGTTTTAAAACATATCTTCTTCTGCTGCTTCTTCCTCGTAAAAGAAACAGACCTAGGGGGATTCTAAGTTATACATCGTTCGTGTTTTTCCGTGGAAAGAAGAGATATTTTTCCCTTAAAAATATGAAATACAAGTATTATATTTCCTGTCAATTTGTTGAAACGACGCATCTAAGGCTAATTTGCATACCGAGAATGAAGTCATGTTCATCGTCGACAAGAAAAAAAACCAAGAAAAAGCGATTACCAAGTTTTCTTTACATGTTTTCGAAGTCCAACATTTAAAGGGTCTAATGACAGTTAGTGATAACTAGATATGTTAAAGCTGTGGAAATTAGTCGACCAGATGCAGACCGTTACAATTCCAGCTTTGCTGTCAAAATGGCGAATTTTGGAACATTAACGGAACTTTGTACAGCACGCAAAGAGGAGTGCCCACAAATTTTATTGCATTAAGAAGTAGACTGGTCTTAGTACTTCTGTTTTATCATAGACTTAAGTCTGGGTCACGTGCCACTTTTGCGAAATTACCGTTCAGCTCTAGTTATGCACATTACTTTTCCCGATAAGCAAATTAAAGGTCATTTTAAAAAAATCATATCTCATCCAACTTTCCACAGAATGCAACCATTAAACCTTGAAACTATTAATCAGAGTTAAAACATTTGTGTGTAAAATAATCAGCTTATGCGGCTTTGTGAGGCAGGTTTGACAGAGCCCTAAAGTTTCCTTAAAATCGCACCACTTCCGACGGCAAACTGGCCAGTTTTAGGTGAGCCAGAAAATCTTCTTGTAATATAGAGAAAAAATTGAGTTGGTCCAAATAAATGTCATATTTCTTCATGGGATAGGATAGTTAACTTCCACTGGAAAAATCAGGGCAATCCGTGATAGACCGAAATTTGCCTTATCGGTTCTTACGCGGACAGCCTCTTAATTGTCCCTTACTTGACTTATGGTATTTGTGGTTGGGGAAATTGTGCCTTGACATTTCAAAGAAAGATCGTAACTCTACAAAAACGGGCCTTTCGTCTCATCTACTTCAGTAAGTCTAAGGAACACGCCGTACCCTTCTTTCTCAAATCAAATTGCCTTCCCCTGCCTAGCATATTTTTCAGAGATTGTAGCTATTTATTGTATGATATCAACAGACAGACAACACCAGTTAGTATTCTCAATCAGTTCGTTAAAAAAGTCAGATTCATAACTACAGAACAAAACCGATAAAACGATAAAATGTATGCCTTTTTCACGAGAATCGGTTCCCCAATTTGGAACTCTATTCCGTATTCGATTAAAATACTAAAGCGTTCGTCCTTTCGTACAAAAATAAAGGAATCATTACTAAATTTTTTGCGGTCAGAAGATGATTATGTCGAAGTCTCCCGTCTTATTAAGTTATTTAATACTTTAGGTTAGCCTCTCTTCGTAATCGTTATGTACATGCCTCGTTTTATGTTAGTTTAAATTCTATTTACTGTATTGTAGTGTCTTCACTGTTATTTAGTCCATCTATATATAAATCTTGTTTAATTTTGTAATATGTCTTCAGCTCCCCCCGCCTCGATTAGTTCGTAAGCTATTTGCGGATGGGAAAGTAATGTAATTAGTTATTTTCCAATTTTCAATAAAATTTGTTGTTGTTGTTGTTGTTGTTATCTTGCGAACTGTGCGAATCATTCTCTCCCAGACCCCTCCTTGGTGACTTGCTTGTGGGGGGTTGAAGTACCATTGAATACTGCGCTTGCCTAAACTCTCTGTGATGCGTGATTGATTCCACATTTTAAGAGATTTCTTCAACTCACATTCTGCTCCTTTAAAGTTGGTACCATTATCGCTGTAAACTTCTGTTGGTGCACCGCGCCTACTGACAAATCTTGAAAACGCCATCAGAAACGAGTCAGTCGTCAAATCTTGAGAGACCTCAATATGCACTGCTCGCATTGTTCGGCAGGTGAAAATGCACCCATATCGTTTAACTCGACTTCTCTTCAACTTGACTGGCATTGGTCCGAACTAGTCAATTCCAACTGCGGTGAACGGTGCATCTCCTGGCGTGACGCGAGCCATAGGTAGCGGAGCCATAATCTGTGCTTCCGGCTTTGAGTTCCATCTTCTACACTTGATGTACTTGCTGACCACTCGTCTGACGGCTGAACCACCTTTCAAAATCCAAAATTTCCTTCTAATTGCAGCAAGAACTTGACTTGATCCTACATGGCCTATCTGATGATAATGGCGAATAATCATGTCAGTTACGTGATGCTTGGTTGGTAGAACTATTGGATGCTTCATGAAACAACCGATAACCTCTGCATTATTAAGACGACCGCCAACTCTGATTAACCCATTAACAGCTATTGGATTGAGTTTGCGCAGTGGGCTGACGTACGAACCGTCACCGTCGGCGTTTCCCCGACACTCTAGAGATACTACGGCGTTGCTGAGCTTCAGTCATCAGTGCATTCAACTCCCTCGGAAAGAACAGCCTTTGCATGTACTTAATGACCTCCACTTCAGCGTTTTGGATTTCGCGGACGGATAATTCTCCTCTTTTGACGTCTTCTTTGCAATCTTCCCTGTGCGATACAGCAAGTAATTCTTGAAGCGGCTCAGCCAAGCTAGAGCCTTTCTCAAACCATACCACAAAGAGTAGTGATAAACCAACGAGTCAAATCCTTGAGCTTGCATAACAGCATGCGCCTAGACTTTCTTCGATCTTCTGACGTTCTGGTCATTTTCATCAATCTCAGGAAGCTGGGTTGGCTGATTTGGCCACTGGCTTTCGTCCTTCAACAAAAATCTTGGTCCCTCGAGCCAAATCTTCAGTTTGGTACGTTCATGAGAATTAAACCCACGAGACGCGTAATCTGCTGGGTTCAGATCAGAGCTAACATGACGCCACTGAGACGGGGTAGAGATATCGTGGATCGTTGCCAGCCGGTTGGAGACGAATGTCTGGAATCTTGTGTGACTGTTGTTGACAGACAATAGTAGAGTCAGTCCAAAACGTCACTTCATGTATAGGCAAAGTGAGTTCTTCCTTGATCTGCTTGTGAAGCTTTACAGCGACTGTGGCAGCCGTTAACTCCAGTCGTGGTACTGTCACATTCTTCAGTGGAGCAACTCTTGCCTTTCCCAGTAAGATGCTACAGGCGATATTACCAAGTGCATCAGTTAAGCGCAGGTATGAGACAGCCCCATATCCCTCTTCCGAGGCATTTGAGAAATGATGCAGCTGGACGGAACTGAGCTCGCCAAAATCTCTCGGTTTCACACAACGTGGTATGGCTACTTCGGTAAGACCAATGATGCCCCTTGTCCAATCTTGCCACTGCAGAAGGTCGTCTTCTTGGACTATGTCATCCCAACCAAGCTCGTCTTCGCATAACTTCTGAAGCAGTCGCTTAGCTGGAGGTATAACTGGAGCTGCTAGGCCAAGAGGATCATATAGAGATGAGGTGACAGAAAGAATCTCTCTCCTTGAGTTGGCTGTAATATTCGGAATGGTCCTAAACCCAAAGGTGTCTTCTTCCGTGTCCCACTGCATACCAAGGGCGCGATCTAACGGTAGATCTTCCAAGTCTAGGTTAAGGTTCTTCACTGACGGTGCTAGGTCTTCCTTAGCGACTGAGGACAAGATTTCTCGACGAATACTGATCCACTTTGTTAAGCGGAAGCCTCCCCTACTCAACAATTCTGGCAGCTGCTCAACTAATCGTACCGCCTCTTCAGTTGCTGCGACCGATTTAACACAGTCATCAACGTAGAAGTTCCTATTAACCGTATCGATGGTTTCCACATCGAAGTCCGTTTTGTTGTCTTCTGCGGTTTTCTTTAATGCAAAACTTGCACAGCTAGGAGATGATTTAGCTCCAAAGAGGTGAACAAGCATCTCATGGTCTTCTGCTTCTTTAGAAAGATCGCCACCAGGCCACCACAAAAATGACAGAGCGCAAGTGTCTTGAGGAGACACTCTCACTTGATGGAACATCTTCTCTATGACGGCCGTAAGACCTATTTGCTCTTGACGAAAACGAAGTAGTACTCCGACGAGATTATTGATTAAATCTGGCCCTTAAAGCAGCTGTTCGTTGAGTGACGTATTGCGAAATTTAGCGGCGCAATCGAACACAACTCTGGTCTTCTCAGGTTTCTGCGGGTGTATCACAGGATGGTGGGGAAGATACCAGACAGAACGTGGCACTTGATGTAGAGATACTTTCCTCGCGTGACCTTGTGCAATGTAATCTTCAACAGCATCCTTGTACTTCTCTTGGAGATCTTTGTTTTTTTCCAAACGTCTTTTCAGAAGATTTAGTCTTTTTTCGGCCATAGGTCTGTTATTCGGTAGGCACGGATTATCATACTTCCAAGGAAGGGAGAGCTGATAATGGCCATCGACCATCTGAACGGTTCGTTCCATTATTGCCAGGGCTCTTCTATCTTCAATCGACATCATTTCTTTAGATGACGCAGACGATTCGCCGAACTCCGCGTTGTACATTCGCTCAATTTGTGCTGACAGCGTTTCTTGACCTCCACTTAAGAAACTGACGGTCGCTTCAGGGTTGCTTGAACCGCCAACTGGTCCGATTAGTGTCCAACCAAATAATGTCCGGGCAGCGCAAGGCTGTTTACTGCGACCACGGCGCTATTCAAAGACCCAGTGCGCCTCGGGAACATCATTGCCGATTAAGATGGATACCTCTTTATCGAGCTTAGGTATACTTATACCCTGCAGATGCGGCCAATCGCGGATATCTTCGGTGCTGGTTATGCTATTCTTTGAGACAGGTAACTTGTCAACAGTCCACACACGATCTAGTTGTATGCATTCATCTGACGACAACGCTCTCACAGTAAGACTAACTTCTTCTCCAGACCGTTTGGTTCTCTCGGCATTAATGGTAGTTAAAGAAAATGACGTTGGAGAACCTCTTACTCCTAACTCATCCAGAAGGCGTCGTAGACACAAGGTGGTGTCAGAATCATCATCAATGAAAGCATGTCTCCACTTCTCGTCCACCTTTAGCAGAAACTCGGACGGGCACAATCCTCAAACTAATTCTGTTTTTTCTGGCATTTGTCGCATAATCCGCCCCGGCCTCGATGTGGTGTGGACTTGCTTCAGGCAGATCTTCACGAGTCGCTGTTGGCCCGGTAACAGGATCTTCAGAATCACCTCGCGTTCTTGAAGTCTCATTTGAAGCTATGGGAGCGCTCAATGAATTAGGTGGGTGCAGCAAGGAATGGTGCCTTTCTCTACAGCCACTCAGCAAGCAAGCATCAAGACTCCTGCATCGTCTAGCGATGTGATTAGGCTTCAAACAATTTTCACACAGATTTTGTTTCCTAACAAAGCCCTTCCTTTGAATATATCGTTTGTCCCGGAACTTAAAACACTTCTCCAATTCATGTCTTCCATCGCAAAACTTGCATTTGACTTGACCATCCGTTGCTGACCTCTGATTTGAGCGTTTGCTGTTGGCTGTATTGGCTTGGTTACTAACATCCTTCTCAACTTGAGTCAAAGCAAGCACAGTACCATCACCATCAGCTGCTTTTCTTGGTTGTTTTGTGACTCTTGACTCTCCAAGCTTGAATCCAACTAAATTCCCGAACTCAGTGTTTGCTATTAGAGCCCCTTTTTCGAGAAAGTCTGCCAAATGAGAGAAGGTTGGTTCAGAACCCATTTCCAAATCTTCCCCGACTCATCCGCCCATTTTGCCTGCATGTGCACAGGAAGACGTATAACGATCTTCTTCAGAGTGTCCAAAGAGTTTATATCGGCTTGATAGTTTAATTCCGCAGAATTCAGCAAACTTCTAGAACTTAGGGTTTTCTTTGTTTTTTTTTGTTCGCGTCTACTTGCAATTAGTTGTAATTGTTTATAGTTTTCTTTTGTTATATTGTTTACTTTCTTTTTGGTGTCACCATCGTTGCGTAATGTTACATAATCTGTCAAGTTTTTTGGTATAAACTTAGTCTTGTCGGTCAGTGTTTTTTACAATTTTTATCGGTCAAGAACAGCTCATTCCTTTTAACGTTAGGTCAAGAAACCGTTAAGGTAAATTTTAGTCATACGCCATTTGTACGCTTTTCCGTTTTCTTTGATGTATTTGTTATTTTGTACTGATTTCTACATTTTTCGTAATTTCGTATTCTTTGTATTTTTGGTCTTACAGTACCGTAGGAGTGTGATTTATAAAATAAAGCGGTTGGACACTAATACGCGTGACTTCGGTTACAGAGTACTTAACGATCGACTTTGGTAAAAGTTGGCCGCTCTGGTTGGCGACAGATCAAAGGAGTTCCAAGTTGAAATTACCATTAACGATATCTTGGTTGGTGAAAGAGACAGCTTGGGACGGACGATTATAGCCTACCGTGGACACATTACGCGGATTATAAATGAATTAGATCCGCTACTCTTGGAGCAAATTGCTTCTGAAGAAGTTGTTGAAAAGCACAGTTCGCTGGTGAGCATATTCGAGAAGCTTAAACGGGCTTGTGCGCAGTGGTATCATTTGTCTGGGGAGCAAGAGGATAGAGAGCGTATTACTCATGACTACGCCAAGGATGTTTATCGAATGCAGATGTTTGAAAACAAATACAAGGAATGGTTAAACGATGTTTACACCCCAATAAGTCGAGGAGTTTACGGTGAAGGAATTGCGAATATTTCTGGGTTTGATTTGAGCTCCAAAACGCCTGTTGTACGATTAGAGGGTGCCTTTCAAGGAACTCAGAATACAAATCCTTCAGTTTCCTGTGCGGGCGCGCGTAGTGATTTGTTGGAAACGAAAACACCTAATGCGACTCAAGATCATACAAGTGGCGGCGATAAGACGCCAAGTCAATTACACCCAAGGAAAAAGGGTTCTAAAAGAGGGAGTCAGTTATCGGCACGGAATGTCAAGTGTACAATGGCTCAGCTTAAAGTGAAAAGGCTTCCGGCTGAACAAGAGATAAAGGAAAGTGAAATTGCGTTACGACTACAAGAAGAAAACACCCGTTTGTCAGCCGAGAAGGAACGTTTGAACATTCGAAGCGAATTAAGACGTATTTAATAGATTTGGAGCCAGCAATGTGACCCTTCGACAACAAGAAAAAGCGTTCTTCTCTAACTAGGCAACTACAGTACCCTAGTCTGAATCTGGTACCCTTATAACTGCAATAGGAAATCTGCAAGTAGCACGGTAAATCATACTAAACTGCTACCGATGCGACCGAAAACTTGTGATAGAATCGTGAAATCAGCCTGAAGGATCAAAACAAGGTGATATCCTTCGTGTCCTAAGGCAGCTAAGAGACTTTTTTCCAGAATGAAATATACTTACATCCTCTTACTTGAGACATCACAAGAGTCCCAGGGACATTTCCAGGAGATCTCCATCAGTTTCCAACTTGACCCAAAAGTCACTTGACAAGATGAACCAAACAAACATTGTTTGCCCGGCCTATTGACGATTAGTAATTCCATCAGGTCGTGTTTCTTTCGCAGACAAGGTTACGTAATTCAAGCTATTTCCAATCCAGTCTCAAAATCAGGCTGTTAAATGTCCCCAAGGTCAATGACCAATAAAGAAAATTCTCCAACTTCAGACGAAGAGCAGTTTGGAACTTCATGGTCTGTTTATCCACTGCATTAAAGAAAAGGAACGTACTATAAGTAGACTAACTCGCGAAGCTGAATGTGGGAAAAAGTGTGGAGAAGTTGATCCTAAGTAATGACAAATGTTTAATCATAAATTTCGCTTGTTTCTTCGCACACGTCCTTTTTTCCCCGTTTTTTTCTTACGTGAATGCATCCTTTTCTAAAAGTGCTTATTTTGAGTCAAGAATTTTATAAAAGTAAGAAGAAAAAAAATTGTGCTGAGCAGCAAAACCCTCCGCGGGTCTAGCCTGCGAGCAAGGTCTCTCACTGACCCACCCCAACCAACCCTCCCCCCAATCCCGGCAGCAAGAGACCTTGCTCACAGGCTAGACCCCCCTCCCTTTCCCCTTCCCTTTCCCCTTCCCTTCCCTTCCCTTCCCCCTCCCACCCCTCCGCCCTCTACCTATCTACCTATACCCCTCTACCTACCCCTCTACCTATCTACCTATCTACCTATCTATCTATCTATCTACCTATTTACCTACCCCTCTACCTATCTACCTACCCCCCTCCCGCCTTCCCCCCTCTCCCTGCCCTCCTCCCGGCCCGCCCCCGGGCCGGTGTACCAACTCCCGCTTCCCATACCCTTCCCAAGGCCTTTTTTCTTCCCTCTCCTCGCCCCAAGCCCTCCCAGAACCAAGCCGCGATTTTATTCTTTTTTTTCCCTTTTTTATGCTAATCAGGCGGGATTCGAACCCGTCACCTCTTTGTTTGCCAGTTAATTACCAATTCAATGCTTATGCCAATTGCGCTATCCCGGCTCGGTTACAAATTCAATGGTTTTTTTGTATGTTATTCATATGCAAATCAAATTCTTGCCCCTGATTGGCTGTTGAAAATAATGACATCATGAACCTTCGGCCCAGAGGTCCCTGAGGTCCCACAGGTCCAAGAACCAAAACAAACCAAAGTTTACCAAACATAATGGAAACTGTAGCCTTGTCGGCTTTGCGAAAGCTTCTTTTTAATCAGGATTCTTGTATCTTTCTGACCACTAGTACATTTAAAAAAGCACTTAGCGCTTTCACGTTTTTCCGACGGGCAATTTTGATTTTAGCTGTAAGTTTTGTATAATATTGAAATACTTGAAATGTCCGTCGGTGCGTTTGCTTTCAGTCGGTGATCACAAGAAACAGTTTTTGTACGGTTAAAAGTGATCAACATCAATTTATATTCTCGCTATATATCCCACCAGTGAACGGTATCAATCATAAAAGGCTGAAAATAGAGGAAACTGCTCAGCAACGAAAAACGTTGGGACTTCTAATCAAATTCTCCTCGTTAGCGCCAGATGAACGGTAAAGGAATGAGTGTGGAGAATGTGCATGTTAATCTCACGCCATTTACAAGTGTTCCTGCAACAAGCAAAAGTGATCTTATAAATGGAAAACGCGAAGGTTATGTCACTTTTAATAACAACAACACCAAAAGCTTTATTTGCGTGACCATAAAGGAATTACAGTATTGCAAAAGCTATTAGTCTAAAATTAAGTACTAATTCAACTAATTAGTACGTGCAAAACATTACAAAACGTTACAGTTCTCATTCATTCATTCATTCATTCATTGATATTAATTTGGTTCTTAATTCAAAGCATTGCGAGATAGATGAAACTAATTGACAGTTAATTAAATAATCAGAAGAATTCATAAGAAGAGATATTAAAGTATCGTGTGAAAGTGATTTGAAGTCAGGTATTTTAGTTTCTAGTTTGGAGAAAAATATGTCTCTGATCTGAGAATAAGCCTTACAATCTAGTAAGAAATGATTTTCATCTTCGATTTTGTTACTTGTACAAAAGTGACATATCCTTTCATTGCGAGGAATGTTTTCGTATCTACCTGTTTCAATTCTAAGTTGATGACTACTTATTCTAAATCTAACTAATGCTTTTCTCGAAGGGTTTTTTCTTGTTAAAGCTAGGTACGGCGAGGGGCTATAGTCGTCTTTGATTGTACAATAAAAACTGCGTTTTTGTGATTGTTGAAGGGTCTGATTCCAGTGAGAGACGTATTTAATAGATTTGGAGCCAGCAATGTGACCCTTCGACAACAAGAAAAAGCGTTCTTCTCTAACTAGGCAACTACAGTACCCTAGTCTGAATCTGGTACCCTTATAACTGCAATAGGAAATCTGCAAGTAGCACGGTAAATCATACTAAACTGCTACCGATGCGACCGAAAACTTGTGATAGAATCGTGAAATCAGCCTGAAGGATCAAAACAAGGTGATATCCTTCGTGTCCTAAGGCAGCTAAAAGACTTTTTTCCAGAATGAAATATACTTACATCCTCTTACTTGAGACATCACAAGAGTTCCAGGGACATTTCCAGGAGATCTCCATCAGTTTCCAACTTGACCCAAAAGTCACTTGACAAGATGAACCAAACAAACATTGTTTCCCGGCCTATTGACGATTAGTAATTCCATCAGGTCGTGTTTCTTTCGCAGGCAAGGTTACGTAATTCAAGCTATTTCCAATCCAGTCTTAAAATCAGGCTGTTAAATGTCCCCAAGGTCAATGACCAATAAAGAAAATTCTCCAACTTCAGACGAAGAGCAGTTTGGAACTTCATGGTCTGTTTATCCACTGCATTAAAGAAAAGGAACGTACTATAAGTAGACTAACTCGCGAAGCTGAATGTGGGAAAAAGTGTGGAGAAGTTGATCCTAAGTAATGACAAATGTTTAATCATACATTTCGCTTGTTTCTTCGCACACGTCCTTTTTTCCCCGTTTTTTTCTTACGTGAATGCATCCTTTTCTAAAAGTGCTTATTTTGAGTCAAGAATTTTATAAAAGTAAGAAGAAAAAAAATTGTGCTGAGCAGCAAAACCCTCCGCGGGTCTAGCCTGCGAGCAAGGTCTCTCAGTGCCCCACCCCAACCAACCCTCCCCCAATCCCGGCAGCAAGAGACCTTGCTCGCAGGCTAGACCCCCCTCCCTTTCCCCTTCCCTTTCCCCTTCCCTTCCCTTCCCTTCCCCCTCCCACCCCTCCGCCCTCTACCTATCTACCTATCCCCCTCTACCTACCCCTCTACCTATCTACCTATCTACCTATCTATCTACCTATCTATCTACCTATCTATCTACCCCTCTACCTATCTACCTACCCCCCTCCCGCCTGCCCCCCTCTCCCTGCCCTCCTCCCGGCCCGCCCCCGGGCCGGTGTACCAACTCCCGCTTCCCATACCCTTCCCAAGGCCTTTTTTCTTCCCTCTCCTCGCCCCAAGCCCTCCCAGAATCAAGCCGCGATTTTATTCTTTTTTTTTTCCTTTTTTATGCTAATCAGGCGGGATTCGAACCCGTCACCTCTTTGTTTGCCAGTTAATTACCAATTCAATGCTTATGCCAATTGCGCTATCCCGGCTCGGTTACAAATTCAATGGCTTTTTTGTATGTTATTCATATGCAAATCAAATTCTTGCCCCTGATTGGCTGTTGAAAATAATGACATCATGAACCTTCGGCCCAGAGGTCCCTGAGGTCCCACAGGTCCAAGAACCAAAACAAACCAAAGTTTACCAAACATAATGGAAACTGTAGCCTTGTCGGCTTTGCGAAAGCTTCTTTTTAATCAGGATTCTTGTATCTTTCTGACCACTAGTACATTTAAAAAAGCACTTAGCGCTTTCACGTTTTTCCGACGGGCAATTTTGATTTTAGCTGTAAGTTTTGTATAATATTGAAATACTTGAAATGTCCGTCGGTGCGTTTGCTTTCAGTCGGTGATCACAAGAAACAGTTTTTGTACGGTTAAAAGTGATCAACATCAATTTACATTCTCGCTATATATCCCACCAGTGAACAGTATCAATCATAAAAGGCTGAAAATAGAGGAAACTGCTCAGCAACGAAAAACGTTGGGACTTCTAATCAAATTCTCCTCGTTAGCGCCAGATGAACGGTAAAGGAATGAGTATGGAGAATGTGCATGTTAATCTCACGCCATTTACAAGTGTTCCTGCAACAAGCAAAAGTGATCTTATAAATGGAAAACGCGAAGGTTATGTCACTTTTAATAACAACAACACCAAAAGCTTTATTTGCCTGACCATAAAGGAATTACAGTATTGCAAAAGCTATTAGTCTAAAATTAAGTACTAATTCAACTAATTAGTACGTGCAAAACATTACAAAACGTTACAGTTCTCATTCATTCATTCATTCATTCATTCATTGATATTAATTTGGTTCTTAATTCAAAGCATTGCGAGATAGATGAAACTAATTGACAGTTAATTAAATAATCAGAAGAATTCATAAGAAGAGATATTAAAGTATCGTGTGAAAGTGATTTGAAGTCAGGTATTTTAGTTTCTAGTTTGGAGAAAAATATGTCTCTGATCTGAGAATAAGCCTTACAATCTAGTAAGAAATGATTTTCATCTTCGATTTTGTTACTTGTACAAAAGTGACATATCCTTTCATTGCGAGGAATGTTTTCGTATCTACCTGTTTCAATTCTAAGTTGATGACTACTTATTCTAAATCTAACTAATGCTTTTCTCGAAGGGTTTTTTCTTGTTAAAGCTAGGTACGGCGAGGGGCTATAGTCGTCTTTGATTGTACAATAAAAACTGCGTTTTTGTGATTGTTGAAGGGTCTGATTCCAGTAAGAGACGTATTTAATAGATATGGAGCCAGCAATGTGACCCTTCGACAACAAGAAAAAGCGTTCTTCTCTAACTAGGCAACTACAGTACCCTAGTCTGAATCTGGTACCCCTATAACTGCAATAGGAAATCTGCAAGTAGCACGGTAAATCATACTAAACTGCTACCGATGCGACCGAACACTTGTGATAGAATCGTGAAATCAGCCTGAAGGATCAAAACAAAGTGATATCCTTCGTGTCCTAAGGCAGCTAAAAGACTTTTTTCCAGAATGAAATATACTTACATCCTCTTACTTGAGACATCACAAGAGTCCCAGGACCATTTCCAGGAGATCTCCATCAGTTTCCAACTTGACCCAAAAGTCACTTGACAAGATGAACCAAACAAACATTGTTTGCCCGGCCTATTGACGATTAGTAATTCCATCAGGTCGTGTTTCTTTCGCAGGCAAGGTTACGTAATTCAAGCTATTTCCAATCCAGTCTTAAAATCAGGCTGTTAAATGTCCCCAAGGTCAATGACCAATAAAGAAAATTCTCCAACTTCAGACCAAGACCAGTTTGGAACTTCATGGTCTGTTTATCCACTGCATTAAAGAAAAGGAACGTACTATAAGTAGACTAACTCGCGAGGCTGAATGTGGGAAAAAGTGTGGAGAAGTTGATCCTAAGTAATGACAAATGTTTAATCATAAATTTCGCTTGTTTCTTCGGACACGTCCTTTTTTCCCCGTTTTTTTCTTACGTGAATGCATCCTTTTCTAAAAGTGCTTATTTTGAGTCAAGAAGTTTATAAAAGTAAGAAGAAAAAAAATTGTGCTGAGTAGCAAAACCCTTCCCGGGTCTAGCCTGCGAGCAAGGTCTCTCACTGCCCCACCCCACCCAACCCTCCCCCCAATCCCGGCAGCAAGAGACCTTGCTCGCAGGCTAGACCCCCCTCCCTTTCCCCTTCCCTTTCCCCTTCCCTTCCCTTTCCTTCCCCCTCCCACCCCTCCGCCCTCTACCTATCTACCTATCCCCCTCTACCTATCCCTATACCTATCTACCTATCTACCTATCTACCTATCTATCTATCTATCTATCTATCTATCTATCTATCTATCTATCTATCTATCTATCTATCTATCTATCTACCTATCTACCTACCCCTCTACCTATCTACCTACCCCCCTCCCGCCTGCCCCCCTCTCCCTGCCCTCCTCCCGGCCCGCCCCCGGGCCGGTGTACCAACTCCCGCTTCCCATACCCTTCCCAAGGCCTTTTTTCTTCCCTCTCCTCGCCCCAAGCCGCTCCCAGAACCAAGCCGCGATTTTATTCTTTTTTTTTCCTTTTTTATGCTAATCAGGCGGGATTCGAACCCGTCACCTCTTTGTTTGCCAGTTAATTACCAATTCAATGCTTATGCTAATTGCGCTATCCTGGCTCGGTTACAAATGCAATGGTTTTTTTGTATGTTATTCATATGCAAATCAAATTCTTGCCCCTGATTGGCTGTTGAAAATAATGACATCATGAACCTTCGGCCCAGAGGTCCCTGAGGTCCCACAGGTCCAAGAACCAAAACAAACCAAAGTTTACCAAACATAATGAAAACTGTAGCCTTGTCGGCTTTGCGAAAGCTTCTTTTTAATCAGGATTCTTGTATCTTTCTGACCACTAGTACATTTAAAAAAGCACTTAGCGCTTTCACGTTTTTCCGACGGACAATTTTGATTTTAGCTGTAAGTTTTGTATAATATTGAAATACTTGAAATGTCCGTCGGTGCGTTTGCTTTCAGTCGGTGATCACAAGAAACAGTTTTTGTACGGTTAAAAGTGATCAACATCAATTTACATTCTCGCTATATATCCCACCAGTGAACGGTATCAATCATAAAAGGCTGAAAATAGAGGAAACTGCTCAGCAACGAAAAACGTTGGGACTTCTAATCAAATTCTCCTCGTTAGCGCCAGATGAACGGTAAAGGAATGAGTATGGAGAATGTGCATGTTAATCTCACGCCATTTACAAGTGTTCCTGCAACAAGCAAAAGTGATCTTATAAATGGAAAACGCGAAGGTTATGTCACTCTTAATAACAACAACACCAAAAGCTTTATTTGCGTGACCATAAAGGAATTACAGTATTGCAAAAGCTATTAGTCTAAAATTAAGTACTAATTCAACTAATTAGTACGTGCAAAACATTACAAAACGTTACAGTTCTCATTCATTCATTCATTCATTCATTCATTGATATTAATTTGGTTCTTAATTCAAAGCATTGCGAGATAGATGAAACTAATTGACAGTTAATTAAATAATCAGAAGAATTCATAAGAAGAGATATTAAAGTATCGTGTGAAAGTGATTTGAAGTCAGGTATTTTAGTTTCTAGTTTGGAGAAAAATAGGTCTCTGATCTGAGAATAAGCCTTACAATCTAGTAAGAAATGATTTTCATCTTCGATTTTGTTACTTGTACAAAAGTGACATATCCTTTCATTGCGAGGAATGTTTTCGTATCTACCTGTTTCAATTCTAAGTTGATGACTACTTATTCTAAATCTAACTAATGCTTTCCTCGAAGGGTTTTTTCTTGTTAAAGCTAGGTACGGCGAGGGGCTATAGTCGTCTTTGATTGTACAATAAAAACTGCGTTTTTGTGATTGTTTGCTGTTGGGTCTGATTCCAGTAAGAGACGTATTTAATAGATTTGGAGCCAGCAATGTGACCCTTCGACAACAAGAAAAAGCGTTCTTCTCTAACTAGGCAACTACAGTACCCTAGTCTGAATCTGGTACCCTTATAACTGCAATAGGAAATCTGCAAGTAGCACGGTAAACCATACTAAGCTGCTACCGATGCGACCGAAAACTTGTGATAGAATCGTGAAATCAGCCTGAAGGATCAAAACAAGGTGATATCCTTCGTGTCCTAAGGCAGCTAAAAGACTTTTTTCCAGAATGAAATATACTTACATCCTCTTACTTGAGACATCACAAGAGTTCCAGGGACATTTCCAGGAGATCTCCATCAGTTTCCAACTTGACCCAAAAGTCACTTGACAAGATGAACCAAACAAACATTGTTTGCCCGGCCTATTGACGATTAGTAATTCCATCAGGTCGTGTTTCTTTCGCAGGCAAGGTTACGTAATTCAAGCTATTTCCAATCCAGTCTTAAAATCAGGCTGTTAAATGTCCCCAAGGTCAATGACCAATAAAGAAAATTCTCCAACTTCAGACCAAGAGCAGTTTGGAACTTCATGGTCTGTTTATCCACTGCATTAAAGAAAAGGAACGTACTATAAGTAGACTAACTCGCGAAGCTGAATGAGGGAAAAAGTGTGGAGAAGTTGATCCTAAGTAATGACAAATGTTTAATTATAAATTTCGCTTGTTTCTTCGCACACGTCCTTTTTTCCCCGTTTTTTTCTTACGTGAATGCATCCTTTTCTAAAAGTGCTTATTTTGAGTCAAGAATTTTATAAAAGTAAGAAGAAAAAAAATTGTGCTGAGCAGCAAAACCCTCCCCGGGTCTAGCCTGCGAGCAAGGTCTCTCACTGCCCCACCCCACCCAACCCTCCCCCCAATCCCGGCAGCAAGAAACCTTGCTCGCAGGCTAGACCCCCCTCCCTTTCCCCTTCCCTTTCCCCTTCCCTTCCCTTCCCTTCCCCCTCCCACCCCTCCGCCCTCTACCTATCTACCTATCCCCCTCTACCTACCCCTCTACCTATCTACCTATCTACCTATCTACCTATCTATCTATCTATCTATCTATCTATCTATCTATCTATCTACCTATCTACCTACCCCTCTACCTATCTACCTACCCCCCTCCCGCCTGCCCCCCTCTCCCTGCCCTCCTCCCGGCCCGCCCCCGGGCCGGTGTACCAACTCCCGCTTCCCATACCCTTCCCAAGGCCTTTTTTCTTCCCTCTCCTCGCCCCAAGCCGCTCCCAGAACCAAGCCGCGATTTTATTCTTTTTTTTTCCTTTTTTATGCTAATCAGGCGGGATTCGAACCCGTCACCTCTTTGTTTGCCAGTTAATTACCAATTCAATGCTTATGCTAATTGCGCTATCCCGGCTCGGTTACAAATTCAATGGTTTTTTTGTATGTTGTTCATATGCAAATCAAATTCTTGCCCCTGTTTGGCTGTTGAAAATAATGACATCATGAACCTTCGGCCCAGAGGTCCCTGAGGTCCCACAGGTCCAAGAACCAAAACAAACCAAAGTTTACCAAACATAATGGAAACTGTAGCCTTGTCGGCTTTGCGAAAGCTTCTTTTTAATCAGGATTCTTGTATCTTTCTAACCACTAGTACATTTAAAAAAGCACTTAGCGCTTTCACGTTTTTCCGACGGGCAATTTTGATTTTAGCGGAGCTCCCGCGCGCGCGAAGCGCGCGCGCAGCGGAGCACCATGGGTAAGAAAATTTGGTAAACTATCCATCCCAGAAAATTTGGTTATGACGTAGCGTACGCCCTCTCGTACACACACTTCATTTAAGCCGATGTCAAATGTCACAATAGATCTTGCACAACTTGACTAGCCTTTCAGTTATGTAAGCCATCCGTATGAGTACGATTAGATTGACAGCTGTCAAAATCAGACATTCGCTGACAATTATCACATGACTATGTCGCGGGCTCAGATGAAAGACCAGTCGTTTTGCCCCTACATATAAGCTGTTATAATATGTCACACTTGCCAATTCAACATAAAAACGAAACTACGCCGGGCAAGGCTGTCAGTTGGCTGACAGTCGTTTAAAGTTATATTGGGAAGCCAAATTAAGGTCAGTTGACAGCTGTCAAAACAGGACATGTGCAGACCAGTATCAGAAAACTAATAACGTGGGCTCAGGTTCGCTGAGGTACACGATCTGGCATTTTTCTACTAGAAGCCGGACGGATATGCCTTACTCACACTCGTAGTCTGTTAATTCGAATATTCGCCAATCTAATTAAGGTTAATTGACAGCTGTCATACTAGAGTATACGCTGACCATCATCACCTGAGTGTATCGCGGGCTCATTTTTCTATCCATTGAGTTCACGTAGTGTTTAAAGTTTTGCGCTGATATTTTATTTGATCACGTGCTCAATTCGAAGCCCCAGAGGTTAGAAAATCTATCCAACCTACAAAATTCGCAATCACGTGACCTTACACCGACCACCCGACCGTCCGCGCCACAGTCATACCAATGTTTAAACTCACACTTTCTAGCTAATTTGAGAGCCTGCAACCTGATATTGTACATCCATGTTTTGATTAATTGACAGCTGTCAAAATAGTGTTTCTGCTGACCAGTATCGCCTGACAGTATTGCGGACTCAGGTATCGACCCACTGAGTTTGAGTATTTTTTGAAGGTATCCGCTGACAAGTTGCTACTTTTCACATGATCGCAGGCTCTAGTTCAATTTTTTTAAAATGCATATGAAATAAGTCGTGTTTATGAGTCCGTTTTAAAATTTTGATTTCGAACTGACTTCGGACGCGAAAATTCAACCCGCTTTTACATGCAGGTTAGGCAATCGCTCTTGACTTTTCTCACTGTCACGCGTTGATCACGCTCTACGTCCAACTTTTATGTTCTGATTGGTCAAAATTTGACAGGTGAGTTCATGCGGAAAATTTATGCAGCGTCTGGAAACTTGCTTACTGATAGCTGGAGCTTACAGAGTTTTGTGTCATCTTGTGATGTTTTGAACTGTCGTTTTCTACTTGGTGTACAAAATGAAATACAGCTGCTAGCAAGATTGTTCTGTAATTCAAGGCTGGTTTGTTTATTGCGCTTTATGTTGACAAATGCACTGGTTGTGAAAGTCATTGGAAATCCGATTTCGGATGGCATCGTTTTCAAGAATGAGCTTCCTCACTTGTCCTTGCTTGAGGCGTAAGAGGGTTGAAAAGTCTCCAGCGATTCTGGAACACTTGATGACCTTCAGAACCAGCATCTCGACTGGTAAGCCTGAGTAATTATTGTCTTTGATGTGTTTTTTTTTTTTCGGTTTCCTGAAGTCAAGCGTATGGTTTATGCGGCTTAAGTTTATACACGAGCGATGATCTAACCAACAATAGTATCAGGTTTAAAAAGCCTTTAGACATTTTTTGACCGCAAATTCAAAGAAAAGGTTCCAAAGATTATTTAGTTATGATTTTGGCTATAAACAGAAAGCTCTGAGCGATTTTCTTCCCTCGAGTTCATCTTGAAAAAGAGCAAACACCGGGAAGCCGGCTTAAAACATAAACAAGTTTATGCTTACCTGACTCATGATTTTCAGAGACACTTTACTCTCAATACTTCTCTTCGTGAATGAAAATTATTGTCTCTGTACATGTTTCACCGAATTATATTTATTTTATTGATTGTTAGTAGTCCCTCCCGCAATTTTTATCGCTGCACCGGTTGTTTGCAGTCGAACATAAACATCGCATACAGGAATACTCAAAACGCCGCGCGTAAATATCACTCGCTTTTAAAGATTACACATAACAAAACCACATACACAGTTTAATAAATAAAGGGAAATAAAACCTAAACATAACAATTTCCCTATCGTGTTGAAGCGTAAATGGTAACTCTATTAATCGCACTGCAAATTTGCCTGTCAAAAGTGAGAACCCGTCCGGCTGGCCGAAAAGGTGATTTTAGGAATTTTTTTTATCGTTTTCATGCTAAAAGCCCATAATTATTACCCTGCATATCACATAGGACCAGATTTTTCTAACGGAAAAGTCCCGCATTATGGAATTCTTTTGATGAAAACGTTTGATAATTCAATGCTATAATTTGTTTTGCAAAGGAAGCGCTTGCTTTGACGTCGTGGATATTGAATGAGTGCAAATTGTCCTACAAAATTGTGAAAAACTGCAGAATGATAGGGCAAAAAAAGAACAAATTCTGTCCAAGGTCTGTATGATAAAAAAGGGCCTCATAGTACTGTTTACCGGAGACGTGTTGAGAAAAAGTACGTTTAAAAGGCTGGTTTACACGCCACCAGATTTACTTGTAAACTAAACTTGTCGAACACAAAAAATCCGGCCTGATTTTTTATTTTGGCCTCCCTTTTAGACAGGTGAATGCAACGTGTCAATTGGCTGCCACCAAGGACTATCGTGGCTCGTGTGGTTCTTAAAATTATATTTCGGGGCTGTCCAATTATCCATAGTCTCTCTAACGGAACATTGTTGGAGAGACTGGTGAATGCGACATTATGATGCAACAGCTAATGCAAATACAATACACGAATTCTCGGTTTTCACTGTCACGCAATCAAAAATAAAATTGCAAACCATTCGATACAGAAAGTCCCGAATCTTGGAAATAAAAGAAGATAAATAAGCAAAAGACCTTGCCAAGAATCAGGTCTGTGCGATATTTCATATGCGAGATATTAGGAAAAACGTTTTACCCAAATTTATAAAGCTTTGTATGGAGGCGCCATGTTTGTGTCCCTTTGAGGGGCACAAATATGGCCGCCGGAAACCAACAGAAACATCTGTTTTTGAGTTTTCCTACTAATGCGTTAATTCATCGCTTAAAAAACTCATAAACTATTAAAGTGATATTTATTCTGACAGAAGGAATGTTTAGATAGCAAAATCTCCCAAAACTGGTAATGTTTTTAACCCACAGAAGAGCAGTCCCGGCCGCCAGCTAAATGCCGCGTCACGCAAAAGCCTAGAAATTCAAACGTCCTCTATCGCAAAACGAAGAACCCTTTCGAACCAAACCTCTGTTTAAATAAAGGTGTTTAGGTGCTGTAATACCTCATGAAACTCAGAATCTCAGAAGAATCGATAGTTTCTTAGTTTGAATTTTGATGACGTCATGTGAAAACCGAGAATAGGTCTATTTGTTTTCCAGGCCTAATCTACTGTGATCGAACATGATTGCTATTTTTGGGTGTACAAATAAGACTGTTAACGCGATGTAAAATTTGTTTCACTCTTGGACTGTCAAATTATTTTTCTCTAAAATCACTTAGCCTTAATTTGCCTCAAAAGTCACATGAATGTGCCCTATCTGTGGATTACAAGTTTATTGTTTGATTTAAATTATGAATTTATTAACGGGAGCTTCGCTTTTAGCCCTGGCTAAATCTATATATTAGCTGTAAGTTTTGTATAATATTGAAATACTTGAAATGTCCGTCGGTGCGTTTCCTTTCAGTCGGTGATCACAAGAAACAGTTTTTGTACGGTTAAAAGTGATCAACATCAATTTGCATTCTCGCTGTATATCCCACCAGTGAACGGTATAAATCATAAAAGGCTGAAAATAGAGGAAACTGCTCAGCAACGAAAAACGTTGGGACTTCTAATCAAATTCTCCTCGTTAGCGCCAGATGAACGGTAAAGGAATGAGTATGGAGAATGTTCATGTTAATCTCACGCCATTTACAAGTGTTCCTGCAACAAGCAAAAGTGATCTTATAAATGGAAAACGCGAAGGTTATGTCACTTTTAATAACAACAACACCAAAAGCTTTATTTGCCTGACCATAAAGGAATTACAGTATTGCAAAAGCTATTAGTCTAAAATTAAGTACTAATTCAACTAATTAGTACGTGCAAAACATTACAAAACGTTACAGTTCTCATTCATTCATTCATTCATTCATTCATTGATATTAATTTGGTTCTTAATTCAAAGCATTGCGAGATAGATGAAACTAATTGACAGTCAATTAAATAATCAGAAGAATTCATAAGAAGAGATATTAAAGTATCGTGTGAAAGTGATTTGAAGTCAGGTATTTTAGTTTCTAGTTTGGAGAAAAATATGTCTCTGATCTGAGAATAAGCCTTACAATCTAGTAAGAAATGATTTTCATCTTCGATTTTGTTACTTGTACAAAAGTGACATATCCTTTCATTGCGAGGAATGTTTTCGTATCTACCTGTTTCAATTCTAAGTTGATGACTACTTATTCTAAATCTAACTAATGCTTTTCTCGAAGGGTTTTTTCTTGTTAAAGCTAGGTACGGCGAGGGGCTATAGTCGTCTTTGATTGTACAATAAAAACTGCGTTTTTGTGATTGTTTGCTGTTGGGTCTGATTCCAGTAAGAGACGTATTTAATAGATTTGGAGCCAGCAATGTGACCCTTCGACAACAAGAAAAAGCGTTCTTCTCTAACTAGGCAACTACAGTACCCTAGTCTGAATCTGGTACCCTTATAACTGCAATAGGAAATCTGCAAGTAGCACGGTAAATCATACTAAACTGCTACCGATGCGACCGAAAACTTGTGATAGAATCGTGAAATCAGCCTGAAGGATCAAAACAAGGTGATATCCTTCGTGTCCTAAGGCAGCTAAAAGACTTTTTTCCAGAATGAAATATACTTACATCCTCTTACTTGAGACATCACAAGAGTTCCAGGGACATTTCCAGGAGATCTCCATCAGTTTCCAACTTGACCCAAAAGTCACTTGACAAGATGAACCAAACAAACATTGTTTGCCCGGCCTATTGACGATTAGTAATTCCATCAGGTCGTGTTTCTTTCGCAGGCAAGGTTACGTAATTCAAGCTATTTCCAATCCAGTCTTAAAATCAGGCTGTTAAATGTCCCCAAGGTCAATGACCAATAAAGAAAATTCCCCAACTTCAGACGAAGAGCAGTTTGGAACTTCATGGTCTGTTTATCCACTACATTAAAGAAAAGGAACGTACTATAAGTAGACTAACTCGCGAAGCTGAATGTGGGAAAAAGTGTGGAGAAGTTGATCCTAAGTAAAGACAAATGTTTAATCATAAATTTCGCTTGTTTCTTCGCACACGTCCTTTTTTCCCCGTTTTTCTTCTTACGTGAATGCATCCTTTTCTAAAAGTGCTTATTTTGAGTCAAGAATTTTATAAAAGTAAGAAGAAAAAAAATTGTGCTGAGCAGCAAAACCCTCCCCGGGTCTAGCCTGCGAGCAAGGTCTCTCACTGCCCCACCCCACCCAACCCTTCCCCCAATCCCGGCAGCAAGAGACCTTGCTCGCAGGCTAGACCCCCCTCCCTTTCCCCTTCCCTTTCCCCTTCCCTTCCCTTCCCTTCCCCCTCCCACCCCTCCGCCCTCTACCTATCTACCTATCCCCCTCTACCTACCCCTCTACCTATCTACCTATCTACCTATCTATCTATCTATCTATCTATCTATCTATCTATCTATCTATCTATCTATCTATCTATCTATCTATCTATCTATCCTGTAAATGCCATGTTTTTGAACTGTTTGTGTTCGAGCATAATTTTGGAAAATAGCAGAGTTTACTTTCCCTTTTTATCAACGGACTGCTTATAGTGGAGTAGTATACCAATGATGCTGGGTTCTGTTTTTCTCAACGTCGCAGTGATTCGGCACGATCGAACAATTTTGCGCGATAATGTATGTTTCCCTAAGATCAAAACAAAGACTTGGTCTCTTGTTCTATCAGCATCTAAATTATAAAATCAGTAGCGACAGAGAAGTCTAATTGTTAATGATTTGAAACAGTCTTGGTCTTTATCTTCGATCTAGCGTCTTTTGTAGCTCGTTTGTAAAATACAACTTCCATTTATTTTGTTGAATAAGACAATATGTTGTTGTTGAATTTTTGTTTGCGCTCTATTTTATGAATGGCATGCGTTTTTACTTCAAAACTACAAGTAAAATTGTCGTCACAATTTTATTCTTGATCTAGCATAACCAGAGAAGAAACGTTGCATAAATTCTATCGAAATATCCCTTATCCAAACCCATTTCGCTTGTTAACCTCTCTAAATTCGGAACCTTGGACGTGATAGCCTGCGTGGCAAGCGTTTCCTCGCAAGGTTCGTCTAGAAAGCTGGGACAAGAGCAAAAAAAACATGAACGACTGGGGAGGGGGAGGGGAACGAAGGAACCGCTTGCCAGCAAACCCCACGATTTTGAAAAACTGCGTTCGCCCACGAACGCAGCTTCTGATTGGCGCGGTGCGGGTAGTGTTGATTACTTAGCATTCGAAACATCAATCAAACCAGGTATGCTTTGTTTTCGTGCGTCACAGATCTGGTCTCATCTGATTTGTGGTCGCAGATTACAAATGCTTTGGACTGATATTTATTGGAATCGTGTTTGTGCGATAGTTTATGAGATCAGAGTCTTCAAAGTATAATTGGAGATCGAGCAGTGGAGACTAGGGAAGGCCAATTTATTGAGAATGACGGCGTGCAAATCCGATCGACTGGCAAAAATGGACTGTTTGTTGGAGATAACATCAACATAAATCAGAACATCGGTACTCGACACTAGCTAAAGCCGCCATGGACAAGCGATTTGTCAGCTTTTTGAAATGAAAAGATTCTTTTTGTTTATTGGAAATTTAGCGGCATCTATTGTAGAGAACGTTTCGACACAGGCTGAAGAGCAGCCGCTCTGCAAAACTTATACCCGGCGGAGTGACTTGTTCCGGACAAATTACTTTTGACGTGTCGACAAGGTTTCAGACAAGATAAGGCCACACAATAAAAAACAAGAAATTCTGCAGCAATCGCTCATAGTTTTAACTTTCTTTTATCGTAAATCTTTTTTGTTACATTTCTTGCAATTGCCTGCAACGTGTTCTATCAGAGAACAAAGTAATTTTACAAATCTGGTTATCCAGGGGTAATCTGTTCGTTTTGTTTCCATTTTGACGAGCTGTCAATTTACAAATGAACCGAACCGTGAAATATCAAGGGGCGTTTTCCAGAATCGTGGGGTTTGCGGGCAAGCGTTTCCTCTTCTCCCCTCCCCCTCCCCCTTCAACCTTTTTTTTGCTTCCGCTCTAACTTTCGCCCAATAACTCGATTGGAAACGCTTGCTACGCAGGCTATGGACGTGACAGAGAACATGAAGAAAGTCACGCGTTAATTCAAAGCAATAGAATTTTGACAGTTGAAAGTAATTTGCATAACCTCAGAGCGCACATGGAGAAAGTCACGCGTTAAAAACAATAGAATTTTGACAGCTGAAAGTAATTTGCATAACCTCAGAGCGCATGCTCTCCAGCTGACATAGCCCCTTTAAAATCAGGCTGTTAAATGTCCCCAAGGTCAATGACCAATAAAGAAAATTCTCCAACTTCAGACGAAGAGCAGTTTGGAACTTCATGGTCTGTTTATCCACTACATTAAAGAAAAGGAACGTACTATAAGTAGACTAACTCGCGAAGCTGAATGTGGGAAAAAGTGTGGAGAAGTTGATCCTAAGTAATGACAAATGTTTAATCATAAATTTCGCTTATTTCTTCGCACACGTCCTTTTTTCCCCGTTTTTTTTCTTACGTGAATGCATCCTTTTCTAAAAGTGCTTATTTTGAGTCAAGAATTTTATAAAAGTAAGAAGAAAAAAAATTGTGCTGAGCAGCAAAACCCTCCCCGGGTCTAGCCTGCGAGCAAGGTCTCTCACTGCCCCACCCCACCCAACCCTCCCCCCAATCCCGGCAGCAAGAGACCTTGCTCGCAGGCTAGACCCCCTCCCTTTCCCCTTCCCTTTCCCCTTCCCTTCCCTTCCCTTCCCCCTCCCACCCCTCCGCCCTCTACCTATCTACCTATCCCCCTCTACCTACCCCTCTATCTATCTATCTATCTATCTATCTATCTATCTATCTATCTATCTATCTATCTACCTATCTACCTACCCCTCTACCTATCTACCTACCCCCCTCCCGCCTGCCCCCCTCTCCCTGCCCTCCTCCCGGCCCGCCCCGGGGCCGGTGTACCAACTCCCGCTTCCCATACCCTTTCCAAGGCCTTTTTTCTTCCCTCTCCTCGCCCCAAGCCGCTCCCAGAACCAAGCCGCGATTTTATTCTTTTTTTTTCCTTTTTTATGCTAATCAGGCGGGATTCGAACCCGTCACCTCTTTGTTTGCCAGTTAATTACCAATTCAATGCTTATGCCAATTGCGCTATCCCGGCTCGGTTACAAATTCAATGGTTTTTTTGTATGTTATTCATATGCAAATCAAATTCTTGCCCCTGATTGGCTGTTGAAAATAATGACATCATGAACCTTCGGCCCAGAGGTCCCTGAGGTCCCACAGGTCCAAGAACCAAAACAAACCAAAGTTTACCAAACATAATGGAAACTGTAGCCTTGTCGGCTTTGCGAAAGCTTCTTTTTAATCAGGATTCTTGTATCTTTCTGACCACTAGTACATTTAAAAAAGCACTTAGCGCTTTCACGTTTTTCCGACGGGCAATTCTGATTTTAGCTGTAAGTTTTGTATAATATTGAAATACTTGAAATGTCCGTCGGTGCGTTTGCTTTCAGTCGGTGATCACAAGAAACAGTTTTTGTACGGTTAAAAGTGATCAACATCAATTTACATTCTCGCTATATATCCCACCAGTGAACGGTATCAATCATAAAAGGCTGAAAATAGAGGAAACTGCTCAGCAACGAAAAACGTTGGGACTTCTAATCAAATTCTCCTCGTTAGCGCCAGATGAACGGTAAAGGAATGAGTATGGAGAATGTGCATGTTAATCTCACGCCATTTACAAGTGTTCCTGCAACAAGCAAAAGTGATCTTATAAATGGAAAACGCGAAGGTTATGTCACTTTTAATAACAACAACACCAAAAGCTTTATTTGCCTGACCATAAAGGAATTACAGTATTGCAAAAGCTATTAGTCTAAAATTAAGTACTAATTCAACTAATTAGTACGTGCAAAACATTACAAAACGTTACAGTTCTCATTCATTCATTCATTCATTCATTGATATTAATTTGGTTCTTAATTCAAAGCATTGCGAGATAGATGAAACTAATTGACAGTTAATTAAATAATCAGAAGAATTCATAAGAAGAGATATTAAAGTATCGTGTGAAAGTGATTTGAAGTCAGGTATTTTAGTTTCTAGTTTGGAGAAAAATATGTCTCTGATCTGAGAATAAGCCTTACAATCTAGTAAGAAATGATTTTCATCTTCGATTTTGTTACTTGTACAAAAGTGACATATCCTTTCATTGCGAGGAATGTTTTCGTATCTACCTGTTTCAATTCTAAGTAGATGACTACTTATTCTAAATCTAACTAATGCTTTTCTCGAAGGGTTTTTTCTTGTTAAAGCTAGGTACGGCGAGGGGCTATAGTCGTCTTTGATTGTACAATAAAAACTGCGTTTTTGTGATTGTTTGCTGTTGGGTCTGATTCCAGTAAGAGACGTATTTAATAGATTTGGAGCCAGCAATGTGACCCTTCGACAACAAGAAAAAGCGTTCTTCTCTAACTAGGCAACTACAGTACCCTAGTCTGAATCTGGTAGCCTTATAACTGCAATAGGAAATCTGCAAGTAGCACGGTAAATCATACTAAACTGCTACCGATGCGACCGAAAACTTGTGATAGAATCGTGAAATCAGCCTGAAGGATCAAAACAAGGTGATATCCTTCGTGTCCTAAGGCAGCTAAAAGACTTTTTTCCAGAATGAAATATACTTACATCCTCTTACTTGAGACATCACAAGAGTCCCAGGGACATTTCCAGGAGATCTCCATCAGTTTCCAACTTGACCCAAAAGTCACTTGACAAGATGAACCAAACAAACATTGTTTGCCCGGCCTATTGACGATTAGTAATTCCATCAGGTCGTGTTTCTTTCGCAGGCAAGGTTACGTAATTCAAGCTATTTCCAATCCAGTCTTAAAATCAGGCTGTTAAATGTCCCCAAGGTCAATGACCAATAAAGAAAATTCTCCAACTTCAGACGAAGAGCAGTTTGGAACTTCATGGTCTGTTTATCCACTGCATTAAAGAAAAGGAACGTACTATAAGTAGACTAACTCGCGAAGCTGAATGTGGGAAAAAGAGTCGAGAAGTTGATCCTAAGTAATGACAAATGTTTAATCATAAATTTCGCTTGTTTCTTCGCACACGTCCTTTTTTGCCCGTTTTTTTCTTACGTGAATGCATCCTTTTCTAAAAGTGCTTATTTTGAGTCAAGAATTTTATAAAAGTAAGAAGAAAAAAAATTGTGCTGAGCAGCAAAACCCTCCCCGGGTCTAGCCTGCGAGCAAGGTCTCTCACTGCCCCACCCCACCCAACCCTCCCCCCAATCCCGGCAGCAAGAGACCTTGCTCGCAGGCTAGACCCCCCTCCCTTTCCCCTTCCCTTTCCCCTTCCCTTCCCTTCCCTTCCCCCTCCCACCCCTCCGCCCTCTACCTATCTACCTATCCCCCTCTACCTACCCCTCTACCTACCCCTCTACCTATCTACCTATGTACCTATCTATCTATCTATCTATCTATCTATCTATCTATCTATCTATCTATCTATCTATCTATCTATCTATCTATCTATCTATCTATCTATCTATCTACCTATCTACCTACCCCTACCCCTACCCCTCTACCTATCTTAAAATCAGGCTGTTAAATGTCCCCAAGGTCAATGACCAATGAAGAAAATTCTCCAACTTCAGACGAAGAGCAGTTTGGAACTTCATGGTCTGTTTATCCACTGCATTAAAGAAAAGGAACGTACTATAAGTAGACTAACTCGCGAAGCTGAATGTGGGAAAAAGAGTCGAGAAGTTGATCCTAAGTAATGACAAATGTTTAATCATAAATTTCGCTTGTTTCTTCGCACACGTCCTTTTTTCCCCGTTTTTTTCTTACGTGAATGCATCCTTTTCTAAAAGTGCTTATTTTGAGTCAAGAATTTTATAAAAGTAAGAAGAAAAAAAATTGTGCTGAGCAGCAAAACCCTCCCCGGGTCTAGCCTGCGAGCAAGGTCTCTCACTGCCCCACCCCACCCAACCCTCCCCCCAATCCCGGCAGCAAGAGACCTTCACTGCGTGAAATAAGTAATTTAGTGGAATTTACAGGGCCACGATACTCCCATGGCACTTAGCAAATCGTATACCGACACGCGAGGTGTCATGAAACGCGGCGTTTCAGAGAGTGTCCGTGTCCCCGATACCTCTGTCGTGAAAAATCAGGACAAATCGTGGCCCGGACACGTCTTCTGCGGTGTGTCAAGAAATATACGAGCTCTGATTCTTAACGATATCAGTTAGCCAAAGCTATGTCGACTTTCGGCAGTGAGGTAAAATGGCATGAAAACTGAAAAATTAAACTTTACCTAATAAAAACACAACTAACTCATTTACGCAAACTTTCCAAGGCACGCCGAGGTTGTTAAAGATTTACGCACTTGGCTTAAAGGTTGAATGAAGGTAACATAAGGTTGCAAAAATTTTACGCTCATTCTCTTACGCGAGATATGAAAGCTGAGTAACTGTAAGGTTGCCACGTGCACTCTGGTAGCAGGAGCTGTTTTCTTTGTTGTTTTTAGCATGACCGAAGTAGTTTTCACGCCGCTAACGATGAGAATCGTTGGCTTGTTGTTTTTGGAGATCTTGTAATTCTGTTCGGGTGACTGGAAGGCATTGTTAACATAAATGGCCCGTCACTTACTCTTGAAAAATAATACAGTGTCTTTGTCACAACGAGTTAGACGAAAACAAATTCAAAACAGAGAGAACATAGGTGATAACTATTTCCTCACTTACGATGAACGACAGACGGCATTCTCGAAAAACTATGGCTACTTAATTTCAACGGAGTATTGACTAACTTTCTACAAATACTACATTGTTTTTTGAACTGCCTTTATCGCTTCCCGGGTATCGCCTCTGTCAGGAGAAGAAAAAAGAAGAAGACGGGGGGGTTATACGTTCGAATGAGGCCTGGAAATGAAACAATACAGCAAAGCAACTGGTCAGCGGGTATTCGCTTTGCACATGCTCTTTCAGGTTCCGATTTGGCGTCCATTTTGAAAGTGTGAAATCGATCGTTTCGATCACGCCAACTTGTTTGATTTCCCTCAGAAGTTTGAGTCCATAATTATGCTTCTCGATAGCATCACAGGACATCTGAGGATTGTGACACATTATCATCGAACGTTCAACCTTCAGTTGTCGATAGATCTTAAGAAGCAACCCTTTCGATATAGGAGACTCAGTCAAGCAGACTGAGAATTTGAACACCGAAGTATACTAAGGACTGTACTACTAAAGCGCTCCAAGACTCAGGATTTTGCTGGAAAATTGGATAGCAAGAAAAGGTAAGCTGCCCTGTTTTCAAGCTATTTAAATCATTTTAAGTTTTCAATGAAATCAATGTTTTATAAAGGAGCTGTGGAAATTTAAACAGATGAAACCGCCACCATATTGACTGAAACATAAAAATAACTACTCACAACAGTTGAAGAAGGTATAAACAAGACAGCAAACGCAAAAGGAGGCTCAGATAGACAAACTTGAAGAAGATTAAAATGGATTACAATTGCTGGTTTGCACTTGACGTCACAGCAGCCATATTGGTGGTGTGTTAGGGTAAAGAACAAAAGCATTTCTCTCCTCCGGGAACTAAACCCTATTTTCATGTAAATTCCTCGAAAAAAAAAACATTCTATTGTAATGACCTCCAACACACCACCAATATGACCGCCTTGTCACGTGGTTCCAAGCCAAGAATAGAGGTTTTTGAAAACTTGTTGGCCTAAAGTTCATTCTTTTTGCCTGTAACTTTGATGAAAATGTAATGCTTCGGGACAAATTTGTTTACATGAAACAGTGATGTTGTTATTTTCAAGTAATATTTCTTCACTTACACTAGGTTCTACTGAGGATCGCATAACTGAGTAAAATCTCGCATTCTGATTGGTTAACGAAGTGAGGGATTTAGTGTGGAATTGCGAGTTGAAAACGAGGCTATTAAAGCAATATTGTTTCGCATCTACATGTAGGTAACAACTATTGTCAAATTCTAACACAACACAACTGCAAAAAAGGTTTTCTTCAATGTTATTTTAAAATGTTTTCAAAACCATTGTCACCTTTTGAAGAGTTCAAAACAAACAAAAGCGTTTTTATAGTGAGCCGGAGGTTCTTCCTTGTTTTGAACTGAACTACAAATTCTCAAAGAGGCATAAAAACCCTCTTTCGCTCGCGACAACGAGAAAAGAAGAAAATCTTGTGAACATGGCCCAGAAAAAAGCAAGCGAAAGTTCAACCAAACAAAACAGAGAAGCGACAACAGAGGAAGTGCTGGGGTCGATTGTCACATAAATTATACAGGAGAAGAAATAAATACCTTCAAAGACGACATGACCCCTCAGTGAAAACATGAAAAAGAGTACACCGCTTGCAATCGTCCTCAATCGTGATACTTAGAAAAGTACAAAACAGAGCTGAACTTGAACAGCATTTCTAAAACATTTCAAGGTACTTACCATATATCAATCGCGACGTTAAACTTTAAGTGCTTTTGCTTGGACACTTCATTTTTTTCAGTTTTGCTGCCGATGAGGTAAAAGGTGTATATTATTTTCCTTCTCGAGCAAATGACCAATTTGAAAAAAGATGTTATAGATAAACGGCTTGTAAATTCAGTGAAATACCTCTGTTTATCCTTAAGATTAATGTGAAGCTTGTTTACATGTAAAAGAGGTTGAAAACAAATGTGAAAACAAGCACAAGGTACAAAAACAGTTGTCGAAGGGTCAAACGTGTATGACTGACCTTGCTTCCTATTCGCTAATGCAAAGACAGTTCTGACAGTTGACTTTGAAATGGCTTCCTGGAGCGCGCGCTCAGGATAAAAACAAACAATATTATTGCCGTTTTCTTTTTTTTTCTGATTTTTATTCAGTTATGCGATTCAAGGAAAATCCATTACCTGACGAGGGAATTCCGCATTAAATTGCACTTGAAAACCAATATCACACTCATCACTGCGCGATTCGTGCAATATCGGTTTTCGTGTGCAATTTAATGTGGAATTCCCTCGTCAGGTAATGAATTTTCCTATAGAATAAGGACTTGTAATTGGCATTATGTACAACTAAAACTTTGCTTGTCCAACCAAGATGGTGTCTTAGTGGGACATATGTCCTTTTAAGAGAAAAAAAAATGTTCACAGCCCTGTACAGTGTTTTCAAGAAAATTAGGACAAAGACAGTATACACAGTTTGTTCTTAGAAATCATACATTGTAAGCTCAACCTACAGATTAGTTAGTTATCTGCTGGCAGATAGACCTTTGTATGAAATTGTCCACCCGAACCTCATCCTCATTTCTTTGCGTTTGCTCAATAGAGCGTAATGCGGGAGAGGTCTGTTAGTGACTAATCTGTAGGCTGTGTGCATGGAGGGAGGTGGGGGAGGGAAGTTACTTCCCATACATTCTCTTAAATGAAATAGAAATGATGTTCTTGCAACTTGCCAAGCAATCATCAAGGGTCTTGCCAGCAGTTTTGTGTGCTGATGTTGCGCATTGCATCATAAACCAAAGGTACAATGTAAACGGTTTTGAGAAGGAACAAAATCATGGTGGTTGAAGGCGGGATTGTTTCTCACTATTGCATTTCGTTTATTTTGGTAAATTGCAACTTTACTGATTTTATGTCGCTTTTCAGATGTATTGTATGTTGTGGTCTTTCTTTTTTCTCTTTGTAGAGTTGGGAATATGCAACATATAGCGTGTGAACAGGCTTTCTGTTCGGGGGAAGGCCAAAAAGTTGGGAGGAGAGGGAAGGGAAAGGGGGAGAGCCTTAAGACAAACCTTTGAGGCCGCTATTCCACCCTCTTGTCTATTAATTGCTGATCTTCTGTCAGCAAGCTTGTCAATTAACGTAGTCAGTTTTGCATGTAAAAAGGAGGTCAGGAGGCAACACTTGACTTTTACCTGGTGCCAAAATGCTGCTTTTTCCAATGAGTTCTTTCTCCGGTGGTTGATTATGTGCTGGAGGGTAAGCTTTGACTGAGCAAAATTGTGGTTTTCCTCCCATTTAACAGTGAGAGATCATGACATGTATACTGATTGTCTGAGGTTATTGTTGTCATTGTTTCTGGTCAGTGTGATTTGCCCTCTGTTGCAACAACATTTTATTTTATCTCTTTTGAAATGTATTTTTGTGGCTAAATAAGCTTATCAGTGATGTGCCAGAAGATGCCATGTTAAAGATAAAAAGACCTGTCAGTGTTCTCGCCAATAGGAGCTTGCATCAGAATCTGATGCACAGTGGGTGCCGCAAAATAGCAGCCTCATAGGTTTCTCTACTGGCTCTTCCCCTTCCCCTCTCATAATTTTTTTAACTTTCCCCAAACAGAGAGCCTGTACTGTGCACAGGCTATGCAACATAATACATGTATTACAGCAACATATAGTTGAAACAATCGCCGAAGAGTTAAGATATTGAGAAGTGTTTTGCTGCAAACCTAAGGAAAGTTAAGGCTGCTTTAATGTAAAGAGCTTTCGGCAATGGATGTAATTTGTTTATTGGGCTCATTTGAATTTTGACTTTCAATTAAGGTGTTTACTGATTCCAATAAACGAAGTGAAATAGAGTACTAAAGTGTGACGTCATAAAAATGACATTTGTGAAATTATGGGATTTGTCAGGATATTCTGAAAGAAGAATTTCCAAGAGGCCTACTTGCCAAAAATGAGCATTTCGGGGCAAATTGTCTCGGAGATCGTAGCCCAGTTATGTTTAGAAAACTCCATACAAACCCTTCTAAATTTTTTTGCATCGACCCAAAAAAACATTAAAAGGGTTTGTATGGAGTTTTCCGAGTATAACTGGCTAACATCTTAGAGACAATTTGCCCCGAAATGCTCATTTTTGGCAAGTAGGCCTCTTGGACATTGTTCTTTCAGAATATCCTGACAAATCCCATAAAATCAGAAATTTCATTTTTATGACGTCATCACTTTAGTACTCTATTAAATGTTATCACTGAATTGTGAATATGTACACAATCTCTCTTGAATAGATTTAATTCTGATAAATCTGGCACTTTCTCAAGTAATTGTTATCTCACCACTACTATTATAATAGTATTCTCTTCACCCGGAAAAATAAATGTATCTATAAAGTTGATCAATTCGATCGATAGTTCAGCACGCATTGTTGTTGGTTAAGAATTTACACAGTAATGCAGGTAGTGTCGCTTTGATTTTGCAAGGACAAATACGATATGTGAGAAAAACAAAAAGGCATGAGATACATTTTTTTCAGTTATTGAATATTATTCTCTTTGCTGGTTCGCTTTTCACCTCTGAACTACCACACAAGGTGACTGCTTTGCAAGTTGCGAAAGTGTTTTTCAGTCCGTATAGTGTACGATCCCCACGAAAATTTATGGTTTGAATTTTAAATTCAACATTAGCCTTTAAACCCAACTCTTCTATTTGACCTTGCTCGCTGTGTATTTTCAACTTGCTTCATCAAATTACAGTTACATAGTAGAACTATACAATTTTCAACTCAACGCTGTGAATAAAACTATACATACACTGGACGAATTTTCCTACATTGCTACTTTTTATAAGCTTGAATGCCTGAGCCAATACTTGGTGCATTTTTCTTCTTACTGAGTCACATTTCAAACTCAACCATGTATATTTTCAACAAAACTTTTGAATTTTTGTTTACACTACAGTGATCATTGATCAAGACCAGGGAGCCACCCCCCCCCCCCCCCCCACCCATAGAAGCCTTTGTCAGAGTGGGTGGTTCTTTAGTCCATTGTGCTTTAAGCGCAAGTGTTTGCCTGCGCCTTCTCACATGTGTAGTGTTCATTTCAAGTGATCTGTAATGAAATTTTTGATTGTTTGATTTGATGAGAATCTCTGATTGCCTGATAACAAAGACAGTGGCCATAAAAAACAGTTCAAAGACAGTTAAGCTCATTCAAAAGGTATTACTATTAAGGGAAGAAATACACATTCCAGTCAAAAGACTCATATTATCTTTAGAAAAACAATGAGCTAAAGTCTACTAAGTCACAATGCAATTATCTATAGTTGATGCACCTCATTCTTATAATTTTGGATCTGTAAATCACTATCTGTGATAATTTAATATCCTGCAAAGAAAACTACTAAACGAGTTAGGCCCAGAATGATACAACATTGCAGAAAAACATTACATTAAAGGACTAGAGAAAATCGCTTAAAATATTCAAATCCAGAAGGCACTTTAGAGAAAATTAGAACCCTTATTCAGCCGTAATAAAAAGCTTTATGCTTTAAAAGAGGTCAAAGAAAATGCTCTTGCGTCAGAGGACAAATCCTGCCGACCAGAAACAAAAACCACAGTAAATGAATATGTGTTCCATGACCTCTCAGTGTGAAACAAGTGGCAAAAATCACATTTGTTCAGTGAAATTGTAGAACCTTCCAGAGCATAATCTACCCAGCAGGGGAAAAAAACTTATTGGAACGAGCAATGTTTTGGTAGGAGGTAAAAGTTGTTTTAATAGGCCTACCAACCAACCCCTTTTATTGCTGTGCGCTCGATAAACATGCTATGGCGGATCCCATGCTAGCCACGATAGAATCAGGTAAATCCCACTATTTACAGTAGTGCGATTTGAATACCCCACTCGATGCATGAATCTGCCATAATCACCCAGCATGCAAAGAAAGTGGTGTCCAATAGCCCGGGGCTAGTGGATTTTGCTATCAGGCTGGTGAGTTCTGTTAATAACTTGCCCGATGGGCAAGTGAAGTTTTTTGAGGAATTCAAATTACAGAAGTACTGTCAAATCAATCTGCTCATCAAAACATTTTTGGGGCTAGTTGAAATGATGTTTGGGCTAGTAAATGTTAGCTTCAGCTGTAAAAATGACTTTCTTTGCACCCTGTCACCATACTGATAGGAATCTAAGCAAGTGCAAACTCTGCCGCCATGTTTGTGCAATATGCACAAAGCACAATGGACTAAAGAGCCACCCACCCGACAAAGGCTTCTATTGTCTTGACCCAGGGAGGCTCCCTGGTCTTGATCAATGATCACTGAAGCGTGAACGAAATTCACAAGTTGTGTTGAAAATACACATGGTTGAGTTTGAAATATGACTCGGTAAGTGGCAAAATGCCCTGAGTATTGGTTTAGGCATTCAAGCTTATAAAAAGTAGCAATATTGGAAAATTTGTCTGTTGTATAGTTTTATTCATAGCGCCGAGTTGAAAATTGCATGGTTCTACTATGTAATTTGATGAAGCGAGTTGAAAATACACAGCGAGCAAGGTCAAATAGAAGAGTTGAGTTTAAAAGCTAAGGGACGCGAGCATAAAAACATTTTCTTCTAAAGGAAGAGTGTAAAATTTAATTTTGAATTCAGCTATAAAATTCAAGTACCTAGGTTAGAGATTTAAATGATGCATTTAAAATTGAAACCATGAATTTTGGCAGGGATCGTACGCCATAAGCCTGACTTTGTCTCTACCCCCTGGTGTGCACCAAGTATGATTTCTAAGAGGAATGTCAAACTGTGTTCCATGCAATTCTGTGTTTGTCCTTGTTTTCTTGAAAACAATGCATAATGAAACAACTATTAGAATTGGTTTTTGTGATATTTGGAATAATCAAGGTCTCAGTAAGTGTTATCAGCCTCAGCTTTCGGCTCAGCTGATGTCATTTAGTCAATCCTCTCCCTTGATTATTTCTGGATATCACAAGACCTCATCCCACACCATTTATTGTTTAATGTTAACAAAGTGAACTAAGACTGTGGTGGCACAGCCCCTGTACATTAATTTGTAAATACTCAGTATCTTACATTTCAGTGGGTAATTAAGGCAGCAGTGACAGTTAAAAGTAATTAAGTGATGAGAACTTCATTGATTCCTGATTTTCCTTTCAGTACTAGGCAAACATCTTAGGAGCACTATGCAATAATGTGCAGGTTAGTGACACTGGGGTTGAGGGGTTTGTACCAGAAAATAGAAGAAAAGTCAATGTTACTGAGAATTTGTAATTACATGTAACAACTAGTGCTGAAAAGAAAATAGAATACCTTATTATTTATTTGATAAAGTGCTCAACCTCAAGTAACTGCCCACCTCCAATAACCCTCCACCTTATAGGCAGAAAAAAAATGAATTATCTCCTAACCTCGAATAAGTGCCTACCCCATACCAGCTAGATTGAAAAAGACTAAGTTCTACTAAATTAAGAGACCAAGTTTTCTTAGTACAGTATTTTAAAGAAATTTTCAATGAACAGTTAAAAATCTGCTTTGGAACTCAAACAAAATTACTTTTGGTGAAAACTTTGAGAATTCATTAAACACCCAGCCCAAATACACGTATTAAAGTGACCAACTTGAATAATAACCCACTCTCAAGGTGCAAAACTTTAGTGAGCACCCAGGCAAGGCACTTAATCAAATAAATATGGCATTTTGTTTTTGAACCTCTTCATTGGAGGGGTACATGCAGTGACGTTTTCCAGTAGGTGTAGTGCTTGATCTATAAACACACAAGCTGTTTTATGAAAACTGCATTGACAAAATAGATTTGCAATTATTGAGAATCTATTTTATACCAATACAGCATTACATTTCATTTCACCCTTCATTAATTCGGCTTTGCTTTTTCAAAAACACTGTATCGCAGCTCCAGGTTTTGTCCAAATTACCTTTAGTTAAAATTTTTGGTGCATTTAAGATAGACAATATTATTTTGAACTACTGTGCAAATTAACCTTTTGAAAAAATAATGTATGAAATAGCTGTACGTATGATCTGAAGATAGTTTATCTACAGTGTATATGTAAACTGCTTTTAATAGAGCTTTTTACCGATACAGCAGCCATATTGAATTAATTCGATTTAAGGAGTATTATAGGATGCCCTGGGGGCATGAGCACATTTTAGTTTGTATTTTGGAGTGCTTTTCAGGACATTTTTTCGTAAAGTTTTCTTAGAATAAGATTGTAATGGGAAAAAAGATTCTTGTGCCCTGTTTGGATGTAATAATGATCGCCTTTTTCTCGTTTAGCATTAGAAATATGGTCTTTCACCGTATATTTCTCCGGAAAAAGGTGATCATGATTACATCCAAACACGGCACAAGGATCGTTTTTCCCATAAGAATCTTATTCTAAGAAAACTTTAAGAAAAAAGTGTCCCGAAAAGCACTCCAAAATACAAGTGAAATGTGCTCATGTCCCCTGGGCATCCTATAATACTCCTTAAATTGAATTAATTCAATATGGCCACCGTATTGGTAAAAAGGTCTATTAGTACCGTTATTTTATTCGGCTGTTGATAATAATAATGTTATTGAGGACAATCACCTGTCTTTTTCCTTCAATTCCCAATTTATTTTTGTGCATGCTTCACAGCAGGTATATCAATGCCAGAAATTTCAAACCCATTGAATTTATTGGGTGGCAACAAGCTACCTTAAACTTCAAGGACACTTTGGAGGATTCTTGCTGATCTCAGCAAGACTGTTCTTTGAAGTGCAGTGCCAACTCAATCCCAGAATTATTTATGTTTTTTCAGTTAAACCTCCAGGTCTTCAGAGTAGTACTCAGTGCTCCAAAACAAAAGGGGCAACTTTTACACTTTCATCTTCCACAAGTAGTATCTTCATGCCAGATGAAGATACTAAGTCTTGTTGACTATATTTGTTGTTGATCTCTTGTGCGATGTCCACCCTTTTGTCACAAGGACAAGCAATATCAGTGATGAGGCAATTTTTGTTCTGTTGGTCCACACACACGATGTCAAGGCGATTGTGATCCAGTTTCATTTCTGTTTATATACAGAAATCCAAAAGAAATTTGAAAGTCTTATTATCCTTAACATCACATTATTATTATCATTATTATTGTTGTGGTTGATGATGTTATTATAAGCATGGTAGTAAAGAGGTTCATACACATGTACAAAAATGAACTACCTTAACCACTATTTTGGGCACTAATTTGTGGTTATTGCTCACTTTTTTCAATGACTGTGCTTTTCAGATTTTAGTAAAACAGATGAAGGTGCAAATAGATGGTTAAGGAGACCCTGCAGCAGCTAGATGCCAGCTCCTTGATTAATTCTTTCAAACCCCAGAGTTTAAGGAGATCCACCTACAAGCCAACCACCCTTTAGTTCACATGCATGGCCATTGTCGTTGATTAGCAGTGGAGCTAGTTGTCACACCAGCACATCCTCCTCCAATGCAGCCTCCCTCCCCACATTCTCCTTTACTGTAAGGAGTGGCAGTGATGATGGACATAGGATGGAGAATGGATGGATTACTCTCAAGTTGTGGCCATTGTTTGATTAAATTTAATATCTTCACTTTGGATTCTGTTTTAATTTTTGCAAAACTTTTTTTTAGAAAAAATTGAAATGTTTTGAAATCACTCATTCTGAATATTTCAATCAACCTTGCAACTGTACCTTATATATTTCTTTGAATGAATTGTCAACATGTTCGAACACTTTTTAGAGTTAGGTTTATCAACTGACACAACTTTGCACGTTTTCCTGTCAGGATTATCAAACTTTGTTCCTGTATTTGAACTTTAAAATAAATGATGTTACGCGATTTAAAACCTGTGTTTTTCCCTCTTGCGTTGGGCAATTAGTTAAAGTGAATAAGACTGGGGCGGTGATAAAAATGGTAGAATGGTCGGAACTGTTAAAAATCATTTTCAGTATAATACTGCAGCCCCACAAATAAGTCCCTGAAATGCAATGAAGTGCAATGCTGACCAGGAAACATATCGTTAGGTATCAATGGAGTGAAAAGGCGGTATCAGTTTTTTCAATATCATGCATGGAAATTGAAAGTATCGTCGAATTTAGTACAATAAACGTGTTGCAATTTTCGCGTATCAGGGAGTTTTGCCACGATTTCAACATCGGTAATTTCATGACCCGTGGAATTCCAGTGGTGTTTGAGTCCCTGGTATTTCGCGTACCATGGAATTTCGGGGAAGTGAAAACACTCGAAACTTCACGTATCGTGGAATTTCATCGCACTCTACGGAATAGAATCTTCACGTGTCGTGAACGTTTGGAGTATAAATTAGCATAACACAATCCGTAGCGTGGAATTTTAGTGAAAATGAAACGGCACTCCATGATTCTCGGCAAATCTAGAAAAATAAGGACGTTTACAGGTCTTGACACGCCGCGTTTCAACGACGTGTCCGGATATCGGATATTCCATGCCGCGGAAAAAGTTCGATTCAGGAAAAATACGGGTCCTGATACTCAATGTATACGCTGCGTGTCCGGAACCCGATACCTCTCCATACTTCCGTTTTTCTCAAGAATACGGGTTCGTATCGACTAATATCGGGACCATGACACAACTGATTTCACACAGTGCTTGCTCGCAGGTTAGACCCCCCCTCCCTTTCCCCTTCCCTTTCCTCTTCCCTTCCCTTCCCTTCCCCCTCCCACCCCTCCGCCCTCTACCTATCTACCTATCCCCCTCTACCTACCCCTCTACCTATCTACCTATCTACCTATCTATCTATCTATCTATCTATCTATCTATCTATCTATCTATCTATCTATCTATCTATCTATCTATCTATCTATCTATCTACCTATCTACCTACCCCTCTACCTATCTACCTACCCCCCTCCCGCCTGCCCCCCTCTCCCTGCCCTCCTCCCGGCCCGCCCCCGGGCCGGTGTACCAACTCCCGCTTCCCATACCCTTCCCAAGGCCTTTTTTCTTCCCTCTCCTCGCCCCAAGCGGCTCCCAGAACCAAGCCGCGATTTTATTCTTTTTTTTCCTTTTTTATGCTAATCAGGCGGGATTCGAACCCGTCACCTCTTTGTTTGCCAGTTAATTACCAATTCAATGCTTATGCCAATTGCGCTATCCCGGCTCGGTTACAAATTCAATGGTTTTTTTGTATGTTATTCATATGCAAATCAAATTCTTGCCCCTGATTGGCTGTTGAAAATAATGACATCATGAACCTTCGGCCCAGAGGTCCCTGAGGTCCCACAGGTCCAAGAACCAAAACAAACCAAAGTTTACCAAACATAATGGAAACTGTAGCCTTGTCGGCTTTGCGAAAGCTTCTTTTTAATCAGGATTCTTGTATCTTTCTGACCACTAGTACATTTAAAAAAGCACTTAGCGCTTTCACGTTTTTCCGACGGGCAATTTTGATTTTAGCTGTAAGTTTTGTATAATATTGAAATACTTGAAATGTCCGTCGGTGCGTTTGCTTTCAGTCGGTGATCACAAGAAACAGTTTTTGTACGGTTAAAAGTGATCAACATCAATTTACATTCTCGCTATATATCCCACCAGTGAACGGTATCAATCATAAAAGGCTGAAAATAGAGGAAACTGCTCAGCAACGAAAAACGTTGGGACTTCTAATCAAATTCTCCTCGTTAGCGCCAGATGAACGGTAAAGGAATTAGTATGGAGAATGTGCATGTTAATCTCACGCCATTTACAAGTGTTCCTGCAACAAGCAAAAGTGATCTTATAAATGGAAAACGCGAAGGTTATGTCACTTTTAATAACAACAACACCGAAAGCTTTATTTGGGTGACCATAAAGGAATTACAGCATTGCAAAAGCTATTAGTCTAAAATTAAGTACTAATTCAACTAATTAGTACGTGCAAAACATTACAAAACGTTACAGTTCTCATTCATTCATTCATTCATTCATTCATTGATATTAATTTGGTTCTTAATTCAAAGCATTGCGAGATAGATGAAACTAATTGACAGTTAATTAAATAATCAGAAGAATTCATAAGAAGAGATATTAAAGTATCGTGTGAAAGTGATTTGAAGTCAGGTATTTTAGTTTCTAGTTTGGAGAAAAATATGTCTCTGATCTGAGAATAAGCCTTACAATCTAGTAAGAAATGATTTTCATCTTCGATTTTGTTACTTGTACAAAAGTGACATATCCTTTCATTGCGAGGAATGTTTTCGTATCTACCTGTTTCAATTCTAAGTTGATGACTACTTATTCTAAATCTAACTAATGCTTTTCTCGAAGGGTTTTTTCTTGTTAAAGCTAGGTACGGCGAGGGGCTATAGTCGTCTTTGATTGTACAATAAAAACTGCGTTTTTGTGATTGTTGAAGGGTCTGATTCCAGTAAGAGACGTATTTAATAGATTTGGAGCCAGCAATGTGACCCTTCGACAACAAGAAAAAGCGTTCTTCTCTAACTAGGCAACTACAGTACCCTAGTCTGAATCTGGTACCCTTATAACTGCAATAGGAAATCTGCAAGTAGCACGGTAAATCATACTAAACTGCTACCGATGCGACCGAAAACTTGTGATAGAATCGTGAAATCAGCCTGAAGGATCAAAACAAGGTGATATCCTTCGTGTCCTAAGGCAGCTAAAAGACTTTTTTCCAGAATGAAATATACTTACATCCTCTTACTTGAGACATCACAAGAGTCCCAGGGACATTTCCAGGAGATCTCCATCAGTTTCCAACTTGACCCAAAAGTCACTTGACAAGATGAACCAAACAAACATTGTTTCCCGGCCTATTGACGATTAGTAATTCCATCAGGTCGTGTTTCTTTCGCAGGCAAGGTTACGTAATTCAAGCTATTTCCAATCCAGTCTTAAAATCAGGCTGTTAAATGTCCCCAACGTCAATGACCAATAAAGAAAATTCTCCAACTTCAGACGAAGAGCAGTTTGGAACTTCATGGTCTGTTTATCCACTGCATTAAAGAAAAGGAACGTACTATAAGTAGACTAACTCGCGAAGCTGAATGTGGGAAAAAGTGTGGAGAAGTTGATCCTAAGTAATGACAAATGTTTAATCATAAATTTCGCTTGTTTCTTCGCACACGTCCTTTTTTCCCCGTTTTTTTCTTACGTGAATGCATCCTTTTCTAAAAGTGCTTATTTTGAGTCAAGAATTTTATAAAAGTAAGAAGAAAAAAAATTGTGCTGAGCAGCAAAACCCTTCCCGGGTCTAGCCTGCGAGCAAGGTCTCTCACTGCCCCACCCCACCCAACCCTCCCCCCAATCCCGGCAGCAAGAGACCTTGCTCGCAGGCTAGACCCCCCTCCCTTTCCCCTTCCCTTTCCCCTTCCCTTCCCTTCCCTTCCCCCTCCCACCCCTCCGCCCTCTACCTATCTACCTATCCCCCTCTACCTATCCCTATACCTATCTACCCCTCTACCTATCTACCTATCTACCTATCTACCTATCTATCTATCTATCTATCTATCTATCTATCTATCTATCTATCTATCTATCTATCTATCTACCTATCTACCTACCCCTCTACCTATCTACCTACCCCCGTCCCGCTTGCCCCCCTCTCCCTGCCCCCCTCCCGGCCCGCCCCCGGGCCGGTGTACCAACTCCCGCTTCCCATACCCTTCCCAAGGCCTTTTTTCTTCCCTCTCCTCGCCCCAAGCCGCTCCCAGAACCAAGCCGCGATTTTATTCTTTTTTTTTCCTTTTTTATGCTAATCAGGCGGGATTCGAACCCGTCACCTCTTTGTTTGCCAGTTAATTACCAATTCAATGCTTATGCCAATTGCGCTATCCCGGCTCGGTTACAAATTCAATGGTTTTTTTGTATGTTATTCATATGCAAATCAAATTCTTGCCCCTGATTGGCTGTTGAAAATAATGACATCATGAACCTTCGGCCCAGAGGTCCCTGAGGTCCCACAGGTCCAAGAACCAAAACAAACCAAAGTTTACCAAACATAATGGAAACTGTAGCCTTGTCGGCTTTGCGAAAGCTTCTTTTTAATCAGGATTCTTGTATCTTTCTGACCACTAGTACATTTAAAAAAGCACTTAGCGCTTTCACGTTTTTCCGACGGACAATTTTGATTTTAGCTGTAAGTTTTGTATAATATTGAAATACTTGAAATGTCCGTCGGTGCGTTTGCTTTCAGTCGGTGATCACAAGAAACAGTTTTTGTACGGTTAAAAGTGATCAACATCAATTTACATTCTCGCTATATATCCCACCAGTGAACGGTATCAATCATAAAAGGCTGAAAATAGAGGAAACTGCTCAGCAACGAAAAACGTTGGGACTTCTAATCAAATTCTCCTCGTTAGCGCCAGATGAACGGTAAAGGAATGAGTATGGAGAATGTGCATGTTAATCTCACGCCATTTACAAGTGTTCCTGCAACAAGCAAAAGTGATCTTATAAATGGAAAACGCGAAGGTTATGTCACTTTTAATAACAACAACACCAAAAGCTTTATTTGCCTGACCATAAAGGAATTACAGTATTGCAAAAGCTATTAGTCTAAAATTAAGTACTAATTCAACTAATTAGTACGTGCAAAACATTACAAAACGTTACAGTTCTCATTCATTCATTCATTCATTCATTGATATTAATTTGGTTCTTAATTCAAAGCATTGCGAGATAGATGAAACTAATTGACAGTTAATTAAATAATCAGAAGAATTCATAAGAAGAGATATTAAAGTATCGTGTGAAAGTGATTTGAAGTCAGGTATTTTAGTTTCTAGTTTGGAGAAAAATATGTCTCTGATCTGAGAATAAGCCTTACAATCTAGTAAGAAATGATTTTCATCTTCGATTTTGTTACTTGTACAAAAGTGACATATCCTTTCATTGCGAGGAATGTTTTCGTATCTACCTGTTTCAATTCTAAGTTGATGACTACTTATTCTAAATCTAACTAATGCTTTTCTCGAAGGGTTTTTTCTTGTTAAAGCTAGGTACGGCGAGGGGCTATAGTCGTCTTTGATTGTACAATAAAAACTGCGTTTTTGTGATTGTTGAAGGGTCTGATTCCAGAAAGAGACGTATTTTATAGATTTGGAGCCAGCAATGTGACCCTTCGACAACAAGAAAAAGCGTTCTTCTCTAACTAGACAACTACAGTACCCTAGTCTGAATCTGGTAGCCTTATAACTGCAATAGGAAATCTGCAAGTAGCACGGTAAATCATACTAAACTGCTACCGATGCGACCGAAAACTTGTGATAGAATCGTGAAATCCGCCTGAAGGATCAAAACAAGGTGATATCCTTCGTGTCCTAAGGCAGCTAAAAGACTTTTTTCCAGAATGAAATATACTTACATCCTCTTACTTGAGACATCACAAGAGTCCCAGGGACATTTCCAGGAGATCTCCATCAGTTTCCAACTTGACCCAAAAGTAACTTGACAAGATGAACCAAACAAACATTGTTTGCCCGGCCTATTGACGATTAGTAATTCCATCAGGTCGTGTTTCTTTCGCAGGCAAGGTTACGTAATTCAAGCTATTTCCAATCCAGTCTTAAAATCAGGCTGTTAAATGTCCCCAAGGTCAATGACCAATAAAGAAAATTCTCCAACTTCAGACGAAGAGCAGTTTGGAACTTCATGGTCTGTTTATCCACTGCATTAAAGAAAAGGAACGTACTATAAGTAGACTAACTCGCGAAGCTGAATGTGGGAAAAAGTGTGGAGAAGTTGATCCTAAGTAATGACAAATGTTTAATCATAAATTTCGCTTGTTTCTTCGCACACGTCCTTTTTTCCCCGTTTTTTTCTTACGTGAATGCATCCTTTTCTAAAAGTGCTTATTTTGAGTCAAGAATTTTATAAAAGTAAGAAGAAAAAAAATTGTGCTGAGCAGAAAAACCCTCCCCGGGTCTAGCCTGCGAGCAAGGTCTCTCACTGCCCCACCCCACCCAACCCTCCCCCCAATCCCGGCAGCAACAGACCTTGCTCGCAGGCTAGACCCCCTCCCTTTCCCCTTCCCTTTCCCCTTTATCTTCCCTTCCCTTCCCCCTCCCACCCCTCCGCCCTCTACCTATCTACCTATCCCCCTCTACCTACCCCTCTACCTATCTACCTATCTACCTATCTACCTATCTATCTATCTATCTATCTATCTATCTATCTATCTATCTACCTATCTACCTACCCCTCTACCTATCTACCTACCCCCCTCCCGCCTGCCCCCCTCTCCCTGCCCTCCTCCCGGCCCCCCCCAAGGCCGGTGTACCAACTCCCGCTTCCCATACCCTTCCCAAGGCCTTTTTTCTTCCCTCTCCTCGCCCCAAGCCGCTCCCAGAACCAAGCCGCGATTTTATTCTTTTTTTTTCCTTTTTTATGCTAATCAGGCGGGATTCGAACCCGTCACCTCTTTGTTTGCCAGTTAATTACCAATTCAATGCTTATGCCAATTGCGCTATCCCGGCTCGGTTAGCAATTCAATGGTTTTTTTGTATGTTATTCATATGCAAATCAAATTCTTGCCCCTGATTGGCTGTTGAAAATAATGACATGATGAACCTTCGGCCCAGAGGTCCCTGAGGTCCCACAGGTCCAAGAACCAAAACAAACCAAAGTTTACCAAACATGATGGAAACTGTAGCCTTGTCGGCTTTGCGAAAGCTTCTTTTTAATCAGGATTCTTGTATCTTTCTGACCACTAGTACGTTTAAAAAAGCACTTAGCGCTTTCACGTTTTTCCGACGGGCAATTTTGATTTTAGCTGTAAGTTTTGTATAATATTGAAATACTTGAAATGTCCGTCGGTGCGTTTGCTTTCAGTCGGTGATCACAAGAAACAGTTTTTGTACGGTTAAAAGTGATCAACATCAATTTACATTCTCGCTGTATATCCCACCAGTGAACGGTATCAATCATAAAAGGCTGAAAATAGAGGAAACTGCTCAGCAACGAAAAACGTTGGGACTTCTAATCAAATTCTCCTCGTTAGCGCCAGATGAACGGTAAAGGAATGAGTATGGAGAATGTTCATGTTAATCTCACGCCATTTACAAGTGTTCCTGCAACAAGCAAAAGTGATCTTATAAATGGAAAACGCGAAGGTTATGTCACTTTTAATAACAACAACACCAAAAGCTTTATTTGCATGACCATAAAGGAATTACAGTATTGCAAAAGCTATTAGTCTAAAATTAAGTACTAATTCAACTAATTAGTACGTGCAAAACATTACAAAACGTTACAGTTCTCATTCATTCATTCATTCATTCATTGATATTAATTTGGTTCTTAATTCAAAGCATTGCGAGATAGATTAAACTAATTGACGGTTAATTAAATAATCAGAAGAATTCATAAGAAGAGATATTAAAGTATCGTGTGAAAGTGATTTGAAGTCGGGTATTTTAGTTTCTAGTTTGGAGAAAAATATGTCTCTGATCTGAGAATAAGCCTTACAATCTAGTAAGAAATGATTTTCATCTTCGATTTTGTTACTTGTACAAAAGTGACATATCCTTTCATTGCGAGGAATGTTTTCGTATCTACCTGTTTCAATTCTAAGTTGATGACTACTTATTCTAAATCTAACCAATGCTTTTCTCGAAGGGTTTTTTCTTGTTAAAGCTAGGTACGGCGAGGGGCTATAGTCGTCTTTGATTGTACAATAAAAACTGCGTTTTTGTGATTGTTTGCTGTTGGGTCTGATTCCAGTAAGAGACGTATTTAATAGATTTGGAGCCAGCAATGTGACCCTTCGACAACAAGAAAAAGCGTTCTTCTCTAACTAGGCAACTACAGTACCCTAGTCTGAATCTGGTACCCTTATAACTGCAATAGGAAATCTGCAAGTAGCACGGTAAATCATACTAAACTGCTACCGATGCGACCGAAAACTTGTGATAGAATCGTGAAATCAGCCTGAAGGATCAAAACAAGGTGATATCCTTCGTGTCCTAAGGCAGCTAAAAGACTTTTTTCCAGAATGAAATATACTTACATCCTCTTACTTGAGACATCACAAGAGTCCCAGGGACATTTCCAGGAGATCTCCATCAGTTTCCAACTTGACCCAAAAGTCACTTGACAAGATGAACCAAACAAACATTGTTTGCCCGGCCTATTGACGATTAGTAATTCCATCAGGTCGTGTTTCTTTCGCAGGCAAGGTTACGTAATTCAAGCTATTTCCAATCCAGTCTTAAAATCAGGCTGTTAAATGTCCCCAAGGTCAATGACCAATAAAGAAAATTCTCCAACTTCAGACGAAGAGCAGTTTGGAACTTCATGGTCTGTTTATCCACTGCATTAAAGAAAAGGAACGTACTATAAGTAGACTAACTCGCGAAGCTGAATGTGGGAAAAAGTGTGGAGAAGTTGATCCTAAGTAATGACAAATGTTTAATCATAAATTTCGCTTGTTTCTTCGCACACGTCCTTTTTTCCCCGTTTTTTTCTTACGTGAATGCATCCTTTTCTAAAAGTGCTTATTTTGAGTCAAGAATTTTATAAAAGTAAGAAGAAAAAAAATTGTGCAGAGCAGCAAAACCCTCCCCGGGTCTAGCCTGCGAGCAAGGTCTCTCACTGCCCCACCCCACCCAACCCTCCCCCCAATCCCGGAAGCAAGAGACCTTGCTCGCAGGCTAGACCCCCCTCCCTTTCCCCTTCCCTTTCCCCTTCCCTTCCCTTCCCTTCCCCCTCCCACCCCTCCGCCCTCTACCTATCTACCTATCCCCCTCTACCTACCCCTCTACCTATCTACCTATCTACCTATCTATCTATCTATCTATCTACCTATCTAACTACCCCTCTACCTATCTACCTACCCCCCTCCCGCCTGCCCCCTCTCCCTGCCCTCCTCCCGGCCCGTCCCCGGGCCGGTTTACCAACTCCCGCTTCCCATACCCTTCCCAAGGCCTTTTCTCTTCCCTCTCCTCGCCCCAAGCCCTCCCAGAACCAAGCCGCGATTTCATTCTTTTTTTTTCCTTTTTTATGCTAATTAGGCGGGATTCGAACCCGTCACCTCTTTGTTTGCCAGTTAATTACCAATTCAATGCTTATGCCAATTGCGCTATCCCGGCTCGGTAACAAATTCAATGGTTTTTTTGTATGTTATTCATATGCAAATCAAATTCTTGCCCCTGATTGGCTGTTGAAAATAATGACATCATGAACCTTCGGCCCAAAGGTCCCTGAGGTCCCACAGGTCCAAGAACCAAAACAAACCAAAGTTTACCAAACATAATGGAAACTGTAGCCTTGTCGGCTTTGCGAAAGCTTCTTTTTAATCAGGATTCTTGTATCTTTCTGACAACTAGTACATTTAAAAAAGCACTTAGCGCTTTGACGTTTTCCCGACGGGCAATTTTGATTTTAGCTGTAAGTTTTGTATAATATTGAAATACTTGAAATGTCCGTCGGTGCGTTTGCTTTCAGTCGGTGATCACAAGAAACAGTTTTTGTACGGTTAAAAGTGATCAACATCAATTTACATTCTCGCTATATATCCCACCAGTGAACGGTATCAATCATAAAAGGCTGAAAATAGAGGAAACTGCTCAGCAACGAAAAACGTTGGGACTTCTAATCAAATTCTCCTCGTTAGCGCCAGATGAACGGTAAAGGAATGAGTATGGAGAATGTGCATGTTAATCTCACGCCATTTACAAGTGTTCCTGCAACAAGCAAAAGTGATCTTATAAATGGAAAACGCGAAGGTTATGTCACTTTTAATAACAACAACACCAAAAGCTTTATTTGCATGACCATAAAGGAATTACAGTATTGCAAAAGCTATTAGTCTAAAATTAAGTACTAATTCAACTAATTAGTACGTGCAAAACATTACAAAACGTTACAGTTCTCATTCATTCATTCATTCATTCATTGATATTAATTTGGTTCTTAATTCAAAGCATTGCGAGATAGATGAAACTAATTGACAGTTAATTAAATAATCAGAAGAATTCATAAGAAGAGATATTAAAGTATCGTGTGAAAGTGATTTGAAGTCGGGTATTTTAGTTTCTAGTTTGGAGAAAAATATGTCTCTGATCTGAGAATAAGCCTTACAATCTAGTAAGAAATGATTTTCATCTTCGATTTTGTTACTTGTACAAAAGTGACATATCCTTTCATTGCGAGGAATGTTTTCGTATCTACCTGTTTCAATTCTAAGTTGATGACTACTTATTCTAACTCTAACTAATGCTTTTCTCGAAGGGTTTTTTCTTGTTAAAGCTAGGTACGGCGAGGGGCTATAGTCGTCTTTGATTGTACAATAAAAACTGCGTTTTTGTGATTGTTTGCTGTTGGGTCTGATTCCAGTAAGAGACGTATTTAATAGATTTGGAGCCAGCAATGTGACCCTTCGACAACAAGAAAAAGCGTTCTTCTCTTACTAGGCAACTACGGTACCCTAGTCTGAATCTGGTACCCTTATAACTGCAATAGGAAATCTGCAAGTAGCACGGTAAATCATACTAAACTGCTACCGATGCGACCGAAAACTTGTGATAGAATCGTGAAATCAGCCTGAAGGATCAAAACAAGGTGATATCCTTCGTGTCCTAAGGCAGCTAAAAGACTTTTTTCCAGAATGAAATATACTTACATCCTCTTACTTGAGACATCACAAGAGTCCCAGGGACATTTCCAGGAGATCTCCATCAGTTTCCAACTTGACCCAAAAGTCACTTGACAAGATGAACCAAACAAACATTGTTTGCCCGGCCTATTGACGATTAGTAATTCCATCAGGTCGTGTTTCTTTCGCAGGCAAGGTTACGTAATTCAAGCTATTTCCAATCCAGTCTTAAAATCAGGCTGTTAAATGTCCCCAAGGTCAATGACCAATAAAGAAAATTCTCCAACTTCAGACGAAGAGCAGTTTGGAACTTCATGGTCTGTTTATCCACTGCATTAAAGAAAAGGAACGTACTATAAGTAGACTAACTCGCGAAGCTGAATGTGGGAAAAAGTGTGGAGAAGTTGATCCTAAGTAATGACAAATCTTTAATCATAAATTTCGCTTGTTTCTTCGCACACGTCCTTTTTTCCCCGTTTTTTTCTTACGTGAATGCATCCTTTTCTAAAAGTGCTTATTTTGAGTCATGAATTTTATAAAAGTAAGAAGAAAAAAAATTGTGCAGAGCAGCAAAACCCTCCCCGGATCTAGCCTGCGAGCAAGGTCTCTCACTGCCCCACCCCACCCAACCCTCCCCCTAATCCCGGCAGCAAGAGACTTAGGTTGCAGGCTAGACCCCCCTCCCTTTCCCCTTCCCTTTCCCCTTCCCTTCCCTTCCCTTCCCCCTCCCACCCCTCCGCCCTCTACCTATCTACCTATCCCCCTCTACCTACCCCTCTACCTATCTACCTATCTACCTATCTACCTATCTATCTATCTATCTATCTATCTATCTACCTATCTACCTACCCCTCTACCTATCTACCTACCCCCCTCCCGCCTGCCCCCCTCTCCCTGCCCTCCTCCCTGCCCGCCCCCGGGCCGGTGTACCAACTCCCGCTTCCCATACCCTTCCCAAGGCCTTTTTTCTTCCCTCTCCTCGCCCCAAGCCCTCCCAGAATCAAGCCGCGATTGTATTCTTTTTTTTTTCCTTTTTTATGCTAATCAGGCGGGATTCGAACCCGTCACCTCTTTGTTTGCCAGTTAATTACCAATTCAATGCTTATGCCAATTGTGCTATCCCGGCTCGGTTACAAATTCAATGGTTTTTTTGTATGTTATTCATATGCAAATCAAATTCTTGCCCCTGATTGGCTGTTGAAAATAATGACATCATGAACCTTCGGCCCAGAGGTCCCTGAGGTCCCACAGATCCAAGAACCAAAACAAACCAAAGTTTACCAAACATAATGGAAACTGTAGCCTTGTCGGCTTTGCGAAAGCTTCTTTTTAATCAGGATTCTTGTATCTTTCTGACCACTAGTACATTTAAAAAAGCACTTAGCGCTTTCACGTTTTTCCGACGGGCAATTTTGATTTTAGCTGTAAGTTTTGTATAATATTGAAATACTTGAAATGTCCGTCGGTGCGTTTGCTTTCAGTCGGTGATCACAAGAAACAGTTTTTGTACGGTTAAAAGTGATCATCATCAATTTACATTCTCGCTATATATCCCACCAGTGAACGGTATCAATCATAAAAGGCTGAAAATAGAGGAAACTGCTCAGCAACGAAAAACGTTGGGACTTCTAATCAAATTCTCCTCGTTAGCGCCAGATGAACGGTAAAGGAATTAGTATGGAGAATGTGCATGTTAATCTCACGCCATTTACAAGTGTTCCTGCAACAAGCAAAAGTGATCTTATAAATGGAAAACGCGAAGGTTATGTCACTTTTAATAACAACAACACCAAAAGCTTTATTTGCGTGACCATAAAGGAATTACAGTATTGCAAAAGCTATTAGTCTAAAATTAAGTACTAATTCAACTAATTAGTACGTGCAAAACATTACAAAACGTTAGAGTTCTCATTCGTTCATTCATTCATTCATTGATATTAATTTGGTTCTTAATTCTAAGCATTGCGAGATAGATGAAACTAATTGACAGTTAATTAAATAATCAGAAGAATTCATAAGAAGAGATATTAAAGTATCGTGTGAAAGTGATTTGAAGTCAGGTATTTTAGTTTCTAGTTTGGAGAAAAATATGTCTCTGATCTGAGAATAAGCCTTACAATCTAGTAAGAAATGATTTCCATCTTCGATTTTGTTACTTGTACAAAAGTGACATATCCTTTCATTGCGAGGAATGTTTTCGTATCTACCTGTTTCAATTCTAAGTAGATGACTACTTATTCTAAATCTAACTAATGCTTTTCTCGAAGGGTTTTTTCTTGTTAAAGCTAGGTACGGCGAGGGGCTATAGTCGTCTTTGATTGTACAATAAAAACTGCGTTTTTGTGATTGTTGAAGGGTCTGATTCCAGTAAGAGACGTATTTAATAGATTTGGAGCCAGCAATGTGACCCTTCGACAACAAGAAAAAGCGTTCTTCTCTAACTAGGCAACTACAGTACCCTAGTCTGAATCTGGTACCCTTATAACTGCAATAGGAAATCTGCAAGTAGCACGGTAAATCATACTAAACTGCTACCGATGCGACCGAAAACTTGTGATAGAATCGTGAAATCAGCCTGAAGGATCAAAACAAGGTGATATCCTTCGTGTCCTAAGGCAGCTAAAAGACTTTTTTCCAGAATGAAATATACTTACATCCTCTTACTTGAGACATCACAAGAGTCCCAGGGACATTTCCAGGAGATCTCCATCAGTTTCCAACTTGACCCAAAAGTCACTTGACAAGATGAACCAAACAAACATTGTTTGCCCGGCCTATTGACGATTAGTAATTCCATCAGGTCGTGTTTCTTTCGCAGGCAAGGTTACGTAATTCAAGCTATTTCCAATCCAGTCTTAAAATCAGGCTGTTAAATGTCCCCAAGGTCAATGACCAATAAAGAAAATTCTCCAACTTCAGACGAAGAGCAGTTTGGAACTTCATGGTCTGTTTATCCACTGCATTAAAGAAAAGGAACGTACTATAAGTAGACTAACTCGCGAAGCTGAATGTGGGAAAAAGTGTGGAGAAGTTGATCCTAAGTAATGACAAATCTTTAATCATAAATTTCGCTTGTTTCTTCGCACACGTCCCTTTTTCCCCGTTTTTTTCTTACGTGAATGCATCCTTTTCTAAAAGTGCTTATTTTGAGTCAAGAATTTTATAAAAGTAAGAAGAAAAAAAACTGTGCTGAGCAGCAAAACCCTTCCCCGGGTCTAGCCTGGGAGCAAGGTCTCTCACTGCCCCACCCCTGACCCTTCGACAACAAGAAAAAGCGTTCTTCTCTAACTAGGCAACTACAGTACCCTAGTCTGAATCTGGTACCCTTATAACTGCAATAGGAAATCTGCAAGTAGCACGGTAAATCATACTAAACTGCTACCGATGCGACCGAAAACTTGTGATAGAATCGTGAAATCAGCCTGAAGGATCAAAACAAGGTGATATCCTTCGTGTCCTAAGGCAGCTAAAAGACTTTTTTCCAGAATGAAATATACTTACATCCTCTTACTTGAGACATCACAAGAGTCCCAGGGACATTTCCAGGAGATCTCCATCAGTTTCCAACTTGACCCAAAAGTCACTTGACAAGATGAACCAAACAAACATTGTTTGCCCGGCCTATTGACGATTAGTAATTCCATCAGGTCGTGTTTCTTTCGCAGGCAAGGTTACGTAATTCAAGCTATTTCCAATCCAGTCTTAAAATCAGGCTGTTAAATGTCCCCAAGGTCAATGACCAATAAAGAAAATTCTCCAACTTCAGACGAAGAGCAGTTTGGAACTTCATGGTCTGTTTATCCACTGCATTAAAGAAAAGGAACGTACTATAAGTAGACTAACTCGCGAAGCTGAATGTGGGAAAAAGTGTGGAGAAGTTGATCCTAAGTAATGACAAATCTTTAATCATAAATTTCGCTTGTTTCTTCGCACACGTCCTTTTTTCCCCGTTTTTTTCTTACGTGAATGCATCCTTTTCTAAAAGTGCTTATTTTGAGTCATGAATTTTATAAAAGTAAGAAGAAAAAAAATTGTGCTGAGCAGCAAAACCCTTCCCGGGTCTAGCCTGCGAGCAAGGTCTCTCACTGCCCCACCCCACCCAACCCTCCCCCTAATCCCGGCAGCAAGAGACCTTGCTCGCAGGCTAGACCCCCCTCCCTTTCCCCTTCCCTTTCCCCTTCCCTTCCCTTCCCTTCCCCCTCCCACCCCTCCGCCCTCTACCTATCTACCTATCCCCCTCTACCTACCCCTCTACCTATCTACCTATCTACCTATCTACCTATCTACCTATCTATCTATCTATCTATCTATCTACCTATCTACCTACCCCTCTTCCTATCTACCTACCCCCCTCCCGCCTGCCCCCCTCTCCCTGCCCTCCTCCCGGCCCGCCCCCGGGCCGGTGTACCAACTCCCGCTTCCCATACCCTTCCCAAGGCCTTTTTTCTTTCCTCTCCTCGCCCCAAGCCCTCCCAGAACCAAACCGCGATTTTATTCTTTTTTTTTCCTTTTTTATGCTAATCAGGCGGGATTCGAACCCGTCACCTCTTTGTTTGCCAGTTAATTACCAATTCAATGCTTATGCCAATTGCGCTATCCCGGCTCGGTTACAAATTCAATGGTTTTTTTGTATGTTATTCATATGCAAATCAAATTCTTGCCCCTGATTGGCTGTTGAAAATAATGACATCATGAACCTTCGGCCCAGAGGTCCCTGAGGTCCCACAGGTCCAAGAACCAAAACAAACCAAAGTTAGCCAGGATTGACGCAGAACAGGCTGAGATTGAAGCCAAACTGGGGGAGCAGGTTGATTTTGTCTCTGTTTTTTCTTCCGAAGGATCAGTTAGAGGTCACGAGAACGTGAGGAAATATTTGGAAGGATTATCACTTTCCGCCGTTCCTGGTCAACCGGATGTTGAGAAATGCGTTTTACCGGAAACCAAACCGCACGCTTTACCGGAAGTGAAAGCTGACATACCGGAAGTGAAGAATGTTACTGGAAATAGCACTGACGAAACAACGGTTTAATTTCAAAGGATTATGGATCAACAGCAGATGTCTATCGATAAAGTTGTTCTTGGACTTGAGAAGTTGGACATGCCAAAGCAGGAATTCTTGTACTTTGATGGCGATCCTTCAAGGTACCCCAGATTTATTACGAATTTTGAGGTAAACGTGGAATCTTCGATTACAGATGACAATGTAAGGCTATTTTATCTGATCCAGTATTGCACTGGCAAAGCCAAGGAGGCAATAGAAAACTGTGTAATTCTGCCAGGGCCTGAAGGATACGAAGCTGCTCGTGAAATTCTTAGAAAGAATTTTGGACAACGTCATGTCATCATCCGATCGTTCATCGATAAAGTTGTCAAAGGACCACAGCTAAAATCTTCTGATGGAGAGAAACTCTTACAGATTCGCATGTCCCTTGCGTACGAATGTCATAAGCCCACCGCCATAAATATTTCTATCCGATGGGCAGATACGGAAACCTGAATGGCAAACTGGCTGTCAGGATATGTTTTATCCAGCTTAGTTTCAGAGATGGCCAAAATGTCGAACCTTCCGCGCATAAGCCAGCTTTTGATCTCGTGGAATTTAAAGCCGGCTATGCTTTTGGTACTGATATGACCGATCTTAACGTTTCTCCGATGCGTTTTAACTAAAGTGTCAAAACTCGTCCAAGTGTTGTTGCGGTCTTCGTTCTCACTCAGAGTCTGCTCTGTGTCACTGCAAGAACTGTGGCTGGTATCAATTTCGCTAACGTCAGCAAAAGGTAGTTGTTTTATCTCGTCCAAGCAGGGAGGACATATCCAACTAACGCTTCCAGAAGCCTGTAATCGCTTGTACTCTTTAGGTGAGATTCCACTGCACTTGATATGAATTCGTTGAGAGCAGGAGCTGCAACTCACTGCCCTGTGATTTTTAGCCACCACTTTTCTACAAACGGTGCAACTTTCCGGTCCTGGATTAGGGCTAATGTCTCCACTTAGACGAAGCAGTTCAAAGTTGAAGCTTGCGACGCTGTTGCTGTAGTATTGAAATCTTGACTTGGTGTACTTCGTATGACACCTATTTACAAGATGGCGGCGATTTGCAGCAATGGATGACATCAGAAACATACACACTGGTCTCGTCCGCTCGGTTTCTGAATCCGAAAATACATTAAGATCATTATATTCTCTTCCAAGAGGGCCAGGACAAAGTAGAAAACAGCGAAACAATTATAAGAGTAGAAATAAGACCGTTGCAAAAGGAGCCGTGATATGCACGTGTTTGCGCCATACCGTCCGTCCGATGTGTCGGAAAAAGAAAACAGATCATACCACACTGAATCGCGCGAGTTAAATTTACCGCTCCTGTATGTTTGCCGTGTAGAAATATAGAGTATTTGCAAAAGGCTAGTAAGGAAAAAACATTTACTGATTTTATTTCCAATTAATAATAGCGACAAGAATCGTAAACTGAGCAATCTCTTTGTAAAAAATTGCTTTGATTTTAATAAAATTTCTATTCTTTTGTATCTGGAAAGCAACTGAGGCAAAAACATAATTCGACTCACCAGTAAACAACATTAAAATTTATACCACGAACTGGAGAGTGATTCACGTCGCGCATCGCAGAAATTGCAGACATGAATTTCATGAATTTCATCCGATTACTTCGAGTCGTTATTACTGCCTCAGTAACGTCTGAATCGACCGGCCGTTAATGCCGTCCAGTGACGTCACTACTCTTTGACCTTTCCTTTAATTCATGCAAAAAGTAAAACACGAGTTTCAAGTGGCAAACCGAGAAATATCGTTTGGAAATGTCTGTATGATACAGAACTGCTTTATTTTTTTCCATCGTAATTCATGTTTAACGTTCAAACTATCAACTGCATGCAGTACATCTCTTAACCGGTTGTACTAAATTCTATAATCAAACTCGGTCGCAATCACGCAATGAAATATACACACACACGGAACACTTAGTGCAAAAACACAATGATTTGCTTTAATTGAAAAGAAGCTATTTGGTCTTTAACAAAGAAAAAAAGCAAGGAGACAAGAAAGAAAAGCTAACAGAATTATTACACTTGACGGTAAAAATATAACAGTTGATTATAACAGTTGATCTCAGAAAACTTCGCGTAAACAAAATCACCGGCGGCCGAAACCACAAAGCGACTCTAATTTAAATAAAGGAAAAACCTACCGACTCTCCGCAATGATTCTTCATTCGCAGTTCAATTTAGCATTTCAGTTTCGAAGATAAGGGCAATTTTGCTGTTTAAGATAAAGAAATCGAAATGTTTGATCTACACGAAAGAATGCCAGGGATGCGATCCGCTGAATATCAAGCGACAATCCCGCTAAAATTTTTCATAATTAAACATAATTATGCGAATGTTTAGACAATCAACCAATCAAAATCACTACCCGGTTTTCGGGTAGTGACTGACGTCACTGGACGGCATTAACGGCCGGTCGATTCAGATGTTGTTGAGAGGAGAAAACGACTCGAAGCAATCGGATGAACTTCAGGCTATTGCAGACAAAGGCTGCCGTCCGTCGGATCGAGCTTCCTCGCGCATTTCCACGCGTGAGACTGGTCAGGTCTAGCCTGCGAATAGCAGACGTATTTCCAGTCGTCGCTTCTCTCCCTCCGCCGGAAAAACACGGACCTTAAGTTAGGATGGACGGTAAGGTGGATGACGGCAACCGGAAATAAAAGTTGCCCGATTTGGGGCTAATTAGCATATATCTCAGCCGTCCAACCTTCGTCGTCTGCTAGTCGCGACGGCGAGAAAGCTGAGTGCGGCGGTGTCTCGAAAACGTGAGTCTTTTCTTCGTGTTTTCGTCTTCAAAATACCGCTTTAATCTGTTTCTGGAGTGTCTAGTTTACTTCAAATGGTAAACCTTTTTCAATAACTTACTTAAAAACACTATTTTATGATTGAATATAACATGAGCTTGTGCAGCAAGTTTGTTCAACTGCAGGATTAGACTTCCCAGCGATAAAATAATAGGATAATATGATATGATAATTAAAACTTATATAGCGCAACTTACAATAAGTTAAAAAGAAAGACTAAAATCACATGTAAGTATTCTCTCACCATCTGAACATCGATTTTTACCCTTTTTTTCATTCACGAAGTTCTTACTTCATTTTTTCTGCTTAAATTGTAGGCCAAAATGAAATTACATGTTAATTGGGTAACATTTCTTCGGCAAAATAAAGCCCTTTATAAAGCAGGATGAAGGAACTCATTTTTGCGCGCAACTTGTCAATGCTATTTAATAATTTGTTCTTATTTTAATGAAGATGGAGTGGACTGAAGATCACGATTTTCGACTTGCTGAAGAATTTCTTGTAAGTGCCCTACCGCTTCAAGCCCAGAGCTGTGTGGGCTCGATTACCAGCCGTAAGAACTGTGAAGCGTGCGAAAATGTGGCAATACGTAGATCGCAAATGGGCTCAATGGAGCGACGAACATTCACTTTCGAGCAACAAAGCGCTCAACTAGATTTCATCGTCAGAGAGAACAAATTTCTCATCTGATATGAAACTATCATAATTATAGTCGACCAAAAGCTCTCGAATCTCTTTCAGGGAACTCATTCTCAAACCTTCAATAAAGTTAAGAAAAGTCTTTGACCGTCACCTCTACTGAAACTGTCGCGGCCAAAGTCACCGTCCTCTATGTCGCCGTCCACCTAAACTTAAGGTCGGTAATAACGCCTGCGAACCCGACCGGCAAAACGATTTCCATGACGTAAAACCTTTTGTTTTGAATTTGGCCAATCAGATCAAAGGATAGAATACAGCTCGAGTGACTCCTCGCGACCTCGCAAGAATTGGCAAGAATTACCAAATACGCTTTGGAACGTGAATTTCACGACCATAACAAGATTTTCTGCGACGTTGAATGCTGACTTCGTTATGAAGCAACTCCTTTTTAAGCATCTATGTGATGTGGGCCTTTGGTTTCGCTTTATAAAATACAGTAATCGGCGTGACATAAACAAAACCTGGACAACATAATTGCTACAGCGAAAGGAAAGTACGGCGTAGCATAATGACATCGCGCTCAGACTTATTTATTTCAATTTAAATAGCGCTGACAAAAGGTGGTGAATCAATTATACAGACACATCCTTGACTGATTCAGATATCTCTGACGATCGCTCGTTAATAATTCAAGTATCGCCACAAAACAATGATCTCAAATATTATAAACCTGAGCCAGACAAAGCGTGAAATAAAGCGGAAAATTGATAATAGTCAAGATGACATTTCAGCTACAACGCTTCGACTCATCTTATTAATATTATGGAAATTAAAACCTTGAGAAGAACATGTATTTAAAGAAATATAAGAACAAATATGAAATGCTTTCCATCTGATCAAAGTTCCGTCTGGACCAAGAAGCAACCATGCATGGGGAATCAATTACCACATGTCCTAGCTTTAGATAAAGCATATCTACTAAAAAATATCTAAAGCGGCACACGGCAAACTATTGAAGAGTTCTCCAAAGCATACTTTCCTGCGAGGAACCAGAAAGGAACAGAAGCAACAAACGGCATGATGCGTCTACCGTCATTAGGACATTTATCGTATCGAATATGATCAAAACAACTAGGTGTGATAAATCATTGACTCCTTAGGCAAATAGATAAAACTGTCCTCTAATCTTTTCTTCAATATGAATCCTCTTGATGTTTATTTCTTCAATCAGTCCCACAATCCAGGCAAATTCACTTTCGTAAACGCGTCGTTCTGAGGAAAAAAAGCGGCTGTACACAAGCTATGTCGTCCTTTCAATTTCCACTTGTAAACAGATCCACGGCGCACGATCTTGCGAGAAGTCTCGCGCGTTAGTTCCTTGATTTTAAGAGCTAAACCGCGATTGGCTGAAAACGTTTTACATCACGGAAATCGTTTTGCTGCTCGGGTTCGCAGACGTTATTTTTCGGAGGGAGAGAACCGACGACCGAAAATACGTCTGCGGTTCGCAGGCTAGGTCAGGTCAAGTGGACCCACAGATCGTACGAAGACCGCTACAGAGTTTCATCCCTTGAGTCTTTTCTCTTCTCGTGACCGTTAAATTGAAACCCGAGATCATCTCCCAAGGAAATCGAAACTTAATAGTTAACATGGCTCCCTGTGGCCATAATAGCTTGGCGATAGTGCAGTTGGTCCTTAACAGGCAATCAAGACAGGCTTTTTAAGAGAGGTGTTACATAATCATATTTTTTCGCACCGCTGACGATTCGGCAAGCAAAGTTTTGAACGGCCTGCAATTTTCTAATATTCTTATTTGTGGTATTTACCGAAACATTCGAACAGTAGTACATTCTGCTGAAGACTAAGGCATGTATTACTACATCTCAGTGCAGCACTTGAAAATGTTGTGTCTATTGACCCTGTCGGCGCAAACCTGTGTATTCATTTTTGTGCGTTTGGTGCTGGAGACAGAAGATAGAAAATCAGGGAAAGGGAAACGAATGAACGATGAAGTGGAAAATTTTGTATCTAAAGCAAAGAATTCTCCTAATGAGGTTGTACTATGGGACAAACTTTCATCTAGGATTGTTTTCGAAGACTTTCACCGTTACAAAAGTTATATTTTTCTCAAGTTTTTTTTTTTCGCAAGTTGATACGAGGTATCCGAAAGATCGGATTTGAGGAATTTCTTCTTAAGAATTTTGCATGTGATTGAACTGCAGTATGTAACGTTTAGTTCAGTTGAACTTTAACATTAAACACCAATTAAGCAAGGCACTGCATTGCTGTTCACGATCTATTGTTTAATTTTACTGATAGTATTTAAGTTTTTTTCTTGTTTTTATTTGTGTGTTCTTTACGCTTTCTTTCTTTCAGTCTTGGCATTTATTTGTTAAATTTATGCAGTTTCAGTAATACGTTTTGTTGCGATAATAAACGTGACACGATGATCCAGTAACTTAAGTCTAGGCCATTCTGATTTTGCTCTCGGGATCTTTTGCGGTCAACGATCAGTTGCTACCCAGTTTGGGGATCAGTTTCGGTCATGGGATCATTTGTGGTCCGAGAGCAGTTGCGGTACTGTACAGTTTTCCCTCCCTCAGATTCACAATTATATCGGAGGCAGACGAAGTTTAAGGCACTGTAGCGCCCACTCACGGTGCTCACAATTATAGCAAAATTTGGGAGCTTAAGAGGCTGTCCGCGTAAAAACCGACATGTAAATGTCGGTCTGTCACGGATTACCTTGAATTTTTCAGAGGAAGAAAACTATCCTATCCCATGAAGAAATATCACATTTATTTGGACCAATTCAATTTTTCTCTATATTACAGGAAGATTTTCTAGGTCACTTAAAACTAGCCTGTTTGCAGTCGGAAGTGGTGTGATTTTGCTGAAACTTTACGGCTCTGTGAAACCTGCCTTATAAAGCCGAATAAGCTAATTATTTTAAACACAAAAACATCAACTCTGATTAATAGTTTCAGTGTTTAATGGTTGCATTCTGTGGAAAGTTGGCTGACATATGAATTTTTTAAAATGACCTTTAATTTGCTTGGCAGGAAAAGTAATTTGCATAACTAGTGCTGAAGAGGAATTGTGCAAAAGTGGCACCGACCCAGACTCTACTCTACGATAAATACCAGTCTACTTCTTAATGCAATAAAATTTGTGGAAACTCTTTGGGTGGTGTGCAAAGTTCCGTTTAAGTTCCAAATTCGCCATATTCACTGCAAAGCTGTAATCGTAACCGTCCACATCTGATCGACTAATTTAATTTTTGACATTTCTAGTTATCACCAAATTTCATTAGACCCTCTAAATGTTGGAATTTTGAAAACATATGGAGAAAACTTGGTAGTCGCTTTTTTCGTTCTTTTTTCCTTGTCGACGATGAACGTGACTTCATTCTCCGTATGCAAATTAACATTAGGTGCTTCGTTTCAGCAAATTGACAGGAAATATGTAATCCTTGCATTTCACATTTTTAAGGGAAAAATAACTCTCCTTTCCGCGGAAAAACACGAACCATGACTTAGAATTCTCTTAAGATCTGTTTCTTTACAGGAAGAAGCAGCTGAAGAAGATATGTTTGCGTAGCCTGAAATTCATCCGATTGCTTCGAGTCGTTTTCTCCTCTCAACAACGTCTGAATCGACCGGCCGTTAATGCCGTCCAGTGACGTCAGTCACTACCCGAAAACCGGGTAGTGATTTTGATTGGTTGATTGTCTAAACATTCGCATAATTATGTTTAATTATGAAAAATTTTAGCGGGATTGTCGATTGATATTCAGCGGATCACATCCCTGGCATTAACACTTCGATAAGCTTAATCTTTATCTTAAACAGCAAAATTGCCCGCGTCTTCGAAACTCAAATGCTAAATTGAACTGCGAATGAAGAATCATTGCGGAGAGTCAGTATGTTTTTCATTTAGAGCCGCTTTGTGGTTTCGGCCGCCGGTGATTTTGTTTACGCGAAGTTTTCTGAGATCAATGTTATAATTCGACCTTCTCGCTATTTTTACCGTCAAGTGTAATGATTCTGTTAGCTTTTCTTTCTTGTCTCCTTGTTTTTTTCTTCGTTAAGGACCAAATAGCTTCTTTTCAATTAAAGCAAATCATTGTGTGTGACGAAACCCGCCACAAAAGTGAGTCCTCTCCAACGACAACACCGAGCATAGACAAACTCGAGAAAACACGTATATAAAAAAAATAATACTCTAAACGTTTATTAAAACAATACTCCCAAGACTCCACGATTTTAAGATTAACTAGGCGTTTCTATAATTATAATCGTTTCTAAAGACTAATGCGATAATACTTGTGATAATTATTCTAATTTCTAAAGACTAATGCGATGATACTTGTGATAATTATTCTAATTTCTAAAGACTAATGCGATGATACTTTTTACACAAAATTCACAGCGTTTTTTTGAACTACTTAGCCTACAACATATTTACAAATTATCTTCTCCGAACACGCAGTAATAGTTCCCTTTTTAGTTCACCTTACGTATAAAACAGAGTTCCTTGTTCGTTCCTTTAGACCAGCCCGTCGACGATTCCAAAACCTTCAAACTCCAGTATCTTGTATCTTTTTCAAACTTGCTCCGGCTTCGGTTTTTTCCCCGGTCTGCCGCTACACTCTAGTTCAATTTGCCTTTCCACAAACGTTCTTGGAGAAATAGCTCCTTGGAGAGTTGTTACGTAACACAACACTTCTTCTGCTCTCTCTCAACTTTTATAGCACAACAAGCAGCTTTTCCCCGACAAATGACTTCTTTTGCCGTGAAGTTAAGGAATGCCTCTGCTGAAGGGATTTCAGCATATCGGTTTGTGCTTCTAGGTCCCTTTCTTGCTGTCTCTCCGAACGCGCCCTCTGCACTGACTTTTTTTTTTTTTTTAGCGACGCGGCTCCTTCTTAACAACTTCCAAAATCCACGCAAATGTAAGGTGTGTCAAAAGGGACTATAGTAAAAAGTCTGATCTAGTAATTAACAGCTTTCAACCAATAGAACGGCTTACAATGAATAGAACGGTTTACAATGAAAGTTTTAACAATAAAAATTACGTAATAGTCTACACAGCAGAAAAATACTTAAATAAAAGTAATTAGCATACAAGACGTAACTATTATTAATTAGGAATTCTATGACATTGTGTTTTTGAACTAAGTGTTTCGTGTGTGTGTTTATTTCATTGCCTGATTGCGACCGAGTTTGATTATAGAATTTAGTACAACCGGTTCAGAGTTGTACTGCATGCAGTTGATAGTTTGAACGTTAAAAATGAATTACGATCGAAAAAAATAAAGCAGTTCTGTACCACGCAGACATTTCCAAACGATATTTCTCGGTTTGCCACTTGAAAATCGTGTTTTACTTTTGCATGAATTAAAGCAAAAGTCAAGGAGTAGTGACGTCACTGGACGGCATTAACGGCCGGTCGATTCAGACGTTACTGAGGGAGTAATAATGAGTTTGACTAATAGTCGCGGGTAGCGGGTCGCGGGTCCAAAGTCGCGGTCGCGGGTCCAAAGTCGCGGTCACGGGTCCAATGTCGCGGTCGCGGGTCCAAAGTCGCGGCAGGGGATAATTATTTGGAGTTCGAGGTAACTGAGTGAAAACGAGTGATATTTACAGGTTACTAATAATAATAATAATAATAAAATATTTATATAGCGCTTATACTTTTAAGTTCTAGGTTACGGATGTTACAGTTAACAAAGTAATGTCTCAAGAAAAGACCTAAAGGAAAAGCTGGCCGACTTTTGTGTTCGCCGCAAGTTCATTTTGTTTTCTTTCTATCGGGCCCAGTTATGTATAAATTCAGCTTTGAATGTACTTATGCATAACAGTATCTGATAAAAAATGTTACCATGAGTGACCATTGTTTTCTTCTTGTCTATGAATTGCTCACAAATTCTTAGGGGTGCATTCACTGAAAAATGTGCGATACACTTCATAGACTATAAATTATAAACGTTACAACAACTTAAAACCTTTTTTAAAAAAAGGCTAACTCGGGCTCGAAAAGCTGCGAGTCTGTCGGTAGAAGAAACGAGAACTGTTACAATTTTAACAAATGTTTTCGGCAAAAATAAAGAAAACGCTTGTTGAAAAACTTCCTGGTCGCTGTTACGAAAAATTGTATTGCGTGACTAGTGTGACTTCTAGAAGCTTCGCGAGAGTTCATAATTTGTTTATTTTAGGATCTTGTGTAAGCGTTTCTAAAAGCGGTATATTTTTGTAATCTTTCTATAATTAGACTATTTGGAAAGTTCTAGAATCTTATTGTTCCTCGCGAAGCGAGGCGCGGAGCGCCGAGTGAAGTGAGTTTATAATCTCGTCGGGCGCGAAGCGCGCGCGCAGTGTGTGAACAGCGCGTGGGTCCTAGCGAGTTGCAAAGTCGCAGATTTCATCTTTATTTGTATATATCCGATGGTGTCCGCCATGACGTCATACAGTAGGTGACGTCACGGCGCATTTTTGTTTCTAGGCAACATTCGACTGAAAGCAATTTCAAATTCCCATCAATGACCAAAGCACTCATGAAGAGCTGTGTTTTCGTCGTCTGCAAAACAATGTTTACTATCGGTGAAACTCAAGCCATTTATCATGCAAACAGAACAGCAAACACAAGAACGCCGAATTGTCAATCCTCGCAGGGGAAGATATGACACCGAAAAATCCTCTGGAGCGAAGAACGCCGACTTGAAATTCAACGGCGCAAGCAACAAAGATGGATGGAGATGGTAGCAACAAACAGCGGAGCAGAGAGAACATCACTCAATGAATTTCAAATGCTAGAGTTCTTTAAGAGCAAATGGAAGCGATTTTGGATAATTAGCCTTATAAACATGATAATTAGCCTTATAAACATATGTGCGAACATCGCGGTAACAAAACACGTTTTGCTCGCAGACGAGTTTGTACCGTATCGTCCTAGACTGTCGAGCTTCCATTCTCTACATCTAAATGCGATGAAATGCATTTACGTTGGGTTTTCACTGTCCAAACTGCTGTCATACTTCTGAAAAATATCTTTGAATTCACGTTAAATAAGGCTCAAAGGTTTTAATAATAAAATTTCGACAAACCAAGTTGTGTGTTCCACGTAGCCTAGTGGTAAAGCTTCGGGCCGATACATCGAAGGCGCCTTGTTCGATTCCAGGTATAACTTTTTTCTTCTCGCTTCTTTTCTTTTCTTTTCTTCTTTTTTTTACTTTTTCTTTTCGTTTAGTTTTCATTTTAGGTATAACAGTTTTGTTATGTTTTTATATATAGCTTAAAATTTTTAGACTTACAAATTTTCTTCTCTACTTGCCGTCCCCCCCCCCCCCCCAGTCCTTCGCGAGGTCCTGCGATTTACGTATTTCTAGTAAACGTATATAAGGTAGGCGAGCCCGAGTAAGGTTTTAACTAGTTTTCACAAGCGAAGAGAGTTTGACGTTGGTCGTGTTTAGTCAAGTGTGACGAAGGCAGTGTTTATTCAAGTTGGCGGAGGCCGTGTAAGTTTATCAAGTTTTAAAGTTGTCGGAGGCCGTGTAAGTTTAACGAGTTACGTGCTGTTGTGGAGTTTTACTCAGTGGAAACTACGTTCATCTGTGGAATAAATCTTCTTGTTGCTGTTCCGACAACCCTGCGTTCAGTTTAGTTTGCAAGCTACCCGTCCTCTAAAAGATTACCCGCGTAACAGTCGCAAACTCCCAAAATAAACTCTTTGCACAAGTAACTGGAAAGAGGAGGAGAGACGTTGGGCTTGAAGTGCCAGTAAAGTACATTCAAGCGGGTATTCAAGGCATGAATTTAATACAAAACAAGTAATAATCCACAGCAAGAGGGGATAAAGCTCGAGCTTTATCCTCTCTTGTCCACAGAAAGGAGTTTGTTCCCACTAACGATTGAAATCCGGAATCCAAGTTCTACCAAGAGATAATGGATCATAGTCTCTTGGTTCTACTGACAAAGACTTGAATCCAGTACCTGGAATCTGGAATTACTTACCTAATTTATTGTCTTTTCTTAGCTCTGGTGGAGTTGATAACTTACCGTTTTCAGTGTCTGGTTTACTTTCTTTTTCAGCTTCATGATATCGAGCGTTATTATTTCCTTACCTACTTACTCACTTAGTTATTTACGATGCATGTTTTCAATATTTGACTGAGACGCACATTGAATGGCTTCCTATTGTCAAGTTGTCCTGGTTGCCATTTAGGTGAAGAGAACAAGAAGTTATATTGAACACTCTAGGTTGCAGTCTCAGTTGTAAAAATAAAAGCATTAAGCGAAAATCTTGCTTCGAGGAACAGACTCCTTTCTGTGGATTATTACTTGTTTCCATATTAAATTCATGCCTTGAATACCGCTTGAATGAAGTTTCATGCGCCTATTTTAATACATTTTCTTTCTGTTTTGCCGAAAACATTTGTTGAATATAAGAGTTCTCGTTTCTTCTACCGACAGACTCGTAGCTTTTTGAGCCCGAGTTCGCTTTTTTTAAAAAAAGGCTTTAAGTTGTTGTAACGTAATATAATCTGTAGTCTATGAAGTGTATCGCATATTTTTCAGTAATTGAACCCTAGTCAGGAAGCACTGTCACGCAGGGCGCTCATTTTTCATTTTCGCTAAACATTTTGAGTAGAAGCAGGCAACATGCCTTAAAATCTTCATCTCGCCATCCTGATTAAGAATTGCGCTGTTGCCCACTGCAAATGTTATGATATCTGTCATTAAGCGGGTTTTTTGTCTAGCCCCTCGCTCCTGCAGCATGAAAACGAGGCTGAACTGTAACATTTATATAAACCCAATAAAAAGTGCACAGTACGATGGGGAAATAGCTGAATCTTTGTTACTTGATATTTAGAGCTCGATAGACAGTAGTGTGGGAGATAAAATGCGTCACGTGATCAGTCATGTAGAGTCACTTGACTTTCCAATAAAATCGATTCTAAAGCATAAAAGACGCTCTATTCACACTTTCCTTTAATATAGTTTTCAACTTACTGACGTTTCTCATTTCGATTTACAGATCCAACAATAAAAACACAAAAGTGCAATAGGTGATCAGCTATGATGGTTCACGTGACTAGATAGCATCCATCGAATAGATACTGAATTAGCCTTAGCTGTGTGAATAGCGTGATTGATTAATTGTTTCAGTAAGCTCTCCAGGAATTATTTTCTATTAGAAATGAAAAAAAACTATGTTTCATGGGGTAAATATGAGCTTCAATCTGTCGGAAACATTGGTCACTAAGTTTACGACTGGGAACGACGATGATGCATTAGTAGATGCCCTGACTAGCAATGAGCTTGTTAATGAAGTTGGAGAAGCTGCACATATCATCAAAGCTTTTGATGCCGCACATCATGGCAACCCTCGTTCTGTTACTGGAGGCAATACATGAAACTGGTGTCCATCTTACTGAGGTTTACGCGTGCTATCGGGGAAGGGAAGTGGGATCTGTCTTTACTGCGCGCAATGTTTTGCTGTGTCCGAGCCTGTAGGGTGTTTATCTGGCTCAATCAAGTAGTTGATCTCTCTTCGTTTTCCGAAATGCTACCCTATTTTGCAGCTTTCGACCACTCGAATTACACCAGATGGGGGGTCATATTTATTGCAGACATGAAGATGCTTTCGCACTGACTGCCCCTGAGGTCTTGGAACACCTTGGAGAAGAAAGCCAAATCAGTGCTGAAGTTCTTGCCAAAGCTGAAGCCTTTGTATGCAAACTCTACAATCCGGGAACACAAAAGGTGGAAATCAACAAAGAAAGAGCAGCAGCGTTTCGCAAATCCAAGAAAGATCTCGACGCCCTACCTTCGACTCAAGATGCACTGATTCTCCACACAAAGCGGGCAAACTATTAGACCATGGTATGGAATAAAACGCTGGAACCATGTCCTTCTCTTCCAAAGCCTGAAGACAGCGGATGGTACTACAGTGAAGGCCTTCTGAAGCCAAAGTTAATGACACGAGAAGAAGTGTCAGCGGCGTGTTTACAGTTATCATACTGTGGGTGCTCCCGAGAAGGCGGATGCTGTGTAAACCGACGCTGCACTTGCGTTAAACTATCTCTTTGCTGTTCCAAGGCATGTAAATGTGGCGACAGATGCAGAAACGACAGGAACACTGCAGCAGAGGCGAATGAAGCATGACCTATAACTTTGATAAGATGGAAGGCACATGGTGGTCTTGTGTAATATAAGATACCTTGCTTATGGTTTATAAGCTTGTATTTCTGGCTTAAACCGTGCGGCCAAGTAGAAGAAAGTTCAGTCTTTTTACATGAAAAACCATAACTCATGGGAAATGTTATATAGGTTGGAAACGCTATAGAATGACTGAAAATAGAATGATTTCATTACATCACGTGACCCATCATAGCTGATCACCTATCGCATTTTTGTGTTTTTATTGTTGGATCTGTAAATCGAAAAAAGAAACGTCAGTAAGTTGAAAACTATATTAAAGGAAAGTGTGAATAGAGCGTCTTTTATGCTTTAAAATCGATTTTATTGGAAAGTCACGTGACTCTTTATAACTGATCACGTGACAAATTTTATCTCCCACACTATTGTCTATCGAGCTCTAAACGTCAAGTAGCAAAGTTTCAGCTATTTCCCCACCGTATTGTGCACTTTTTATTGGGTTTATATAAATGTTACAGTTCAGCCTCGTTTTCATGCTGCAGGAGCGAGGGCCTAGACAAAAAAGCCTGCTTAAAGACAGATATTTATAACATTTGGAGTGGGCAACAGCACAATTCTTAATTAGGAAGGCAAGACGAAGATTTTAAGCTATGTTGCCTGCTTCTACTCAAAATGTTTAGCGAAAATCGTTTTTTGGCGAGCTACCTCCTGATTATAAGCATTTGTGAGCAATTCATCGACAAGAAGAAAGCAATGGTAACTTATGGTAACTTTTTTATCAGATACTGTTATGCATAAGTATATTCAAAGCTGAATTTTACACATGACTGGGCCCGATAGAAAGAAAAAAAAATAAACTTGCACTGAACACAAAAGTCGGCCAGCTTTTTCTTTTAGATCTTTTCTTGAGACATTATTTTGTTGACTCTAACATCCGTAACCTGTAAATTGGCTACCGTAGAGTATCGAGCATAAAAAAGACTTTTTTCCCTTTATATTGTGTTCATATCAGTCGTTTTCACTCAGCTGTTACCTCGAACCCCAAATCATTTTCCCCTGCCGCGACATTGGACCCGCGACCGCGACATTGGACCCGCGACCCGCGACTGTTAGTCAAACTCAGTAATAACGACTCAAAGTAATCGGATGAAATTCAGGCGAGTTTGACTAATAGTCGCGGGTCGCGGGTCGCGGGTCCAAAGTCGCGGTCGCGGGTCCAATGTCGCGGTCGTGGGTCCAATGTCGAGGCAGGGGAAAATGATTTGGAGTTTGAGGTAACTGAGTGAAAACGACTGATATGGAAAAAATGTAAAGGGAAAAAAATCGTTTTTATGCATGATACCCTACGGTAGCCAATTTACAGGTTACGGATGTTAGAGTCAACAAAATAATGTCTCAAGAAAAGACCTAAAAGAAAAAGCTGGTCGACTTTTGTGTTCACCGCAAGTTCATTTTGTTTTCTTTCTATCGGGCCCAGTTATGTATAAATTCAGCTTTGAATGTACTTGTGCATAGCAGTATCTGATGAAAAATGTTACCATGAGTTACCATTGTTTTCGTCTTGTCTATGAATCTCTCACAAATGCTTAGGGGTGCATTCACTGAAAAATGTGCGATACACTTCATAGGCTATAAACAAGAGAGGATAAAGGGAACAGAGAAGGCATTCCCCATACACACCCTATTCCATAAGTAATTCGTCTCGAGTTATTTTTAGAATCGGGATAAAGTTACCTCGCGCGCTGCGTGGATGTTTCGTGGAGGTTTCGCATGACTAAACGCCATGCAAAACATGTCGGGCGAAAGGCAATGAAAGCGTAAAGAGATCGAGAGCATTTCTGAATATTGAAACGAAATGAGTCAGCGCTCACCTGGGAAAAGGGAATCGCTAGACACTTTGACAACCCGTGAAATTAGTTTAACTCGAAGTTATCGTAACCTCAGTGCTTTTATAAAACGAGAAATTTCCCCGGTCTATTGAAACCGGTCGTTTGTACAATAAAGCAAGTACCAAGTAATATTCATGTACATGTAATTAGTTTTACAAATTTGAATTTTATTGTAGTTTTTTAAGTTGTTAAGCGCTGTTAATCAGTGAATGTAAATAGCGCTCTAGAAGTTATTAAATTATTATTATTATAGGACACCAAGTGTTCTTTTTGTTGAATAATAAAATACTAATAAAAGAATAAATATCAAACCAGAAATTGCTCTCTTCAAACTGTAAATTATAAATGATCCTGAGAGAATATTCACCGTTAAGGATTTCCCTGCTGTACTGTTAGCTCTATACAAAAGAGGAAGGGCGATTCTTTTTTAATTTCCGTTTCCCTGACACAGCTTTAGCAGAAATCTCTCTTTAGTCGTTTTCGTCGACAAAACAAATAGCAATATTGCTCTCCGCGTCTTCCGCCATTTTTTTCTGCCTCAATTCGTGAAGGACGCGTGGCTCTGAGCGTGGGTCATCCACGCGGAACGCATTCGCGCTATGTGATTGGCTGTTGTCTAATCCCCCTTGGGATCTGTGGTCTTAAAAATAACTCGAGACGAATTACCTATGGAATAGGGTGTGTATGGAGGATGCCTTCTCTGTCCCCTTTATCCTCTCTTGGCTATAAAATATAAACGTTACAACAACCTAAAACCTTTTTTAAAAAAGGCTAACTCGGGCTCGAAAAGCTACGAGTCTGTCGGTAGAAGAAACAAGAACTGTTTCAATTTTAATAAATGTTTTCGGCAAAAATAAAGAAAACGCTTGTTGAATAACTTCCTGGTCGCAAACTCCCAAAATAAACTCTTTGCACAATTGCAAGTAACTGGAAAGAGGAGGAGAGACGATGGGCTTAAAGTGCCAGTAAAGTACATTCAAGCGGGTATTCAAGGCATGAATTTAATATAGAAACAAGTAATAATCCACAGCAAGAGGGGATAAAGCTCGAGCTTTATCCTCTCTTGTCCACAGAAAGGAGTTTGTTCCCACTGACGATTGAAATCCGGAATCCAAGTTCTACCAAGAGAGAATAGATCATAGTCTCTTGGTTCTACTGACAAAGACTTGAATCCAGTACCTGGAATCTGGAATTACTTACCTAATTTATTGTCTTTTCTTAGCTCTGGTGGAGTTGATAACTTACCGTTTTCAGTGTCTGGTTTACTTTCTTTTTCAGCTTCATGATATCGAGCGTTATTATTTCCTTACCTACTTACTCACTTAGTTACGATGCATGTTTTCAAGATTTGACTGAGACGCACATTGAATGGCTTCCTATTGTCAGGTTTTCCTGGTCGACATTTAGGTTAAGAGAACAAGAAGTTATATTGAACACTCTGGGTTGCCGTCTCAGTTGTAAAAATAAAAGCATTAAGCGAAAATCTTGCTTCGAGGAATAGACTCTTTTCTGTGGATTATTACTTATTGTATCCATATTAAATTCATGCCTTGAATACCGCTTGAATGAAGTTTCAAGCGCCTATTTACATTTTCTTTCAGTTTTGCCGAAAACATTTGTTAAGTATAAGAGTTCTCGTTTCTTCTACCGACAGACTCGTAGCTTTTTGAGCCCGAGTTCGCTTTTTTTAAAAAAAGGCTTTAAGTTGTTGTAACGTTTATGATTTGTAGTCTATGAAGTGTATCGCATATTTTTCAGTAAATGAACCCCTAAGCATTTGTGAGAGATTCATAGACAAGAAGAAAGCAATGGTAACTTATGGTAACTTTTTTATAAGATACTGTTATGCATAAGTATATTCAAAGCTGAATTTGCACATAACTGGGCCCGATAGAAAGAAAACAAAATAAACTTGCGGTGAACACAAAAGTCGGCCAGCTTTTTCTTTTAGGTCTTTTCTTGAGACATTAGTTTGTTGACTCAAACATCCGTAACCTGTAAATTGGCTACCGTAGAGTATCGTGTATAAAAAAAGATTTTTTCCCTTTATATTGTGTTCATATCAGTCGTTTTCACTCAGCTGTTACCTCGAACCCCAAATCATTTTCCCCTGCCGCGACATTGGACCCGCGACCGCGACATTGGACCCGCGACCGCGACATTGGACCCGCGACCGCGACTTTGGACCCGCGACCGCGACATTGGACCCGCGACCGCGACATTGGACCCGCGACTATTAGTCAAACTCAATTCAGGCTAATGTTTACGTGGCTTTAAAATAATTTAATTACTGGCCTGTCACCCATTCCTAAAGATTGGTGGTCGATTAAAAAACAATAACGTTGGTGTGTCGATTAATTCTATAATATTATTATCTTTTTTTAAAATGATAGTTATTGATAATAATAAAATAATAATTAACTTGCCAGATCAGTCCTCTTGTCAACACAACAAAATTTGTGGGCACTCTTTTTTGCGTGCCTAAATTGCGTTAATGGCGAAAGCTCGATGATATATGCTTATAAGAAGTACATGGCACTATAATAATGATAATAATAAAAGTGCCTCACCCTTAAGGCGAAAAGAATATTTTTTTATCTCAAAATGTTTTTTTTTAAAGAGCAAATCCATTCCTGATTGGCTTCAATTGTAACATGAATTGGACAGAAAATTTAGCTTTACTATAATAAAGTAAAGCTAAATTTTGCTACCGATAAATACTTTAAAGATCTTTGAATAAAACTGAAATTTACAGCTCATTTGCATATTCGGGGAAAATAGTAGAGGCAGTAAAAATAGAGGCAGTAGAGGCAAAAAATCGTGTTGAATACACGCAAAAGGATTATCTTTTTACTTTTTGTTAGGGTATAACGTCCGAATTCCCACGATGGTCTTGTTTTGGTTGATACTGTTTCAATCTAATTGAATTAAAATGCAACAGGTGCCAGTTTCAAATATAATCATGTTACTGAAATCGCCGTAGATCAGATCAATTGAGCAAAATGGCTTATTCGGCTGTTTCATCGAGTTGTTTTTTCCGCGAGATCGTAGAGACGGAGTGTGGTCCCAGTAGGTTTGTGGAGGGAAATGGATGATATTACGTTGTACCTAACAAGCTGTCACTTGTCCAAGTGTAGCAAAGTCAATGAAAATGAACTCATTTTAGTGAGAGCAGGTATCCGAGGCTTGTCGGAGGAACAAGTCGCTAAAATGACAATCTGCACAAGGTACAGACACCTGCTGGGCAGGTTTTGGCGAGCGCTAAGGTATTGTCAGTACCCTGGTCATACTGGCAAAATCACTTCGGTGACAGGAAGACATGTCGTAAATTTCCACATGGCCAGCGAAATAAGTATATTGTTCGACAAAACAATACCTGTCGGATCACGTAAGTATGATTCTTTTTTCTTCTTTATGCAAAAAAGTGTTCTAAACGTACACTGACATTCCAATTTCTACATTTAACATTTCACCTGCGATGTTTTCTTAATTGCATGGCTCTGATGTTCGTTTGCAGTTTATTTGAGCTTGCAAAGAGAGTTTATTTATTTCCGTTTTTTGACAGCCGTGTATCTTGCCCCAGTCAAATCTTACTTATTTCATCCTTGCACTAAAAATAACTTTTTTTAAACTTAAACAGTGTTTAGAACATATCTCCCGGTTTGTAAAAATCAGCGAGACTTTCAAGTACTAGAAGGTTCAGTTAAACTCTGTTCTGTTATATAGCTATTTGCACCTCCTGTCGCAAGAAACATTTCGAAAAAAGAAGACGCCTTAGAATTCCAAAGGGTCGAGAAGAGTACGATTGAACAGTCAGCGACCATGTCCTCACCTTTGCCGGAGAGGTTTGTCGGACAAGATTTATCTGTTTTTTTTTTTTTTTATAACGTTTCCGTTCAAAAATGCCTCCAGTTTTTTTATTTATACCCTCCACAACAATGTGCTCCATTAAACTGCTCCTCCCATCTCTCCATTTTTATCCTACTATCCACCCTCTTTCCCCCAGTTCCACCTTTAATTTTACCACCATTTGTACTTAATGGTGTGAAATTTCTCCTTTGTTTTAACTTCTGAAAAAATCAAGTCCTTCCACTTTTTCCTTGAATTCTTAAGTTAGTTCTTTTTTCTTTAAGAACCGCCAAAGATGCTGCTAAGGCTACAATAAGCGTACACGCCGCTCAGTTGGAAACACCTCCATTCCGGCAGCCACCAATTTCGTGCTCGCCTATTGCCAGCCCACGTTCGACTCCAGGACCGTTTGAGTCAACACCTAAACCTAGCAATAACCAAGACGTCCTAAGTGTATACAACAAGTCAATGGACGAAATTGCCACTGAGATATCTTGTGAACGAGTCCCTCTTAATTCATAACTGGATTCTTGGGAGAAAAGCAATCTTTTAACTGAACGACAACATTTTATTCAGAAAGCAGCAGAGGACTGCATACTTGTTTGCGATGTAATAGCCCCGAAAGATGGATCGATATCGATGACGTGACGAAATCCCTAATGAACGCTTACAGGAATGCCAACACCAGGAACACCAAAACCCAAAGTCTCAGTCTGTATGCCTACAAGTATTCCGTCAGGACTATGAGAGAAGTTCATTACCCGTACGAAAAATTATCAACACATCAAATATATCAAGCAAGATGCCATGCAAGAACGCTAGGCCCAGGTACTGTTCCCGAGAAAAAAAAGTACCTTCGTGTGCGTATTGAGATGAGCAAATTAGAGCATTTCATCGAATTCATTAATCGCCTATATCTCTACTAAAATGTCTCATATGGAACCAAGTTAATAAAGCTGGACAGTGGTGAAACTATGGAAATGCCAAATGTCGTGCGTACAGTTACACGCTCGACGATGATCAATCAATATATGCAGTTGTGCCAAGAAGAAAAGTGTGAGACCCTCAGCCGCAGTACGTTATTCAAGATTCTAGACGTATGGGAAGCCTCTCAGAGAAAGTCACTCCAGTGTCTCGACAATACCGCCGCTGATGGATCAGCAGCTTTCCAAACGGTTGAAATGATCATTGATGGAGGATTGGAGAAAAAATGGTGTACTGAAGCCAAAAGAAAGCTTGAAGACTGACTATCGCGTTCATTGCAAGCCAGAGGAAGCCGCCTGTCTAGACCACTGCCGCAAATTCGCCCTCAGTGACAAACAGAATTCTGTTCTCACAGCACTCAGAAACTTGCGGTTACTGTGAAAATCTGAAAAATGTTCTAGATGAAGTATAAGTACAAATTAGAGGCTCTTCCTGGCACCCTTACAGCGAGGACCAACAAGAAGATCTTCTCTACTACTTCAGACAGGCTCGCACAAATATATTTCAGTGGAAAGCTCACATCGTCAGATCAGTTAATCAAGAAGCAGCAAAGCAAGATCAGCTGAAGATGATAGCTTACAACCCAGAATCGGCATTTCTTGTAATGGACTGGGCGATGACGTTTCAGCAGCTCAGATATTTTGAGAAGCAGTCAGATTGGTATGGAAAGAACGAGCTGCACGGTCTTAGCAACCAAAAAAACCCCTCAGTATCCAGCTGAGATAGCTGAGTAAAAGTCAGCTATGTCAGCTGGATACCCAGTAGCTTGCAACATTCCCTATTCCCTTAATCTCTGATCGTATTTCCCATCTAATATGATAGAGGCGTCAATTTTCACGCAATCATGTCATCATCCTGGGGCGACAAATAAAATTAATTAAAAATGCGGTATCAAACAAAATGTCCGGAAAAAATAATTCAGTGCCTTCTAAAAAGAACATTTTAAAGTCTGCGGTCGATTTCATTGCCAACGTGTTATATATCCTAGAAGCGCTCAGGCATAATAACATCATGCCAGGACTTCTACCTGTCTGAACCAGAAAGGATATAGAACAACTGCCTAATTTTTTTTTTTTTTCAGCTACGGATCGAAATGCTAAACGTGTTATATATCCTAGAAGCGCTCAGGCATAATAACATCATGCCAGGACCTCAACCTGGATGAACCAGAAAGGATATAGAACAACTGCCTAATTTTTTTTTTACGGCTACAGGTCGAAATGCTAAACGTGTTATATATCCTAGAAGCGCTCAGGCATAATAATATGCCAGGACTTCTACCTGGGTGAACCAGAAAGGATATAGAACAACTGCCTAATTTTTTTTTACGGCTACGGGTTGAAATGCTAAACGTGTTATATATCCTAGAAGCGCTCAGGCATAATAATAACATGCCAGGACTTCTACCTGGGTGAACCAGAAAGGATATAGAACAACAGCCTAATTTCTTTTTTTCGGCTACGGGTCGAAATGCTAAACGTGTTATATATCCTAGAAGCGCTCAGGCATAATAATATGCCAGGACCTCAACCTGGATGAACCAGAAAGGATATAGAACAACTGCCTAAATTTTTTTTTTTTGCGGCTACGGGTTGAAATGCTAAACGTGTTATATATCCTAGAAGCGCTCAGGCATAACTATATCATGCCAGGACTTCTACCTGGATGAACCAGAAAGGATATAGAACAACTGCCTAAATTTTTTTTTACGGCTACGGGTCGAAATGCTAAACGTGTTATATATCCTAGAAGCGTTCAGGCATAATAACATCATGCCAGGACTTCTACCTGGGTGAACCAGAAAGGATATAGAACAACAGCCTAATTTCTTTTTTTCGGCTACGGGTCGAAACGCTAAACGTGTTATATATCCCAGAAGCGCTCAGGCATAATAACATCATGCCAGGACTTCTACCTGTCTGAACCAGAAAGGATATAGAACAACTGCCTAAATTTTTTTTTTTTTTTGCGGCTACGGGTTGAAATGCTAAACGTGTTATATATCCTAGAAGCGCTCAGGCATAACTATATCATGCCAGGACTTCTACCTGGGTGAACCAGAAAGGATATAGAACAACTGCGTAAATTTTTTTTTACGGCTACGTACGGTTACGTTTTTTCCTACGCGTCGAAGTTCTAAACGTGGTATTCTTAGAAGCGCTCATGATTTTAGCTGATTTTGCGGTGCGCAAGAATGGATAATTTACCCGACTTGTAAACAGATATTTCCTTCAGCCGATTGTGTCTCATGCAGGAGAATGTCATGTCTGCGTTGTTTTTTTTCCACTGAAGTTTTATTAAAGAAAGCTTAATAGGGAGATCGCAATTTATACTCTTACGAACTATAAATTAGGGCTGACCTGGAAGACGCGTTGAATTGTGCCGCCATCCTTCAAAATATAATCTGGCTGCGTTTAGGGAGACAATTTCCTCTTCCATCCAGATTTACTTGGTATATGTGTTTGCGAGAATCTTCAGACAAAGAATTGGGTATACACTGATTCGAATTGCTTGGCGATACTAAGTGCTTAAGTCTACTTACCGATTACAACATGTTTTGGAACTATTGAGAAGCGCGCCAAACGAGGTTGTCACAGCGTTTTCGAGCGAACACGGCGCGACCTGGATTGATAAAATTACTTTTACATGCAGCTATCATGCCAGTGATTTCTCCTTTCGTCGCATAGTGAATAGTTTGTGAGCACATCCTCGACTCTCGAAACATTTGTCTTGCGCCGCTATAGAAGTTGCTTCTCCCGCGAACCATAGATAGATTTCCCGCTTAACATAATGTTTGATAATTTATGCAAAAGTTGACCTCGTGAAAGTCAGCAGTGCATTAATCGACTCAAAAATAAACAGACTTCCTACAGGGTTTTCAACACGGTTTTAATTAAAGTACTTTACGAGCGCTGCGGTAGTTGACCGCAAAAGTGTTACGGTGATGGATACTCAACTGGATGATTACGTCACTTCATAGCAACCAGACGGTACGAATTTTTTAACTTCCGGAGCGCTGAGGCTCGTAGTGAGAGGCATGAGCTGGCATATCTCCACGGTCATTTGCAGTGATCCAGAAAACCCGGGTAGCCTAGATTACAGTCTTATGCTCACCTCTTTGATGCTTGTCAGCAGGACTGGTTTGCCGTCTGTTCAGTTGCTAAGCACACTCTACAAGAAATCAAGAGGCAGAAGCCACATGTTTCTAGGATCTATCTAACTTCGTTCTCGCTGCAGTAAAGGATTTTGGTCAGAGGATGGGTATAGACGTTTGCCGCTATGATTATTCACAGCCACAATGTAGCAAAGATGTATGTGACAGAATTTTATGTCCAATGAAATCGCGCATTAGAAGATTCTGCGACGAAGGACATGATATTTTTACGGCGGCTGACATGAAAAGAGTACTGTCAGAAAGACCAGTGATAGGAACAATCGCCTGCGTCTGCGCTGTCGATGAGACCACGAAGACGTTAGAGGTGAAGAAGATGGTAGGCTTTAAAAGGCTACACAATTTCCAGTTCGAGGAAAAAGGCATACGTGTCTGGAGATCATACGGGAAAGGTCCTGGTGAAGAGTTTCCTTTTGACCAGTTAGTTTCACAATCTCAAGAGAGCACCGCGCTCCTTTTCATTAGCGGATTTTTTGATTTCAAAGACACACGGGTTTATAGATGTCAAAAGCCCCTGTCAGAGAGCTCAGATGATTATAGGGATAACCAGCTACATTTGTGTGAGTGCTGGGAACCCGGATGTGTCAAACGTTTCCCAATCTTTTCAGAGCTGGAGTCACATCTCAACGTCGGGGATCACATTATAAAACAAGCAAGGAAGGATTCCAAAACACTTTACGACAAACTCCGGCGCAACTGGGTGGAAAGGTTCATCACTGCTGTTAACATAACTGAAGATATGCCAAGCACATCTAGCGTCTAAAGTGCAAGTGATCAGCATGACCCGCGGCCATCAGACCCAGCTGTTTGTATGGGTTGGGCATTGGCTAAGCCCAGCGCTGGACCTTCCAAGTTTACTGATAAAGTGAAGAAATATTTAACAGCGAAGTTTGACTTTGGTGAACAGACGGGACGTAAAGCAGACCCTCTGCAGGTTTCTAACGACATGCGCAAAGCAAAGATGCGCAAAACAATCGGCTGTTTACTAGAGAAGAATGGTTGCCCAAAAGCCAGGTGCAAGGTTTCTTTTCTCGCCTCGCAGCAACAAAAAGGAAGACAACAAGGTTCTGCAGAAATTGAACTCGACCAGGGGGATCTGTTGCAAGAAGACGAGTAGTTCGAAAGGCAAAATCTTGTTGCAAAAATCGCTGAAGAATTGAGACCACAACACCCGCTATCATATGACGCTGTCAACTTATGTTTCTGTGCTAAGGAAGATCAACTTAGTCAGTTCAACGTGCAATGCTAAAAAAAAACTTGCATCACTTTGAAATACCATTCAAATCCAGAGAAAGAAAAAGAGATCTAATTTGACAAACTTTCGTCTTTCATACAAGAGTGCACGTCCTTTTCTCACGTTTTCTCCACCAGCTCAGGAGTGAACATAGGGATCCTTAATTTAGTGTGATTAACAGAAGCAAAAACTTTCGGGATTTAACAGGAGACGGACCGTACACAATAACTATGCATTTTTGTGCATGCCATCCCTAACTTTTACTGGAATGTTGTTAATTAACGTTAAACATAGTGCTCTGTTAATACCATCCTAAAGTTTGCAGGGTAACCTATAGTTAGTTGGGGATCTAGGAAATGTGTATGCTGATGAAAGGACTTCGCAGGTGTGGTCCTGTGGTATCGCACGGTATTTCTAACGTTGTTTGCGAGCTATTTCCCAAAGATTAATTGTTGACTCTGCGGTGCTCGTGAATAAGAGTGGCCGTCCCCAAGTGACTATTTATATTTGGCGTGCATTACACCATGGGCTGTCATAACCCTGTCCCAGTAGCGGTATCGGGTATAGACTCAGTTAAAACGGTCGTGGAATGAATAAATATAGCAGCACAGTATTTCCCACCCCGCAAAAAATCGAAATTAAAAGTGATTTAATTGTATGATTATCAACAACTATCACCCAAAAAAGGTAATAGAACGGATCGATACTCGGCCACTCTGGAGGAATGCGTGACAGTAGGCCACAGTAATTAAATTATTTTAAGCCACTTTAACATAACTTCCCCAGCTGCTTCTTCCTCTAAAGAAACAGACCTTGAGGGAATTCATGGTTCGTGTTTTTTTTCGTAAAAAGGAGTTATCTTTTCCTTAAAAATGTGAAGTGCAGGGATTATATTTCCTGTCAATTTGATGAAACGCAGCTAAGGTTAATTTGGATACGGAGAATTAAGTCACGTTCATCGTCTACAACGAAAAAAAACAAAGAAAAAAAGCGACTACTAAATTTTCCCCATATGTTTTCAAAATTCCAACATTTAAAGGGTCTAATGAAATTTGGTGATAACTAAAAACGTTATAGGTGTGGAAATTAGTCGATCATATGTGAACCGTTACAATTTCAGCTTTGTGGTGAATATGGCGAATTTTGGAACATAAACGGAACTTTGTACACCACGCAAAGAAGAGTGCCTACAAATGTTATTGCATTAAGAAGTAGACTGGTCTTAGTACTTCTGATTTATCGTAGACTTGAGTCTGCATCAGGTGCCACTCTTGCACAATTGCTTTTCAGCTTTAGTTATACAAATTACTTTTCCTGCCGAGCAAACTAAAGATCATTTGAAAAAATTCATAACTCAGCCAACTTTCCACAGAATGCAACCATTACACATTGAATCTGTTAATCAGAGTTAAAGCTTTTGTGTAAAATAATTAGCTTATTCAGCTTTATAAGGCAAGTTTGGCAGAGTCGTAAAGTTTCAGCAAAATCGCACCACTTCCGACGGCAAACTGGTTAAGTTTAAGGTGACCTAGAAAATCTTTCTGTAATATAGAGAAAAAAATTGAATTGGTTCAAATAAATGCGGTATTTTTTCATGGGATAGGATAGTTGTCTAGACCGAAATTTGCCATGTCGATCCTTACGCGGACAGCCTCTTTAACGCTTAAAACTTGATATTAGCCTTATATCTAGCCAAAAAGCAGCAAATTTGCAACATCGCCTTAGAGGGCCGTGAATTGTCGTTTTTGTTGGTTCCACGGTGGTAATCTTTAGAGCGACATTTTGGAAAAATCTGAACTTAACCTCATTACGACACCAATGATGACCATATTGCAAAATCTTCTTAGACGCCTCTGAATCATCGTTTTCTGCTTAGATGGCTGGCAATTCCAATGCCAAGGGATTATGAACTATGATTTCTTTGACTTTTGGATGAAGAGGGGCGTCTATCCATTGAAAAAAATAGGTCTTGTCATCTCTTGCTGTTGAAAAACGCTCGAGTTTTATTCTTGGCGGTCGTTTAACTGTCATCACTGGTTTCATTCCCTCAGTAAAATGAAAGGTTCGCCAATGACGGCGAACGTCTGGGTGTGTGCAATTTTGACAGAATTGAATTAATTCTGGAATATGATATTCGAGGCCAAACATATGAAAATTGTTGGTAGGACAATAAAAATATCCTTCAAATTTTCGTTACGTTTAAACGCCAAATCCTGTTCGTGGCGGAACGGGCAGAAAAGGGTTGCAAAACAACTTTCGCAAGCCCCTTCTGGTTCTGTCGGCGCAACTGGGTCCGTCGGGATTACTTGATCGTTCACCTCTGGGATATCAATCTACGTTGCTTCATTCATAGTTCGCCCCATTTTAATAATTTGATCCAGCGCTTCTTCGATTTCGCTTTGGGCTTGAACTTTGCATTTTCTTGGGATATCAATCTGCGTTGCTTCGTTCAGGGTTCGCCCCATTTGATCTAGTACTTCTTCTATTTCCCTTTGGGGTTGAACTTTACGTTTTCTTAGCCATACTGACAAGAGTAACACATTGGAAAGACTGCAAAACAAAACAAAGAAAATTGAGAGAAAATCACTTTTATAACCCCATTTAAACATTAGGTTTTTCAAGCAAGTTAAAGGATAAAAAGAAGGATAAAAAGTAAGCGAGACCTGTCTTAACATGATGATTTATTTTACAAGTCCCTTTGTTTTAAAGGGTATAAAACAGAGATCTGTTTGGACCTCCATTTATTATGATGTTACTCCTGTCTCTTAAGTGAAGGTCTTTAACATGTTGGTGCTTATTTTAAGGATAGGATTCAACATGGACTCTCTGTGCTCTTCCCATCCTTTGATTTCTTTGAAAAGCGTGATGTAATGAAGTCTTCTTACACGGTTTCACGTCTCCCCAAATTGCCTTATGTCATTTTTGTAGCCCGACAAGTCCATGATCAATTATGAGCGAAACATCAACTGCAGTTTATTGTTACTAACAAAAACAGAGGACAATGGTGGGAAATGAAGCCAATGCCGACAGGAAGAATCAAGAAAGGGATTTGGCTGGATTAGAGATGAAATTAGCGCGAGCCAAAACATATTTACGAGTTTGGGAGAGCCGAGTGGATCACTTATTAGAGTATTTTATCTGTGAAGGTTGTGAACAAGAGATGCATGACGCTTATAAAAACGGATTTAGTTGGGTTGAGCTATTTACCCGATAATGTAACAGTGCCAATGTGTATTCTCTCATTTGTAAAACGACCAGCAATGCTTTATCGGAGGCGGACCAAGAAATAGCTGTGTCTAATTTATTTTACTTTATTAACTTTGCCAAACAATAAGATAAGTGACTACAGGCGGGGACACCGCAACAGCGAGCGTCAATTACTGAGGGGCTTAGGCCAAAATTGTTTGTTTCTCCCCGATAAAAACGCCGCGTTACAAAAAGAAACTGCCGTACTACAACATGAAAATGCTACGTTGAAGCAAGACAATCAACTAATGTACTCAAAACGGCAAGCATGGAAAATAAAAATAGATGACATATCAGACTCGTTTCTTTGCAATGCGTGTATGGCAGCGAAAGATGCTGTATAAAAGAGAGGAGGGATTAATTGGAGACCCAACCCAGAACAGCGATGTGAGTTGTATAAAAAAAAACCAGATTGTTCACTTATGTATGACCCATGACGATAATATCATTTAGCATATACTAAAACAGTGGATAGTGTTTTTCGCGCGCTCTGATTGGCTACTCAATCAGTGAATATCCTGCACTATTCACTGCTTCACCACCAGTTCCTCCGAGCGAGCGACGCCAAACTCGCGTAGGTTGAGAGCAAAATGCCTTCCCGGTTTGCTGCCATAAACAAACAAAGAAATTTCACAACTAATCAAGCAAGCTATTTCCGAAATACATGAAGAAGGTGACGAAGTTCGGTTTGGAAGTTTTAACAGATAAAGCTTTTTGTCTTTTTGACTTGAATAGTTATCGATAAAACCGGTGAAAACGTTTTTTGTTTACAAATGCAAATTAAGCTTAAGTCTTGCGTTACTTTATTTAATTGACTTGTTCATAAATAAGCTTAAAACTAAATTTAATAATCTTTTTTACAGAATTATTTTAAATACAAAAAGAATTCACAACTCCTTTTGAAGAAACTTCCCCGCAAGAGCTAAACAAACGCCTTCAAAAGTTTTATTTGTCGCTAAGAAAAAAGCGACGACCGCGGCCGTTCGGTCATCGCGCGCCAAAATTGTAATCGTTGGCAACAGTAAATGAGTTAAAAATCATCATTTTTGTGCTCAATTATCTCACTGTTTTAGTATATACTAAAACAATTATTCACCTCAGTGTCGGTGGCTAGCATTGGATATTTACCTCGCCGCTTCGCGGCCTCGGTAAATATCCAATATTAGCCACATCAATTCAGGGTTCCTGACCCAAATGCAGATTTTTGAGCCTCTTACCCACAATCCTTTTGTCCCACCACAAGCCAACAACGAAAGTCATGCCGTATGATTTCGGAGTTTTCAACTTTTATGAAACTATCTGCACTTAACCCCTCCAAAGCACACGGGTCAGACGGTATCCCGGCATGGTTATTAAAAGGAAACGCTGATCTCTTGGCGGGTCCAGTCTCTGCGATCCTCAACTCCTCGTTCCACGAATCCCGCCTTCCGCCTTCTTGGAAAAAGGCTGACGTTGTCCCGGTCCCAAAACAAAGGCCTATTAATGATATTAACAAGCACCTCCGTCCGATTTCCCTTACGCCTATCCTGTCTAAACTCGCTGAAGATCACATTGTTTAAAAGTACGTTAAACCTGCTGTGTTACAAAGAATCGACCCTCCACAATTTGGAACTATTCCCAAATCGTCTACTACACCTGCCTTGGTCAATATGACGCATAATTGGCTTGTCAACACCGACGGAAATGCCACGGCAAGAGTAGTCCTACTTGATTTCCGTAAGGCCTTTGACCTTATCGATCACAGTGTTCTTGTTCAAAAACTAACGACATATGATATTCCGAGTCAAGTCAAAGGTTGGATTGTTGACTTCTTGATGGACCGGAAACAAAGAGTTAAACTTGCTCAGGATTGTCACTCTGAATGGCGCTCTGTGCCTTCCGGTGTCCCCCAGGGAACAAAACTAGGCCACTGGTTATTTCTTGTCATGATTAATGACTTGGACACACCAGTTGACACGTGGAAATACGTGGATGATACATCTTGTTCCGAAATAGTTGCAAAGGGTAGTGAGAGCAAACTCCAAGAAGCTCTGGATGACCTTTCGAGACAAGCGTGTCTCGATGGGTTCCAACTGAATGAAGCCAAGTGCAAAGAACTTCGAATTGGATTCTCCAACAACAACCACGATTTTGAACCCCTAGTCCTAAATGGCAAACCCCTTGAATTAGTCACCAGTGCCAAATTGCTAGGCGTGACCATTAGCCACGATTTAAAGTGGAACATGCACTCCTCTGAATTAATTAGAAAACGTTCCTCTCGTCTCTATTTTTTACGTCAACTCAAGAGATCCGGAGTGGCACCAAGTGAACTGGTGCAATTCTATGTGACATGTATTAGGCCCATCCTGGAATACGCAAGTCCTGTATTCCATCGTTCTCTACCAAACTACATCAGTGAAGATTTGGAACGGATCCAAAGAAGGGCTTTCAGAATCATCTATCCTGACCTGTCATATAGTGTAGTACTAGAAACAGTTGGCCTACCGAAACTTCATGAGAGGAGAGAAAAGATTTCAATCGATCTGTTTGACGAGATCGTCTGTAACCCCACCCACAGTCTCCATAGCCTCCTCCCCCAAAGGAAGAGTTGTAAATATGCACTGAGACGCAAAAGTGATTTCACTCTCTCCCTATGTAAAACCGAGCGTGAGAAGAAAAGTTTCATTTTTAGCCATGTCTATAAGATGTAGATAATTTTCTTATTTTCTCTTTGTGATCATCAGTATTTGTAAATATCCCGTAATTCAGCCTATGGCTGCAATGGTGTTTATAATAAAGTATCTATCTATCTATCTATCTATCTATCTAGCCACCTCCACTTCGGTGAATAATTGTTATTTATTGGCTATTGACTTTTCGTAAATGTGGTGGCTCCTAAAAGAGGCGGTTTTTGTAAATAAAAAAGAGGCTCTTGTTTAAACTGGTTCTGGCAGCATACAAGCGTCAAGACTTTCCTCTATCGGATCTTAATTGCATAAACAATGCACACAAAATCCAGCAGCACGTCGGGCTTGACAGAAAACGCACCAAACGACGTACCGGAAGACATAAATCAGTTCGAATCCGAGGAAGTAACTGAACTTCTTTGGACATATGAAACCAGCCCATGTCTCTCCGTTCTTGAAGCCGGGTACTTGTGAGGAGTTGATAAATCATCATCTTAATTTCTTGTAGTAAATACTGAAAGTAATCGCTGTTGGGTGGATAAACACTGAAGGATCCCTCGACGCTGTTTCACCAAGTCGAAAGAGATGAACATGCTTCGAGAAAACAACCATTTAATTGAGCACATGGTAAGTGCGTAAGACACCGCTCTTCTAACAATAGTAGGATTAAACTTTTCGAACATCGAGGTAGCTATTGGAGGAAAAAGGCTTCCGTGAACAATGTGGGAAGAACCGTTCCCAGAGCCGAGAAATACGGCTGTAAGTAAAATAGGGAATGGCGTCATTTCGTTGCTATGACAACTCCAATGTCATTGTAATCCTGCTCGTAACATATTCTTATCTTTATGTAATGCAGCTGTGGTGGTAATTTTTCCAAATCTTTGTTAATGGCGGCGTAGTTTATACTCGGTTGGTATTGACCCTGTAAAGCTCTATCGAGCCACCTTAAGCTCAGTTATTGACTTGCTTGGTCAATTACGTCGCGATGTTATAGGTCTTCTGTCGGTAAAGCCGTGATTTGATTGGCTATGAGAACTCGAAATGTCATTGGTGCATTTCGATCCGTACTTTGTCTCAGTCTAACAGTCGTGTATTGTCAGATTGTCGGTTCTCCAGTCATTCTGTAATTGTTAGTTTTACTTGAATCCCCTCACTTTTACCAAAAAAAATAAAGAAAGCATCTCCTTGCCCTCCTCCTTAGCTAGTTAGCTCCCCCACTTGCAAAAATGTTTTGCCGTTTTTGATTGTTTCATTCAAGCCGAAACAAGCAGGTTTTTAAGAGGTAGTCTCGGTAAAAACCGCCCACTCAATTTCGCGTGAAAAATAATTTTGCCTGCAACTCTGGTGGATACATGTACATGGGACCGGTACAGAATCAAAAACAGGAGATTCTTGGAGCTATATAACTTTCTTAAGTCGATTATTTATCACATTATTCGCCAACAGTCCTGACTGGTACACAATTTACGCCAATTAAGAAAGCGTAGAATTTATTGCTCCCAGAAAATTGTAAGCTTTATCTAACGCTTATCTGTTGGCATGTTTAATGCACAGCATCTCAAAACGGTGCAATCCGTCATAAACCGAAGCATATGTTGAATGGAAGCTACTTCCAAGTCTTGTTTACAGTTATTCATAGCAGTGTTCTTATTTTGCTAAGAAAAGGCAAAAGTGATGGAGCCATACGAAGAAACATGCTATTTATGGACCCGGTCGAGATTCATTTTCTTTTTACATGAGGACGGTACAGTCTCAGACCGGTACGAAAGTAACTCGTGTCAGATCAGCAACCGACACGAAGTCAGGCCTGTCTAAGTTCACTTTTAGGCCGGTCCCATGTAAACGCGTGAAAAGAAATGTATGGAGACCGATACAAACTCATACCGGTCTGAAACTCACAATGCCAAACATCATACGTAAAGTAACAAGAGCAACAATGATAAGGTAATATCTAAAGTTCTGTGAAGAAGAACAATACGAACCCCTAAGTCGCGCGAGTCTATTTCGTGTTCTCAAAGTACGGGAGGCCTTTGAAAGGCCTTTGAATCAGTTCCCCACCAGAGACTCTTACTTAAACTTAATTATTATGGCATCACTGGTAACAGTCTTTCTTGGATCGAGAACTTCCTACTGGATCACACTCAGTGTGTCCAGGTTTCTGGCACAAGGTCTTCTTGGATTAGTGTTATCTCTGGTGTCCCTCACGGCACAGTCTTAGGTCCCCTCCTGTTTCTGATTTACATCAATGATATTGTACATAACCTTAACTCTAAAATTAAGTTATTTGCTGATGATGCTGTTCTCTATTCCGAAGTCTCAAATTTTCATGATGTCAGTTTATTCCAACAAGACCTTGACACTCTATCCTGCTGGGCTGCTACTTGGCAAATGCATTTTAATTTAACTAAATGTAACATCATGTCATTTACTAGGTCTCCCCTTAAGTTTCCAGCTGGTTACAGGCTCTGTAATAGCCCACTAGAATCGATTCCTTTCCATAAATATCTTGGTGTTTTTATACAAGATAACCTAGAATGGGACTCTCATGTAAAATCTGTTAAACACAAAGCTATGAAGATACTGGGTCTATTACGTAGAAATTTTTCAGGAAGCAGCCAGTATGTCAAGACCCAAGCATACAACTCTCTCGTGAGACCCCATGTAGAATATGCGTCAGCTGCTTGGAGCCCTTTTGAAAAACAACACATAAAAGCGTTAGAGGCTGTCCAACGTTGCGCTATAAGATTTGTCTGTTCAGATTATTCACAGTTTTCCAGCGTAACTTCTATGCAGCATTCGCTGGGATGGGACACTCTTGAAGTCCGTCGACATCTAAACGCTGCTACCATAATGTATAAAGCTGTGCACAACTGGACTCACTTAACATTTCCAGCATCTGTGACCTTAGCTCATAGAAGCAATCGCTCTAACCATCCTCATAAGTTCAGACATATCTTTGCTCGCACCAATGCATATGTTTTCCTTTTTCCCACTTGTTATTCCCTTTTGGGATGGCCTTCCCAATTCTGCTGTTAATGCTGAGTCTGTTACTGACTTCCAAGCGAATGCTTTGCCATCCATAAGACAATATTGCAACGCAATGTAAATATTTATTTGTTGAAAATAATTTAATTTAGTTTTTTTTTGCCTCCTTTTCTGTTTCGCCGCTGACTGTTTTAGCATCCTGTATAGTCACATGACTTCTAGGATTAATAAAAATGTATGTGTGTATGTAGGTATGTATGAAGACCTCACAACAGAAATCCTTGAGTGGCTTAGACAACACAGCGGCCGATGGGTCAGCGGCGTTCTGGCGCCTCATTTCAATCGTGACACGGTCGAGTTCGCATCTCGTAAGGGAGATTAATCAAACCCAGGGATCAAAACACTGATGCCTTTTCTGAGAAACATTACGGAAGAGAGCGATTTGGAGAATTTTCAAGATCTCATAGTGCCCTTAGATGCTTGCTATTGGCTTCACAAGACAATGTCAATAAGTTTATCGCGATTAGGAGACGATCGTGCGATCTAGCCGACTAATGGGCAGCGACTAAGCTCCTGCTTCTCATAACATTTTATGTACTGTTTGGTTTATATGTATATTTTTATCTCATAGGGAAAGAGATCTGTAGTTCATAGCTGGATTTGCTTAACTGAAAAAAGTAGTCCATTAAAAGTGTTTATATATTTGATAGACTTTATTACCGGCCGAGGAGGGGGAGCGCGAGCAAACAGCAAGGTGAGAAATCGTCTCTCATAACAACTTTATTTTCATCGACAAGTTTATATTATTTTGAAAACAGTGCCCGTTTGAAATCCTTATTGGTAAATAAATCTTCTATCAGGCAAGGGGAAAACAGATCGAAAGAGCCGATCAGCTACAGCACAATCGGAATTTTCACCGAAGCTACAGCCGCAGAAATAAACCACAATCTTGTCTGTGCGTTCATTGAAGTGAGCGCAGTATATCGATTTTGTTATGAAGTAAAACCTAACCTCACCGTTCTAAAATCCTGTATGATGTTGTCTGGATCTTCGATAACGGTTTTGTGCTTTGGTAAAGATTTATAACAATTTATTCCCTCACATAAGTTTACATAAAGATTTGCATACACATAGCACACGCCGCATGCAAATTATTCTAAAGTCACACTTTCAGTTTCCGCACTGGGTTATGAAAATGTTTTGTTTCCAAAGGTTATTACAATATTCAAACTTATTTACCTTTTCTAGTTTAAAATAGAACAAAATCTTCCTGGATTTGGCGTTACTCTCTTCACGTCGGCTTCCGCTTCGGCATGTTTTCTCAGCCCGTTTCCTGGGAGTTGTGCCACTTGGCTGAGACGATGTCTTAATTCCAAGACACTTTCAACGGCTCATAACGGGAAAACTAACAGGGGTAGACCCGGGTAGACCCCGAAATTTGCAAAGAAGAAAGGTTGAAGTAACAAGAGGGCCAAAATAATTCGATAAAACCGCTAACAGTAACTAGCAATGAATCCAAGAAGAACGGCAAAAACAACACTCAAATCATCATAGCGGCCTGCACATGACCGAGCAATCCAAACTTGTCACAAACGCTCAAGAAAGCAGAATATTTAAAAGTAACGCAACTGCTCTCAAGATAAAGTGTTCCAACAACTTTCCACGGCGGTATAGTGTCGAAATTACCAACACAAGCTTGGAATAAAGCGAAAATTTCACCACATATACCTCTAAAAAAGGTTCTTTCCAAGCGCGAAAATCACTCTACAAATGACGCATTCTGATTGGTCGAATCTCGTGACGCACGCCGCCTGGCAGATGATATAAGTAGATCTCTTCGAGACGGTAAAAAGTATTTGGAAACAGAATATCAGAAGAATTGCAAAGATAATGAGAGCTCATGTCCAGATCATTGCCATAAGTTGGGTCTAAGTGACCCGAATGATCCAAATTTTCAAGAGAATTGTACACATGAACATACTCTTTGCTGCCCTCAATGTGATGACATCACTTCCTGTTTGCATAAATTGCAACAAACCGTCAGGAACAGTGAAAGCTTCGGATGCTATTGTACATTGGAAAGCCCATGTTATGAGAGCTGTAAACCAGGAACGTACGAAACAAGATATACTAGCATAGCTTGATCAGAATTCGTGTCTTCTAGTAATGGATTGCGCTATGAAGTTCTTGCAGCTTCGTTACAGAGAAAAAGAAACTGGTTGGCATGGCAAGAGAGGGCTCAGCTGACACATCACTAATGTCGTGACTTAAGACATGTCCAGCGCAACTGAGGTTATCTCTTACGCGCACCTCTTCGATCAGTGTACACAGGATTGGTTCTCACTAGCTTCAATTCTAGAAGACCTTCTGACAAAACTAGAAGCCAGGAATCCTCTCATCCAAAGAGCATATTTAAAGTCAGATGAGGCTGGTTGTTATCGTAACAGCCCCTTGATTGCTGCTGTAAGAGATATCGCAAAAGACTTGGTGTTACTGTACATAGTTATCATTACTCAGAGCCACAGTCTGCAAAGGATATTTGTGATCGTATCCTGTGTCCACGGAACTCCTCCATCCGTATGTACTGCAACGAAGGTCATGATGTTTTAACTGCTGCAGACATGAGAGGTGCATTAATACAACACACGGTAAAAGGAACATCTGCCGGGGTTTGTGTAGTCAACGAGTCGAGACTCTTTCGGTAAAAAAGATGGAGCAGTTCAGCAGCTTTCATAACTTTGAATATGAAGCGGATGGTCTTAGAGTGTGGAAAGTACATTCCATATGAAATGCTTTAGGTCACCAATCAGGTTCCAACCGCTCTCCAAACAGTGGAATCCCAAGAATTCTATGTACCACTTGGAAAACGAGAGGTAAAATCCAGTTCAGAAGCTAGCAAGAGTACTGACAGTAGTACACCACTGTTTGAATGTTGAAAGCTCGGTTGCAACGATACCTTTGAATCCTTTGCGCAGTTAGAGCCGCATCTTGATGTCGGAAAAAACACTGCCAGCAGGTTAAACCAGTATTATGTTATCAGAAGGGACTGAACACTGAAATTGTCATCGGTAGATAACCCTGCTGACACCGAAATGTATTTAGTGCCCTCCGGGGGACCGCCCAACGTTTTCAGAAGTCATTTCAAGCAAATCATCTCTGCAAATAGGTTGGGCCTTAAGCAAACCGAGAAGTAGCGTTAGATTTTCGCCAAGGTCAAAGAATACCTAAAAGCACGTTTCACAATAGGAGAAAGAATAGGGCGTAAGGCTGACCCCGGCCAGGTTGCAGCAGACATGCGGAATGCAAAAAATGAGTCTAATGAACGTCTGTTTACTAGATCTGCGTTGCTTTCAAAGAACCAAGTTCAGAGCTTTTTCTCGCGGATGGCAGCATCACGTCTTAAAGAGCAGGGTGTTGTCGGCTTGTCAACGGAAAAGGAAGAAGACAAACAGTGCTTGCAGGAATATTTAGAAAGAGAGGATCTGATTAACACAGTAAATGAAGTAAAACAACGTCGCACATCCTATCTCTTTTGACAGGTATGACCTGTGTGAGCGTTATCATAGCAACACGCTCCAAGAATTCAATGTAGCCATGCTTAGAAGTATCTGCAACCATTCTGAGATTCCTGTGAAATCGAGGGACAAAAAGAAATTCCTCTTAGACAAACTGACAGTCATGATGAGTGAATGTGAGTGTGTGTCTCACTAAAGCAATGTAAAGCTTTTCCATAAATTCTTACCTCGTGGCTGTCGTGCTGTGCTGTCGTAAGCAGGGTTACATGTTGATGACCATTGATAATGAGGCTACGTAAGCCAAATTACAGGAAACTTAGCAAAAGCAGTATTTTTACACATGGCGCCGTTATTTCCGGCCGCCGTTCAACCCTTCCCGTCCGTTCAAACAATGCTTATATGCCAAGTTGTCATACCCTATTTCCCTGCTCTTTACTTTTTTTGAAATGGGAAAAAGGGAAATAACGAACATGAATGTTATATAAATTATTATCTGAAGAAACAACACAACAGTTTTCAATTTACAAGACATATTTTGGAAACTTATCCCATCTTCAGTTGTAGAAGTTCGTTACAATCTAAATATCTTCAGTTATAGAAGTAGTTACAATACGCTATTCACAGTTGGGGGTTTTGTGCCCAAGCCTTTGAGTGAACGTGAGGCTGAGGTTGACATTAGGGTACTTGAGAACCACGACGGCGACTTCGTCGACGACGACCGGAAGTGAGTTACAGTGCCCTGCGCAAGCGCGACCAGTAGATTTCGTCGTCGTGGTGTCGTCGACGACGCCAAACAAAGTAGAATCACGTCGTCCTGCAATCCACAAGCTTCGGCAGGTATAAATCCACTGTTTTAAGCGATTTTTGAAGTCCTTATCATTTTCTTATCCTCGTAAACCCAGGTATCGTTCCTTTTTTCTCCTAACAAGCGATGTTGATTGAAAATTCGACTAATGATTATTGTTTTTACTTCGAAGAATGACAACAGCTGTGGAGGCCGAGCGAGCGAACTCGTAAGTGATAAAATTATTTGTACGTATTTAGGTACGGCAAATCATATATCTTTAATATAAATTTCATCACCCAGGGCTAAGAAACAATGTACGCCGTCTTGCTTTAAATTTACTTCTTGACAATTGCAATTGAGAAAATTAATGTTACAGCCACTGCTTTGGGATACTTAACGTACAAAAAAATTTTATGGAGCAGTTCAAATAAATAGTGCATGCTATACCTTCCGTATATTTAGGACAAAGCTACCACAAACGAAGATGTACATTTCGGAAGCTAATAAAATTGTATAGTACCATTGTGGGTATAAAGAAGACGCGTTTAAACCCAATTCATGAATTATTCGCCCATCACTGAACACCAGCTTTCCAACCTGTCAAAATAGAAGTTCTACGCTATGGGCAACGTATATTTTAACATTTCAATCATGAACTCAGTTCTCGTCACCTCTCTTGAGTTTATGGAGTCTTATTGTCTTAGCCTTATTCTTGTAGTCTTACTGCCTTAGGATGAATAAATCAAATCTCTTGTAAAAAAGGGACGAAGCCACGGAAATGTAACTCGGAATCTAGTCTGAAAAATCAGCAATTGATAGCCTTATCGAAGGCAGTGTTAATAACAACCCAGGACAAAAGAACTCAGCGCTGTTACAGTCAATGACTATGATATAACAGTACAGTTTAGCAGTTTCTCAGAATATCCCTTGCTCGCGTGTTTGCCTGTTGAATTCGCAGATCATTTGCTTCAGCCTGCAAAACAATAGCAAGAAGCTCTTACTAAGTAACAATCAGAGCAAAGTCGATCATAAACTTGATCTTCGGAATAAAACCGTTTCGCCTAGTTAACTTTCAAAAGGCTCTGGACAACATGTTTTATTCATCTTTGGATCTAGACTCAGATAATATATACTTAAACTCTCTTGACTATGTTTCACGCAGCAGAAATATTGATATTGTTTTTCTTTTTCTTTTTTTTGTTTTTTCTTTTTCTATCCATTGACCCAATTTTCAACAAACTCAACGAATATGCACTGATCTCTGACGTCCAGCAAGTTGACTGGCCTGAACTATTTCATGGCATTGATAATGATAATAATGACATATTTTCCTGCTTCATAACTCAGTCCAGTGAAATAATTAATTCTCATGTTTGTACTCAAAGCCTCAGGCACTTTTTTACCTTTGCATTAATACGATCCAGCTGTCTGTTCTGTGTGTCAATCTCGTTCCCCATGTCCATTGCCATAGATTTTAAGTTACCAACAATGTTTGAAACCTGACTGTAAAAAACAAAAAAAGGAACAATAATAAAGATGGTAAAATAGTGGTTTCCAAAACGCCAAATTCACCCAAGCAATTTACTGATTATCTACCAAAGTTAGACTTGCTAATTCATTCTTTTTCAACCCTGTATCTCCTTCTGAAATTGACTCTGAAACAACGACTACCGTATTTATTGGAATAAGCGCCCAACCTCGAATTAACGCCCACCTCGAATATGTGCCCATCCTAAAGGCAGAAAAAGTTAATAAGCGCCCAGCCTCGAATAAGCCTTCATTCCTTTACACTTTATCATTGGACGATGGCGTTCAATGGTTGAAAAAGACTCGAAGCCGATGGCGATCCCGTACTTCTTGCTCAATGCCTCACCTCTCAACAAAAAGTCAACTTTCTTGAGCTGATGCTAAGTAAGACTGCGAATTATTGCCCTACATTTCCCAAAGCGCTTTGTTGAAAAATTCAACGTCACTCGAATACATCTGGCAAACTATTCGCCAACACTTTGGCTTCCAGGCTACCAGCGCACAATTTATCAATTTTTCTGACATACATCTTGCAGCGGATGAGCGCCCTGAGGATCTGTAACAACGCCTTAAGGCTTTTGTGGAAGATTCCTTACTATACGCTAACGGTTTAACTCACCATGGTGAACATGTTCCACACGTTCTTACTTGTTTGCGACTCATTCACCCCAGTCTCCCTCGTTAGTCAAGCAACGCTACGGAACGGAGTTGAGATCTCGCACCGTCGCCTCAATTAAACCCGAGATCTCTCAGGCACTTAATTCTCTCCTCCAGGAAATAGGCGCTTCAGATGACGCTAAGATTTTACGTGCAACGGTAGCTGATGATTTTCGTCGCTCCCGTCCGGGTGGCAGGAGTGACCCTCAGACCCGCACCAGACAGCCCCGTCAGGACAAGGTCTGTCCCTTATGCGAGTAAGCCGGTCGCTCTAACACAAACCACTTCGTCAGTCAGTGTACCTTCCTCCCTGACAATGACAGGCGCTTTATGGTAAAGCGAGACAGATCGTCAGAATCCTAGACGACGAACAAGACACCAACTACGACCTTGATCATGATCCACCCTGTCCTGAAAGCACTTTGCCTACCCCTGACGTAGTTTGCCTACCGTGTCGAGACCCGTCAATCTCCTTATATGGATGTCTTTCATGGTCACCGTGATGTACGTGTCACCATTGACAGCGTAGCAACTGGAAATATGATCCGTCACTGACGCGAAACACCTTGGATGTCCAATTATATCAAGTGCTCAGTCCGTCCAGCAGTCAGATGGCTCTTCTCAGCTTCAGGTGGTCGAAGAGATACGAAGAACCTTCCCCCCTGACATCACAGACTTTACATTCGAGAGACTTGTTGAAGAGGATCTTGATGTCGAAGTGCTTGCCGGGACCCCTTTTACGGAGGCAAACGACATTGCCGTGCGGCCCGCCAAGAGAGAGGTGCTACTTGGCAATGGCTCTATCTACACATACGGGTCCAAGGTCCCACCCAGTCCCCTCACAACCGTTCGCAGAGCCTTTGTATTCCGTGCTTCTAATCCTTCCAAAGACTGTTTGGCCTTGAGAATTCCTGGAAGTACAGCTCCCAGACGACGCTCCCCCTGATTCAGAGTATGCACTTGAGCCCCGTACTGATGCACCTACTTTACGAAATCTCAAGCCCTCCCAGCTGTGGCCACAATCCAGTGTCGTTTCCAGTGTTGTGCGGGGAATACGCATACCAAACCTGTCAACCGAGCATCTAACGCTTAAGCATCACGAACACTTCTGCCAGGTCACCCCTGTCTTCGAACCAAAAGAAGAGCCACCGACAAGTCCGTCTCCTACTCAGCGTCTGTTACCACGCTCCCATGCCAGTCTCTTCGTATCCGTCCATGTAGACCCAGACAGCATTCTACCTGAGGCTGTCAGAGCTAACTTCCAATCTGGATCCGCAGGCTCTTACGAAGCAAAGGTCAACATGGGCCCTGTCGAGTCCCCACAGCAGAAAGGCCGCCTCCCCCAATAAGCCCACGATAAGCTTGTGGAACTCCAAGAGAGGTTTGACCACCTAGAGCAGCTTGCTGCCTTCCAACGCCCTGAAGCTGGTAGTATCACTGTAGAATATGTGAACCCTTCTTTCCTTGCAAAGAAGCCCAGCGGCGGGTCTCGTCTTGTCACTGCCTTTGCTGACGTAGGCAGGTACAGTAAACCCCAACCATCCTTGCTGCCTGACGTTGACTCCACCCTGGGTCGCATCGCCCAGTGGTCACTCATCGTCGTCACAGACCTGACAAGTGCCTTTTACCAAATACCTTTGGCTAAAGAGTCCATTCGTCACCGTTACAAACTAAGAAAACTTTACTTTAAGTCCAAGGATCCTAGCATAGGGATTGGGAGAAATACAGACTTCAGCGTAATCTTACTTCATCATTAAGACGAAGGGAAATGACAAGTTGTCTCTGCCTGGCGTAAAATGTTTTGTTGTCGGTTGCCGTGATTTTCATCCCCAGTTTCCACGGTTTCTGCTAGGAATGGCTGGGACCATGGCTTTCCTTTTGGCGACTCAAGATGAAGAAACAAACTGGGTTGCATTTTGAGACCCTCGCTCCTACGGAAGCTGGAGTAAATACCTAAGGTACTTATATGCTTCAACTGTGTTTCAGCATGAGTTCTATACAAGGCACCGATTTGTTCCCTTAAGTTATTACAGTACAGTATTACTTCCTGTCTTAATTCTTTAAGTCATTTGGCAGCGTAAGACACACTACCAAACCATTGCCGAACCACTGTACCCTGAATTTGCTTCCTTTTCGCCGTCTGATTGTGTCCCACATTATAATCCATTAACTTCAGTGATGATCTGTAGCATAACTCACCCAAGGTTTTCATCCATTTCGTCCTCCCTGGCATCTCCTGTTATCCTAGAAATAATTTAATAACCGAAAACAGAGATTTACGGCTTACGTCATTAATTGGTTTTATAAATAGAAATGCGCGATAATAAAATGACAATAAAGTGATGATAAAATCCCGTAATTAACTACCAATAAGGGAGTTCGCCTCTATTTTTACACAAAGCGTAAGACTTCCTACCAACTTCGCAAACTCTTTCAAATCAGCTAGTCTCCAGTGCTTCTCAGTTGCCGGCTCTTATTGTCGACATCCTACATTTGTATATACTAAAACAGTGAAGACTGTTTTCCGCGCGCTCTGATTGGCTACTCAAAGTCGGGATATCCATTGCTATTCACTGATTCACCTCCAGCTCCTTCGAGTGAGCGACGCCAAACTCGCGAACAAGGTGACGACATTCAGATTGGAAGCTTTAACAGGTAAAGCTTTGTCAGTTCTATTTGAATTTATCGATGAAACCAGTGAAAAAGATTTTTGTATTTTATATTTTACATGTTCAAAAATGAGATTAAAACTTAATTTAATAGCTTTTTACAGAATGGTTTCAAATACAAACATAATTCATAACTCCTTTTGAAGAAAATTCTCTACAATAGCGCAAAAAGAACCTTCCAGCCGCAAACTGATCTAAATTCCTGTATATTTTCTATAGGCATCATTTAAACTTCGAAACCAAAATGAGATTTCTGTGTAAAGAGCAAAAGTTGGTCTTATGAAGACGGGGGTTATTTTTTTGGTTCCTGTGCGAACGTGTCTCGTGCAGTTACGATGCGATGGCAGCGAAATCACCACTATTTTAAATGAATTCAATCCAGTTTAGAGGGAAAGAAAGATTTAATTTGTCGTCTCTTTTTTACGGCCTCATAAAAAAAAAATCCCATCAGGAAGTTTTATGCCTTAAAGTACGGAAAAACGGGCAACAACAAACGTGCAACTTGTTTTGCAACATTGCTGCAAAACGAGTTGAAAAGCAGTGTTGCGCGTTATACGACCCACGTAAAACCTGTCTTGCAACAGATCAGGTTGTTAACAGGTTTGAACATGGGTGGTAAAACGTGCAACATCTCTTTTCAACTCGGTTTGCAGCAGTGTTGCAAAACACGTTGCACGTTTTTTGTTACCCGTTTTCCCGTACCTTAAGTCGTGCTGCAACGGCAAAGAGATCCGACCAAAAAGCGTGCTCCATCACGCACGTACAGTCCGTGCAGAGTATTGCTTTGCTTGTTAAAAACCATTGATTTAATTTTTTGACTCTGCTAAAGCTCCCTAATGAATCCAATCATACGAATATAAGCTTCCTTTTTATGGCCTTCTATATCCTTACTTAAATTAATAAATTGCAGTTCTACATGTGCTGGGAAAGTCTTGAGCAATATGTTTAACTTGAACGCTGCATGCGATTTTTTCTATTTTCTCCGGCCACTCACACATTGAAAGTGCTTTATTACTTAAAATTATGTGACTCAAAGTTGAAAGATCCTCACTTCAATTCAGGAATCTTAATTTACTAAGAACTAAACGAAACGAAACTGAACTTTCTGAGGATCTCCCTTTTCAAACACTATTTGGCGAGTTTACTTATCGTCCGGTGGCCAGACCAAGGACCTAGTAAGCAAAACTTACTTTGGACTATTAATACAAATTTGGTGTTAAAATTCAACCTGTCGACCAACTTTTTTGCAACTCGAAAGAACATTTCTTGCACGCATGTACACCAAAAATTAACTTTCTCAGCGCACTTAATCGCATATGCGAGAAACAAGTTGCCGGCTCAGTGGTAGATCTCGCCAGACAAATTGAAAACTCATCCGCTGCCACAGTAATTATATCTGAGCTCGTGCAAAGAAGAGACGGATTCAATGAAGCCGTGAAAACAGTTAATAAACAACTGAAGTTCTACTGCCGGCAGAATGGATGGAAATTTATCCAGCATCAAAACATGTCCGAAAAGGAACTTAACAAGGGCGGACTACATCTTAATTTTAAAGGTAATCAACAGTTTTTTAAGAACTTTCAGATGAGTTTAGGTTGAAATGATGCGCTATCCACCGATGCCGTGCCTATTCAATGTACAAAACGCAATACTGAGGAATCTCATGAGCCTACCTCAGTGTTGCCATCTCAACGAGGTTTTAAATTAGCCTCTTTAAATATCAATAAATTAATCACACACATAGATCAACTTAGAATTCTTCTAGCGCATAACGAAATAGATATTTTATCGATTAATGAAACTAAGTTCAATGAAACTATTAGCGACAATGAGGTCAACATCTCTGGCTATGATATAATTCGACGTGATAGAATTACAAACGGTGGAGGAGGAGCGTGTTTCTATGTGAAAAGTTCAATAAATTTTACCATACGAAATGATTTAAACATGGACACTCTGGAAATTCAAAAACCTAGATCTAAACCGTTTGTTCTTGCCACGTGGTATAGACCACCTGATTCTCCTATTGGTATTTTTTCACCTTTCGAAACTTTAATTGGGAAACTCGATTCCGAAAATATTGAATATTTTCTAATGGGAGACCTTAACTGCGACATGATTGCTACTCGATATGACAATAATACATGCAAATTAATGAGTATCACTGATATTTATGGTCTACAGCAACTTGTCACTGAACCAACCAGAATGACTCCGACTTCTGCAACTTTGATTGATGTAATCTATACTAATTGTCCAGATAAAGTTGTGTGTTCGGGGGTTCGTCATATCAGTATTAGCGATCATAGCATAGTTTTTGCCTATCGAAAATTATCCGTGAATGGAATGTCTGGTGGGCACAATGCTTTAACCTACAGAAACTTTCGAAAATTTAATCGAATAAATTTTGGGAATGATATTGCATCTCATTGTTGGGATCACATATACAATTCAACTGATCCCAATCAAATGTGGCTACAATGGAAATGCTCGTTTCTATCTATTGTTAACAAGCATGCTCCCTTGAGGACAATGCGTGTTCGCACGCGTAGTTCCCCATGGATTACATCTGAGCTCAAGAAACGAATGCATGATCGGGATATTCTAAAGATTAAAGCAAGTAAATCGAATGATTCAAATGACTGGTCACTTTTTAAAAAACAACGCAATATAGTATATAGCGAAATCAGATTAGCCAAGCAAGCCTATTATCAAAATAGTTTTAACAAGCATACGCGCGATTCTAAAAAGACCTGGCAGACTATCAATGAACTTACTTCGCGAAAATCTGGGAAAAAATCGGTGACATCTCTGAAAGTAAATGGAGTATCAATAACAAATCCAACTGTGCTGTCGAACCAATTTAATAATCACTTTGCTACTATCGGTCCAGAACTTGCTAGCAATATTGATTCCTCAAATAGTAATGGTTATCAAAAGTACCTCACTGGCACAGATAAACGGTTTCAGCTCCATCCGACCAGTACAAATAAAGTTCTCTCACTTTTGAATCGTCTAAATAGGTCAAAGGCAGCTGGCCTTGACAAGATATTTGCCAGGCTCATTCGGGAATGTGCAGATCTCATTTGCATTCCTATCCGTGATATTTTTAACCAGTCAATAAGTCAAGGCATATTTCCGGATGACTGGAAATGCGCAAAGGTCACCCCACTTTTTAAACAAGGCGATCGGGACGACTTAAACAATTATCGTCCAATTTCGGTGATCTCAGTTATGGCCAAGGTCTTTGAAAGAATCGTCTATGATCAATTATATGCCTACCTAGAAGAGCACAATATAATCTGTAAATATCAATCAGGCTTTCGCGCTATTCACTCAACTGTCACGGCTCTCCTTGAGGCCACGGACACTTGGGCGTACAATATTGACCGCGGTAAAATCAACGCCGTTGTTTTCTTAGATCTCAAAAAGGCCTTCGACACAGTTGACCATGAGATCCTTTTATCAAAATTAAGCAATTACGGCATATATGGTAACGCGCACCAATGGTTTAAGTCGTATTTAGAGAATCGTACTCAAATGTGCTCCATCAACGGAACGCTCTCTCAAAGCTGTTTATTAAGTTGTGGTGTTCCCCAGGGGACGATTTTAGGTCCATTATTATTTCTGTTATACATCAACGATCTTCCAAACTGTCTTTCAAATTGTGAGCCGAGGATGTACGCTGATGACACCCACCTTACGTACGCAGGTGATAATGCAGACAATATTCAGTTGCATCTAAATCAAGATTTAGAAAATGTTCACACTTGGCTGAGAGCAAACAAACTTACTCTAAATATGACTAAAACCGAATTTATGCTTATCGGATCTAGGCAGAGGCTAAGTACTCTCACAGAGTCCCCGACATTTGCAATTAATGATTTTGAAGTTAGCCAGGTCACTACTGCAAAATCACTTGGAGTGACCATCGATGACAGACTTGATTGGAGTGGCCATATCGAGAAAGTAACAAAGAAAGTCGCTTCTGGTATTGGGGCCATAAAACGAATAAGGCACCTTGTCCCTCAGGCGACCTTACAACTAATATATCAAGCTTTACTACAGCCACACTTTGATTATTGCAACATTGTTTGGGGAAACTGTGGGATAACCTTACGGAATAAGGTTCAAAAGCTACAAAACAGAGCAGCCCGTGTTTTGACCTACTCAAGCTATGACGTAGATGCTGGTCACCTTTTCAAACTTCTAGGGTGGAAAAACCTAGCTTGCCAGCAACAATTTCAAAGAGCTACGATGGTTTACAGGTCTCTGCACGGGTTGGCTCCAAACTATCTTAGTTCTAAATTTGAAAGGCGAGAAGTCGCATATAACCTAAGGGACTCTGAAAATAAACTCAATGTTCCATTACCGCGCACAAACTATTACAAAAACAGCTTCAGCTATAGTGGCGCCATTCTCTGGAACAGTCTTCCTTGTAACTTAAGGGAAGCAGAGTCCCTTGGGCAATTTAAACGATTACTCAAAGAACTGTAAGGCACGGCATTCGTGGAAAGCAGCTTTTTTATTTAAATATTTTTATTATATTAGTATTAGGCATTTTTAAAGCTGACGAATTTTGTACCGTGGATAAATAAAGATTATCTATCTATCTATCTATCTAAATTCAAAATATATCCACGTAATTTAAGGCGCCATAAAAAAGACACAAATAACAGAACAAACTTCACCTATGTTTGCGTTAACTTGATTTTTCGGCCCTTCGCTTGCATCAGGAAAACTTCAAATTGAGCTTAAGAAGGTAAACAAATCAATAAACACTGAAAAAGTTTCGTTTGTATTGTAAACTAATGTTTTCGAAAAATTGTATCGCAAAGTACAACCGGCCGGACCTAGGGCTGGCCGGACCAAGGACCACATACTGTACTCACTAACATGTCCAAATTCTAATACTCAACTGAGTTCTAGACTAGGGAATCAGAGAAGCAAAGGACGTTTTATATTAGGTACAAATAACACATCAGCATATGGCTGATTGGTCGTGCCGCGAGAGAAATTTGCCCCAACCAATAAGGAGCACTAGCCGGATCGTTCGCACCTTTTATACGTGCTTGCATCGCCTTCGATTCGCTTCCTCGAGTTTTTCTCGGAAATTGAATAGAATTGTTTAGTATACCTCATTAACTGATAATATTGTAGACAGCTTACAAAACAACAGTAGAGAAAGGGAGAAAGGGAGAAAAAAAAAAACAAAAAAAACAAGCCTGAGTTGTACTTTTCAATGGGAGCTATTTTGTCTTCTGTTCAGTTTATTCAAACCGGCCATTTCACTCAAATTCATTCATTTTTTGTTGGCATTATCACTGAAAAATATTGTAGACAGCTTACAACACAACAGTAGAGAAAAGGAAAAAAACAAATAAGCTTGAGTTGTACTTTTAATGGGAGCTATTTCGTCTTCTGTTTACCTTATTCGAACTGGCCATTTCACTCAAATTTATTCATTTTTCGCTAGCGTTATCACTGAAAAATATTGAAGTCAGCTTACAAAGCAACAGTGGAGAAAGGGAAAAAAATAAACAAGATTGAGTTGTAGTTTTAATAGGAGCTATTTTGCCTTCTGTTTAGCTTATTCAAACCGGCCATTTCACTCAAATTCATTCATTTTCCGCTGGCCATTGTAGACTAGGCACAAAAAGTTCAAATTACCATAAATGACCTAATAAACGTCCACTTCCAAATAAACGCCACTTATCTAATAAACACCCCCTCTACGCTGTTAAAATTGTATTACATGCCCCTCAATAATAAACGCCCCCTATTTGAGAATTACTCAAAATTTCTAGGAATTAGAAGGCTTTACGGATTTCATCTTGCTTATTGTCAAGTTCAAAGTAAGGATAGACTAAAGATGGCAACACAATAACCCTGAGCGAAGATTCTGACATCGATGTTGGGATTTGAAAGAGCAATATGGATCATTAGACGGCCTAGACATATCAATTGATGGAGTGGATATTCCACTATTTTTAAACTCTCTTGATATTTTTTCCCGAAAGCATTAGTTTTTTTGAGCTTCTTACAGTTATAAGAAGAAACGCCTGTCTCTTTAAACGCCTTCTCTCTATTAAACGCCCTCGCTTACACCCCTGAAATTAAATAGACGCCCCGGGTGTTTATTTATAGGTCATTTACGGTATCTGTAATTTTGTATTGCTGCGCGATACCCTTACCCTCATTGTACTTTTTACTAACAGTCCCGAAAGTCGATATCGTTTTCTGTAGGTCATTTCACGCTTTGTATGATACTAATACACACTCCTTGTTTGTGTATTTGAAATGTTACTCGTTCCATTTTTCATACGTCAACAAGCTTCTGCGTAAATAGTGTACGCGCACAATTTCCATGGAGTATTCTGTATGAATTTGATTATTCTCTTGAATAACACTTACTTTTGAACGTAGCCTGTCTTGGGTGTTTCTCCACGATTTCCATCTTGCTGATAACGCACACCTGGACAACGAAGAAATTTGTTGATTTAATGAATTAGCAAACCAAAACTGACTGTAGGTCTGTGCTGGGAAATTTTTCGGACCAAAACTGATCACTTTAATGGTGTTTTTGAAGAAGAGTTTACTGTATGGGTAGTGCTGTGCCAATCATCAATTATAATCGATAAAAAATGTTCAATATTGATAACCGCGGGAAAAATAAAATTTTTGGATGGCAAATAAAATTTATCAGTCCGGAATATCCCTAAATTTAAGGACAGGGCCAACTGGTCACGCGACACTTTTCAACCAATGAGAAGGCGCGCTTGTGTTTATCAAAACACAAATCAAAACATCGCCCCAGTGATCAAAAATTTTCACAACAGCGGACGGAGTCGGACATGACCAAGGCGCCCTGGACATGAGCTTACAGTACTAGTCTAGGTTTCACATTAAATATTTCAAAGAAAACATTTCATGTAAGAGAATAAGAGCATTATTAATTGCAAGGAGTCATTGGGGTGTTCCCACTGATTCCGGACGGATAGCAGAGGTCGTGGCTTCACTGGCATGGCTTGAAAGATTTTTCATAGAAGCAAACTGGTCCCATGTAAAAATAGCAACATGAATTATTACATGAAAAATAGACTGTTCACAGTGCCCTATTTCTCCATAAGACCGATGAGATCGAAGACTTGGCGTGAACGGCTGCCATCTTAGAGGAGTGTCAAATCTACTTAGGGGGCGGAGAACGGTTAACCAAGATGGCCGTAATTAACGGTAAGACGCACTATATCTCGACGATATCACGGATAAATAAGGTACTGTGAACATTCTACACGAGAAAGAAAAACACACAATACAAAAACAAGTATGAAAACACCTACTCTTCCAAACAAACTAAAAGAAGAACAATGGTAATGATGCCTATCGCAACGGTTAAGAAACCACGGTAACTGCGTTTTGCTTCCCCTTGTTGACAATCTATCGCTTCGTCTACACGCAACGCACACAACCGCACCTCTTTCAAATCACTCTTGCTGCAGTCATCTCCTGTTACCGAAATCTATACACATTCTGTCCCCCAAATTTTCTCCAAGTAACTTGTGTTACCTTGACTTTCTAAAACCTGATTTCGTCAATTTGAGCATAATGTCTTTGACTGTCTCAATAATTTCCTTTTATTAATCTTGAGTCTGCGGACCAGCCCATTCCAAAAACGCCTTACTTCTTTTTTTGGTGTGGGCCTACCACGAACAGTTTGTGTATTTGTATGTGAAGTAGCCACAGAGAAAAGAGCAAAAAAAGGAAGTGCAATTGAGATCTCGTCGGATATTTATGACAGAAATTATAATCGAATTGGGTTACAACCACGCGATCATGATGCACCTAGCAGACTTCGGTGAAGAAGTTAAGACATCTGCTGCACAAAAGCAGAAAAGTAAGAGTATTTGTATGGCAGGGTATCCTGAAAATATCATTTCTTACTATTCGTTAAAAGCATTTTAACACATTTCTTATTAGAAAAGCTTGTAGTTGATTAGAATAGCTCTGAGTGTATTAAATTTTAGACTTTCTTTGTTTAGTTTTTAGATCAGAGGGAATTTTAAGAAATTTATTATTAGTTTTTTAATTACAACTTAACGTAAAGCTCTTTTGAATATTTTATAGTCCTATAGTGCTATACAAATTCTTTAAAATTAAATCAAATTAAATTCAATTAATTAAATTCCTCCGCATTCACAATTAACGCACAACCACGACGTTAAAGTGTACGCTCCCATAGCGTCTTGCTCAAATCTCAAACTTCCTTGGGTCACAGTGGCGCAATCGGTTAATCCCTCAACTTTGGGTCTCATCTGATCTGACGAGTTACACGTGCGCCGGTTCAAACCCTGGGCAAGTTAAAATAATAATTCTTTCTTCCAAAAAAAAGACAAGGATAAATCAAAGAACTCGAAGTGATCTCGAGATAACCCGAACTAATTCGGCTCTCACTTCGTCAAATAGCCGATTAAGACCGAAGACCCAAGGACTTTGCCTGAAGGACTTTGCGTGCCCAATTTTGTCCCAAAAAAGCAACTTTGGGACATTCCTGAGCATCGCGAGTCCTTTACTTCGTGCACCGCCGAAGTAAATAGTTAGAAATCCATTGAATCAGCGATACAAAGCTACGATTAGGACTTCACCCCTTACGCATACAAACAGGAAAAAATGAAAATAAAGCCGCATCCATACCAGTAGACGAAAAGAAATGCTTAGTTTAAAAAGAAACTGTATAGAAGACAAAAAGCACTTCCTGATATATTGCAGCGAATATAACGATCTTAACGAGGATTTCCACTGTTTCATAATTTTACGTGCGTACCCACATAAATTTTACGCGTCAACGCGCTTAAATAAAATTGAGGTAATCCTTGAAAGTCACGCGTACACGAGAAAGTTACGGCGCGTTTCTTTACCAAAATCCGAATCCAGAAAATCCGAAAATCCAAAATCCGAATCCGAAAAATGGATATTCCGTTTTTTTAGTTAAATCCAAAACCGGATTATTAATCCAAATGATCCACAACGGAGGTGCATTCTTTGGATCGTATCCAAAACGGGATACTTTAGATACACGATCCGAAGAGTTTCTTTACTACGGATCCGAAAAGAAAGATTTTGTGGGTCGTTTGTATAGGAATGAATGAAAAATAACCTCTTGTTGATATATCGTTTCTTTTCTTAAAAAAAATCCTAATAATCCGGATTTTTTATCTGATCTTGAATTTTAGTAAAGAAACGCACCCTCGTGGCCCTTCATACATACTCTTTAAATTACGCACATACATTCTACGTGCGTTCGCACAGAAAAATTAGGCAACAAGGGAAATCAACCCTTAGAAAGGAACAACCTCGTTCCCAGGGTTCTCTCCTACCCTTCCTACGGAGCGAGAGAGAGAAAGAGACCCTGGAAAACGCTGGTCACGTGGTTCCAGAACAAAATCATTTCTGAGGGAGGAGTCCTTTGTCTCACATTTTTTTGTCTGGTTTATTCGCGGCGTAGTGATCGCAACAGCAAGATAAATTTGCTAACCCTACTACAACTATAACTGAAACTAAAGGAAATTTCTGCCTAAACAAAACTATCAGATAAACCAGTGAATTACCAGAGAAGGAATCAAAAACTAGCGTTGTCGCCGGTTTAACCGATGACACCAATCCTTAAAAATCTACGATCTTGAGTTATACACAACCTAGTTAATTTTTTGAAGGTAAAATCCCTGTATGTTGAACTTCTATATAAAAAGTTTCAATGTTTGTCTGACAGCGGCTGGTAATCGGGCCAAATGAACCTACACCATTTGCGGTCTTAGCGGTTCGGCGTGACAAAACCATGGCAGTTACATCGAGAGCAAGAAATTCAGTTAATACATTTACGATCAAAGTGATATTCTAGATCTAGTGACTTCACGGAAAGCTATAGCCTAAAATATCAGCATTTTCCACTCCCTCAAACTTTGTCATGATACGGCAAAAGAAAAGTCGTAAATAGATCAAAGGTAAAAATAATTATATACCAAAACCGACAACATAGCCTTCCAAGCAAAAGGCTTTCTTGTTTATGGCCAATATAAAAACTTTATTTAAAAACACATGTGGCTCAGTGATTTCTAAAAATCCTCTAAAGCATACCTAAACATCCAGAAAATTAATAAGGAATAATAAACGGTTCGCAATTGTGCAAGCCATATCATACGGTATTTTTTCACAAAGAAGCTTACGGCTATCCTGGTAATTATAAACGACGAAAAAAAATGCAACGACACAGAACCTTGGCTGAAAATATTTTCTTTCAAGATTCTCTTTACCTCTTTCCATTTGAACAATAGCTAACAATCAGCCTGACTGTCCGAGCCGCGTATTCTCTCTTCCTGTTGCTTCGAGGCAGTTCGAGGTCGCGGGTGAGGACAGCAACGCTTGATACATTTTTTCGGCGCCTTGCATAATAGTAGTCTTGAAAACACATACAGATACTGTACATTTGTTTTCTAAAGTGGCCTCCACAACATATAAACGGCAATTCAAATCTAGTGCGTTTCGGTATGAATACTATTACCAGGATACTTAAATTATTTTTGACTACACAAACGGTGAATCCTCCGCGATTTCCGTTGCATGTGCCAAATGAAAGCATCGCTGATAAACATCCGATTAACATCCAGATAATCTGCAGGAAGTTACGCTTTCGCTGTCAAAGGACTTTGTTCATTATTTTCCGTGTTCAAGATCAGGTCAGGTACACAATGGCTGCACTGACCTGTCTATGCTCTGTAGAGACAAATCTCACACTTACCTGCCCCTCCCCCAAATCGTTTGTTTGTAATCTCCCAGATTCTGGGAGACACGTGACCAGCGTTTTCCAGGGTCTCTCTCTCTCGCTCTGAAGGGCGGGTAGGAGAGAACCCTGGGAACGAGGTCGGGAGAGGAACTTTATTTTCATTTTTTACAAAAAATGACGCACACTTGCCAACTTAACAGAACGTGATAGAATTATTCACTTAGATAAAGATATCTCTCAAATAATAGCAAAATATGTCCATCTAATGTTTCAAAAAAGGAAAGAGCTCCGGATTCAATAGTCTAGTTGTTTACTTAAATATTATCATAGTCGAGTGTATTTGCAAAGCTTTATACTAGCTTCATTGGTTTCCGAGAAAGCTTTCGATAGCATATGGCACTTTGGGATGATATATAAACTTGAAAAGTGTGGAATAAAAGGTAAATATAATCTGTTCAAGTTGGCCCTCATCACTATGATGTAATTAAAAATTAAAATGTTCAAAAGAGGCCTTCTACTGCTGTCCGTTTTAAAACATAGGTACGTGTAATGTGCATGAGCTATTTTGAATGCTTCAATGTAACTATACCAAGAATATACCCTTTTCGTCCTAAATATAGACTGTTTTTTTGTGTGCGAAATTGGCTATTTTTGTACATGAACATGAATAAAAACGCGAAATGCTATGCACAGCTGAGTAGATCCTCATGCTATAGACTCACTTGTCTTTCCTTCAGACATCTAATGTAAATTAAATAAAAAAATTGTTCAAGTACAATGAATATCACCTCACCAAACGTTGCTTCGGACAAAGACTCGAAGGTTTCTTTAGAGTTTCCTAAGAAAATGTGGCTCATCGAATAACAAATAGTGAAGAAATATCACGATTTTTAGCATGAAACAGTCTCTAATTCTGACGACCTAATTCCTCCAGCTTTAAAATATATTGCTTCTTAAAAGACAAGAGCTTTTACTTGAGGCATTGGTTACAAAACTAAATAGGTCTTCATACGTTTAAGTTACTATTATTACAGTGAACGTCAAAAATTAACCTTTCATTCCTAGACCTTTGAAAATACGTATTTTTTTTTAATACTTCACCTTCAAGCAGATGAAACATACTCATAAGTTATGAAATACATGCGTTGTAAACTGCCTGATGTATGCTGATGACCTGTTAGTGATAAGTACATGTAATTCTCCAAACGGGATTGCAAAAATCACTCATTAATCCAAGAATGGAGGCTAAGAGTAAACACCAAAAAATCTAATATTATAATTTTCAGTGGTAATGGACAATACAAGAACACTTAGAAATTTAAAATAAGAAAATGAAACCTTACAAATTGTTGACAGCCAAACCTACCCAGGAATAGAAATGACATTCTGGTTGTGAGAAATCCTCTGCCAAAAGGCTACTAAAGTTGTCTCTACAATTAACCAATTGCTTTCAAACATGGATTGCACGGCGGTCGAAACAAACCACTCCCACCCTCTTGTAAACAATGACCAACTCTTTAAGGCGATTTTACCATTGTCTTGTTTTACACCACTGAAACCTGTAAATTTTCGTAAGTACCGACCCATAGTGACCTTAAGTAACTGTTTATCTATGTGAAACGACTGTTTATTTCTAGTACAAGTCCTTGCATTCATACCATTGCTTACAGGCATGGTGAAAAGCGCTTTACAACGATTTTATGGAAAATGCGTAACCAAAATCATAGACCCCTGTCCAACCCTCTTATATTTTATGCCTGTCTCCATGCTACTAGTTGCCATCTTAAGCCCTTCTGAGCTCCCATAAAATCATGGGAAATCCTCGAACACATTGTGTGTCACAACTGCATACACTCCCGCAAAAACAAGTCCAGGAGAAAACCAGGGGAAAGATAACGGGAACAAGAAAATTTGATGGCCTTTCGAATTGCTTCCCAAGGCCAGTGGGAAGAGCTCTAACTTTGCGATATTTCAATGCATCTCTAGATTTTAGCGCTGTTTTCCTGCGAGCTCATTACCAAAGCCTCCTAAGTATCAAATGCAACTGGTAGAAAGAGGAAATAACCACGCAAAAGAGACACACAAATTAGAACCCACAAGACGGAAAAGGAAGAGCAATTTCAGGTACTGTGTACAGACTTCGTTGAAACTAAAACGACGCAATCTCCTGACTCGGAGTTCAGCGCAGCTGTTATGAGGCCAAAAAAATTGATTACACCAGAAAGGGTCAATTAATCAATCCATAAACCTGAGTCAATGTTTATAGTGATTTACTATATCATACTGAATTCGGTAGTGAAAATAAAGGCCGTTTATAAGGGGGAAAAAGGGATTTAGGCTGTTTATGCTCCGACCCGTTTTTATTATGTTAAGTAATAAAATTGTTACAAAAGGGGCTTACCAGGCTGACTTGAAACAACCCCATCATCATTACTCTTAAAGGCTCTCTTGTAGTTCTCTGTCTTTTCAAAATTTTTTCGCCTAAAAGTGCAGAACAAATGCCTTAGAATAGTCACTATATTTACTCATAAACTAAAGTCGTGATGTTTATGGCTGGGTTAACACCCTTGTTACCATCATTTTTCACACTACCAAAATACACCTTCTTTTAATACTTCCCAAATTTTGCATTACCATGGTTTTCAAATACTTCTGGGTATTACAGTCGTCCCAAGAGAAATTGAAGACAATGCGAACGCAAAATTTTGGGGAGTAAACAAGGTGTATTATCGGCTGGCAATATAAAAATGGTGAATACGCTCAGGTTATGGGTAGACGAGTGGAAGATGACTAACACATTGAAATTTAGATGGCAGCTTACAGGAGCTTTCCCACCTACAAATATATACTGGGAATGCAATAAAAGGAAAAAACCTTAACTTCTGAAATTATGCTTTTTAATCTTGGTTGATGCCTTGAACAACATGGGCTGACTCTCATTTTAGGCGATTAGTAAATTAGTTCAGGAGGACAGATAGAAATACTTCCAGTAATACTTAGTAAAATTTGCTGGTTTGAGGCCACCTGCCGTGGCCAGCTTAGACAGTCCACCTTTGGTCCATCCACTTTCCATTTGAAATATACTGTATATATAACTCGGGAAACATTGAGATTCTAGGGAAACAAAATTAACTGTTTCCCTCGAGACCAGTCATTAAGGGTTTATTACTAACTCTTACACCTCCAGTGGCCACATACAAGAACTATTCTAGGAAGCAGCCTCGTTCTGAGGGTGTCTGTTTATGAGAGCTTCCACCGTATGCATAATGTCATACACAAGGTAACCAGAAATGAAACAATGATTCATCAGCACTATACTGACAATACAATGTAAATACAAATGAAAGGCGTCAAAACTTAAGCTAAGTAATAAATTCTATGATAAGTGAATTTGCTCTGACCTGTGACCTGTACATTGTACCTGCTACTTAACGGAAGGTTTTGTTAGTTTTGGGTTCAAAATCAGATCCACTTTTAATAAGAAATTAATCACCTTCTCCAAGGACAGACACACAAACCACAGCACTTTTCAAGGCCTGTCAAATTCCTTTCTGCTTCTTTCATATCAACATTGATCTGATCCAAGTTTTCTTCCACCCTGTCTAACTGTTCACCTTGTTCATCCAGTGCCACCAACGTTTTGATTCCGACTTCCTGGCTCTGGTCAAAAACAGTGAAAGAGGAAAATCAACAAACAGTAGCCAGGAACAACAACAGAAAACAAGCAACCCAAGTTCTTGCTTGTTTTCTGCATACTTCTGTTGTTGCTGAATTCTGAATCTGAATTCTTTGTAAACCACACCTGTAGGGTGTTAAGTTTCCCATAGTTTTCCCGAAAACATCAGGCAATAATTCAAGAGAGGCAAAATGGCCAAGTGGTTGATGCATCAGAACCTCGCTCTCTCAGTTTCAGGTGCCAGTCCCACTTTGAAAGCCAGCTGGGTTTGTCCTTGGTCATCCCAAATTTATATTCTTGACATGATATTATTCTCAGTGGGTACGATTCTTTTAACTTAAGCATCTCAGATTATCTAAAAACTCATAGTGCATGCATGTAGAACCTTGAACCTGAGAACAATTATATACACGCACAAATGCACCAGTCTTTCAATTCAACTGTACTTACCTTAGTCTGGCCCCTTCTCATTTCAGTCTCTCATTTCTCTACAGTGACGTACCCTTGAGGAGGTTTGTCGGGCCTCAGGCTTACCTCATTACTGGTGTCTGCATCATATCCTTACTTGTTAGCCTGCAAATACAGCCATCTCTCCCGTGTTCCTTGCCACTTCGAACATTTTGCAGGAGAGACGTCTACACCTCAACCACATGCCAAATTGATGATGTAAATCAATGTTTAAATAATTTACCTTGTAGTTGTGTGAGTCCAAATGTGAAATAAATTTGTTTGACTTTCTGTTTCTCCTGGTCTATTTTAATAATAAAAGTTTTGAGTTCTTCCATGAGCAAAACTTGAGCCGCAGCACAACTCAAATGCTCCTTTTCAAGAAAACTTATATTCCACAAATATTAACTGTTTTGCAGTACAGTTTGTAGATTCATCGCATTTACATTTTGTGACCTTTTGTGTTTTGTCTGTCCTTGTTAAACAATAACTAAAAGAACATAATTACTGCAGCAACCAATCAGAACCACTGACCAGATTCTGGATAGATTTTACGTTATCAGAGTATGGTTCAACTTCTGTTGTTGAGGCGCAGGTGTTTCTCACAAAATTTCCTTAGTCTCAAGAAGCAACTAAAGACAGCTGTACTCACAGCCTACTTGTCTGTTTGCTTGTAAGAGAGTGAGGTTTCAGATGAACCTTGCCCTCTACAAGGAGTGGTCTTCACCTGGGGAAGGGGGGGGGGGCGCTCCTTTATTTGGCTGAGATCGGTACAATGTATGTGCCGCTGTACAGGATATGGTTTCCTGCATCTTGAGTGTTGAACAGGGTGTCTTTTTGGACTAGAAGCCTTAAAAGGAGCATTAAATTTAACTTGAGTGCCCCTCCTGGGGGTCCACACCTCAATAGGAATGAAGTCTCCATACCAGCTGTACATGTAAATGAGCAAGAGCCCAGTTCAGACGTCGAACGATTCACGAGCCCAACCTAATGCATCAAATTAAGTACAAGAAAAGTTCGGCATCTGAATCAATTACGAACACCTGTTTTAATTTGGAACGGCTCAGCCGTTCTTTTCGCCTAGCCTGGCCGATAATTTTGCCTTTAGAGCGACTTTGTGAACTTTTCATGTAATGCATAAATTGTTATAACATGTTTTGTAAACAGTTTGACCGAAATGAGCATTTTTCGCCTTTTGAACTTAGTTCAGCTGCAGTTAAGATCGGCGTCTGAATCAATTCGGCCGGTCTAAAAACTTTGGTCGGCCTTTATTCGAATAAGGTTTGGCTCATGAAAAGTTCGGCATCTGAACCGGGCTTAACTCTTACCTCTTCTGCCAATTGTAACATACGCCGCGTACTTTCCAGGGACTGTCAAGAGGACAAAAAAGGAAAGAATGGTTTAATAGAGAAGATACACTGTAAATTCCCTGATAAAATCAGGGGTTTCAATAAAAATTGAATATGATATAGGCTGAGTAACTGACTCTGTTAACAAGAGGGCTGTTAGTCCCCTCCTTCTAGCAGGTCTGGGGGTATAATCGATCCGCAAGACAATCTGGTAACTTCAAAGTCCCTAGATGTGACTTTTAAAATTCTGATAAAGGAATATTTCTCATCAATAGCAGGGAGTATTTTTGTACTTTTTAAATGAAGTTAAATAAAATTTAACAACAAGGAGTAGTGCCTTCTGTTGTTGTCAGTCAGTGGTCATCCTTTCTTTCGTCAGCTATGGCTGTTTGTGTGTTTGCATAGAGCTGAACTAGCATTTGGTATTTTATTGGCAGGTGGTTTTGTTCGTCAAGCCTAGTGATTTAATTCCCTGCTCAGGCTAAAAGTATTGATACATCATTGCGTTTTGAAACTGTGTGTGAAAGTTTAGATTGCAACTGAAGAAAATTAGCAAAGGAGTGTTTTACTAGCCCTACATGGCCAGTTTGGGTCCTTTCTCTTCTTATTCTGGGCTATTCAGAGGGCACTTGCATTCAATTTTGCAGCTTTGGTGATCCTGAATACCACAATAAATTGATGATGTCCACACATTCTGTGCCATGGTGACCATCCAATTAGATGCAAGTGTAAAGTCATGGAAATGTCCAGCTATCACAGTTATCTACAAAGATGTGTGGCCAATTTTCTTTTTAACTTGTGAAACTATTCACAAGTTTTATAGTGAGCACTCAATGTTTTTAATGCAATCTTTACTAAAACAGGTACTTACAGTGCTCATAGTACAGTAGACAACATCATGAAAAGTGCTTACAAGTTGAACTACATGTAAAAACATTGAAACGCTAGCTGTTATACAATGTGCACTGCTCTTGAAGAAATTCATCAGGCTAGTGAAGTTAATATCGATTTAAATGTTCTCAAAACATAGCCAGTCTTAAAGTCTTAATGATGCTGACAGTTTCGATGACTGTCAGCCATCTTTATCAAAACTTGGAAAACAGTGTCAGAGGCCTTAAATAGCCATAACAGACCACGTCTGTCAAAACAATCAAATTATGAATTGGGAAGCAAGTGAAATAGTTGCGCAGGAAAGCGACAAGTTTAAGCGATGGATCAAGGAAAGCATATGTATTAGATCGAACACTCCTACTACGAACAGGGACGAGGAGCCTATCAGCTTTCTCCCATATGGACACAAGTGATCTCCACCCCCAAACCAGGGGGGAGGGGTGTCTACAGAGTGACTTTGCGCGTTTATCGCAATGATTAACACCTTCAGAAGCCTATTTAAGGTTTCTGACACTTTTAATATTTTCCAAATTTTGATAAAGATGGCTGACAGTCATCGAAACTGTCAGCATCATTAAGACGTTAAGACTGGCTATGTTTTGAGAACATTTAAATCAATGTGCATTGCTTCATACATTTACACGAAAAAACGATGAAACTTTGGAAAAATGAAGGAAAAGTTCTTATGGCAATTAAGGTAATTCCCTTGAAATTGTTCTACCATCAAACTTTTTTTGAAACTTGGCATAATCAACATTCATGATATGGATATTAAAAAAATGCAATAAAAAGATGGGGTCACCGGGCTTGTTTACGCGTCAGCAGGCTCTTAAACGGGGGTATTTTTACTGGTTGCGCGTTTAAAATTCGAATCCCCTTCTTACAGAACGAAGTAGTTGTTACTTGAAACACACAAAATTTTATCTTGAACATAAAACTTCTTTTATTCAAATAAGCAGTATTGTTTCATTTAATTCGTTTTCGATTGCCTGGTTGTGGGGATATTGCGCTTTTTCGGACAGTTCCCTGGTTAGCTTGAAGTCCTCGCCTTGACCCAAATACACCAAATACGAAACTACTTTCCCCAAAAAATCATGTTCTACTATCAAACTTTTTTTCTTCTTCAAATATGTTGTTTATTAGACTGTTCGTAGCAAATGCCTGGGAAAAAAATCGGGGGTCACCGTGCTTGTTTCCTCACAAACTGCTGTGAAAGGTGGACATGGTTTTGAGATCGAAGTCAGTATGGATAATTTGCGCGGCGGGGACTGGGGCAAGAAACAAAATAACGCCTATCGTGTTCGAAGTATGCACTCGAGATCAAGCTTGTTTTCGGTTGTTTTTATGTGTTTGATATCGCCAACACAGAAATTCAAACTTGAAAAGATTACATTAAATACCGAGGAATGAGGTAAGTCAAGATTTGATGAGATTTTGGAGTTATGAATCTTTATTTTAGACCATTTTGTAGCGCCGGCGTTCTGTTTAATTCCAGTGAGCTAGGTTTCGATTTTTTTGCTTTTGCACAATAATGCTTGACAAAGAAACTTGAATAAAGGACTGTTCATTCCTATTCTTCATATGTTCGCTTGTTTGGTTTCTATACACAGCAAAATGTGAATTCAGCAGCAGACCTCTTGTTTACTGGTCTCCCTCGAGTGGTTCTGGTGCTACGGTGTATCTTATATGTTCCAGAAATATTTGACTCTCCACTCTCGGAGTTTAAACGACATATGTACAGTAGTGATCCCAGGCCAGATACTGGCTCGTTAATGCAGTTGGAGAGCCGTAGAGCTGTCCCACAGCCTTCACAGCCTCCATAATCCAAAGCCTCAGCCAGTACTTTTTAATAATTCCACAACTCGACGGCCGCGGAGTGAAAAACCACTGCAGACTTTGGGATCACGCACATTTCTTTCATTTTCTTGTTTTTAGTTAGCAAACCAGGAAGCTGTCGGCCGATCTGCGACATTATTACTGCGAATAAAAGCTTTAGCTCTGCAAAAGCGGCCCTTGTTTGTTCTTTTCGAGCTACTGAGAAGAACCGCCGCCATCTTGGATGTGGCTATGTTATGCGCAGTAGAGGGTGCGCAGTGCAAAACAAGGGAATTACCTTAACCTTTATTTGAGTAGGCAGTGACCGGAAGGTTTGTACGGTCTGTGCCGAGGACTTAAAAGCGAAGAGAAAAAAACTCCCTTTGTTTAAAGTTATCTCTTAAATTAGTTATAATCCCCCGACATTAGTTCTAAGGATGCTATTGTCAAGGCTATGTCGATGTGCTGTTTTGTATAGCCCTTTCTTCATGCCTTGGTGATACAGCCAAAGGTTTAAAACAAGAAAAAAGTTATTTTTCTGACAGCCTACTTGTAGTTTTACAGCAAGAAGCCCGTAAGTGTGACCTCCTGTAATTAACTCACACTCTTTCATGCAGAGATTAACCAATCAGAAGTTGAGGGCAGTTTCCAGCTGGCATCTGATTGGATTAAATCTGTACAAAAGAATGTGAATCAATCAAAAGCGGTCACACTTTTGGGTTCTTTGCTTTAAACGAGTAAGAAAAAAAGATAACAATTTAATGGCAGTCAGGTGGTGGGGGTGATAATCAGAGCGAATTGGGCTTTCTGAGCAAAAACTATCGACAAAGAGACAGTAAAGCATAAACAAACATCACAGTCGCATGATCATTCTATAGCTCAAGAACCTTACTAGGAGTTGCTCTTTTGCCCAGATTAGGACCGAAAGAGGTGAGTGATCTGGTGAGCAGGACAGAGCCACCAGCCTTGTACAACTCAGCAGAGATTGTGTCCGATCCTGGGGCTTTCCTGGTGGACATTTGCTTGAGGGCTTTCCCTACTTCTTCAGTCGTATTCTAAAGAAAACTACAGGCCCATTACTGTCCTACCATGTGTGGACAAGGTTTCTGAGCAACTAGTAGGCGCGCAAATCACTGCTGGCTTTGACCGTCGCATGTATGAATATTCATCTGCCTATCGAAAAGCTCACAGCTGTGAGACAACGTTGATTAACTTAAAAAAAGGTTGAGTTTGAGAAGGTTGAGGTTGAGACTGCTTGGTCACTCGCGACAACAACAAACTAAAAACGACTATTTACAGAAAACCGACACATACCAACCGATTACTAGACCAGTCTTCGTACAACCCGACCTCTCACAAGTCTACTACTATCCGGACTCTGACGAGACGAGCGCAACTAGTTTGTGACTCACCTGACAGCCTACAAGAAGAGACTGATTATCTTAACAACGTTTTTAGCAAGAACAATTACAACACGGACTTTGTTAGACGGAACACTCACAGTAACACTGATTCCAACTCTCAGACCAACTCTGGCCCTGTTACGACAGCGACTATACCGTACATCAGAGGCACCTCAGAAACTAATGCACGTATATTACAACCTTACAATATACGTGTTGAGCACAAACCGATAACCACTTTACGGCGATTGCTTACTAATGTCAAGGACAAAGACAAACCGGAGGACAGACGGGGAGCAGTATACAAGATCAAATGCTGCGAGTGCCAGGCTTCTTACATTGGTGAAACCGGCAGAAACCTAAGCACGCGACAGACCGAACACAAACGCGCGACGAGGAATGGTGATGTCAACAATCACATTGCTGAGCACCATTTAAAGACGAAACATCAAATTGACTGGGACTCTGCGACATGTATAACGTATTCTACAGACTACTATCAACGTCTTACTTTAGAAAGCTGGTTTACTATAAACTTAGAACAAACGCCACTGAATCGTAGCCAACAGTTACCAGCGCCGTACAAACGACTTATTGAGGAGATCAAGCAAAACTAACTACGAGAGAACAACTGGAGAACTGACAATTTGACTAACAATAGACGACTGTTTAACTGTGACAATAGACGGAGCGAAACGCACCAATCACTGATTACAAGTCTTCATAGCCAATAACATCACGGCTTAACTGACAGACGACCAATAACATCGCGACATAATTGACCAATCAGATCAATAACCAGAGTATAATACCATCAACTGACGTGATACAACTCACTTTGACTCTGAAGATGACTACCGCACAGGTTGTCGAAACGTCAGTCACTGTCAACAACAACAGTCCTATTCAGGACTACGTTCACCCGGACGATCAAACTCAACCTACTTTTGAAACGACTCCTGGGTTCAAACCTTTCACAGTTGATTAACTTAGTTGAAGAATGGAGACTAGCGAGGGATAATAAACTTGACGGACATGTCAAAGGCTTTCGACTCTTTGTATCCGCCACTGCTGCTCAGTAAGCTGAAAGCATATGGTTTTCAGGAAAGCGCAGTACAACGTTTACATAGCTATCTACATGACCAGAAATATCGTGTGAAATTAGGAAGTCATGTAAGCACATGTAGAATGGTCAGCCGTGGTTGTTGTCCCCAGGGCTCCTCCCTAGGTCAGTTGCTGTGGAATATCTTTCAGAACGATCTGTCTTACTCCGTAACGACGAACTTATCAATGTATGCAGACGACCACCAAATTTATCATATTGGATCTGATCAATCTAGTGTTTCATCCAAGCTCAAAGATGCTACCAAGTGGTATGACTCCAATCTTCTTGCTGGGAACCTCAAGAAATACCAAACTATAAACATTGGGTACAGCCAGGCAATCAACAGTGCAGCACCTGCACTTCATGTGAACAATGAGGAAATAAAAAATGTACAGAATCTCAGACTCTTGGGTGTTACAATAGATTCCAAATTTACCTTTACTGATCACATTAGCGCTGTTTGTAGGAAAGCTGGTCAAAGAATCGGCGTGCTTATGCGACTTAGAAACTTGATTCCACCTGAGGCCAAGCTAAAGCTATTCAAATCAGCAGTTTTACAGTACCTTACGTATTGCCATTTAGTCTGGCATTTTTGTAGATGTAGTGATGGGCAAAAACTAGAAAGACTGCAAGAAAGGGGACTGAGGGTTGTATATAGAGACAAGCATGCAAGTTACCAACAACTTCTTGAGAGGGCAGAATTACCAACACTATTGAATAGGCACCTACAGGATATTTGCATCCTTATGTACAAAGTGAAGTACAATATAGGTCCAACTTATATCTGTAATCTTTTCAATAATCATAACTCTTCTTATTCTTTATGACATTTGGATTTCTCTGTTCCTAGATATAATACTGTACCATAATGGTAAACATTCTTTAAGGTATCTTGGGCCTAGGTTATGGCGAAAATTGCCTCCTAATTTAACATCAGCGAAAACTCTGAACCTCTTTAAAAGTAGAATTCGTAAAAATGATATAAGCTGTTCTCAGCACATCATAACCATTTAATTTTACGATTCTCTCTTAGTTATTTTAGATTTTTTACTTTTATATTTTATATTTTATATAGGTAATTCCAATTATTTGATTATAAATTGTGTCCCCAAATTAGGGGGTTGTTCCCAAGAGATACGGCTCCGACACATTAATAAAGGTTTCTATTCTATTCTATTCTATTCGTTGGGGGAGAGTCAAGTTCCAGGTTCACCGGAACTTGTGAAAGGCGTTCAATGGCTGTGTAATTGATTGCAGAAGGGCGGTTCAGGACAGTGTCAAAATGTTCAGCTTATCTCTTCAGGATCTGTTTCTTTTCAGTGAACAGGGTAGTTCCATCAGGTCCAAGGACGGGGGACAACCCAGAGGATTGAGGTCCGTAGACAGCCTTAAGAGCATCATAAAACCACTTGGTGGCATGCCGGTCTGTATAGCACTGAATCTCATCTGCTTTGGCACTGAGCCAGGTGTCCTGCATAGAGAGGAGCTTCGTCTATATCTGGCTGTGCAGCTTGATGAAGCCAGCATTTTTAGCTTGGCTGAAGAGGTCGCTCTTGTGGGCTCAAAGTAGGTGGCACTTTTCCTCCAGTAGTACATTATTTGGATTACAGTGTCATTTTCCTCGAACCAGTCGTGGTGCTTCCTGGTGGTCGCCCGAGGACTTTGAAGGCAACAGAGTGAACTGTGTCCCCAAAGGAGGCCCACGCTTCTTCAATGTCATTAGAGGGGGTGGGGAGGTTGGAGAGTTTTCTGTTTACGGCTGACTGAAGATCATTCACAGTCTCACTGTTTTTCAGTTTCGTCACATTCAGTTGCATGGTGACCTTCTGCCCTTGAAGCCTTCTCTTTAGCTTAAAATGGAGACCTTTGAGTTTGGAAATGATGAGATGGTGATCAGTCCAGCATTCAGCGTCACGCATCACCTTTGTCACCCTCACACTCGCCTGTCTCTTGCCCTGACAATGACATAGTCAATAAGGTGCCAATGCTTCCATCAAGGGTGCATCCAAGACATCTTATTACGGGTCAGTAACCGGAACATGGTGTTGGTGATGGAGAGGTCATGTGCGGCGAAGGTGCGGAGCAAGAGAAGACTGTTACTGTTGCATTTTTGTACTCCATGCCTCCCAATGACTCTATCCCAGGAATGGTGGTCATGGCCGACACAAGCACTGAACTCGCCAAGGACAACGAGCTTTTCAGACTGAAAGACAGCTGACAGAAGGGCATCGAGTTCTTTGGTTCTTTGGTTCTTTTGTTTCTTCAGGGTTGGTCACGTTGGTGACATAGGTGCTGATCAGCGTGATCGTCATGTTCTTCACCAGTGGGAGCTGCAGTTTCATCAGGCAGTTTTTCAGACTCTCAGGGATGCTTGACATAAGGCTGTGCTCTAAGGAAAATTGAAGGGCACCCAGTGCTCTGAACCTGTAAAATCCAGGGTACCCAGCATATGATTTGTATGAAAAATCTGAGATTTTCTAGTCGCCCAGGAGCAAAAGTTGGGTGCCAGGGGCCATCGGGCTCTGCTAGAGCACGGCCCTGTTGACAGCTTCCTTACATGGTGGGTTCCGATGGCAAAACCAACTCCAGCTTTGCGTCACTCGTCACTTCTGCATCCACTCCAAAAAAGCTTGACCACTGCCAATCTCAGTATTAAAGTTGACCTTTATCAGGAAGAAGTCTTTCATTAAGTGCTGCAATGTCAATGTCGTGGTGGGAAAGTTCTCTGGCCACAAGTGCAGTTCTTCTTTCAGGTTGGTCTGCTTTGACATTGTCTTGCAGCATCCTGACGCTCCAAGATGATAGGGTGAGTACATTTGTTCTTGGTTTCTTTGAGTTTCAATCACTGGGTAGGATCCCCGCCAACCGCAGTATGCTGGCCAGGGTGATGTTTAGCAGACTATGTTTAGGGCACCTTTTCGAGCCCCATCTGCTGCGAAGATGAGCAGAGTGATCCTAAAAAGGGCTGCTTGGTCATTTATGATTTTAACTTCTCCAGCCATGGTTGATCACGTTATTTTATACTTTCCACAACAACACTTTGCAAAATGACTTACAATTGCATCTGAGGTACAGAAATAGCATTCGAAACAAA
>OZ037787.1:11038228-11058228 GCA_964035525.1 Porites cylindrica | reverse complement strand
TGCATTCTTTCACATTCGAAGCGTAAAAGGGGCAAGGTCCAACCTCTTCATGCGCAAACTGCATTTGTGACAGTTATTTTTAAAACCCTTGGGTTAATAAGATTAAGTCACGAACTACAAAAGTGGCAAATTCCAAAGCTTTCATGTGCAAACTGCATGACAATACGAGTCACAGTAAGGGCCTGATCACATGACCCAGGCTGGCTAGCTCTGCCAAGTTGACTTTTATCCCGGTACTACATGAAAAGGGCCAACCCAGAGCTGCCATTAATATTTTTTTTGTATTGAGATTGGAAGTAATGCCCATGAGCAGTGTGTTACACACTGTCCTGTTCCCCTCTTGGTTCATTTGCCGGGCCACCCAGCAAACGTGATCACTTGGAACATTTCCACCTGGGATCCCAGCATCACAACACTGGGATCCCAGCTAACCAGGCTGGCTTGGTTTTCATATAATCGCAATTTTGATTTTTGCTGGCTTACCTAAGGTGCAGAGATCTCTTTAATGCAAGCCAGTTTGGCTCATGTAATCAGGCCCTTAGTCCTATAGGCATAGCCAGATTGTATGCCCTCCTCCTTGACCTCACCAATTTTTCACAAAACTTCAGTACCCCCCCCCCCCCCCACCTTAGCATCTTCTTACCCCCTTCTCTATATTCTCTCCATACAAATATTATCAAAAATAACTGAAAAACACTCCAAAACAGAAAGCCTAACAACGTTCAAAATAATTACAAGTATGTTTTCGACCATTGACAAGATCTTTCACAACCCTTCATTTCAACACACTGCAACTACACTATCCCCTCATACCAAACTAACACTACTACGTCATCAATCTTTGGCTTCGAAGGGTAGGCGTTGCCGGTAAATAAATATAACTACCTCACTGCAACATCTTTTTTGTTACTTCATACTAAATTCTAAGAGAAACCAGGTTCACTGATTAACAAACTACAGCCATCTTACCAAATCCGAGTCCGATGTAACTCCAAACTTCCACTTCACATATCCAAACCAACCCCTAAAATATACGCTAAGTACTGCACTACTCACACTTCCCTAATAGACATAAAAAACTTCACACATGCTTAGTACATTGATGCCCAAATACTCTCTCCCACGACGTCTTGTTCACTATATGCATAATATGAACCAGTTCTCATGTCATATATATTCTTTGAAACAAACCATTGTTTGTAAAGAGTGTGAAATTCCCCAAAGTTAGATAACTGGCCCCTACATATAATAATTATTATGATTTTCAAATCTTTAAGTCATGAAATTCAAAACAGTGGAAGTATCAGTTTGTGTGACAAAAGACTTAAAAAGTTCCTTCTTTCTTCTATAGTCGCTAAGTTATACTCTTTTTGAGCTACATACTTTGTTTTCTTTTTTTCTTTAATTTTCATAATAATCCATTTTTTTCATTCAGTACCCTTAATCCAAAGAGTGTACCCAATAATATTGTCAGGAAACCCTGGCTTCTTTATAGGCTTCCTTGCCATAACCATCTCAAAGATTTTCAAAATAGAATAGTAACTATTCTCTTTAATATATATGTATGTATTTAACAATCAATGAATGAGGCTGAGTATCTTATAAAGAATTATGGAGGAGGGTGTTATCCACCCTACGAGATCTCCATAGACATATGATATCAAAGCTGCATTCAATAATTGTTTTATTATTCATTCAAAATAATTCCTAGTTTAAAAACATAGCTAAAACATGCTTACCTCCATCGATGTTAAGTTTATCTTCGATAGTGTAAGTTTAGGTTTCTCCAGTTCTGCAAATATTCTCCAAATTGCAGATGTTGCCCTCGGAGTTGCCTTCTTGCTGTTTAGGTTTAAGTTTAGGTTTCTCCAGTTCTGCAAATATTCTCCAAATTGCAGATGTTGCCCTCGGAGTTGACTTCTTGTTGTTTTTGCTACATTGTGTATGTTTTTAGCTATTATTTCGCCTAGTTCTAGCTGTAGTTCTTACTCTTGAAACAAGCGAAGCGACGGTCATTTTTGTTTTCACAACCAAAACAACTCAACTGTGTTAACCTGTAGCGGGCTGCATTTTTGACGTCATTTCCTCGGTAAACACAAAATTCTTCCAAATTTGGTCATCAGTAACTGGTTGTGGTGAATTATGCGTGTGCTTTTAGCAAATCAGAATTGGGGAAATATTTTGAAAGAGTAATAATTTAATTCATTGTGTTTTGTAAATTATAGAATTAATATACAGTTAATGGTTATTGGCAAAATGAATGAATAAAATGAAATGATACAAAGACAAAACTTAAGATTTCTTGCAATTTGTATGTACTTCTTGGGTGGCTGATAAACTGAGAATGCAGTATATATCCAGACAGCCATTTTGATATAAAACAAAGGCCCCTCTGTGTGACATGGCCATAATTAACCATCATTGTTTGGAATGTTTTAAATTTGTTATTTCTAAATAATATAATTGCCCACGAGCAGCCTCGCGAAAATGAGAAAATGTGCTATGTAAAGTCAGGTTTTTCTAATTATTTATGCATTAGAACAGTTTAGTTCACTATTTTCAAGGTAATTTTTGCTTATGCAATGTAATTGAGTTCGAGCTATTTTTTGTAAATTACGATAATTCATAACATTTTCAAATAAATTGAACAGCACGTGAATGGGTGAAATCTTTGCTTGTTGGCACTTAGCCATAGCTATTACTAGTTGAATAACGTAATCTTTTTACCCAGAAAGTACTAAGGAGTTCTTAAGAACTTACTTAAACATGTCAGTGCATTCCAGATCAAATAAGAATTTGAAAGCCTTGGTTTTTTAGGAGAGGGGAAAACTGGAGCACATGGTGGAAAACCTTGCAGCAAAGGAGAGAACTTTACTCATATATTCAGGGGTTTCAATAAGCACCGACGGCTGACGAAACATGTCGGCTACCTTGCTCATAGAGGTCAGCTACTTTTTTCTAAAAAGAAGAAGCAACTAGTTTGAATAACATGGTAAACAAAAAATATATCATAAAAACTGAATGAAAATGTAATTATGATGTGTTTTCATAAAGGTCCACTGGTTTTACATTATGCTCTAGTCACGTGAATGCTATATTTCAGTCATATTTTCACAAGTTTCTTTATAGGTTTATGGGGAATTTGTTTACGTGTAAAAGTACATAATTTAGCTTTCATTAACTGTTCATTGCTTGTAGGAGTTGATTGTGTGACTGATAAATCCTGAATAAAAACACGTTCTTTTCCCAGAACGCTGAAAATCACATTTTAGGGCTTTCTAATTTCAAAATTTTCTGGTCTAGAACTTGTTCAGACTCCCTTCCCCCCCACCACTCCCCTAGAAAAAGTGGACCAACTGGCCCCTTGTTGATACAGTCGGTTACTCTATTCAAACCTGCTGGCTACTTCAATTTTTATTGAAACCCCTGTATATTGCAATGTCACTGGGATTCAAACACAGGCCACACTGGTGGGAAGGGAGAGCTCTCATCACTGCACCACCCTTGCACCTTATGTTACACAAAATTGTATATTTGTGAAGGTTATAAACAATGTACAAAACCCTTGGCATGAAATTTCTGACCAGAATAGAAAAAAACACTGGTTTAGCCTACATTTGACCAGTACAATCTTCAATAATAATAATAATAACTTTATTTTAGTGTCAATGTACTGTATCTAGCTTGACAGTTAGCTAATTGATTAATGATTAATTTTTTGATTTCAGAACGCTACTGCAGAAGGGAAATGGTCGTCTAAAATGATAATCGTACCAACAAACGGCTAAAGCAATACCAATGTGCTGAAAATACGAAAACCTTTTGAATATTTAAGATCGAGAAAACCTGTAAACTTCAGATGTCAGTTAGCGGCCAGGGGTGTAATTTCCTCGTGCTTGATCCTGTTTTATGCGGCAAATAAAAAATGCAGGGTGTTTTAACTCCAACAAGAGCCACCAATATTGCGAACAGCTAGTCAAACGACTGCAATCAATGATTTTTACTTTCGTGCCAAATTTTAACCAGCATCAAAAACAAAATAAAATGGTAAATCAACTACAGGGGATTTTATCAGCTATTACGGTACTTTAAAAAAAACACTGTCATACCCACCGATCTCTTCCCCACCTCTTTGATATCAGCACAAAAAACGCACTTACCTATCGAAACAAACCGATGACAAAATAAGCCACAGGGCGTCCTTCTCTTCACTCGCAGTATCTTAAAATATTGCTTGAAAAACGAAAGGTATTTCCCTCGGCATTCGCTCTCAGTTGAATGTAGTCTATGTTGTAAGTGCGAGCCCGCGCTATCATTATGACGTAAATGGGTAGGGACGTGGTGTAAGCATCATGTAGTGAAAAACTGTTTGAATGGAGAGGTACAGTACCGCAAATGATCCCCAACCGAATCGTTAAAATTCGCGTTAATTTAAGTCGCGTTCATTTTGTTAAGCGTTAATTTCCGCGACCTTAATTGAGTGCAGCGTTAACTTCCGCGCTCTTAATTTCCAGTATTTTAACCCCAATTTTAAAACCTGTCCAGACATTCTTGACACCTAAAAAACATTAACTACAACCTGTCTTTCTTTACATTTACCCTTTGTTTTTCATCTTTCACAAAAGCTAAGGCGAAGGTTTACAATATTTCGAGTTCTAGCCTGCGAACGGAAGACGTTTCTCCTCGCTCATCGCCGCTGAGGAACGTTTCGCGAGGAGGAACGTCTGCGACTCAGCGACAGAAATTCCATACTGATAGCGTAAAATCTGTCCGAAATCCGGTCAGAAGCGCTAATTGGTCGACGGAGTAGATTCATTGTTTTAGCTATTGTTTACAAATGACAGACAAAAAACAAAAGGCCGCGAAGGTCAAATGTAAACGCGATGAATCTCTAACAAAACAGTCAATATTTGTGGAATATAGTCTTCTCTAAAAGTAGCATTTGAGTTTTGCTTCAGCTCATTCGCAGATGAACACAACACTTCACCAAAATCGACCAGGAGAAACGTAAAATTGAACAAACTTGCATTTGGAACCCCATGACTAGCAGATTTATTTATGTAAACATTGATTTACGTCATCAGTGTGGAATTTCTGTCGCTGAGTCGCAGACGTTCCTCCTCGCGAAACGTCCCTCAGCGGCGATGAGCGAGGAGAAACAACTGTCGTTCGCAGGCTATTCGAGTTCATCTTCATCGTTGTCGCTGTCAGAAGTGATGTTAGTATCTTCTCCTTTGACCAACTCTGTCTTAATCACGTTAATTTCCTTTATTATGAAATTCTACCTTCTCTTTCGCGTTAATTTTCTTTATTCGAAAGTCGTTTTCCATTAAATTCGCGTTAATTTAAGTCGCGTGAATTTCCAATACCTTAATTTCATGGAGCGTTAATTTCCTATAATAAGGTAGCCAGGGAGCAGAGACCGAAAAATGCAAGTTTCGTTCAACCATCGCCACAGAAAAAGTTTGACACTTAATTCTGGTAGAGAAAGACCTCCTGTTTAATGCTAGGCAGTTCGTAGAGTTAAAATGTGGTATACATTTCGAATTACAGGGCTTTTTGTCACGCGATCTACAGGTCTGCATGGAAACGAGGCAGGTCACAGGTCAGGCCACAGATCAGGTCACAGGCCACAGGTCAGGTCACAGGCCACAGGTCAGGCCACCGGCCACAGGTCAGGTTACAGGCCACAGGCCACAGGTCACAGGTCACAAGCCTCAGGTCAGGTTACAGGTTACAGGACATATGACGAAAAATGTAGTTTCTGTTACTAAACATTACATAGGACTGTTTACATGTTAACGAGTAATCTGTAGTTACATTTGTGTGGCGAGTTTTGGTTACCTAGCAAAGGCTATTTTCAAATAAGTTATTGTCCAATTTCTTCAATTGAGTCATTGACATGCAGCACCAGGAGCCCATCAAATGGTAGCAGTGCCGGCGTTTTCTTGGAGCGCGCAATTTGCTTGCGAAAGTGCCATGTTGAAACTTCCCGAATAGAGGAGGAGATGGGGCTAGTCAAAGGGAGCAGGGAGGGGGCGGGGAGAGAGAAGAGAAAACGCCTGCCCGAAAAGGTCGTCACTTGATTCCATCCACCAAACTGACATCCTCCTCTCACAAGACATTTCACTTTTCTTACATGAAATTTCTTGATGAAATGTTCATAAAAGTCAAAGTGTCTTCAATTTTTAAGGAAAAAAGCAATTCAGGATCAGTAGAATGAGTAGGATTCGAACTCGGAGCATCCGATCTGGAGTGCATCACTCTAACCCTACACCACCGAGGATTTGGTGACGAATACCAGTTTGATTGAAATATATAACCCTAACCCTAACCCTGACCCTAACCCTAACCCTACTTTGTGTACGAATCATTAATGTGTCAACGTCAGTTTGGCGGATGGAATTAAGTGTAGGCCGCCCGAAAACACTGTGAAAATGAGAAACACCCCCTAATTAGACGCGCGTGACCGCCCTTCCGGAAATGAGTAGCCGACAATAACAAAACAACCAAACAGTCGCTCCAGTCCAAAGACTCGCATTGTCTTAAAGTGCTACTACGACGAAAATTTTTGTTTTTGTTTCCGAGTTTTTTTAACATAAATCTTTTGTATATGTTCAAAATTATACAAATAGCGAAAAATTGGAACGATACTTGCGTACGGGGGCTGGAAATTTCCCACTGAAAAGTGCGTAAATACCGTCCGCCATTACAAAGTTCGCAAAGCAATAGCCCGCGAGATCTCCGCAAAGCGGTCGTGCGTTTGACCACGTGATTTATGCACTGTGACGTAGAAACATCAACCAAAAGATTTTGCATTTGGGAAAAGTTCGTGAGTTTAGAGCCTTTTACAGTCTAACAAGACGTTTAAGATGTGATCTCCGTCGGATTCCTCTTCCTGCACATCTGAAAGTGATCTAGAAAGTTTTACAGTTGACGAAGTGATGGGGGAATTGTCTGAATTTGCGCCGTACGACGACAGTTGCGAACCCCTTGCTACCGAGGAAGAAGCCGCGGACTACAACGAAAGAGTTCATCGCGAAGAAGAAGAGGAACAACAGTTTCAGCGAAGATATTCCGGGAGAGGTGCCAGCGAATGAATGGTATGGTATTATCATGGAATGTAGATTTATATTTTTATTTTCCAATTTCAACATACCCGTCGTTAAATCGTGCGCGTGAGGAACGCGACTGTGTGTTTTGTTTAAGTTTACAATTTGTTGCTGTGTGATTATAAACTGTAGTCTTGATTTTATGCGATAGTTTTATTGAAGAGGTCAGACAATTAATAATTTTATACAGACGTATTTTTCTTGTGTTTGACGAATTTTTCACATTATTTTGCAGGTGTTCGTGCTCGAACTGCTCTGTCAGCCTTGTTACAAAAGCGCAGGAGTGCATTTGCTGCAAAGAGATCGATCGCTGCGAAGAGGTCAGGGAAGAAGCCATTGGAGACCGGACCTTATGCATAACCCTCCATCCAGGGTTTGAAAGCGTCTGCTTAAACCGCCACGTATTAGAAGTGGCTGCACTGGGCCTAAAAACGCGAGCTGGAAAGTCGTACACAACTGTTCGTGGGCAAAGCAACTAAAGTGATAATGAGTAAGTTGGGGTATTGTTGACTTTGTATCGGAACGATCGAACCGGGTTGTTGACACTGGATGCAGTTGTCGGCCATTCTTGAATTAATTTTCGGCAAGAGAGTTTTCGGATGAAGATGAAGAGATGGTTCTCGTATGGTGATCAATGATGGAATGATTCTATTGAATTAGTCTTTCATTTACTTATACATACGAGCAGTTGTTTGATTAATTCATTAGGATCACATTAAATTCATCTTAACCGTGATTTGTTATTTTCTTTCATTCACTAAATAGGTGATAACTGAAGATAATTATTTACATTACAATAACACGCGCGCGTGTTTTCTGAGAGGTAAACTTTCTTTTGTCTAACTGTTCATACCCTGCTCACGTTGGAACATTTGTTTTTATGTAACTTAAAGTTGTTGATGGAAATAAAACGAAATTTCGGCAAACCGGAACGCACCAAACCGCGCGTGGACGTGTAAAGACGATCCATCCCAAAGGCACAAATATCAATCTCATATTAAAGTACGCTTGTATTACAAAAAACGCATAATAAACTAGAACCTAGTCTACGCGCTGAGATCATGTCACGTGTAAAGACGATCCATCCCAAATCTCACAAGCAAGTACGCTTGTATGACAAAAACGCATAATATACTATAACCTAGTCTTCGCACTGAGATCATGTCACGACGGGTAAGCTTGAGTTTTATCACAACAGGTAAGCTTCAGTCTTATTTATCTTCACTTCAGTGAAACAACTCAGATCATGTAGGCGAATCGACGTCAGTGTAGGCGAATCGACTTGTAGGCGAAACGACCGGTTTCCGAACAGTACATAGCATTGAATAATTGATACATCTAAGCTTATCGCCGTGGACTGATCTGATAGAATCACATTTTTTATTTTCTAAATGGCTTTATTGCCCCAACTGCTTATTTTTAAAAGTAGTATTTATTTATCTCCATCCAATCCCTCCTTGAATTAACAGTGATCTCATTTCTCTAACTAGATTCCTGAGCCTGAGGTCTGTGGCCTATCGCCAATTTACAAGACTGCTGTGGAGTTATATTGGTAGTTCCAGGCGATACCCCTTGCCCTGTTGTGCCTACAGTAAAATCAGGAAACAATTTCCGAGTCAAAATGGCCATTATCGTGGATTCGAAGATGAAGAAAATGAATAATAAATGCACTGTTTGTTCTTGAAGAGTGTCATGTATGCCATTGGGGCCAAGAAGGACCTACAGTACTTGCGTAAACACTTAATTTTATGGGCCAAACTTCAGAATTCTCAGCCACTTACTCTCTTCTTGTTGAATGACAAACTTGCCCACTGTGTGAAGCCCTGTTCTTCTAGCGTTCAGTTAAACTCAAGTTTAGTGGCTGGGAATTCTGATGTTGCTCCAATTTTCATGTACACAAGTAACAAAAATTAAATCGAATTCAGCCTGAATTTCATTACAGTTTTAATGTATCGTTTCTTTCTTTTCACTCGGCTCACAGAGCACTGCAAAACTTAATAGCAAGTAATCAAAAACAAATTCCCAAATTTGATCGTAGTAGCACTTTAAGAAAAACAAGCTGGAGTTTATCATTGTTTTTATCTTGACTGAGTCACAATGCAATTCTTCACACAGGAAGAAATAATAGAATTAATTTGTTTTAAAGCTTACCTAAGGATACACAAAAGAAGTATTTAAACTATCTTTAATTTATTTACTAAAGACATTAAATACATCTTTCCTAGACTTTAAGGTGAAAATTAACGCCTAACTTATGAACCATTTCATAACCGCTTTAAGTTAAGAAGAAAGGTAACTGAAAGGTTCATTTCATAAACTTTAGGAACTGCTCCTAAAGCGTTCTAAAGTAACATTTAATTAATCTTTTGTGTCAACTTTAGTATACCTTTAATTTTTCAAAAATGCTTGGTGGTATATCTTTGCTTTGCCTTTAATTCTACTTTAATGTAGTATTAAAGACTCATGTCATCTTTAATAATTTTTGTCTTTAATTCTATTTTAATGTTTGATGAAGGCACCAGGTCATCTTTAATTTGCCTTTAATTCCATTTTAATGTTTCATAATACCCCGCGTTTGTCATCTTTAATGTGCCTTCAATTCGATCTATTTTAATGTTCATTAAAAGCCCCAAAGTAGAGAATAAGATAAAGGGATTAAAACTGGGGTATCTCAGCTTGTCGGAGAAAAATATCATAAGTTGAACACTGGAATCCATGACTGCATGGTTTCTCTTAAAGAAATAACTAAATACAGTGAAACAAACAAAATCTACTTTAAAATCAGTTTATTGTCAATAATGTCTAATTCTTATTTTGAAATTATTCACTGCCTACTTTAATCGGAAAACCATTTTGTGGTGAAAAAAAAAAAAATAGACCAAGGACCACAAGTACATCTTTATCAAATAGGTTTGGTGATCGTTAATTTATAAAATAAATTCACAACACTGTTCATCGTCAACTTATGAAGATAGTCCTGCAATCACACAGATGAAGTGGTTGAAGTATCAAGATCTGATGCTTGAGCATTAAGGGCCCATTCAGGAATTTCAGGAGGGTCACGTTCTGACGGCTCCGTACAGTTCTAGGCACAATCCTGTCACGTGCCCTCTTAGACAGCCTCTTGTCATACTTTTTATCAAGCTGCTTTTTGATTTTTCGCAGAGCTGTGCTCTCCCAAGGGAGCTTTTTGATCTTATAACTGGTTAGTGCCTCCTTGCCATCTTCGTCAGCTTCATAACAGCTATCCTCGCTGCTCATTGTCTCCATCAGGAGGACCTCTTCTTCCATTCTCATGGTTGTCGCCCCATTTCACCATTTCTAGGGCAGCTGTCCTCCTTGTTAACTTCTAAAAGAAAGAAACAGAATAAGAGTAGGTGGTGGGCCAGAACTGATTACAATACAATCCAACTGATTCCACCATTGGATATGTAACAAAAGAGTATAATTAGATGAGACAATATCCAGACTAATCTCTCTTATTATTCTGTACATCACAAAAATTAAATCTTATAACAAATTGTTGTTTTTTGAATGAAAAGATACGGTCAGTAGATATGTTATTTACTGCCTTTTCAGAGATAACAAGCCACTTAAACCAACTAAGCATCCAAGGTTTACATCAGGTTACTCTAAGAAATCATGCAACATGCGTGTCCTCCTTTTATGATCTTCGTATTTTTCAGAATTTTTCAGTCTTCTAGTCTCATTTAATGACTGAGAATATCTTTGTAGAGCAGCTGTTGTCATGGTAAAGTAAGGTGTCTAGCATTAGCACAGGCTTACATCAGTACAGGGGACTGTATTCTAGGAAATGATGTATTGTAGGGGAACCAATTACTCTAACTTATAAAATTCAGGGTGCCCAGCAAATAAAACAATTAAGATTTTCTTGTTTGCTTAAGGAGAAAGGTAATTCATCACTTTATAAACACTGCGGCCAACCAGTCAATGTTTTACAAATGATATGAAGCTACCACTGGATGGTTAAAATCTTAATTGATGTTATATTTATATTATATCACGTGATCTGTTCCAAAATTAAAATAAACAGGAGATGGCCTAAATTTGTCCGACTTTAATGATGTGTGACTATTATACATATGAATACAGGTAAATTTACATTAAGCAGTCCCACTTTCAGGCTGTTTAAATGGTCACTTCTTAAAACAATTAGCATACCGCTGCACTAAATGAAATTGTGCATTCCTTGTAATGAACTGTTTTGTTGTTGTCTTTTTTTCTCTCTTCATCTGGAAGAATGGAAAACTCCTTGAGGTAGTTAAGGATTAATCCCTCGCTCCTCTCACTCACTACTGTATCTTTCTAGTGTTTTTGTTAATGTTCCTTAAAGCGTTTTGAACCTGTATTGAATGGGTCAAACTAACCCGTCATTTTGCCCCTTCCCAAAGGGTGACCACAGCAATTACAAAGGTTGGACTGTGAATTGTCTTATGTGAATGACAGTGTACCTTCCATCACGGCCCTTGTCTATGGACACCTTTCCTCTCCTCCATGTTGGTGTAACACTTGGGCCATTACTCTTTGGAAGATACTATGGTAGCGTTGTTGTCAGAGCTTACTCTAAAAAGATATGTCACCAAAGCAAAGTCACTTTCTTGATCTTTGATACATATTGTCTCTTTGGCAGGTATCAGGTACATATTATTGGCATCAATGTTCAATGACACTGGCATTTTGAACTTCTGAATAAATTCTTTTTAACCCTTTAACCCCTAGCAGCGAACAGCATCAAATTTCTCCTTACAGTATCACAGACAAATCAAACAGAATAAAATAAAATGATCACCAATGAACAGAGAACAGTGTAAAGAATATGCAAGTTGATTTTTGGGGTTAAAGGGTTAATCTACAAAAAAGGCAGGTGAAAAACTAGAGCTAAATTGGGTTGGAAGGCATAATACAATGGGTACTATTCTCATTCATGAGGTGGAGGTGTTCACTGTTGACCCTTCCAAGTTCTGTAGTGGCTTCCAAAGAAACATCATGAGGTACTAATAAATCGTCCTGTCATTACTATATTTCAGTTGGTTTTTATTTTATACTACGTGTAATTGACCTGTTCCAAATCTGCGTAGATTCCCTCCAGGTGTGGCCTACCATTGATGTATGTGCAGTAATTTACTTTCTCTTCAAATTATAACTTACTTGGTTTTTTAAGTGAAGCTAAGGCCTGTTTGGTAGTTAAATTAAAATTTGATAGATGTTTATTATACTTACTCTTCATCAAGATAGAAGCCGTGAAAGTCTTCCTTTTTAGAAAGGACCTTGTATATTTGCCTTAGACTAGTGTTCTCTATAAATGAAAGAAATCACATCCCTTTCTCAGTTTGACAATAATATGCTGGTCAAAAGACATCCCAGGTTATGACTCTCGGGGACAGGAGCCAGAATTTAGTATTAAAAATTCAGATGTCTGCTTTGGTTTCGTTTTGATGTCATTTATGTCTCACTCAAAAAACAGGTGGCTTGAAAAAATTAACTCCTGCAATGCAAAAAAAAAAAAAAAAATGACGTTCCACGCTTATTGTCAGTTATTGTCACCACCTCATATTCCCACGTAATGGTACAGTAATTTATTACATGCATACATTTTTTGTGGCGGCCGAGGTAGAAAATACAAATGAAATCTTCCTTAATCTTGTTACACAAATTTCTTCCTTGTCTATTAAAACCGTGCAGGTTTTTTTCTCAAACAAAGAAATAAGTAAAATGAAATAAAAGTGACCTATTCAGCCTAAGGTGTCACGAGTGTCGTGTATCTGACCGAACGATAGTAATCTATGCAGGATTTGCGCGCTAAAACCATTCAAACCAATTTTACACCTCATTATGCATGTCCACCTACTTCAGTCATTTCAGTTTTGTAATGTATAATTTTCATGTAATTTTTTTTAAAGCAAATCGTCTTTGCGTCATTCGAATGCACGTTTCTTTTGATACTTACCCTGCATGCCACAGGAACGGCAATTGTATGAGCGGCAGCCCTGCGTCTGGAGCGATGTCTTGCGCCAGGAGCTTCTCGCTCATTTAACCTTTGCTCAATCCTTTGCAGGACTTGTGTTTGATTTCTTCTAGCTGCTTCGTGTTCTCGCCGCAGCTTCTCATTTTCTGCGGCGAGTTTTCGGTTACTTTGGATTAGTTCCTCTAGTAGCACAACACAATCTTCAGCCGATCGACCTTCCATAGCGAACCGATTTCTAGCTGCACAATAACAATAAAAAATTCTGAAGAACTACAAGCTTTCTTTGACATGGTACTTTCAATGACAGTGGCTATAGCTTTCTAGAGATTTAACAATTGTGATGCGAGATTTTATTGCTTATGGTGCAGAATGCGAGTGGCGGCTTTTAGTCAGATCTTTGAGTTACTGCACCCTTTCCAGTGAACACGTATTAAGCAGCAGATTTTGTGTTACTTGAATAACATGGTGCTTTCAATGACAGTGGCCATAGCTTTCTAGAAATTTAACAATTACGATGTCAGATTTTATTGCTTATGGTGCAGAATGCGCGTGACGGCTTTTTGTCAGATCTTTGAGTTTCTGCACCCTTTCCAGTGAACACGTATTAAGCAGCAGATTTTGTGTTACTTGAATAACATGGTGCTTTCAATGACAGTGGCTATAGCTTTCTAGAGATTTAACAATTATGTTGTGAGATTTTATTGCTTATGGTGCAGAATGCGAGTGACGGCTTTTTGTCAGATTTTTGAGTTACTGCACCCTTTCCAGTGAACACATATAAAGCAGCAGATTTTGTGTTACTTGAATAACATGGTGCTTTCAATGACAGTGGCCATAGCTTTCTAGAAATTTAACAATTACGATGTGAGATTTTATTGTCATGGTGCAGAATGCGAGTGACGGCTTTTTGTCAGATCTTTGAGTTTCTGCACCCTTTCCAGTGAACACATATTAAGCAGCAGATTTTGTGTTCCTTATATGAATGACATGGTGCTTTCAATGACTGTGATGTGAGATTTTATTGCTTATGGTGCAGAATGCGAGTGACGGCTTTTAGTCAGATCTTTGAGTTTCTGCACCCTTTCCAGTGAACACATATTAAGCAGCAGATTTTTTGTTACTTGAATAACATGGTGCTTTCAATGACAGTGGCTATAGCTTTCTTGAGATTCAACAATTATGATGAGTGATTTTATTGCTTATGGTGCAGAATGCGAGTGACGGCTTTTTGTCAGATCTTTGAGTTTCTGCACCCTTTCCAGTGAACACATATTAAGCAGCAGATTTTGTGTTACTTGAATAACATGGTGCTTTCAGTGACAGTGGCCATAGCTTTCTAGAGATTCAACAATTCTGATGAGAGATTTTATTGCTTATGGTGCAGAATGCGAGTGACGGCTTTTTGTTAGATCTTTGAGTTTCTGCACCTTTTCCAGTCAACACATATTAAGCAGCAAATTTTGTATCACTTGAATGACTAATTGCACACAAATGGTGCTTTCAATGACAGTAGCCATAGCTTTCTAGAGTTTTGACAATCATGATGTGAGGTTTTATTTTTTTCTTTGACACAGGGTTAAAGGGGCTATGTCACCCAACACGCATGCGCGAGCCAATGAAAACAAACTTGAAAAAGACAGCCCAACTTTTTCAAGTTGTGTCGGAGATTTTGGAAGGCTGTTTTTATCTGTCTAAATCTCAGCCATCGCTCGATAGTTAGCGAAGTTTTGTATTAAGAATCATTCTATGGTGATTACAGAACAATTTTTTGGCGTTATTTTAAAATTGTTTGCCTGTGGAATGTTTTTACGTGGATTTACTGTGTCCTCTTATCAGCGGCCGTTGTAATGGCAGAGTTAATGACGGCTACTCCACAATGAGTGATGGAATCTTTGATGGAATCTTCCCTATAGTTCACAGGACCTTTCTATTGAGTTATTTTAGAGGCTGCTGGCTCTTGGATTTTTCTTGTGCTCAAAGTATGTGGACATATAATGAAGCGGCTATCGAGTTGGCGGCGGCCGTTTTTTGTAAACGATTACAAGAGCATCAGGCCATGAGTTTCGTGACGAAACTAAGCTCCTGGCGAAGGAAACATTCTAAAATTCGGCTAGATTCCTTCTTGTATTTATCTCGATTCATGGCAAAGATAAACACGACCGTTTGCTCGTCCAGATTGTTCTCAACGGACTTAGAGAGGCACCTTAGTACGAGTTAGATCCTGTAAATGCCATGTTTTTTGACTGTTTGTGTTGGAGCATAATTTTGGAAAATAGCAGAGTTTGCTTTCCCTTTTTATCAACGGACTGCTTATAGTGGAGTAGTATACCAATGATGCTGGGTTTTTCTCGACGTCGCAGTGATTCGGCACGATCGAACAATTTTGCGCGATAATGTATGTTTCCCTAAGATCAAAACAAAGACTTGGTCTCTTGTTCTATCAGCATCTAAATTATAAAATCAATAGCGACAGACAAGTCTAATTGTTAATGATTTGAAACAGTCTTGGTCTTTATCTTCTGTCTAGCGTCTTTTGTAGCTCGTTTGTAAAATACAACTTCCATTTATTTTGTTGAATAAGACAATATGTTGTTGTTGAATTTTTGTTTGCGCTCTATTTTATGAATGGCATGCGTTTTTACTTCAAAACTACAAGTAAAATTGTCGTCGCAATTTTATTCTTGATCTAGCATAACCAGAGAAGAAACGTTCCATAAATTCTATCGAAATATCCCTTATCTAAACCCATTTCGCTAAACCTCTCTAAATAGAGTACCGAAGTGTGACGTCATAAAAAATGAAATTTGTGAAATTATGGGATTTGTTAAGCTATTCTGAAAGAACAACGTCCAAGACGCCTACTCGCCAAAAATTAGCAATTTGGGGCAAATTGTCTCTGAGATATTAGCCCAGATATGCTCCGATGACTCCATACAAATCCTTCTAAATCTTACCTGGTTCCTAATCTTATGAACCAAGCCAAATTTAGAAGGATTTGTATGGAATCGTCACAGCATAACTGGGCTAATATCTCAGAGACAATTTGGCCCGAATTGCTAATTTTTGGCGAGTAGGCGTCTTGGACGTTGTTCTTTCAGAATACCTTAACAAATCCCATAATTTCACAAATTTCATTTTTATGACGTCATCACTTCGGTACTCTATTCGGAACCTTGGACGTGACAGAGAACATGAAGAAATTCACGCGTTAAAAACAATAGAATTTTGACAGTTGAAAGTAATTTGCATAACCTCACAGCGCACATGGAGAAAGTCACGCGTTAAAAACAATAGAATTTTGACAGTTGAAAGTAATTTGCATAACCTCAGAGCGCATGCTCTCCAGCTGACATAGCCCCTTTAAGTAGCAGGCGATGGAGTGTCCACCGATATCAGGCGAAAAGACTTGCTTCAGTTTTCTTTCAGGAATTCACAGTTACTGCTTTGGTACTGCCATGAACTTTCAGCGACATTGTGTGACAAAAAGAGAATAAAAAAAGCAATTCATGATAACACCAGTTAAACCATTTATTATTATTATTCATTAGTTTCAAACGATGCTAATAATTATATGTATGTAAAAGTAGAAATCATCTTGCCACTTTTTACCCAGCTATACTGTAAAGCGTCAAATGAAAGGCCTGGGTGTGCTCTGGATTTTTCTTATGAGCTTCGCAACAATTGTTATTACAGTTGAACTTTCCTGTTGATGGGAGCCATCACAACTTGTTTTTGTCCCTCTACATCCACTTCAGCTGAGGCGAATCTTAAAAATATCCTTTGGACTGGCATAAACGCCGAGGGTCCTCCTGGATAGAATTTGTTTTTTAGACGCTGATTGGGTTGCCATGTAGAGTAGTCAGGATTCCTCATGCGAGCGAGCGAGTGCACGTGGTTTGTCTTGACCCAAAAGGTCAACTTAATGTCACTTGAAATTATTAATTTTCAAGAATCACAAAGATGTTTTGTTAAGCTTTAATTAAGTATCCGAAAAGACTCTGAAATACAAGCGTTCTTTCTGCGTTACTTTTACGAATGTTTAAGTTCAAATTAAAGATGAGGAAAGATCTAAGATCATTTAAATTTGCTTTAATTTGAAATTAAAGGTGCTACATTTTAATAGCTAATTTTGGAATAAATTAAAGACAATTAAAACGAGACCTAAAGGTTATTAGTCTTTAATGTAACCAAAAGGTCAATTAAAGGTAAACTAAAGGGACAGAAAACCTTTCGGAAATTTAATGTCACAATTAAAGGTAATTAAGGATGGAACAGAACTTTTGGTGAGCTTTAATTTTTCACTAAAGACACCAAAATGAAAGCGTTCTTCCTGTGTCACAGCTGATGAAGAAGTTGCAATTCATTCTTCTAAATTCATCTCCGTAAATCGCTATCCGTGAGAGCTTAACATCCTGCAAACAATTTAAAAAACTAACGAGCTGGGCCCAGCGTGATACAAAATTGCAGGAAAACATCACATTCTCGGACTAGAAAGAAAATCGCTTAGGTATTCAGATCCTTAGGCACTTTGGACAAAAATAAAGAACCTAACAGCCTTACTTAGCGACAAAAAGAGCTTTACGCTTCAAAAGAGGTCAAAGAAAACGCTCTTGCATCAGCAGAGGGCAAATCATGAAGACCAGAAATTCAAAAACCACAGAAAATCAATAACCGTGTCATGACCTCTCAGCCTGAAACAAGCGGCTAAAATCACATTAATTTGCTCTGTCAAAACATAGAACCCTCTAGAGCATAATCTATTCGCTAGAAAAAGAACGTATTGGAACAGGAGGTAAAAGTGGCGTAGGTTTTAGTACTGCGAGCCAATCTTGGCCTGATGACCAGTGTAGAAATCGCTTTGACTTTCTCATTGCGTAGTACACGAGACATTCCCAGCCGCTCCAATTCCAAAAGACTGACGTAAACGGAATAAACAATACAGTTTTACAGTTAATTGACAGGCATCAATCTACTTCCTTTTGCCGCACCAATCAGGAGCTCCGTTTGCCAGCGTACGGAGTTTCTCAAAAGAACAATGATATCGGGCAGGCGTATTTTTTTTCTCCCCTCCCCCTACCCCCTTTCCTTCTTTCGCCCTCACACCAACCGTCAGGGTTAATATTTGTACTCTCCCCAATCTTCCACTGTCATAAAATCAAAGATGGCGGCTACAACAATATTACGAACACGAAGAAGGTTTCGCTCACCCAAAATACGCCTGCACTGCAGGCTAATCAGATGGAGCCTCCATCTCCCATACAAGCCCTTGGAGTCAACCTTTCCCGAGTAGATTTATAATTAGAACGGTTCCCAGGGGAGACTTCGCGCGCCGACGGTGGGAAGGGCAAATCACAACGACGAAACGACACTGCTATTGTACTTCATCAAACAGCGGGAAATTTGGTGTTAACAAGCCAAACACAATCATAAACTAGTGAAACGTGACTTTAGCGTTTTCATCCCTAAGAGATTTTCTTTTTTTTTGCTTTCTAGCGGGTAGATTATACTGTGGACAATTTTAAACTCTGACTATGTAAGCTTAATTTTGGTTGCTTGTCTCACATTAAGAGGCCATGACGCTGGTCTGTTACATGCATAATGATTAACTACTACCTACAGTCTGTAGTTTTGACAGGATTCGTTTTCTTTAGCCAATTTTTTTTTTAAAAACGTTAAGGTTCTTATTTCGGCTAAATGACTCAATATTAATCAAATTTCTAGTTTTTCAAGGTTTTTTTTCCGAAATGCGTTTATCTGAATAAATACTTGTAGTTCTTGTGGTTGTTTTGTCCGTCAGCTAGTGTGATGATTCCCTGCTATGTTTTGTAACACCGGGCCCAGCCATTATTTTCTCGCAAAAAGTGATCTACAGATGCGAATTCGAAGGAAGGAATTGAGCCTAAACTTCTACATTAACTGCTGAAAATTGTCCTTTTTAGTCAATCATGATTCTTTTTTACAATCCATTTTGTTTTTCTTGAGATAAGTGGGTCTTTGGACTGGAGCGCGATGTCACAAATTCCTCCGTTAGCAAATTACTTTTGAGTTAGCTTCACGGTCGAGCAACTTTTGTCTTCTGTTCAACTTTTCAAGTGCCAGTTTTATCAGGCAACTCTCATGGTGATACAAGTTTATAGGAGAGAACATACGTCTAATTGACAGCGTTGTTAATTACACCGCTACTAAAAATATTCCTGGACTTCTACTTTTCCTTGACTTTGAGAAAGCGTTTGACACACTGGAATGGTCTTTTATACAGAAAGCACTTATTTGTTTCGGATTTGGCCCTTCCATTGTCCAATGGTTTAAAACCTTTTATAACAACACTGAAAGCTGTATTATGAACAATAGCTGGGCAAGCAACTTCATTTCGGTCCACAGGGGTGTCCGCCAAGGCTGTCCTCTCTCTCCTTACCTTTTTATTCTTTCAGCCGAAACATAAAAGGTTTATTAGTTAAGGATACTGAGATTAAATTAAGTCAATATGCTGACGACACAACTTTAATTCTTGACGGTTCAGAAAAGTCCCTCTCTGAAGCCCTAAGGATCTTAGAAAGCTTCGAGAAAGTTTCAGGTCTCAGACTAAACAGTAAAAAGACTGAGGCTCTTTGGATAGGCTCTTGTGCTGGCAAAAGTGAAAAACTGCGCCCAGAAAAGATTTCAACTGGCAAAACACAAAGGTTAAAGTGCTCGGAGTTTGGCTATCAACTGATCCTGAAACTACAATCAAAATTAACTTCGTCGAGAAAATAGAAAAAATGCGGAACTGCTTGGGCTGCTGGTCAGTTCGAAGACTAAGCCTTATCGGGAAAATAACAGTTCTTAAGAGTCTGGTTGCCTCCCAAGTAATTCATCTTTTGTCGCCTCTTCAAACCAATCCTCAAATTATAAAACAATAAAAT
>OZ037787.1:10868228-11035728 GCA_964035525.1 Porites cylindrica | reverse complement strand
TTGATACATCAACAGTTTACAGAGTCAAAGATTCAAGTTATGATGGCGCGGAATGCTACCACCTAAGGACCACTAGGCAAATCCAACAGAGTTATATCAAGCTTTTGTGCAACAGAACGTGAGAAAATTGCAGGCTCTTTGGAGAAGAGCCGAGAAATATGGTCCAGCAATTATTCGAGAGGCCCAAATAGCAGTGTTTGAAGTTCTTGGCCGACTACCCTTTAACACTGCAGCATTTTGTGACCGGTACGAAGCGCGAGCCCCGGGGGCCCCCGGGGAGCGAGCAACAGGCCCCAATCTTCAAAACAGATGGAAGACCCACCGAGTGGCAAGTAGAGTTTAAAACGAGGAAAGTTGCCATATTTCAGTGGTCAAATAAGTTTTACACTGTTCTAAGGATTTTCGTCCCTTTCCCCGTCGAATGCTTTTCAAAACATCCGCAAACACGTCACGATATTCTTAACGCATTAACATTTGTATAAGCATTTGTGTACGCATTTTTATAATAAAATATCAATCAAGAACAGTTTTGTCCAGTGTCCTATTGTTTTTGTGTGACCTGTGACCTGTGACCCGTAACCTTACGTGTGACCTGACCTGTGACCTGCACTTTAGCCCCGCCGTTCATTCAGGTCGAGAATGTTGCCGTCACAAAATACTCATAGACATTAAGCTCCCTCCGTAGTCTCATATGCACCCGTTTTTTGCTCGATTTTCACACAACATGAACACAAAATCAAAGAGCTGCATAGAAGACTACTTCCTCCATACCACTCCTACTGCTCCCTTTAATTATTATGGTTACTCCTTCACGAACCATTTACATGTAATTGGTATGAAATTGCACAAATTAAAAAAATTGAACAAGTGTAAAATATAAGAGCCTATATTTACCCTGATAATAAAGATTGACCAGAGTTTCATTCATTTAAGGTTGCTAAAATTTGTTTAGACCTCTGGTAAAATTCATCTTCAAAAATTAGAGGTGCTCCACAGGGGTGGTCCATGGACTGGGGGTCTGTGTTTTGTATACATCTGACTGAAATAACATTTTTCCCTACCCTTTTATATACTTCAGTTACTATAATCCCTAACCTTTCATATACTCTTTTAAGTGGAGCCTTCTAGAATAGGCTATCATAGGGAATACCCCCAGGGATTTAAAGCCAAAAGCCATTTTTATTTCAAATCTTTTCAAAAAAGATATAGGGCAATATTATTTTGTTTATTCCCAACCATTCTATCATAAAATTAAACACAGTTCCCATGGAGTCTGAGTGGGCTATACCTGTGTTCAGACTTAAATAAACTTCCAGCCTAAAAACTTCACACAACTAAAACACCTGTCCTCTACAATTACAATTGTAGCGTCACTATAATTTTCTCGTAATTACTATTATGAAAGAAATCTACATAAATTATTGTATTTTCTAATGGCTCAGTCAATTCCAAGGATACCCATCATCCCCCTTCCCCAGGCCTGCATTTGATAGCTTTAGCCATGTTGGTGGTGGTGGGATGGGGGGGGGGGCATTTTGTCATCAAAGGTCCCCTAGGGGTGGGACAGTTGTCACTGTTGAATTTAATAATATTTCAAACACAGATTGCCTTCCACAGGCCCGGGGGGTACTCCCATACATTACCTATAAGGGTATGTGCCGCCCAACGGGGTCGTGATTTTAAAGCTCCTGGTTTCCATTTCAGAGGAGTTTTCTAGAACGGGGTATATAATATTTCGAACGCATGAAAGCTCCAGTTTTGTAAGCAGCCATTTGAAATTATTCAAGGGTAGATTGCTTTTAAAAATACGGCTCAATGCGTTACTGAAGCAAACTGTCATACTCTTGTTGCACCTTAGAACGGAGTATAAAAAATTGGCCCATTTCTAGAACGGGGTATCAATTTTAGGGGAATTTTTTTTTAGAGCGGGGTACCAATTTGGAGTCCCGGGCGGCACATACCCACCCAAAAAATACCCAAGTGCACCCCGGGTCCACAGGTGACCATGCTATGGATAAATTAACAAGATGGTTGACTTGTGGAAATCTTTATCATTCAACGAGGTGGCATGGGGTTCCACAAAAGAAGAAAAAGGAGAAGTAAAAGTATTTAAGACCAGTTCTTCTACAAAAGGTGTTTGGCACATAAATAATGAGAGATAATATGGTTGGCTCTGGTTTCAAAATTCAAGAGCGAGATTAACGCGTTTTTAGCAATTCTGAGCCCGAGATTCTATGCGCCAAAAATTTTGAGATGTAATGGTAAACATATACCTAAATAAAATGACCAAAAATGCCAATGGAAGCTAGCGGAAGCCCATACATTTGTATAATTAATATGCTGCTTTGTCTTATTTTTACGGTCATAATCGACTAGCTCAGTTTGAGAATCTGTACCCTACGTAACATTCTATACCCCTATAATGGGAAAAAGTTTTCAGCAATCCTTTTAAACATATTTATTTTACTTTACGAATTTATCTTTCTCCCAACAAAGTGAAGCCAGCGGAAAAAAAGTGTAACTCTGACATGTTTTACAATATGATACAATACTTTATTGACATCTCACCATAGGGGTTTTTTAGTGACAATAATTAACAGATAAAAGTTTAAAACTATACCGTATATTAATATATATTAAAGATGATAATCTATTTAAGTAATTAAAAACTATTACTAGTGGCAACAGGATAACGCATCATAACCTATCGTAACTCATCATCATTCATCGTACAAAGTCTTTATTAGGTATAATTTTTCTTGAAGTTTGCTTTTACTAAGCTTAATTTCAGATGGTAATTAAATTATTCCATATATTAATGATTCTATGAGAAAAGGACCTCTGCCTGTCCTTGATGTTTTTGATTTCCAAACCCATGCTAAGGTATGAAACATACACTCGTAGGCATTGTTCTGTCAGCTAAAGTCTAATTCCTGGTCGCAGAAACGTTGTGCTTTAGTTTATTAATGAGCTTTGCCCTTTGACAACCTTACGTGACTCGTGCGTTTGGTAGAAGAAGATGCCTAAACTCTGCTTTTCTTGTTGGAAAACGGCTTTAAATTTTATCAGATCGCTCGATAAACACGTGGTGGTTTCTGATAGCTGATAACGCTAAACCACTGTTGCTGAAACTGATTTCTTATTGTATTTTTCTGAGTTTTTAGCTTCGGCCCGCTGAGTCTGGAAAGCTCAAATTTCAGAAAAGTACTTCTTGTTTTTTTCAGCCTCAAAAATTTTCTTTTAAGTTTCCCATAGTTTTGAAAACAGATTCCGAAAGAAGAGCTAACGCTCTTTAACGTGGAATAATACTCTTTACTGAAATCGAGGTACCAGTCGACGATTTTGGGCTTTGAAATTTGCCATTTTTTCATTGAACGAAAACGTTCAAAATATTGAAAATAATTAAAAATCTCCAAATATATTACATTTTCGTTCAAACGCAGTAAGCCACCTCTTACAATGCGCACAATTATGTACTTTTCTGATAAGTTATTTGTTGTCCGCATTACAATGGTTTTGAATTTTATCGGGGCTCCCGCAGAACCCCATACTCATGGAATATGGTCAACCTCTTTACGTTTGGTTGTCACGTGATTGACCGAGCGTACGTACGTACGCGTCTACAGATTGTACGGGTGGGGTAGGGGAGACTATCAAAAGGAAGGGAGGGGTGTCTCAGGCGTGTCTTGGCAAGTCCACATCTTTAATATAGGATTTTAGGACATTCACAATATGGTCAATTGACAGCTGTAAAAACAGGATAGCCACTGACCAGTATCCCATGACCATATCGCGGGCTCATGTGTCAACTCATCGAGGTGACGTGATTTATTTGGAAGCTGTCCGCTGACCAGTTAATTGTTTTACTAGATCGCGAACAATGTTCAATCTCATACTTTTACTAGTTAAACTGATAATGCACACATATTGGACATCAATTTGATCAATTAACAGCTGTCAAAACAGGGTACCCGCTGACCAGTATCACTTGACCGTATCGCGGGCTCAGGTGTCAACCCATCGAGGTCAAGTATTTTTTTGAAGTTATCCGCCGACAAGTTACTAGTTTTCAAGTGATCGCAGGCTCAAGTTCAAGTTTTTTCTAAATTCATATGAAATATGTTGTGTTTATGTGCTACACAATTAAAATTTTGATTGCAAACTGACCTCGGACGCGAAAATTCAGCCAGCTGTTACGGGCAGGGAAGACAGTTGCTTATGACTTTTCTCACCATGGTCACGCGTTGGTCACGCTCTACGTCCAATTTTTATGCTCTGATTGGTCAAAATTCGACAGGTGAGTTCATGCGGAAAATTTATGCAGCATCTTGAATCTTGTTTACTTTGACAGCTGAAGCTGACAGAGTTTTGTGTCAACTTGTGATGTTTTTAACTGTCTTTTTCCACTGGATGCGCAAAATGAAATTCAGCTGCTATCAGGAGTCCTCTGTTATTCATGGCTAGTTTGTTTATTGGGTTTTTGGTTGAGGAATACGTCGCTTGTCAAAGTCGGAAATCCGATTTCCGATGGCATCGTTTTCGTTTTCATCTTGCTTGATGCGTAAGAGGATTGCAAAGTCTGAAGCGATACTGGCTTTTCTTGATACCTTTCAGGAGCTGCATCTCGAATGGTAAGCCAGAGAAATTATTGTATTTGATGTTAGTTTTTTTGGATCTAATTTAATGAAGTCGAGCGGAGTTTACAGGGGCACCCAATGGATCTGTTCCTCAAAATATCTGTTCTTCAGGCAAATTTTTGCTGGCTGGGAGATGTGGAAGAAATAATAGTCCCTGGAAGGAAAGTGTTGCTGGGAAAAAGATAATTCAGGGTGTCAGAGGGGATTTGAAGTCTAGAATAGCTGCTACGGGTTACTTGTATGGGTTACTGGCCACTCAAGATCTGAATTGTGCCCTATGAAACTTCCCAGTAAGTCAGGTTGCAGGTTGTAAGTTTGCTGGCTGGGAACTCTTCCATCAGTCTTGCTGGGAGTGAGGAACAGATAATTTTTTTCCAGCAATCTCCCAAAATGCTTAAAATAGTCTCAGAAAACTTTATTCACGCTTTGTTGTTGTTTCTAGGTCTTTTTCTCAAAATTTCCCTTTGGGTGCCCCTGAGTTTATGCGGTCATTTAGTTTATGCACGTTTGTAAGATTTGAGACAATGATCTGACCGAGTATCAGGTTTGATATAAGCTTACAGAACTTTCAAAAGCCTTTAGACAGTTTCTCACCGCAAATAGAAAGAAAACGTGCCAAAGAATATTTAGTTATAATTCTGGCCGGAAAAGAAAGCTTTGAGCGATTTTCTTGCCTCGAGTTCGTCTTTGAAAAAAGCAAACACCGGGAAGCCGGCTTAAAACACAAACTTAAGCTTGAAGCTTGTAAGACTCAGGATTTTTAGGGATACTTTAATACTTGTCTTCCTGAATGAAAAGTGTTGTTTCTGTATATGTTTCACCGAATTATATTTCTGTTATTGATTGTTAGTAGTCTCTCTTGTAATTTTAATCGCTGTGCCGATTGTTTTCAGTCGTTCAGTGAATATCGCTTGCAGGAGTACTCAAAATGCCGCGCGTTAATAAACCATTAAATAAAAAATAAACAGAATAAATTCTTTATAATGTTGGAGCGTAACTCTGTTAATGTTCATTCAAACACTCGCCACAGCTCGCACTACAAAAGTGAAAACCGGATGGCCGTATAGGTGATTTTGGAAATTTTTTTAATAGTTTATGAATATTGAATGAGTGCAATTTGTATTGTGAAATACTGCTTTCTGTCCGAGGTCTGCCGGTATGATAAAAACAGTGCCTCATACTACTGTTTCACCTCAGATGTGATGTATAAATGGTATAAAAGGTTGGTTTACACGCACCCAGATTTGTTGACAAGATTTTGCAAAGCAAACTTGTCGAACGCAAAAAAGTTGGCCTGATTTTTTTCCCACTAATTAATCTACGGTGATCAAGAGCCATTATGGCTCTTAAATGTGATCGAAGATGATTACCAGTTTTTGGGTGTACATATGAGGCTATCAACTCGATGTAAGATTTGGTTCACTCGTGGGCTGTTTGGAAATTATGTTTCTCTAAAATCAGGTAGCCTTTCCTGCAAAAGTCACATAAATGTGCTCTAAAGTTAACTGAATTGTGGAATTCGAATACAAGTTTATTGTTTAATTTAAATTGTAAATTTATTAATGGGAGCCTCGCTTTTAGCCCTGGCTAAATCTATATATTAAAACGATTTTTTTGTGACACATGGTCTTGGGCCTGTAAAACCCGGTCCGAGGGCTTGCAAATTTCAGGCATGTGCAGAAAGAAAATTTTCGCTTTCGCTTTCTTACCACCCACTTCCTTCGCTTTTTTTATCAATTTTTTTTCCTGGACTTTGTTTCGGTGGGAAACCTTTTTGAGAAAGATTTCAGGAGTTAGGTGGGAACAATCTCTCTTGGTGGGAATTGGAACTTTTTTTTGCAGTTTCTGCAGCCTACAAGAATGAATCGTGATCATTCAGGTATGGTTTCAAGATCTCTTCATCCTCCACAAATTAGCTGACAAAGCTGTCCTCCACCTTGATAAACAGACAGTGAAGTTCCAGCTTACACTTCGTCTCTACAGTGAGAGGCCTTGCTTGCAGGCTAGACCCGGTGAGGGTTTTGCTGCTCAGCACAATTTTTTTTCCTCTATTACAAGTTTTCGGTCGCATTAGTAGAATTTTAGTATGATTTATAGTGCTACTTGCAGATTTCCTATTGCAGTTATAGGGGTACCGCATTCAGACTAGGGTACTGTAGTTGCCTAGTTAGAGGAGAACGCTATTTCTTGTTTTCGAAGGGTCATATATTGCCGGCTCCAAATCTATTACTGAGTGATATAACCTTCGCTTTTTTCATTTATAAGACCAATTTTCCTTGTTGCATGAACACTACTTGTAAATGGGGTGAGATCAACATGCACATTCTCCATACTCATTCCTTAACCGTTCAACTGGCACTAACGAGGAGAAATTGATTAGAAATCAGTGCCCAGTTGTTCGAAAGCCGGGTTAGCGCTAACTCAGGGTTAAATTTTAACCCGGGGTTCCTTTCCTTTTTATCAAAAGCACTTTCTCGGATAATTTTCTCTATTCTTTTTAGAGTATCCAATCATCAAATTGTAGGCAAAGAGAGTTAAACTGAATTTGCTTTTTAAGCTCTCATGTCTGAGTTCAAGTTTCGCACAAACCCTGGGTTATCTTAACCCAGCTTGTGGGGGAACAACCAGGCCCAGAATGTTTTTCGTTGCTGAACAGTTTCCTCTATTTTCAGCCTTTTATGATTGATACTGTTCAGTGGTAGGATATATAGCGAGAATGTAAATTGATGTTGATCACTGTTAACCGTACAGAAACTGTTTCTTGCGATCACAACTGAAAGCAAACGCACCGATGGACATTTCAAGCATTTCAATATTATTCAAAACGTACAGCTAAATCAAAATTGCCCGTCGGAAAAACGTGAGGAGCGTTCTGAAAGAAACAAGAATCCATTGAAAAGAAGCTTTCGCAAAGCCGAAAAGGCTACAGTTTCCATTATGTTTGGTAAACTTTGGTTTGTTTTGGTTCTTGGACCTCTGGAACCTCTGCGACTGCTGGGCCAAAGGTTCCTGATGTCATTATTTTCAACAGCCAATGAGGGGCCAGAATTTGATTTGCATATGAATAACATACAAAAAAATCATTGAATTTGTAACCGAGCCGGGATAGCGCAATTGGCATAAGCATTGAATAGGCAGCTAATTGGCAAACAAAGAGGCAAACAAAGAGGTGACGGGTTCGAGTCGCTTGGGGCGAGGGGAGGGAGGAAAAAAGGCCTCGGGAAGAGTATGGGAAGCGGGAGTCGGCCAGGAGGCGGGCCGAGGGGAGGGCAGGGAGGGGGCAGTAGGTGGGAAGGGGGTAGGAAGATAGGTAGATGGGTAGGTAGGGGGTAGGTAGATAGTTTAATAGATGGACAGCTAGGTAGAGGGGTAGTTAGAGCGGGTAGGTAGATAGGTAGAGGGCGGAGGGATAAGAGGGGGAAGGGAAAACAAAAAGAAAAAAAAGAAAAACAGCGCGGCTTTCATCTGGGAGGGCTGGACCATGGATAATAGAAAGACTGGATAGGAAACTGGCTGACGTGATCGGTTCCAACATAGTGGAAAACTGTGACGTCACATTATCGAGAGCCATTCAACCTCTTACATCCGATGTTTTGCGCGTCTTTAATTAATCGTCGCATATTGCCCAGATTGCCCATGTTTTGAAATAAAGGATGAAGAGTACTTGTTCTTGGCGAAGACAGTTAGAGGGTACAAAAGCGGTAGAGGCAAAAGACTGAGTAAATGATAATGGAACTTGTGAGAGCGAACAATGACTCCAGCGCCCGATAATTTTATGCACCAAACGAGAAGCCTAACTACATAAAAATTATGCGAAAACTTACATGTATACAACAGCTACAAAACACCTGTAAAAAAGGCACAGCGTAATTTTCTACAAACCACAAGAAAACCGGGAAGAATTTTAAATATTTTTGTCACGGTTTTGACGATTTCTTTTCTGCTTTTATACGAGCTCAGCGAGTGTCGAATTTTACAAGTTAACAACTGACTCCTGACAAAATGATTTTGTTAGCGGTAAAACTGTCGAGGCTTGATGTTTCAAGTACCCAGCTCAAACGAGGGTTTAATTTTCCATTCAAATTTATTTACGGACAATCAGTGACAAGAAGCCGTAGTTGAGAACTGTATAAAACGTGATAAAAAGCGGGGATAAAAAGCTCAGCAGAGAAAGGAAATGTGCTTGCGGACCACCGTGGAAACGCTGTTTCTAACTTTCTCAAATCAATTTTCATAGTAAAGCGCAAGTTCTTTTGTTATTTTCAGGTATAAATGTACCATTACCCAAGGTAATTTTCAGTCAGGTCTTTGAAAAAGCGAATTGCAACGCTTTTAAAAATGTTATGTAAAACGGTTAATTGTTAACCACTAGATTACAGCTGGGAAGCAAACTCGTGATTAATAGTAGGCCCTTCACTTCTTTTTATGAGGAACACTTGTCTTCCACTGATAAGGCTTATAAAGCTTAGAAATATATTTATTCTTTGAAATACTGACCTCTTTTTAGGATGAAACAACCTTTAAGTTTTTGTATTGTAGTCTTAATGATATAGAAATCACCTATGAAAATTAAACATTAACACTGTTCCCAAAGAAAATAGAAGCTGATTATTAAAAAAAATAAATAAAAAAAAGTAACATCCAGGATTTTTGTTTAGCCTGAGGTAAGTGGATAAGGGCTTGAAAAAATTTGACTGTCTGGTCACATTATTATGTTGTTGAAAACAAAATTCATACCCCAAACAAGTACAGGTATATGTTTTATTAATTTGATTTAGAATACATCTTGGTAAGGTTTATCATCTACAGGTACATTGTTGCTTTGGATCTCTAAAAGAACCGAGTTCAATAATAGTGCTAATCAAGTCCATCTCTGGTTTGAAAAACAATGTGATTCAGATTTAGACCGCTTCAGAGAAAAACACTAACCAAATCTAAAACACATTACTCTGCAGCTAATACATGCAGTGACCCTCACACACAATTAATTTGTCCCAGTCATAAAGGAGTAGCTAACACTCTTCAGATGTGATGAATAAAGCTTAAAGCACCTTCTGATCAGAAATAAATTATATGCCACCTTCTGGCTCTCATGCATGACAAAAGTAACTTTAGTTGCTGTTTTATACAGAAAGATTGATTGATTTGTGCCCTCTCAGAAGATTACTTGACCCTGCTTGACCACAATTTACTGTCTTCATTGACTAAATGTGTTCAGCAAATCCTACAAAAAAGACAAACACAAGGAAAACTAAAACACTGTTTACAAAATAACAACAACACTTAGGAGCCTAAACGGAGGCCAAAAATCAGCAGTCAGTAGGTGTAGTTTATGTTTATGTAGTTTATGTACAAAAAAAATATTCGAGTCTCTTCAGTACCTTCGAATACAAGCTGCGAGGAGCGACGTGAGGCGATTGTATTCAATGGATATGTAATTTAGAAGTTATATTTCAACATGAAAAGATGAGTGAAATTAACATACTGCTTTACGAACAATTAGCAGGGTTAATCTAGGATATTACTTGAGCGGAGCAGTTCTCAACACAAACAAGTCTGCCCATTGGAAAATTGCACACCGTGTGCGTACACTTTTTCGGCACTAGCTCCGAATGTAGTTAATTTCGGTCATTTTCAATCGAAATGTACGGCTGGAAAATAACAGCACTCAGTCTGTAACTATGCCTATGCCACAATTCCATCCTTAAAACATCTGTCAATCGTAGTTATAAATAGAAAGAAGAAGGAACCTTCTAAATAAAGGCGTCCCAAAATAGTCCACAAGTCTAGTAAATATGGCTCTGTAAGGTAAATTTTTGGGACGAAATTTTCTCAAAGACAAGGACAAATAACACAAAACAACAACAAGAAGTGCTTACCTCGAAGGTTTAAGTGTGGCTTTGAAGGGTCGCCATCGCCGCAAGACAACAAACGAAGGGAAAAACATACACCAAAAATTAAAGTAGCACTAAAAACTCCGAAAAAGAACAACATGCAGGCAAACAAACCCTACATTTCGACTGGTGTGCGCCACATTTTCGCCATCATTTCGTCACAAATTTCCACTATGATGGAACCAGTCAACGCCATCTTGAAGCACGAACCAGCCAATCGGCGATTAGAAATCAGCCCACGTGACATAAGTTTCCTATCCAGTCTTTCTATTATCCATGGCTGGACCTAGGGTAGGGAGGAAAAAAGGCCTTGGAAAGGGTATGGAAAGCGGGAGTCGGTACACCGGCCCGAAGGCGGGCCGAGAGGAGGGCAGGGAGAAGGGAGTAGGCGGGAAGGGGTAGGTAGATAGGTAGATGGGTTGTTCGAACGCCGTGTTAGCGCTAACTCAGGGTTAAATTTGAACCGGGGCTCCTTTTCTTTTTATCAAAAGCACTCTCTCAAATAATTTTGTCTAATCTTGAATTCAGGATTTTACAAAGCTAAAATTAAAATGTTGAATTCAGCCAAAATCTTCAGTAGTAATAGACGAGGGGTTCTGCCCAGTAGTGGAGGTGGTGGAGTGACGTCACAATAGCTCAGGGGATTAAAATGATGAGATCATCATCTAAAAATAGAAAGGTATTCAAATCTGAGAGCAATATAATGCGATGATGTAGGCAGTAAAACCATTTAAGACTCGAACATTGCGAAGTGATTAGAGCGATGGGTTGTTGTCCACCATCGATCACGTTTGGACATCATTAGTCAGTTAGTTATGCGAGTTCAGACGCCCAATCGTGAATACAAATTAGTTCATCTCTAAAGCTACACCCAGGGGAGCACCTTGACATATTATAATACAAACAATTTTAAAAAACTTAAGAGCGGATGTCAGTAAATATCGACCAGAGGTCTACAAAAGTGAAAAATCGAAAATTCTCAAAAACATTCACAAAGTAGCACTAGGTAAGCTATTAACATAAATGTAATTTTTACTTCGATCCGATAATTATTTTCCACGTACGGGGGGGTTATTGGTTTCGCGGCTCTCGGACTGGGTTTTCCAGGCCCGAGACCATGTGTCACAAAAAAATCGTTTTAAAATTCAAATCCATTGTAATGCGGACAACAAAGAACTTATTCAGAAGAGTACTTAATTGCACACATTCTAAGTGTGATTTAACGTGAGTTTGAACGAAAGGGTAATATTTTGGAGATTTTTCATTGTTTCCAATATTTTGAACGTTTTCGTTCAATGAAAAAATGGCAAATTTCAAAGCCCAAAATCGTCGACTGGTACCTCGATTTCAGTAACGAGTCTTACACCACGTTAAAGAGCGTTATCTCTTCTTTCAAAATCTGTTTTCAAAACTATAGGCAACTTAAAAGAAAATTTTTGAGGCCAAAAAATACAAGTAGTACTTTTCTGAAATTTGAGCTTTCCTGAAGCGGCGGGCCGATGCTAAAAACTTGGAAAAATACTTCCTCTTCAGTCCATGTATCTTTGGAAAATAAGTTTCTAGACCACCCCATCAGACCAATACAACTGGGACAACTGTACGAACTATACGGATTTGTAACAGCCAGTCAACGGATTAATTTTCATTCCTTTTCCTTTCAAATGACTGGGTATTTGGCTCTTTTTTTGTTATTGGTTTTTAACGAAGTTTTTAAACGGTATCTGTCTTGTGGTTTTATTGCTAGCAATTATTAGTCGCGTGTTTTAATTGATCCTTGTTAAGTTATTTAAAATTGTTGATATAATAATACGTCAAGGTGCTCCCTTGGGTCTGGCTTTCGAGATGAACTAATTTGTATTCAAGTTTGGGCGTGTGAACTCGCATAATTAACTGACTAACAGGAGCCCATCAAATGGAGCCTCCATCTCCCATACAAGCCCTTGGAGTCAACCCTTTCCCGAGTAGATTTATAATTAGAAAGGTTCCTAGGGGAGACTTCGGGCGCCGACGGTCGGAATAGCCAATCACAACGACGAAATGACACTGCTATTGTACTTCATCAAACAACAGGAAATTCGGTGTTGACAGGCCAAACACAATCATAAGCTAGTGAAACGTGACTTTAGCGTTTTCATCCCTCAGAGATTTTCTTTCTTTTCTAGCCGGTAGATTATACTGTGGAGAGTTTTAAACTCTGACTATGTTAATCTTAATTTTGCAATTGGCTGCTTGTCTCACTAAAGAGACCATGAAGCTGGTCTGTTGGATGCATAATGATTAACTACTACTTGCAGTCTGTAGTTCTGACAGGATTCGTTTTCTTTAGCCAATTTTTTTAAGCGTTAAGGTTATTATTTCGGCTAAATGACTCAATATTAATCAAATTTCTAGTTTTTCAAGGTTTTTTTTTCCGAAATCCGTTTATCTGAAAAAATACTTGTAGTCCTTGTGGTTGTTTTGTCCGTCAGCTAGTGTGATGAACAAGAACAAGAACGACATCTGTCTCTAGCGACTCGTTTTATGTTAAGTTCTCTAGAACCGATAAAATGTATGCCTTTTTCACGAGAATCGGTGCCCATATTTGGAACTCTATTCCGTATTCGATTAAGATACTTAAACGTTCGTCCTTTCGTAAAAAAATAAAGGAATTATTACTAAATTTTTTGCGGTCAGAAGATGATTATGTCGAAGTCTCCCGTCTTCTTAAGTTATTTAATACTTTAGGTTAGCCTCTCTTCGTAATCGTTATGTACATGCCTTGTTTTATGTTAGTTTAAATTCTATTTACTGTATTGTAGTGTCTTCACTGTAATTTAGTCCATCTATATATAAATCTTGTTTTGTAATATGTCATCAGCTCCCCCCGCCTCGATTAGTTCATAAGCTATTTGCGGGTGGGAAAGTAATGTAATTAGTTATTTTCCAATTTTCAATAAAATTTTTTGTTGTTTGTTTGTTTTTTTTGTTTGATGATTCCTACTATGTTTTGTAACGCCAGGCCTAGCCATTGTTTTCTCACAAAAAAGTGATCTACAGATACGAATTCGAAGGAAAGAATTTAGCCTAAACTTCTACATTAACTGCTGAGAATTGTCCTGTCAGTCAACCATAATTCTTTTGTCGCAGATACAATACTCTTGAGACAAGTGGGTCTTTGGACTGGAGCGCAATGTCGCAAATTCCTCCGGTAGCAAATTACTTTTGAGTTAGCTTCACGGTCGAGCAACTGTTCTCTTCTGTTCAACTTTTCAAGTGCCAGTTTTATCAGTTAACTCTCATGGTGACGCGAGTCAGTTGTAGAGGAAGACTGCAATTTCTCAAATTTCGGAAATAGAGCATTCCTCGTTAGTTGCTACTTTATAGGTCATACTGGCGAAATCCACTCCACGGTGATGACAAAAATCAAATCATGATCCTGGCACTTTATCTGCGCTGATCATCGAAAAGTTCCAACTCGTCCACAGAATGCTTAATCGTCGACTCTTTTCGAAGTGCATGCTTACATGTTGAATGTATGACGACAAATATAAACACTCTCAAAGATAACCTTTCAGTGATTCTCAGTTCGCTGCCTTTGTCCCATCGCTTTATGCTCAGTCTCAGTCGGGTAATTCATTAACTTTTATTTCATGATACCCAGATCCCAGCGGCTGTAAAATCATAAAAATGGACGTATAGTAAAAAGAAAAACGGTCGAAGGATGGGCTTCTGAGTTCGACTTCATCCAACTTCATTTTTTTCACGGTGACATACGAGACTCACGGAAATATGACACTGAAACACGCCGTTCTATTTATAAATCTACTCGGGAAAGGGTTGACTCAAGAAATTAATGGAGATGGAGGCTCCATTTGATGGGCTCCTGCTGACTAACGATGTCGAAACGTGATCGATGGTGGACAACAACCATTCGCTCTAATCACTTCACAATGTTCGAGTCTTAAATGATTTTACTGCCTACACCATCGCCTTTTATTATTCATTCAAAATATTTTACCGATTCTGATTGGCTAAAAGCGCGCGTTTCATTCACCATAACTATTTACTGATGACCAAATTTGGAAGAATTTTGTTGTTTAACGAGGAAATGACGTCAAAAATGCACCGTTTTCGCAGGTTAAGGCACCTTTAACCAAGAAGACCTGGGGACGATATTGAGTTGTTTTAGTTGTGAACTTGAAAAATGGCGGCCATTTCACTCGTTTCAAGAGTAAGAACTAGGCGAAAACATAGCTAAAAACATGGCAAGAACAGCAAGAAGACAACTCGAAGGGCTACATCTGCTACTTAAAGAATATTTGCGGAGCTGGACAAACCTAAACATGCACTATCGAAGATGAACTTAACATCGATGGATCGATGGAGGTTAGCATGAGTTTAGCCATGTTTTTAAACTAGGAATTATTTTGAATAAATAATAAAACAATTATTAAATTCGGCTTTCGTATCATATGAAGAATTATGGAGATCTCGGAGGGTGTCATCCGCCTCGGCCTACGGCCTCGACTGATAACACCCTACTCGATCTCCATAATTCTTCATAAGATACTCAGCCTCATTCATTAATTGTTAAATATAACTGCTCTCAGATTTGACAAAGTGGGATAAATAACAGCATATAATTGTCCCCGTTCTTCCTGCGTCAGGTCCAGATCCTCTGCAAATTTCAAGAATACCAAGAGTCTGTCCAAATTAACTTTTAGAAATACTTCAGAATGGAGTTCTTTCAGCTCGGAAATTGTTGACCCTGGGACGACGCAAAATGTTTTCTTGAGAGACGTTATTTCTTTCGAGGGGGAACTATGGCCCTCGCGATCATACGATAATGATTAAACTTTATTCTTATGAAAGACTAAATAATACCCATTTTCGTTTTGGATGATCACAATAATTAAAAATAATAACCTTCATTTATATGGTCTTAAAAAGATAAAAATAATAACAAATAATGATGTCATAGACTATAGTAAAAGGCTGATCATGTCAAAAAACCCTTTTAAATTAAAGCTGATGACGTCATCTCACCAGTTACCATATTAAATGATTATTTTGATGCGATCTCATCGTTTTTTTCGATAACGTCAATGACCTCATCGTTTTAATCCCCTGAGCTATTGTGACGTTACCTCCACCACCTCCACAACTGCGCAGAAACCTTCGTCTATTACTACTATCTTGAATTCAGGATTTTGGAAAGCTAAAGTCTTGAAGTCGAAAAAAATATTGAAATCCATATTTTGGAAACCTAAAATCTTGAAGCCAGCAAACAATTTGACCTCGGGATTTGGAAAAGATAAAATCTTTAAGAGACCAAAAATCTTGAGTTCAGGATTTCGGAAAGCCAAAATATTCAAGTCAGCCAAAATCTTGAATTCAGGATTTTAAAAACCTAAAATCTTGAAGTCACCCCAAATTTTGAATTTCGTATTATGGAAAGCTAAGATCTTGAAGTCAGCCAAAATCTTGAATTCAGGATTTTGGAAAAGCTAAAATCTTGCAGGTAAGCCAAATTCTTGAATTCAGGGTTTTGGAAAGCTAAAATATTCAAGTCGGCCAGAATGTAGAGTTCAGGATAAAACTTGAATTTACGATTTAAAAAAGCTAAAATCTTGAAGTCAGCCAAAATCTTGAAACCAAGATTTTGGAAAGCTAAGATCTTAAAGGCAGCCAAAATCTTGCATTCAAGATATCGGAAAGCTAAAATCTTGAAGTCAGCCAAAATCTGGAATTCAAGATTTTGGAAAAAATCTGGAATTCAAGATTTTGGAAAGCTAACATCTTAAAGTCAGCCAAAGTCTTGAATTCAGAATTTTCCAAAGCTAGCAATCAGTTTTTTAGAAAGCTAAAATCTTTAAGTCAGCCAAAATCTTGAATTCAAGATTTTGGCAGGCTAAAATCTCGAAGTCAACCAAACTCTTCAATTCAGGATTTTGGAAAGCTTAAATCTTAAAGACAGGCAAAATCTTGAATTCAGAATTTTAAAAAGCTAAAACATTGAACACAGCCAAAATCTTAAATTCAAGATATTGCAAGGCTAAAATCTTGAGGTCAGATAAAATCTTGAATTCAAGATTTTGGAAAGCTAAAATCTTAAATTGAGCCAAAATTTCGATTCCAACATTTTGGAAAGCTAAAATCTTCAAGTCGGCCAAAATCTTGAATGGAAAGCTTAAATCATGAAGCCAACCAAAATCTTGAATTCAGAATTTAGGAAAGGTAAAACCTTAAAGTCAGCCAAAATCTTCAATTCAGGATTTTGCAAAGCTAAAACCTTCCTGTCAGCCAAAATCTTGAAATCAGGATTGTGCAAAGCTAAAATCTTGAAGTCAGCCAAAATCTTGAATTCTCGATTTTGGAAGGCTAAAATCTTAAAGTCAGCCAAAATCTTGAATTCAGAATTTTGGAAAGCTAAACTCTTTAAGTCAGCCAAAACGTTGAATTCAAGATTTTAGAAAGCTAAAATCTTCAAGTCCAACAAAATCTTGAATTCGGGATTTTGGAAAGAAAAAATCTTAAAGACAGGCAAAATCTTAAATTCGGGATTTTGGAAAGCTAAAATCTTGAAGGAAACCAAAATCTTGTATTCAGAATTTTAAAAAGATAACATCTTGGTGTCAGCGAAAATCTAAAATTTAAAATTTTGGAAACCCAAAATCTTAACTTCAGCAAAAATTTCGATTCTAAAATTTTGGAGTGGTAAAATCTTGAAGTCAGCCAAAATCTTGAATTCAAGATTTTGGAAAGCTAAGATCTTGAAGCCAGCCAAAATCTTGAATTCAGAATTTTGGAAAGCTACAACCTTAAAGTCAGCCAAAATTTTGAATTCAAGATTTTGCTAAGCTAAAATCTTGATGTCAGCCAAAGTCTTGAACTCCGGATTTTGGAAAGCTAAAATGTTTAAGTAAGGGAAAATCTTGAATTCAAGATTTTGGAGAGCTAAAATCTTGAAGTCAGAACTTTAAAAACGTAAACTCTTAAAGTCAGCCAAAATCTTGAATTCAAGATTTCAGAACGCTAAAATCTTGAAGTAAGCCAGAATCTTGAAATCAGCCGGGATTTTGGAAAGCTAAAATCTTGAATTCAAGATTTTGGAAAGCTAAAATCTTGAAGGCAGCCAAAATCTTGAATTCAGAATTTTAAAAAGCTAAAATCTTAAAGTTAGCCAAAATCTTGAATTCAAGATTTCAGAATGCTAAAATCTTGAAGTCAGCCAAACTCTTGAAATCAGGATTTTGGAAAGCTAAAATCTTAAATTCAGCCAAAACCTTGAATTCAAGATTTTGGAATGCTACAATCTCTTAAGGCAGCCAAAATTTTGAATTCAGAATTTTAAAAAGCTAAAATCTTAAAGTCAGCCGAAATCTTGAATTCAAGATTTCAGAACGCTAAAATCTTGAAGTCAGCCAAAATCTTGAATTCAAGATTTTGGAAAGCTAAAACTTAAAGTCAGCCAAAATCTTGAATTCAAGATTTTTTAAAGGGAAAATCTTGATAACAGCAGAAATCTTGAATTGAACATTTTGGAAATTTTTAATGATATACTAGTGAGCAGCACACTTAACTTTCCAGTAAACATTTTCACTTGGAAGAGGAAGAAACCATGCTCGCCCGGGGCAACGAAAATTTTCGTGCCCTGGACGAGCATGGCTTCTTCCTCGTCCAAGTGAAAATGTTTACTGGAAGGTAAGTGTGCTGCTCACTAGTATATCATTAAAAATTAATCTTGAATTCAGGAGTTTAGGTATCATCCACCCTCAAGCAACCTCCTCGCGTTGATCGACGCTAGCGCTTTTGCTTTTAATAAATACCCCCATAAACCGTACATTTTCTGAAAGCTTAATATACTAGTGAGCAGCACACTTAACTTTCCAGTAAACATTTCACTTGGAAGAAGAAGAAACCATGCTCGCCCAGGGCAACGAAAATTTTCGTGCCCTGGACGAGCATGGCTTCTTCCTCGTCCAAGTAAAAATCTTTACTGGAAGGTAAGGGTGCTGCTCACTAGTATATCTTTAAAAATTAATCTTGAATTCAGGAGTTAAGGTATCACCCACCCTCAAGCAACCTCCTCGCGTTGTTCGGCGCTAGCGCTTTTGCTTTTAATAAATACCCCCATAAACCGTACATTTTCTGAAAGCTTAATAGTTGCAGATTATTGCTTATTCCTTTCAAAAAATCGAAATATTAACGCGACTTAGAAATGTGAAGCTTTTTGTGAAAGTGGGTGTCACTGTCAATTTAAGTCCAGGCCAGTCAAAAATAAACGGAAGAAGCCAATTAAGATCGCATTCGCTTCTTAACACGTTTGACTGAAAAACCGTGTCTCAGATTTTTGTCAAGTGCGATTGTTCTTTTGTTATAAGCAGTTGAAGTTAGGGATAGCAAATCCTTAGCACTACCTGTGAAAAAACTACTCTAACTCAAAAAAGAAAAAAGAAATCACAATTCGCAGACAGATTTTTTTAAAAAAACTATCCGACAGTAAGTTGGCCAAATTTCAACCAAATTGGTTCACGGGTTGCCGACTTGGAGTTTAAAACGTACCCTCAACTTTGCCCTGATTTTCATTTCGAGAAAACAGTGGAAAAGGACTTTTGGCGGCGTATTACCGGCGACGAGATTATAACAGATTATAACACCAAAGCTGTCAATGTTGATGCATACCAGAGAAGGGACAACAATAGTGACACAGCAGCAAAAGGTTAAAAACGAAACCCGACAACAATTTATTTCAAAGGCTCTGCTCTGTTCGATCCTTCCTGTTGTCTAGAAAGCATCATTACTTATTTGCGACGGGCAGTTTTCATTTTCGCACCTGGCAAGCCAAGTTGAGCCAAGCCCACTTTTACTCGATACATTTTCTAAAATTTTGACACTTCCCTAGAAAAATTGACAACAGACCGCTTCCTGGAGTTTTTCTTGAAGCTTCTCTCCCGCTACAATAGACTTACAAAACAGTCCTTGTATATGGCGCAGTACCTCTCGCGACTTCGTCGCCCGCCAAAAAAGCTTGCCCCGCTCGCTAAGAGACTCGTTAAACTCGATTCCGTGGTGGTTTCAATGGTTTCTCAGGAGCTTTGTCATCTTTTAGCAATTTTTCTTGATTGTAGTAGTAGCCCTTGTCGCTCTCTGCTAATTTCGAAGCCCACTCTTTGCAAAACGATTTTGTCGTCTTCTTTCGTTTTGGAGTCGTGCACGAAAACGGACGAGCTTTTTTTCCTCTTTGGAGGCATTCACTTCCAAAATCCAGGGAAAAACAGTGAGTACTATACTTGTAGACCACGATTTCTGTCAAATTGCATGATTAGCTCGGTTCAACAGCGATATGGTTCGACAGCATTTTGGAAAGCTAAAATCTTGAATTCAGCCAAAATGTTGAATTTATTGTTTCGGAAAGCTAAAGTCTCTAAATCGGCCAAAATCTTGAATTCAGGATTTTGGAAAGCTACATTCTTGAAATCAGCCAAAATCCTGAATTCAGTATTTTGGAAACCTAAAATCTTGAAATCGGCAAAAATCTTAAATTCAGGATTTTGGAAAGCTAAAATCTGGAAATCTTCAAAAATCTTGAATTCAGAATTTTGGAAAGCTAAACTCTTGAAATCGGCCAAAATCTTGAATTCAGGATTTTTGAAACTTAAAATGTTGAAATCTTCCAAAATCTTGAATTCAGGATTTTGGAAAGCTACAACCTTGAAATCTTCCAAAATCTTGAATTTAGGATCCTGGAAAGCAAAAATTTTGAAATCTTCCAAAATCTTGAATTTAGGATTTTCGAAAGTTAAAATCGTGAAATCGGCCAAAACAGGAGCCCATCAAATGGAGCCTCCATCTCCCATACAAGCCCTTGGAGTCAACCCTTTCCCGAGTAGATTTATAATTAGAACGGTTCCCAGGGGAGACTTCGCGCGCCGACGGTGGGAAGAGCCAATCACAACCACGAAATGACACTACTATTGTACTTCATCAAACAGCAGGAAATTCGGTGATGACAGGCCAAACACAATCATAAGCTAGTGAAACGTGACTTTAGGGTTTTCATCCCTCAGAGATTTTCCTTTTTTTTTTTCTTTCCAGCGGGTAGATTATACTGTGGAGAGTTTTAAACTCTGACTATGTTAATCTTAATTTTGGTTGCTTGTCTCACATTAAGAGGCCATGAAGCTGGTCTGTTACAAGCATAATGATTAACTACTACCTGCAGTCTGTAGTTCTGACAGGATTCCTTTTCTTTAGCCACTTTTTTGAGCGTTAAGGTTCTTATTTCGGCTAAATGACTCAATATTAATAAAATTTCTAGTTTTTCAAGGTTTTTTTTTCAGAAATGCGTTAATCTGAATAAATACTTGTAGTTCTTGTGGTTGTTTTGTCCGTCAGCTAGTGTGATGATTCCCTGCTATGTTTTGTAACGCCGGGCCTAGCCATTGTTTCCTCGCAAAAAAGTGATCTACAGATGCGAATTCGAAGGAAGGAATTGAGCCTAAACTTCTACATTAACTGCTGAGAATTGTCCTTTTAGTCAGTCATAATTCTTTTGGCGCAGATACAATCCATTTTGTTTTTCTTGAGATAAGTGGGTCTCTGGACTGGAGCGCGATGTCACAAATTCCTCCGTTAGCAAATTATACTTTTGAGTTAGCTTCACGGTCGAGCAACTGTTGTCTTCTGTTCAACTTTTCACGTGCCAGTTTTATCAGGCAACTCTCATGGTGATACAAGTCAGTTGTAAAGGACGACTGCAATTTCTCAAATTTCGGAACTAAAGCATTCCTCGTTAGTTGCTACTTAGGTCTTCGCTTTTGCACGCGGTGCTTAACTGGCGAAATCCACTGCACGGTGATGACAAAAATCCAATGATCCTGGCACTTTTTCGGCGCTAATCATGGAAAAGTTCCAAATCGTCCACAGAACGCTTAATCGTCGACTCTTTTCAAGGTGCATGCTTAAATGTGGGATGTATGAAGGCAAAAAAAAAAACACTCGCAAAGATAACCTTTCCGTGATCTTCAGTTCGCTACCTTTGTCCCATCGCTTCATGCTCAGTCTCAGTCAGGTAATTCATTAACTTTTATTTCATGATACCCAGATCCCAGCGGCTGTAAAATTGTAAAAATGGACGTAAAGGAAAAAAAGAAAACGGTCGAAGGACGGGCTTCTGAGTTCCACTTCATCCAATTTTATTTTTTAACGGTGACAAACGAGACTCACGGAGATATGACACTTTTCGCGGGAAACTAGCCGTTCTATTTATTAATCTACTCGGGAAAGGGTTGACTCAAGAAATTAATGGAGATGGAGGCTCCATTTGATGGGCTCCTGGCCAAAATCTTTAAGTCAGGATTTTGGAAAGCAAAAATCTTGAAATCGGCAAAAATATTCAATTCAGGATTTTGGAAAGCTAAAATCTTGAAATCGGCAAAAATCTTGAATTCATGATTTTGGTCAGCTAAAATCTTGAAATCAGGATTTTGGAAAGCTAAAATCTTCAAAACGGCCAAAATCTTGAATTCAACATTTTGGAAAGCTGAAATCTTGAAATCGAACAAAATCTTGAATTCAGGATTTTGGAAAGCTAAAATATTGAAATCGGCCAAAATCTTAAAATCGGCCAACATCTTTAGTTAAGGATTTTCGAAAGATAAAATCTTGATATTGGCAAAAATCTCTACTTCAGGATTTCTCAAGGCTAAAATCTTGAAATCGGCAATAATCTTCAAGTCAGGATTTGGAAAGCTAAACTCTTGAAATCGGCCAAAATCTTGAATTCAGGATTTTGGAAAGCTAAAATCTTGAAATCGGCCAAAATCTTGAATTCAGGATTTTGGAAAGCTAAAATCTTGAAATCGGCCAGAATCTCGAATTCAGGATTTTGGAAACCTAAAATCTTGAAATCGGCCAGAATCTTGAAATCAGTATTTGGGAAAGCTAAAATCTTGAAATCGGTCAAAATCTTGAATTCAGGATTGTGGAAAGCTAAAATCCTGAAATCGGCCAAAATCTTGAATTCAGGATTTTCGAAGCTAAAATCTTGAAATCGGCCAAAATCTTGAATTCAGGATTGTGGCAAGCTAAAATCTTGAGATCGGCCAAGATCTTGAATTCAGGATTTTGGAAAGCTAAAATCCGTAAATCGGCCAAAATCTTGAACTCAGGATTTTGGAAAGCTAAAATCTTGAAATCGGCCAAAATCTTGAATTCAGGATTGTGGAAAGCCAAAATCTTGAAATCGGTCAAAATCTTGAAGTCAGGATTGTGGAAAGCTAAAATCTTGAAATCGACCAAGATCTTGAATTCAGGATTTTGGAAAGCTAAACACTTGAAATCGGCCAAAATCTTGAATTTAGGATTGTGAAAAGCTAAAATCTTGAAATCGGCCAAGATCTTGAACTCAGGATTTTGGAAAGGTAAAATCCGTAAATCGGCCAAAATCTTGTATTCAGGATTTTGGAAAGCTAAAATCTTGAAATCGGCCAAGATCTTGAACTCAGGATTTTGGAAAGCTAAAATCCGTAAATCGGCCAAAATCTTGAATTCAGGATTTTGGAAAGCTAAAATCTTGAAAAGGGCCAAAATCTTGAATTCAGGATTGTGGAAAGCTAAAATCTTGAAATCGGCCAAAATCTAGAATTCAGGATTGTGGAAAGCTAAAATCTTGAAATCGGCCAAGATCTTGAATTCAGGATTGTGGCAAGCTAAAATCTTGAGATCGGCCAAGATCTTGAATTCTGGATTTTGGAAAGCTAAAATCCGTAAATCGGCCAAAATCTGGAATTCAGGATTTTGGAAAGCTAAAATCTTGAAATCGGCCAAAATCTTGAATTCAGGATAGTGGAAAGCTAAAATCTTGAAATCGGTCAAAATCTTGAATTCAGGATTGTGGAAAGCTAAAATCTTGAAATCGGCCAAGATCTTGAATTCAGGATTGTGGCAAGCTAAAATCTTGAGATCGGCCAAGATCTTGAATTCTGGATTTTGGAAAGCTAAAATCCGTAAATCGGCCAAAATCTGGTTTCAGGATTTTGGAAAGCTAAAATCTTGAAATCTGCGAAAATCTTGAATTCAGGATAGTGGAAAGCTAAAATCTTGAAATCGGTCAAAATCTTGAAGTCAGGATTGTGGAAAGCTAAAATCTTGAAATCGGCCAAGATCTTGAATTCAGGATTTTGGAAAGCTAAAATCTTGAAATCGGCCAAAATCTTGAATTCAGGATTGTGAAAAGCTAAAATCTTGAAACCGGCCAAGATCTTGAACTCAGGATTTTGGAAAGCTAAAATCCGTAAATCGGCCAAAATCTTGAATTCAGGATTTTGGAAAGCTAAAATCTTGAAATCGGCCAAAATCTTGAATTCAGGATTTTGGAAAGCTAAAATCTTGAAATCGGCCAAAATCTTGAATTCAGGATTGTGGAAAGCTAAAATCTTGAAATCGGTCAAAATAATGAATTCAGGATTGTGGAAAGCTAAAATCTTGAAATAGGCCAAGATCTTCAATTCAGGATTTCGGAAAGCTAAAATCCGTAAATCGGCCAAAATCTTGAATACAGGATTTTGGAAAGCTAAAATCTTGAAATCGTCCAAAATCTTGAATTCAGGATTTTGGAAAGCTAAAATCTTGAAATCGGCCAAAATCTTGAATTCAGGATTGTGGAAAGCTAAAATCTGCAAATCGGCCAAGATCTTGAATTCAGGATTTTGGAAAGCTAAAATCCGTAAATCGGCCAAAATCTTGAATACAGGATTTTGGAAAGCTAAAATCTTGAAATCGGCCAAAATCTTGAATTCAGTATTTTTCAAAGCTAAAATCTTGAAATCGGCCAAAATCTTGAATTCAGGATTTTGGAAAGCTAAAATCTTGATATCGGCAAGAATCTTGAAATCAGGATTTTGGAAAGCTAAAATATTGAAATCGGCCAAAATCTTGAATTCGGGATTTTGGAAAGCTAAAATCTTGAAATCGGTCAAATTCTTGAATTCAGAATTGTGGAAAGCTAAAATCTTCAAATCGGCGAAGATCTTGAATTCAGGATTTTGGAAAGCTAAAATCCGTAAATCGGCCAAAATCTTGAATACAGGATTTTCGAAAGCTAAAATCTTGAAATCGGCCAAAATCTTGAATTCAGGATTTTGGAAAGCTAAAATCTTGAAATCGGCCAGAATCTTGAAATCAGGATTTTGGAAAGCTAAAATCTTGAAATCGGCCAAGATCTTGAATTCAGGATTTTGGAAAGCTAAAATCCGTAAGTCGGCAAAAGTCTTGAATTCAAAATTTTGGAAAGCTAAAATCTTGAAATCAGCCAAAATCTTGAATTCATGAGTTTGGAAACCTAAAATCTTGAAATCGGTCCAAAACTTGAATTCAGGATTGTGGAAAGCTAAAATCTTGAAATCGGCCAACATCTTGAATTCAGGATTGTGGAATGCTAAAATCTTGAAATCGGCCAAAATCTTGAATTCAGGATTTTGGAAAGCTAAAATCTTGAAATCGGTCCAAAACTTGAATTCAGGATTGTGGAAAGCTAAAATCTTGAAATCGGCCAAAATCTTAAATTCAGGATTGTGGAAAGCTAAAATCTTGAAATCGGCCAAGATCTTGAATTCAGGATTTTGGAAAGCTAAAATTCGTAAATCGGCCAAAATCTTGAATTCAGGATTGTGGAATGCTAAAATCTTGAAATCGGCCAAAATCTTGAATTCAGGATTTTGGAAAGCTAAAATCTTGAAATCGGCCAAAATCTTGAATTCAGGATTTTGGAAAGCTAAAATCTTGAAATCGGCCAGAATCTTGAAATCAGGATTTGGAAAGCTAAAATCTTGAAATCGGCCAAAATCTTGAATTCAGGATTTTGGAAAGCTAAAATCTTGAAATCAGCCAAAATCTTGAATTCAGGATTTTGGAAACCTAAAATCTTGAAATCGGCCAGAATCTTGAAATCAGGATTTTGGAAAGCTAAAATCTTGAAATCGGCCAAGATCTTGAATTCAGGATTTTGGAAAGCTAAAATCCGTAAGTCGGCCAAAATCTTGAATTCAGGATTTTGGAAAGCTAAAATCTTGAAAAGGGCCAAAATCTTTAATTCAGGATTTTGGAAAGCTAAAATCTTGAAATCAGCCAAAATCTTGAATTCAGGAGTTTGGAAACCTAAGATCTTGAAATCGGCCAGAATCTTGAAATCAGGATTTTGGAAAGCTAAAATCTTGAAATCGGTCCAAAACTTGAATTCAGGATTTTGGAAAGCTAAAATCTTGAAATCGGCCAAAATCTTGAATTCAGGATTGTGGAAAGCTAAAATCTTGAAATCGGCCAAAATCTTGAATTCAGGATTGTGAAAAGGTAAAATCTTGAAATGGGCCAAGATCTTGAATTCAGGATTTTGGAAAGCTAAAATCTTGAAATCGGCCAAAATCTTGATTTCAGGATTTTGGAAAGCTAAAATCTTGATATCGGCCAGAATCTTGAAATCAGTATTTTGGAAAGCTAAAATCTTGAAATCGGCCAAGATCTTGAATTCAGGATTTTGGAAAGCTAAAATCTTGAAATCGGCCAAAATCTTGATTTCAGGATGGTGGAAAGCTAAAATCTTGAAATCGGCCAAGATCTTGAATTCAGGATTTTGGAAAGCTTAAATCCGTAAATCGGCCAAAATCTTGAATTCAGGATTGTGGAATGCTAAAATCTTGAAATCGGCCAAAATCTTGAATTCAGGATTTTGGAAAGCTAAAATCTTGAAATCGGTCCAAAACTTGAATTCAGGATTGTGGAAAGCTAAAATCTTGTAATCGGCCAAAATCTTGAATTCAGGATTGTGGAAAGCTAAAATTCTTAAATCGGCCAAGATCTTGAATTCAGGATTTTGGAAAGCTAAAATCCGTAAATCGGCCAAAATCTTGAATTCAGGATTGTGGAATGCTAAAATCTTGAAATCGGCCAAAATCTTCAATTCGGGATTTTCGAAAGCTAAAATCTTGAAATCAGGATTTTGGAAAGCTAAGATCTTCAAATCGGCCAAAATCTTGAATTCAGGATTTTGGAAAGCTAAAATCTTGAAATCGGCCAAAATCTTGAATTCAGGATTGTGGAAAGCTAAAATCTTGAAATCGGCCAAAATCTTGAATTCAGGATTTTAACAAGCTAAAATCTTGAAATCGGCCAAAATCTTGAATTCAGGATTTTGGAAAGCTAAAATCTTGAAATCGGCCAAAATCTTGAATTCAGGATTTTGGAAAGCTAAAATCTTTAAATCGGCCAGAAACTTGAAATCAGGATTTTGGAAAGCTAAAATCTTGAAATCGGCCAAGATCTTGAATTCAGGATTTTGGAAAGCTAAAATCCGTAAGTCGGCCAAAATCTTGAATTCAGGATTTTGGAAAGCTAAAATCTTGAAAAGGGCCGAAATCTTGAATTCAGGATTTTGGAAAGCTAAAATCTTGAAATCAGCCAAAATCTTGAATTCAGGAGTTTGGAAACCTAAGATCTTGAAATCGGCCAGAATCTTGAAATCAGGATTTTGGAAAGCTAAAATCTTAAAATCGGCCAAAATCTTGATTTCAGGATTTTGGAAAGCTAAAATCTAGAAATCGGCCAGAATCTTGAAATCAGGATTTTGGAAAGGTAAAATCTTGAAATCGGCCAAGATCTTGAATTCAGGATTTTAAAAAGCTAAAATCTTGAAATCGGCCAAAGTCTTGAATTCAGGATTTTGGAAAGCTAAAATCTTGAAATCGGCCACAATCTTGAATTCAGGATTTTGGAAAGCTAAAATCTTTAAATCGGCCAGAATCTTGAAATCAGGATTTTGGAAAGCTAAAATCTTGAAATCGGCCAAGATCTTGAATTCAGGATTTTGGAAAGCTAAAATCCGTAAGTCGGCCAAAATCTTGAATTCAGGATTTTGGAAAGCTAAAATCTTGAAAAGGGCCAAAATCTTGAATTCAGGATTTTGGAAAGCTAAAATCTTGAAATCAGCCAAAATCTTGAATTCAGGAGTTTGGAAACCTAAGATCTTGAAATCGGCCAGAATCTTGAAATCAGGATTTTGGAAAGCTAAAATCTTGAAATCGGTCCAAAACTTAAATTCAGGATTGTGGAAAGCTAAAATCTTAAAATCGGCCAAAATCTTGAATTCAGGATTGTGGAAAGCTAAAATCTTGAAATCGGCAGAGATCTTGAATTCAGGATTTTGGAAAGCTTAAATCCGTAAATCGGCCAAAATCTTGAATGCAGGATTGTGGAATGCTAAAATCTTGAAATCGGCCAAAATCTTGAATTCATGATTTTGGAAAGCTAAAATCTTGAAATCGGTCCAAAACTTCAATTCAGGATTGTGGAAAGCTAAAATCTTGTAATCGGCCAAAATCTTGAATTCAGGATTGTGGAAAGCTAAAATCTTGAAATCGGCAAAGATCTTGAATTCAGGATTTTGGAAAGCTAAAATCCGTAAATCGGCCAAAATCTTGAATTCAGGATTGTGGAATGCTAAAATCTTGAAATCGGCCAAAATCTTGAATTCAGGATTTTGGAAAGCTAAAATCTTGAAATCGGTCCAAAACTTGAATTCAGGATTGTGGAAAGCTAAAATCTTGTAATCGGCCAAAATCTTGAATTCAGGATTGTGGAAAGCTAAAATCTTGAAATCGGCCAAGATCTTGAATTCAGGATTTTGGAAAGCTAAAATCCGTAAATCGGCCAAAATCTTGAATTCAGGATTTTGGAATGCTAAAATCTTGAAATCGGCCAAAATCTTCAATTCGGGATTTTGGAAAGCTAAAATCTTGAAAGCAGGATTTTGGAAAGCTAAGATCTTCAAATCGGCCAAAATCTTGAATTCAGGCTTTTGAAAAGCTAAAATCTTGAAATCGGCCAAAATCTTGAATTCAGGATTGTGGAAAGCTAAAATCTTGAATTCACGATTTTGGAAAGCTAAAATCCGTAAGTCGGCCAAAATCTTGAATTCAGGATTTTGGAAGGCTAAAATCTTGAAAAGGGCCAAAATCTTGATTTCAGGATTTTGGAAAGCTAAAATCTTGAAATCAGCCAAAATCTTGTATTCAGGATTTTGGAAACCTAAAATCTTGAAATCGGCCAGAATCTTGAAATCAGGATTTTGGAAAGCTAAAATCTTGAAATCGGTCCAAAACTTGAATTCAGGATTGTCGAAAGCTAAAATCTTGAAATCGGCCAAGATCTTGAATTCACGATTTTGGAAAGCTAAAATCCGTAAATCGGCCAAAATCTTGAATTCAGGATTGTGGAAAGCTAAAATCTTGAAATCGGCCAAAATCTTGAATTCAGGATTTTGGAAAGCTAAAATCTTGAAATCGGCCAAGATCTTGAATTCAGCATTTTGGAAAGCTAAAATCTTGAAATGGGCCAAAATCTTGAAGTGAGGATTTTGGAAAGCAAAAAACTTGACATCGGCAAAATTCTTGAATTTAGGAATTTGGAAAGCTAAAATCTTGAAATCGGCCAAACTCTTGAATTCAGGATTTTTAAAAGCTAATATCCTGAAATCGGCCAGAATCTTGAATTCAGGATTGTGGAAAGCTAAAATCTTGAAATCGGCCAAGATCTTGAATTCAGGATTTTGGAAAGCTAAAATCTTGAAATCGGCCAAAATCTTGAATGCAGGATTTTGGAAAGCTAAAATCTTGAAATCGGCCAAAATCTTGAATTCAGGATTTTGGAAAGCTAAAATCTTGAAGTCGGCCAAAATCTTGAATGCAGGATTTTGGAAAGCTAAAATCTTGAAATCGGCCAAGATCTTGAATTCAGGAATTTGGAAAGCTAAAATCTTGAAATTGGCCAGAATCTTAAAATCAGGATTTTGGAAAGCTAAGATCTTCAAATCGGCCAAAATCTTGAATTCAGGATTTTGGAAAGCTAAAATCTTGAAATCGGCCAAAATCTTGAATTCAGGATAGTGGAAAGCTAAAATCTTGAATTCAGGATTGTGGAAAGCTAAAATCTTGAAATCGGCCAAAATCTTGAATTCAGGATTTTGGAAAGGTAAAATCTTGAAATCGGCAAAAATCTTCAATTCGGGATTTTGGAAAGCTAAAATCTTGAAATCAGGATTTTGGAAAGCTAAGATCTTCAAATCGGCCAAAATCTTGAATTCAGGATTTTGGAAAGCTAAAATCCTGAAATCGGCCAAAATCTTGAATTCAGGATTTTGGAAAGCTAAAATCTTGAAATCGGCCAAAATTTTGAATTCAGCATTTTGGAAAGCTAAAATCTTGAAATCGGCCAAAATCTTGAATTCAGGATTTTGGAAAGCTAAAATCTTGAAATCGGCCGAAATCTTGAATTCAGGATTTTGGAAAGCTAAAATCTTGAAATCGGCCAAAATCTTGAATTCAGGATTTTGGAAAGCTAAAATCTTGAAATCAGCCAAAATCTTGAATTCAGGATTTTGGAAGGCTAAAATCTTGAAATCGGCCAAGATCTTGAATTCGGGAATTTGGAAAGCTAAAATCTTGAAATCGGGCAGAATCTTGAAATCAGGATTTTGGAAAGCTAAGATCTTCAAATCGGCCAAAATCTTGAATTCAGGATTTTAAAAAGCTAAAATCTTGAAATCGGCCAAAATCTTGAATTCAGTATAGTGGAAAGCTAAAATCTTGAATTCAGGATTGTGGAAAGCTAAAATCTTGAAATCGGCCAAGATCTTGAATTCAGGATTTTGGAAAGGTAAAATCTTGAAATCGGCCAAAATCTTCAATTCGGGATTTTGGAAAGCTAAAATCTTGAAATCAGGATTTTGGAAAGCTAAGATCTTCAAATCGGCCAAAATCTTGAATTCAGGATTTTGGAAAGCTAAAATCTTGAAATCGGCCAAGATCTTGAATTCAGGATTTTGGAAAGCTAAAATCTTGAAAAGGGCCAAAATCTTGAATTCAGGATTTTGGAAAGCTAAAACGTTAAAATCAGCCAAAATCTTGAATTCAGGATTGTGGAAAGCCAAAATCTTGAAATCGGCCAAAATCTTGAATTCAGGATTTTGGAAAGCTAAAATCTTGAAATCGGCGAAGATCTTGAATTCAGGATTTTGGAAAGCTTAAATCCGTAAATCGGCCAAAATCTTGAATTCAGGATTGTGGAATGCTAAAATCTTGAAATCGGCCAAAATCTTGAATTCAGGATTTTGGAAAGCTAAAATCTTGAAATCGGTCCAAAACTTGAATTCAGGATTTTGGAAAGCTAAAATCTTGAAATCGGTCCAAAACTTGAATTCAGGATTGTGGAAAGCTAAAATCTTGAATTCACGATTTTGGAAAGCTAAAATCCGTAAGTCGGCCAAAATCTTGAATTCAGGATTTTGGAAAGGTAAAATCTTGAAAAGGGCCAAAATCTTGAATTCAGGATTTTGGAAAGCTAAAATCTTGAAATCAGCCAAAATCTTGTATTCAGGATTTTGGAAACCTAAAATCTTGAAATCGGCCAGAATCTTGAAATCAGGATTTTGGAAAGCTAAAATCTTGAAATCGGTCCAAAACTTGAATTCAGGATTGTCGAAAGCTAAAATCTTGAAATCGGCCAAGATCTTGAATTCACGATTTTGGAAAGCTAAAATCCGTAAATCGGCCAAAATCTTGAATTCAGGATTGTGGAAAGCTAAAATCTTGAAATCGGCCAAAATCTTGAATTCAGGATTTTGGAAAGCTAAAATCTTGAAATCGGCCAAGATCTTGAATTCAGCATTTTGGAAAGCTAAAATCTTGAAATGGGCCAAAATCTTGAAGCGAGGATTTTGGAAAGCAAAAAACTTGACATCGGCAAAATTCTTGAATTTAGGAATTTGGAAAGCTAAAATCTTGAAATCGGCCAAACTCTTGAATTCAGGATTTTTAAAAGCTAATATCCTGAAATCGGCCAGAATCTTGAATTCAGGATTGTGGAAAGCTAAAATCTTGAAATCGGCCAAGATCTTGAATTCAGGATTTTGGAAAGCTAAAATCTTGAAATCGGCCAAAATCTTGAATGCAGGATTTTGGAAAGCTAAAATCTTGAAATCGGCCAAAATCTTGAATTCAGGATTTTGGAAAGCTAAAATCTTGAAGTCGGCCAAAATCTTGAATGCAGGATTTTGGAAAGCTAAAATCTTGAAATCGGCCAAGATCTTGAATTCAGGAATTTGGAAAGCTAAAATCTTGAAATCGGCCAGAATCTTAAAATCAGGATTTTGGAAAGCTAAGATCTTCAAATCGGATAAAATCTTGAATTCAGGATTTTGGAAAGCTAAAATCTTGAAATCGGCCAAAATCTTGAATTCAGGATTTTGGAAAGCTAAAATCTTGAAATCGGCCAAAATCTTGAATTCAGGATTTTGGAAAGCTAAAATCTTGAAATCGGCCAAAATCTTGAATTCAGGATTTTGGAAAGCTAAAATCTTGAAATCGGCCAAAATCTTGAATTCAGGATTTTGGAAAGCTAAAATCTTGAAATCAGCCAAAATCTTGAATTCAGGATTTTGGAAGGCTAAAATCTTGAAATCGGCCAAGATCTTGAATTCGGGAATTTGGAAAGCTAAAATCTTGAAATCGGGCAGAATCTTGAAATCAGGATTTTGGAAAGCTAAGATCTTCAAATCGGCCAAAATCTTGAATTCAGGATTTTAAAAAGCTAAAATCTTGAAATCGGCCAAAATCTTGAATTCAGTATAGTGGAAAGCTAAAATCTTGAATTCAGGATTGTGGAAAGCTAAAATCTTGAAATCGGCCAAGATCTTGAATTCAGGATTTTGGAAAGGTAAAATCTTGAAATCGGCCAAAATCTTCAATTCGGGATTTTGGAAAGCTAAAATCTTGAAATCAGGATTTTGGAAAGCTAAGATCTTCAAATCGGCCAAAATCTTGAATTCAGGATTTTGGAAAGCTAAAATCTTGAAATCGGCCAAGATCTTGAATTCAGGATTTTGGAAAGCTAAAATCTTGAAAAGGGCCAAAATCTTGAATTCAGGATTTTGGAAAGCTAAAACGTTAAAATCAGCCAAAATCTTGAATTCAGGATTGTGGAAAGCCAAAATCTTGAAATCGGCCAAAATCTTGAATTCAGGATTGTGGAAAGCTAAAATCTTGAAATCGGCCAAGATCTTGAATTCAGGATTTTGGAAAGCTTAAATCCGTAAATCGGCCAAAATCTTGAATTCAGGATTGTGGAATGCTAAAATCTTGAAATCGGCCAAAATCTTGAATTCAGGATTTTGGAAAGCTAAAATCTTGAAATCGGTCCAAAACTTGAATTCAGGATTGTGGAAAGCTAAAATCTTGAAATCGGCCAGAATCTTGAAATGAGGATTTTGGAAAGCTAAAATCTTGAAATCGGCCAAAATCTTGAATTCAGGATTTTGGAAAGCTAAAATCTTGAAATCGGTCACAATCTTGAATTCAGGATTTTGGAAAGCTAAAATCTTTAAATCGGCCAGAATCTTGAAATCAGGATTTTGGAAAGCTAAAATCTTGAAATCGGCCAAGATCTTGAATTCAGGATTTTGGAAAGCTAAAATCCGTAAGTCGGCCAAAATCTTGAATTCAGGATTTTGGAAAGCTAAAATCTTGAAAAGGGCCAAAATCTTGAATTCAGGATTTTGGAAAGCTAAAATCTTGAAATCAGCCAAAATCTTGAGTTCAGGAGTTTGGAAACCTAAGATCTTGAAATCGGCCAGAATCTTGAAATCAGGATTTTGGAAAGCTAAAATCTTGAAATCGGTCCAAAACTTGAATTCAGGATTGTGGAAAGTTAAAATCTTAAAATCGGCCAAAATCTTTAATTCAGGATTGTGGAAAGCTAAAATCTTGAAATCGGCCAAGATCTTGAATTCAGCATTTTGGAAAGCTTAAATCCGTAAATCGGCCAAAATCTTGAATTCAGGATTGTGGAATGCTAAAATCTTGAAATCGGCCAAAATCTTGAATTCAGGATTTTGGAAAGCTAAAATCTTGAAATCGGTCCAAAACTTGAATTCAGGATTGTGGAAAGCTAAAATCTTGTAATCGGCCAAAATCTTGAATTCAGGATTGTGGAAAGCTAAAATCTTGAAATCGGCCAAGATCTTGAATTCAGGATTTTGGAAAGCTAAAATCCGTAAATCGGCCAAAATCTTGAATTCAGGATTGTGGAATGCTAAAATCTTGAAATCGGCCAAAATCTTCAATTCGGGATTTTGGAAAGCTAAAATCTTGAAATCAGGATTTTGGAAAGCTAAGATCTTCAAATCGGCCAAAATCTTGAATTCAGGATTTTGGAAAGCTAAAATCTTGAAATCGGCCAAAATCTTGAATTCAGGATTGTGGAAACCTAAAATCTTGAAAGCGGCCAAAATCTTGAATTCAGGATTGTGAAAAGCTAAAATCTTGAAATGGGCCAAGATCTTGAATTCAGGATTTTGGAAAGCTAAAATCTTGAAATCGGCCAAAATCTTGATTTCAGGATTTTGGAAAGCTAAAATCTTGATATCGGCCAGAATCTTGAAATCAGGATTTTGGAAAGCTAAAATCTTGAAATCGGCCAAGATCTTGAATTGAGGATTTTGGAAAGCTAAAATCTTGAAATCGGCCAAAATCTTGATTTCAGGATTGTGGAAAGCTAAAATCTTGAAATCGGCCAAGATCTTGAATTCAGGATTTTGGAAAGCTTAAATCCGTAAATCGGCCAAAATCTTGAATTCAGGATTGTGGAATGCTAAAATCTTGAAATCGGCCAAAATCTTGAATTCAGGATTTTGGAAAGCTAAAATCTTGAAATCGGTCCAAAACTTGAATTCAGGATTGTGGAAAGCTAAAATCTTGTAATGGGCCAAAATCTTGAATTCAGGATTGTGGAAAGCTAAAATTTTGAAATCGGCCAAGATCTTGAATTCAGGATTTTGGAAAGCTAAAATCCGTAAATCGGCCAAAATCTTGAATTCAGGATTGTGGAATGCTAAAATCTTGAAATCGGCCGAAATCTTCAATTCGGGATTTTGGAAAGCTAAAATCTTGAAATCAGGATTTTGGAAAGCTAAGATCTTCAAATCGCCCAAAATCTTGAATTCAGGATTTTGGAAAGCTAAAATCTTGAAATCGGCCAAAATCTTGAATTCAGGATTGTGGAAAGCTAAAATCTTGAAATCGGCCAAAATCTTGAATTCAGGATTGTGAAAAGCTAAAATCTTGAAATGGGCCAAGATCTTGAATTCAGGATTGTGGAAAGCTAAAATCTTGAAATCGGCCAAAATCTTGAATTCAGGATTGTGAAAAGCTAAAATCTTGAAATGGGCCAAGATCTTGAATTCAGGATTTTGGAAAGCTAAAATCTTGAGATCGGCCAAAATCTTGATTTCAGGATTTTGGAAAGCTAAAATCTTGATATCGGCCAGAATCTTGAAATCAGGATTTTGGAAAGCTAAAATCTTGAAATCGGCCAAGATCTTGAATTCAGGATTTTGGAAAGCTAAAATCTTGAAATCGGCCAAAATCTTGATTTCAGGATTGTGGAAAGCTAAAATCTTGAAATCGGCCAAGATCTTGAATTCAGGATTTTGGAAAGCTAAAATCCGTAAGTCGACCAAAATCTTGAATTCAGGATTTTGGAAAGCTAAAATCTTGAAAAGGGCCAAAATCTTGAATTCAGGATTTTGCAAAGCTAAAATCTTGAAATCAGCCAAAATCTTGAATTCAGGATTTTGGAAACCTAAAACTTGAATTCAGGATTGTCGAAAGCTAAAATCTTGAAATCGGCTAACATCTTGAATTCAGGATTTTGGAAAACTAAAATCCGTAAATCGGCCAAAATCTTGAATTCAGGATTGTGGAAAGCTAAAATCTTGAAATCGGCCAAAAACTTGAATTCAGGATTTTGGAAAGCTAAAATCTTGAAATCGGCCAAGATCTTGAATTCAGGATTTTGGAAAGCTAAAATCTTGAAATGGGCCAAGATCTTGAATTCAGGATTTTAAAAAGCTAAAATCTTGAAATCGGCCAAAATCTTGAATTCAGGATTTTGGAAAGCTAAAATCTTGAAATCGGCCACAATCTTGAATTCAGGATTTTGGAAAGCTAAAATCTTTAAATCGGCCAGAATCTTGAAATCAGGATTTTGGAAAGCTAAAATCTTGAAATCGGCCAAGATCTTGAATTCAGGATTTTGGAAAGCTAAAATCCGTAAGTCGGCCAAAATCTTGAATTCAGGATTTTGGAAAGCTAAAATCTTGAAAAGGGCCAAAATCTTGAATTCAGGATTTTGGAAAGCTAAAATCTTGAAATCAGCCAAAATCTTGAATTCAGGAGTTTGGAAACCTAAGATCTTGAAATCGGCCAGAATCTTGAAATCAGGATTTTGGAAAACTAAAATCTTGAAATCGGCAGAGATCTTGAATTCAGGATTTTGGAAAGCTTAAATCCGTAAATCGGCCAAAATCTTGAATGCAGGATTGTGGAATGCTAAAATCTTGAAATCGGCCAAAATCTTGAATTCAGGATTTTGGAAAGTTAAAATCTTGAAATCGGTCCAAAACTTCAATTCAGGATTGTGGAAAGCTAAAATCTTGTAATCGGCCAAAATCTTGAATTCAGGATTGTGGAAAGCTAAAATCTTGAAATCGGCCAAGATCTTGAATTCAGGATTTTGGAAAGCTAAAATCCGTAAATCGGCCAAAATCTTGAATTCAGGATTGTGGAATGCTAAAATCTTGAAATCGTCCAAAATCTTGAATTCAGGATTTTGGAAAGCTAAAATCTTGAAATCGGTCCAAAACTTGAATTCAGGATTGTGGAAAGCTAAAATATTGTAATCGGCCAAAATCTTGAATTCAGGATTGTGGAAAGCTAAAATCTTGAAATCGGCCAAGATCTTGAATTCAGGATTTTGGAAAGCTAAAATCCGTAAATCGGCCAAAATCTTGAATTCAGGATTGTGGAATGCTAAAATCTTGAAATCGGCCAAAATCTTCAATTCAGGATTTTGGAAAGCTAAAATCTTGAAATCAGGATTTTGGAAAGCTAAGATCTTCAAATCGGCCAAAATCTTGAATTGAGGATTTTGAAAAGCTAAAATCTTGAAATCGGCCAAAATCTTGAATTCAGGATTGTGGAAAGCTAAAATCTTGAATTCACGATTTTGGAAAGCTAAAATCCGTAAGTCGGCCAAAATCTTGAATTGAGGATTTTGGAAAGCTAAAATCTTGAAAAGGGCCAAAATCTTGAATTCAGGATTTTGGAAAGCTAAAATCTTGAAATCAGCCAAAATCTTGAATTCAGGATTTTGGAAACCTAAAATCTTGAAATCGGCCAGAATCTTGAAATTAGGATTTTGGAAAGCTAAAATCTTGAAATCGGTCCAAAACTTGAATTCAGGATTGTCGAAAGCTAAAATCTTGAAATCGGCCAAGATCTTGAATTCACGATTTTGGAAAGCTAAAATCCGTAAATCGGCCAAAATCTTGAATTCAGAATTGTGGAAAGCTAAAATCTTGAAATCGGCCAAAATCTTGAATTCAGGATTTTGAAAAGCTAAAATCTTGAAATCGGCCAAGATCTTGAATTCAGCATTTTGGAAAGCTAAAATCTTGAAATGGGCCAAAATCTTGAAGTGAGGATTGTGGAAAGCAAAAAACTTGACATCGGCCAAATTCTTTAATTTAGGATTTTGGAAAGCTAAAATCTTGAAATCGGCCAAACTCTTGAATTCAGGATTTTGAAAAGCTAATATCCTGAAATCGGCCAGCATCTTGAATTCAGGATTGTGGAAAGCTAAAATCTTGAAATCGGCCAAGATCTTGAATTCAGGATTTTGGAAAGCTAAAATCTTCAAATCGGCCAAAATCTTGAATGCAGGATTTTGGAAAGCTAAAATCTTGAAATCGGCCAAAATCTTGAATTCAGGATTTTGGAAAGCTAAAATCTTGAAGTCGGCCAAAATCTTGAATGCAGGATTTTGGAAAGCTAAAATCTTGAAATCGGCCAAGATCTTGAATTCGGGAATTTGGAAAGCTAAAATCTTGAAATCGGCCAGAATCTTAAAATCAGGATTTTGGAAAGCTAAGATCTTCAAATCGGCCAAAATGTTGAATTCAGGATTTTGGAAAGCTAAAATCTTGAAATCGGCCAAAATCTTGAATTCAGGATAGTGGAAAGCTAAAATCTTGAATTCAGGATTGTGGAAAGCTAAAATCTTGAAATCGGCCAAGATCTTGAATTCAGGATTTTGGAAAGGTAAAATCTTGAAATCGGCCAAAATCTTCAATTCGGGATTTTGGAAAGCTAAAATCTTGAAATCAGGATTTTGGAAAGCTAAGATCTTCAAATCGGCCAAAATCTTGAATTCAGGATTTTGGAAAGCTAAAATCTTGAAAAGGGCCAAAATCTTGAATTCAGGATTTTGGAAAGCTAAAACCTTAAAATCAGCCAAAATCTTGAATTCAGGAGTTTGGAAACCTAAAATCTTGAGATCGGTCCAAAACTTGAATTCAGGATTGTGGAAAGCTAAAATCTTGAAATCGGCCAAAATCTTGAATTCAGGATTGTGGAAAGCTAAAATCTTGAAATCGGCCAAGATCTTGAATTCAGGATTTTGGAAAGCTAAAATCCGTAAATCGACCAAAATCTTGAATTCAGGATTTTGGAAAGCTAAAATCTTGAAATCGCCCAAAATCTTGAATTCAGGATTTTGGAAAGCTAGAATCTTGAAATCGGCCAAGATCTTGAATTCAGGATTTTGGAAAGCTAAAATCTTGAAATCGACCAAAATCTTAAATTCAGGATTGTGGAAAGCTAAAATCTTGAAATCGGTCAAAATCTTGAATTCAGGATTTTGGAAAGCTAAAATCTTGAAATCGGCAAAAATCTTCAAGTCAGGATTTTGGAAAGCTAAAATCTTGAAATCGGCCAAGATCTTGAATTCAGGATTTTGGAAAGCTAAAATCTTGAAATCGGCCAAAATCTTGAATTCAGGATTGTGGAAAGATAAAATCTTGAAATCCGCCAAGATGTTGAATTCAGGATTTTGGAAAGCTAAAATCCGTAAATCGGCCAAAATCTTGAATTCAGGATTGTGGAAAGCTAAAATCTTGAAATCGGCCAAAATCTTGAATTCAGGATTTTGGAAAGCTAAAATCTTGAAATCGGCCAAGATCTTAAATTCAGGATTTCGGAAAGCTTAAATCTTGAAATCGGCCAAAATCTTGAATTCAGGATTTTGGAAAGCTAAAATCTTGAAATCGGCCGGAATCTTGAAATCAGGATTTGGGAAAGCTAAAATCTTGAAATCGGCCAAAATCTTGAATTCAGGATTTTGGAAAGCTAAAATCTTGAAATCGGCCAAAATCTTGAATTCAGGATTGTGGAAAGGTAAAATCTTGAAATCGGCCAAGATCTTGAATTCAGGATTTTGGAAAGCTAAAATCCGTAAATCGGCCAAAATCTTGAATTCAGGATATTGGAAAGCTAAAATCCCCAAATCGGCGAAAATCTTGAATTCAGGATTTTGGAAAGCTAAAATCTTGAAATCGGCCAAAATCTTGAATTCAGGATTTTGGATAGCTAAAATCTTCAAATCGGCCAAGATCTTGAATTTAGGATTTTGGAAAGCTTAAATCTTGAAATCGGCAAAAATCTTGAATTCAGGATTTTGGAAAGATAAAATCTTGAAATGGGGCAAAATCTTGAATTCAGGATTTGGGAAAGCTAAAATCTTGAAATCGGCCAAGATCTTGAATTCAGGATTTTGGAAAGCTAAAATCTTGAAATCGGCCAAGATCTTGAATTCAGGATTTCGGAAAGCTTAAATCTTGAAATCGGCCAAAATCTTGAATTCAGGATTTTGGAAAGCTAAAATCTTGAAATCGGCCAGAATCTTGAAATCAGGATTTGAGAAAGCTAAAATCTTAAAAACGGCCAAAATCTTGAATTCAGGATTTTGGAAAGCTAAAATCTTGAAATCGGCCATAATCTTGAATTCAGGATTTTGGAAAGCTAAAATCTTGAAATCGGCCAAAATCTTGAAATCGGTCAAAATCTTGAATTCAGGATTTTGGAAAGCTAAAATCTTGAAATCGGTCAAAATCTTGAATTCAGCATTGTGGAAAGCTAAAATCTTGAAATCGGCCAAAATCTTGAAGTCAGGATTTTGGAAAGCTAAAATCTTGAAATCGGCCAAAATCTTGAATTCAGGATTTTGGAAAGCTAAAATCTTGAAAGGGGTCAAAATCTTGAAATCAGGATTTTGGAAAGCTAAAATCTTGAAATCGGCCAAAATCTTGAGGTCAGGATTATGGAAAGCTAAAATCTTGAAATCAGGATTTGGGAAAGCTAAAATCTTGAAATCGGCCAAAATCTTAAATTCAGGATTTTGGAAAGCCAAAGTCTTAAAAGCGGCCAAAATCTTGAATTCAGGATTTCGGATAGCTAGAATCTTCAAATCCGCCAAAATCTTGAATTCAGGATTTTGGAAAGCTAAAATCTTGAAATCGGCCGGAATCTTGAAATCAGGATTTGGGAAACCTAAAATCTTGGAATGGGCCAAAATCTTGAATTCAGGATTTTGGAAAGCTAAAATCTTTACAGCGGCCATAATCTTGAATTCAGGATTTCGGATAGCTAGAATCTTGAAATCCGCCATAATCTTGAATTCAGGATTTTGGAAAGCTAAAATCTTGAAATCGGCCAAAATCTTGAAATCGGCCATTATCTTGAATTCAGGATTGTGGAAACCTAAAATCTTGAAATCGGCCAAGATCTTGAATTCAGGATTTTGGAAAGCTAAAATCATGAAATCGGCCAAAATCTTGAATTCAGGATTTTGGAAAGCTAAAATCTTGATATCGGCCAAAATCTTGAATTCACGATTTTGGAAAGCTTAAATCTTGAAATCGGTTAAGATCTTTAATTCAGGATTGTGGATAGCTAAAATCTTGAAATCGGCCAAAATCTTGAATTCAGGATTGTGGAAAGCTAAAATCTTGAAATCGGCCAAGATCTTTAATTCAGGATGTTGGAAAGCTAAAATCTTGAAATCGGTCAAAATCTTGAATTCAGGATTGTGGAAAGCTAAAATCTTGAAATCGGCCAAGATCTTGAATTCAGGATTTTGGAAAGCTAAAATCTTGAAATCGGTCAAAATATTGAATTCAGGATTTTGGAAAGCTAAAATCTTGATATCGGCCAGAATCTTGACTTCAGGATTGTGGAAAGCTAAGATCTTGAAATCGGTCAAAATCTTGAATTCAGGATTGTGGAAAGCTAAAATCTTGAAATCGGCCAAGATCTTGAATTCAGGATTTTGGAAAGCTAAAATCTTGAAATCGGCCAAAATCTTGAAATTAGGATTTTGGAAAGCTAAAATCTTGAAATCAGGATTTGGGAAAGCTAAAATCTTGAAATCGGCCAAAATCTTAAATTCAGGATTTTGGAAAGCCAAAATCTTGAAAGCGGCCAAAATCTTGAATTCAGGGTTTCGGATAGCTAGAATCTTGAAATCCGCCAAAATCTTGAATTCAGGATTTTGGAAAGCTAAAATCTTGAAATCGGCCAGAATCTTGAAATCAGGATTTGGGAAAGCTAAAATCTTGGAATCGGCCAAAATCTTGAATTCAGGATTTTGGAAAGCTAAAATCTTGAAAGCGGCCAAAATCTTGAATTCAGGATTTCGGATAGCTAGAATCTTGAAATCCGCCAAAATCTTGAATTCAGGATTTTGGAAAGCTAAAATCTTGAAATCGGCCAAAATCTTGAAATCGGCCATTATCTTGAATTCAGGATTGTGGAAACCTAAAATCTTGAAATCGGCCAAAATCTTGAATTCAGGATTTTGGAAAGCTAAAATCTTGATATCGGCCAGAATCTTGAATTCAGGATTGTGGAATGCTAAAATCTTGAAATCGGCCAAAATCTTGAATTCAGGATTTTTGAAAGCTTAAATCTTGAAATCGGTTAAGATCTTTAATTCAGGATTGTGGAAAGCTAAAATCTTGAAATCGGCCAAAATCTTGAATTCAGGATTGTGGAAAGCTAAAATCTTGAAATCGGGCAAGATCTTTAATTCAGGATTGTGGAAAGCTAAAATCTTGAAATCGGCCAGAATCTTGAAATCAGGATTTTGGAAAGCTAAAATCTTGAAATCGGTCAAAAACTTGAATTCAGGATTGTGGAAAGCTAAAATCTTGAAATCGGCCAAGATCTTTAATTCAGGATTGTGGAAAGCTAAAATCTTGAAATCGGCCAAAATCTTGAATTCAGGATTGTGGAAAGCTAAAATCTTGAAATCGGCCAAGATCTTGAATTCAGGATTTTGGAAAGCTAAAATCGTGAAATCGGCCAAAATCTTGAATTCAGGATTGTGGAAAGCTAAAATCTTGAAATCGGACAAAATCTTGAATTCAGGATTTTGGAAAGCTAAAATCTTGAAATCGGCCAAAATTTTGAATTCAGGATTTTGGAAAGCAAAAATCTTGAAATCGGCCAGAATCTTGAATTCAGGATTGTGGAAAGCTAAAATCTTGAAATCGGCCAAGGTCTTGAATTCAGGATTTTGGAAAGCTAAAATCCGTAAATCGGCGAAAATCTTGAATTCAGGATTTTAGAAAGCTAAAATCTTGAAATCGGCCAGAATCTTGAATTGAGGATTGTGGAAAGCTAAAATCTTGAAATCGGCCAAAATCTTGAATTCAGGATTGTGGAAAGGTAAAATCTTGAAATCAGCTAAAATCTTGAATTCAGGATTTTGGAAAGCTAAAATCTTGTAATCGGCCAGAATCTTGAAATGAGGATTTTGGAAAGCTAAGATCTTGAAATCGGCCAAAATCTTGAATTCAGGATTTTGGAAAGCTAAAATCTTGAAATCGGCCATAATCTTGAATTCAGGATTTTGCAAACCTAAAATCTTGAAATCGGCCAAAATCTTGAAATCGGGATTTTGGAAAGCTAAAATCTTGAAATCGGCCAGAAACTTGAAATCAGGATTTGGGAAAGCTAAGATCTTGAAATCCGCCAAGATCTTGAATTCAGGATTTTGGAAAGCTAAAATCTTGAAATCGGCCACAATCTTGAATTCAGGATTTTGGAAAGCTAAAATCTTGAAATCGGCCAAAATCTTGAATTCAGGATTTTGGAAAGCTAAAATCTTGAAATCGGCCAAAATCTTGAATTCGGGATTTTGAAAAGCTAAAATCTTGAAATCGGCCAAAATCTTGAATTCAGGATTGTGGAAAACTAAAATCTTGAAATCAGGATTTTGGAAAGCTAAAATCTTGAAATCGGCCAAAATCTTGAATTGAGGCTTTTGGAAAGCTAAAATCTTGAAATCGGCCAAAATCTTGAATTCAGGATTTTGGAAAGCTAAAATCTTGAAATCGGCCAGAATCTTGAAATGAGGATTTTGGAAAGCTAAAATCTTGAAATCGGCCAAAATCTTGAATTCAGGATTTTGGAAAGCTAAAATCTTGAAATCGGCAAAAATCTTGAATTCAGGAGTTTGGAAAGCTAAAATCGTGAAATCGGCCAGAATCTTGAAATAAGGATTTTGGAAAGCTAAAATCTTGAAATCGGCCACAATCTTGAATTCAGGATTTTGGAAAGCTAAAATCTTGAAATCGGCCAAAATCTTGAATTTAGGATTTTGGAAAGCTAAAATCTTGAAATCGGCCAAAATCTTGAATTCAGGATTTTGGAAAGCTAAAATCTTGAAATCGGCCAAAATCTTGAATTCGGGATTTTGAAAAGCTAAAATCTTGAAATCGCCCAAAATCTTGAATTCAGGATTGTGGAAAACTAAAATCTTGAAATCAGGATTTTGGAAAGCTAAAATCTTGAAATCGGCCAAAATCTTGAATTGAGGATTTTGGAAAGCTAAAATCTTGAAATCGGGCAAAATCTTGAATTCAGGATTTTCGAAAGCTAAAATCTTGAAATCGGCCAGAATCTTGAAATGAGGATTTTGGAAAGCTAAAATCTTGAAATCGGCCAAAATCTTGAATTCAGGATTTTGGAAAGCTAAAATCTTGAAATCGGCAAAAATCTTGAGTTCAGGAGTTTGGAAAGCTAAAATCGTGAAATCGGCCAGAATCTTGAAATGAGGATTTTGGAAAGCTAAAATCTTGAAATCGGCCACAATCTTGAATTCAGGATTTTGGAAAGCTAAAATCTTGAAATCGGCCAAAATCTTGAATTTAGGATTTTGGAAAGCTAAAATCTTGAAATCGGCCAAAATCTTGAATTCAGGATTTTGGAAAGCTAAAATCTTGAAATCGGCCAAAATCTTGATTTCAGGATTGTGGAAAGCTAAAATCTTGAAATCGGCCAAGATCTTGAATTCAGGATTTTGGAAAGCTAAAATCCGTAAATCGGCCAAAATCTTGAATTCAGGATTTTGGAAAGCTAAAATCTTGAAAAGGGCCAAAATCTTGAATTCAGGATTTTGGAAAGCTAAAATCTTGAAATCGGCCAAAATCTTGAATTCAGGATTTTGGAAACCTAAAATCTTGAAATCGGCCAGAATCTTGAAATCAGGATTTTAGAAAGCTAAAATCTTGAAATCCGCCAAAATCTTGAATTCAGGATTTTAGAAAGCTAAAATCTTGAAATCGGCCAGAATCTTGAAATCAAGATTTTGGAAAGCTAAAATCTTGAAATCACCCAAAATCTTGAATTCAGGATTGTGGAAAGCTAAAATCTTGAAATCGGCCAAGGTCTTGAATTCAGGATTTTGGAAAGCTAAAATTCGTAAATTGGCGAAAATCTTGAATTCTGGATTTTAGAAAGCTAAAATCTTGAAATCGGCCAGAATCTTGAATTCAGGATTTTGGAAAGCTTAAATCTTGAAATCGGCCAAAATCTTGAATTCAGGATTTTGGAAAGCTAAAATCTTGAAATCGGCCAGAGTCTTGAAATCAAGATTTTGGAAAGCTAAAATCTTGAAATCGGCCAAAATCTTGAATTCAGGATTGTGGAAAGCTAAATTCTTGAAATGGGCCAAGGTCTTGAATTCAGGATTTTGGAAAGCTAAAATCCGTAAATCGGCCAAAATCTTGAATTCAGGATTTTAGAAAGCTAAAATCTTGAAATCGGCCAAAATCTTGAATTCAGGATTTTGGAAAGCTAAAATCTTGAAATCGGCCAGAATCATGAAATGAGGATTTTGGAAAGCTAAAATCTTGAAATCGGCCACAATCTTGAATTCAGGATTTTGGAAAGCTAAAATCTTGAAATCGGCCAAAATCTTGAATTCAGGATTTTGGAAAGCTAAAATCTTGAAATCGGCCAAAATCTTGAATTCGGGATTTTGGAAAGCTAAAATCTTGAAATCGGCCAGAATCTTGAAATCAGCATTTTGGAAAGGTAAGATCTTCAAGTCGGCCAAAATCTTGAATTCAGGATTTTGGAAAGCTAAAATCTTGAAATCGGCCAAAATCTTGAATTCAGGATTGTGGAAAGCTAAAATCTTGAAATCAGGATTTTGGAAAGCTAAAATCTTGAAATCGGCGAAAATCTTGAATTTAGGATTGTGGAAAGCTAAAATCTTGAAATCGGCCAAAATCTTGAATTCAGGATTGTGAAAAGCTAAAATCTTGAAATGGGCCAAGATCTTGAATTCAGGATTTTGGAAAGCTAAAATCTGGACATCGGCCAAAATCTTGAATTCGGGATTTTGGAAAGCTAAAATCTTGAAATCGGCCAAAATCTTGAACTCAGGATTTTGGAAAGCTAAAATCTTGAAATCGGCCAAAATCTTGAATTCAGGATTTTGGAAAGCTAAAATCTTGAAATCGGCCAAAATCTTGAATTCGGGATTTTGGAAAGCTAAAATCTTGAAATCGGCCAGAATCTTGAAATCAGGATTTTGGAAAGCTAAGATCTTCAAATCGGCCACAATCTTGAATTCAGGATTTTGGAAAGCTAAAATCTTGAAATCGGCCAAAATCTTGAATTCAGGATTGTGGAAAGCTAAAATCTTCAAATCAGGATTTTGGAAAGCTAAAATCTTGAAATCGGCCAAAATCTTGAATTCAGGATTGTGGAAAGCTAAAATCTTGAAATCAGGATTTTGGAAAGCTAAAATCTTGAAATCGGCCAAAATCTTGAATTCAGGATTTTGGAAAGCTAAAATCTTGAAATCGGCCAAAATCTTGAATTCAGGATTTTGGAAAGCTAAAATCTTGAAATCGGCCAGAATCTTGAATTGAGGATTTTGGAAAGCTAAAATCTTGAAATCGGCCAAAATCTTGAATTCAGGATTTTGGAAAGCTAAAATCTTGAAATCGGCCAAAATCTTGAATTCAGGATTTTGGAAAGCTAAAATCTTGAAATCGGCCAAAATCTTGAATTCGGGATTTTGGAAAGCTAAAATCTTAAAATCGGCCAGAATCTTGAAATCAGGATTTTGGAAAGCTAAGATCTTCAAATCGGCCACAATCTTGAATTCAGGATTTTGGAAAGCTAAAATCTTGAAATCGGCCAAAATCTTGAATTCAGGATTGTGGAAAGCTAAAATCTTGAAATCAGGATTTTGGAAAGCTAAAATCTTGAAATCGGCCAAAATCTTGTATTGAGGATTTTGGAAAGCTAAAATCTTGAAATCGGCCAAAATCTTGAATTCAGGATTGTGGAAAGCTAAAATCTTGAAATCAGGATTTTGGAAAGCTAAAATCTTGAAATCGGCCAAAATCTTGAATTGAGGATTTTGGAAAGCTAAAATCTTGAAATCGGCCAAAATCTTGAATTCAGGATGTTGGAAAGCTAAAATCTGTAAATCGGCCAAAATCTTGAATTCAGGATTTTGGAAAGCTAAAATCTTGAAATCGGCCAAAATCTTGAATTCAGGATTGTGGAAAGCTAAAATCTTGAAATCAGGATTTTGGAAAGCTAAAATCTTGAAATCGGCCAAAATCTTGTATTGAGGATTTTGGAAAGCTAAAATCTTGAAATCGGCCAAAATCTTGAATTCAGGATTGTGGAAAGCTAAAATCTTGAATTCAGGATTTTGGAAAGCTAAAATCTTCAAATCGGCCAAAATCTTGAATTGAGGATTTTGGAAAGCTAAAATCTTGAAATCGGCCAAAATCTTGAATTCAGGATTTTGGAAAGCTAAAATCTTGAAATCGGCCAGAATCTTGAAATCAAGATTTTGGAAAGCTGAGATCTTCAAATCGGCCAAAATCTTGAATTCAGGATTGTGGAAAGCTATAATCTTGAATTCAGGATTTTTGAAAGCTAAAATCTTGAAATCGGCCAAAATCTTCAATTCGGGATTTTGGAAAGCTAAAATCTTGAAATCAGGATTTTGGAAAGCTAAGATCTTCAAATCGGCCACAATCTTGAATTCAGGATTTTGGAAAGCTAAAATCTTGAAATCGGCCAAAATCTTGAATTCATGATTGTGGAAAGCTAAAATCTTGAAATCAGGATTTTGGAAAGCTAAAATCTTGAAATCGGCCAAGATCTTGAGTTGAGGATTTTGGAAAGCTAAAATCTTGAAATCGGCCAAAATCTTGAATTCACGATTTTGGAAAGCTAAAATCTTGAAATCGGCCAGAATCTTGAAATGAGGATTTTGGAAAGCTAAAATCTTGAAATCGGCCAGAATCTTGAAATCTGGATTTTGGAAAGCTAAGATCTTCAAATCGGCCAAAATCTTGAATTCAGGATTTTGGAAAGCTAAAATCTTGAAATCGGCCAAAATCTTGAATTCAGGATTGTGGAAAGCTAAAATCTTGAAATCGGCCAAAATCTTGAATTCAGGATTTTGGAAAGCTAAAATCTTGAAATCGGCCAAAATCTTGAATTAAGGATTTTGGAAAGCTAAAATCTTTAAATCGGCCAAAATCTTGAATTTAGGATTTTGGAAAGCTAAAATCTTGAAATCGGCCAAAATCTTGATTTCAGGATTTTGGAAAGCTAAAATCTTGATATCGGCGAGAATCTTGAAATCAGGATTTTGGAAAGCTAAAATCTTGAAATCGGCCAAGATCTTGAATTCAGGATTTTGGAAAGCTAAAATCTTGAAATCGGCCAAAATCTTCATTTCAGGATTGTGGAAAGCTAAAATCTTGAAATCGGCCAAGATCTTGAATTCAGGATTTTGGAAAGCTAAAATCCGTAAATCGGCCAAAATCTTGAATTCAGGATTTTGGAAAGCTAAAATCTTGAAAAGGGCCAAAATCTTGAATTCAGGATTTTGGAAAGCTAAAATCTTGAAATCAGCCAAAATCTTGAATTCAGGATTTTGGAAAGCTAAAATCTTGAAATCGGCCAAGATCTTGAATTCAGGATTTTGGAAAGCTAAAATCTTGAAATCGGCCAAAATCTTGAATGCAGGATTTTGGAAAGCTAAAATCTTGAAATCGGCCAAAATCTTGAATTCAGGATTTTGGAAAGCTAAGATCTTGAAATCGGCCAGAATCTTGAAATCAGGATTTTGGAAAGCTAAAATTTTGAAAAGGGCCAAAATCTTGAATTCATGATTTTGGAAAGCTTAAATCTTGAAATCAGCCAAAATCTTGAATTCAGGATTTTGGAAACCTAAAATCTTGAAATCGGCCAGAATCTTGAAATCAGGATTTTGGAAAGCTAAAATCTTGAAATCGGTCAAAAACTTGAATTCAGGATTGTGGAAAGCTAAAATCTTGAAACCGGCCAAGATCTTAAATTCAGGATTTTGGAAAGCTAAAATCTTGAAATCGGCCAAAATCTTGAATTCAGGATTTTGGAAAGCTAAAATCTTGAAATCGGCCAAGATCTTGAATTCAGGATTTTGGAAAGCTAAAATCTTAAAATCGACCAAAATCTTGAATTCAGGATTGTGGAAAGTTAAAATCTTGAAATCGGTAAAAATCTTGAATTCAGGATTTTGGAAAGCTAAAATCTTGAAATCGGCAAAAATCTTGAAGTCAGGATTTTGGAAACATAAAATCTTGAAATCGGCAGAGATCTTGAATTCAGGATTTTGGAAAGCTAAAATCTTGAAATCGGCCAAAATCTTGAATTCAGGATTGTGGAAAGCTAAAATCTTGAAATCCGCCAAGATCTTGAATTCAGGATTTTGGAAAGCTAAAATCCGTAAATCGGCCAAAATCTTGAATTCAGGATTGTGGAAAGCTAAAATCTTGAAATCGGCCAAAATCTTGAATTCAGGATTTTAGAAAGCTAAAATCCGTAAGTCGGCCAAAATCTTGAAAACGGCCAAAATCTTGAATTCAGGATTTTGGAAAGCTAAAATCTTGAAATCGGCCAAAATCTTGAATTCAGGATTTTGGAAAGCTAAAATCTTGAAATCGGCCAGAATCTTGTAATCAAGATTTTGGAAAGCTAAAATCTTGAAATCGGCCAAAATCTTGAATTCAGGATTGTGGAAAGCTAAAATCTTGAAATCGGCCGGGGTGTTGAATTCAGGATTTTGGAAAGCTAAAATCCGTAAATCGGCCAAAATCTTGAATTCAGGATTTTAGAAAGCTAAAATCTTGAAATCGGCCAGAATCTTGAAATCAGGATTTTGGAAAGCTAAAATCTTGAAATCGGCCAAAATCTTGAATTCAGGATTTTGGAAAGCTAAAATCTTGAAATCGGCCAAAATCTTGAATTCAGGATAGTGGAAAGCTAAAATCTTGAATTCAGGATTTTGGAAAGCTAAAATCTTGAAATCGGCCAAAATCTTGAATTCAGGATTTTGGAAAGCTAAAATCTTGAAATCGGCCAAAATCTTGAATTCAGGATTTTGGAAAGCTAAAATCTTGAAATCGGCCAAATTCTTGAATTCAGGATTTTGGAAAGCTAAAATCTTGAAATCGGCCAAAATCTTGAATTCAGGATTTTGGAAAGCTAAAATCTTGAAATCGGCCAGAATCTTGAAATCAGGATTTTGGAAAGCTAAAATCTTGAAATCGGCCAAGATCTTGAATTCAGGATTTTGGAAAGGTAAAATCCGTAAGTCGGCAAAAGTCTTGAATTAAAAATTTTGGAAAGCTAAAATCTTGAAATCAGCCAAAATCTTGAATTCAGGAGTTTGGAAACCTAAAATCTTGAAATCGGTCCAAAACTTGAATTCAGGATTGTGGAAAGCTAAAATCTTGAAATCGGCCAAAATCTTGAATTCAGGATTGTGGAAAGCTAAAATCTTGAAATCGGCCAAGATCTTGAATTCAGGATTTTGGAAAGCTTAAATCCGTAAATCGGCCAAAATCTTGAATTCAGGATTGTGGAATGCTAAAATCTTGAAATCGGCCATAATCTTGAATTCAGGATTTTGGAAAGATAAAATCTTGAAATCGGCCAAAATCTTAAATTCAGGATTGTGGAAAGCTAAAATCTTGAAATCGGCCAAGATCTTGAATTCAGGATTTTGGAAAGCTAAAATTCGTAAATCGGCCAAAATCTTGAATTCAGGATTATGGAATGCTAACATCTTGAAATCGGCCAAAATCTTGAATTCAGGATTTTGGAAAGCTAAAATCTTGAAATCGGCCAAAATCTTGAATTCAGGATTTTGGAAAGCTAAAATCTTGAAATCGGCCAAAATCTTGAATTCAGGATTTTGGAAAGCTAAAATCTTGAAATCAGCTAAAATCTAGAATTCAGGATTTTGGAAACCTAAAATCTTGAAATCGGCCAGAATCTTGAAATCAGGATTTTGGAAAGCTAAAATCTTGAAAAGGGCCAAAATCTTAAAGTCAGCATTTTGGAAAGCTAAAATCTTGAAATCGGCCAGAATCTTGAAATCAGGATTTTGGAAAGCTAAAATCTTGAAATCGGCCAAGATCTTGAATTCAGTATTTTGGAAAGCTAAAATCTTGAAATCGGCCAAAATCTTGATTTCAGGATTGTGGAAAGCTAAAATCTTGAAATCGGCCAAGATCTTGAATTCAGGATTTTGGAAAGCTAAAATCCGTAAATCGGCCAAAATCTTGAATTCGGGATTTTGGAAAGCTAAAATCTTGAAAAGGGCCAAAATCTTGAATTCAGGATTTTGGAAAGCTAAAATCTTGAAATCAGCCAAAATCTTGAATTCAGGATTTTGGAAACCTAAAATCTTGAAATCGGCCAGAATCTTGAAATCAGGATTTTAGAAAGCTAAAATCTTGAAATCCGCCAAAATCTTGAATTCAGGATTTTGGAAAGCTAAAATCTTGAAATCGGCCAAAATCTTGAATTCAGGATTTTGGAAAGCTAAAATCTTGAAATCGGCCAGAATCTTGAAATGAGGATTTTCGAAAGCTAAAATCTTGAAATCGGCCAGAATCTTGAAATCAGGATTTTGGAAAGCTAAGATCTTCAAATCGCCCACAATCTTGAATTCAGGATTTTGGAAAGCTAAAATCTTGAAATCGGCCAAAATCTTGAATTCAGGATTGTGGAAAGGTAAAATCTTCAAATCAGGATTTTGGAAAGCTAAAATCTTGAAATCGGCCAAAATCTTGAATTCAGGATTTTGGAAAGCTAAAATCTTGAAATCGGCCAAAATCTTGAATTCGGAATTTTGGAAAGCTAAAATCTTGAAATCGGCCAGAATCTTGAAATCAGGATTTTTGAAAGCTAAGATCTTCAAATCGGCCAAAATCTTGAATTCAGGATTTTGGAAAGCTAAAATCTTGAAATCGGCCAAAATCTTGAATTCAGGATTGTGGAAAGCTAAAATCTTGAAATCGGCCAAAATCTTGAATTCAGGATTGTGAAAAGCTAAAATCTTGAAATGGGCCAAGATCTTGAATTCAGGATTTTGGAAAGCTAAAATCTTGAAATCGGCCAAAATCTTGAATTCAGGATTTTGGAAAGCTAAAATCTTGAAATCGGCCAAAATCTTGAATTTAGGATTTTGGAAAGCTAAAATCTTGAAATCGGCCAAAATCTTGATTTCAGGATTTTGGAAAGCTAAAATCTTGAAATCGGCCAGAATCTTGAAATCAGGATTTTGCAAAGCTAAAATCTTGAAATCGGCCAAGATCTTGAATTCAGGATTTTAAAAAGCTAAAATCTTGAAATCGGCCAAAATCTTGAATTCAGGATTTTGGAAAGCTAAAATCTTGAAATCGGCCGAAATCTTGAATTCAGGATTTTGGAAAGCTAAAATCTTTAAATCGGCCAGAATCTTGAAATCAGGATTTTGGAAAGCTAAAATCTTGAAATCGGGAAGAATCTTGAAATCAGGATTTTGGAAAGCTAAAATCCGTAACTCGGCCAAAATCTTGAATTCAGGATTTTGGAAAGCTAAAATCTTGAAATCGGTCCAAAACTTGAATTCAGGATTGTCGAAAGCTAAAATCTTGAAATCGGCCAAGATCTTGAATTGAGGATTTTGGAAAGCTAAAATCTTGAAATCGGCCAGAATCTTGAAATCAGGATTTTGGAAAGCTAAAATCTTGAAATCGGTCCAAAACTTGAATTCAGGATTGTGGAAAGCTAAAATCTTGAAATCGGTCCAAAACTTGAATTCAGGATTGTGGAATGCTAAAATCTTGAAATCGGCCAAAATCTTGAATTCAGGATTTTGGAAAGCAAAAAACTTGACATCGGCCCAAAACTTGAATTCAGGATTGTGGAAAGCTAAAATCTTGTAATCGGCCAAAATCTTGAATTCAGGATTGTGGAAAGCTAAAATCTTGAAATTGGCCAGAATCTTGAATTCAGGATTGTGGAAAGCTAAAATCTTGAAATCGGGCAAGATCTTGAATTCAGGATTTTGGAAAGCTAAAATCTTGAAATCGGCCAAAATCTTGAATGCAGGATTTTCGAAAGCTAAAATCTTGAAATCGGCCAAAATCTTGAATTCAGGATTTTGGAAAGTTAAAATCTTGAAGTCGGCCAAGAGCTTGAATTCAGGATTTTGGAAAGCTAAAATCTTGAAATCGGCCAAAATCTTGAAGACAGGATTGTGGAAAGCTAAAATCTTGAAATCGGTCAAAATCTTGAATTCTGGATTGTGAAAAGCTAAAATCTTGAAATCGGCCAAAATCTTGAATTCAGGATTTTGGAAAGCTAAAATCTTGAAATCGGCCAGAATCTTGAAATCAGCAATTTAGAAAGCTAAAATCTTGAAAAGGGCCAAAATCTTGAATTCAGGATTTTGGAAAGCTAAAATCTTGAAATCAGCCAAAATCTTGAATTCAGGATTTTGGAAACCTAAAATCTTGAAATCGGCCAGAATCTTGAATTCAGGATTTTGGAAAGCTAAAATCTTGAAATCGGCCAAAATCTTGAATTCAAGATTGTGGAAAGCTAAAATCTTGAAATCCGCCAAGATCTTGAATTCAGGATTTTGGAAAGCTAAAATCCGTAAGTCGGCCAAAATCTTGAAATCGGCAAAAATCTTGAATTCAGGATTTTGGAAACCTAAAATCTTGAAATCGGCCAAAATCTTGAATTCAGGATTTTGGAAAGCTAAAATCTTGAAATCGGCCAGAATCTTGAAATCAAGATTTTGGAAAGCTAAAATCTTGAAATCGGCCAAAATCTTCAATTCAGGATTGTGGAACGCTAAAATCTTGAATTCAGGATTTTGGAAAGCTAAAATCTTGAATTCAGGATTTTGGAAAGCTAAAATCTTGAATTCAGGATTTTGGAAAGCTAAAATCTTGAAATCGGCCAAAATCTTGAATTCAGGATTTTGGAAAGCTAAAATCTTGAAATCGGCCAAAATCTTGATTTCAGGATTTTGGAAAGCTAAAATCTTGAAATCGGCCAGAATCTTGAAATCAGGATTTTGCAAAGCTAAAATCTTGAAATCGGCCAACATCTTGAATTCAGGATTTTAAAAACCAAAAATCTTGAAATCGGCCAAAATCTTGAATTCAGGATTTTGGAAAGCTAAAATCTTGAAATCGGCCAAAATCTTGAATTCAGGATTTTCGAAAGCTAAAATCTTTAAATCGGCCAGAATCTTGAAATCAGGATTTTGGAAAGCTAAAATCTTGAAATCGGCCAAGATCTTGAATTCAGGATTTTGGAAAGCTAAAATCCGTAAGTCGGCCAAAATCTTGAATTCAGGATTTTGGAAAGCTAAAATCTTGAAATCGGTCCAAAACTTGAATTCAGGATTGTCGAAAGCTAAAATCTTTAAATCGGCCAAGATCTTGAATTCAGGATTTTGGAAAGCTAAAATCTTGAAATCGGCCAGAATCTTGAAATCAGGATTTTGGAAAGCTAAAATCTTGAAATCGGTCCAAAACTTGAATTCAGGATTGTGGAAAGCTAAAATCTTGAAATCGGTCCAAAACTTGAATTCAGGATTGTGGAATGCTAAAATCTTGAAATCGGCCAAAATCTTGAATTCAGGATTTTGGAAAGCAAAAAACTTGACATCGGCCCAAAACTTGAATTCAGGATTGTGGAAAGCTAAAATCTTGTAATCGGCCAAAATCTTGAATTCAGGACTGTGGAAAGCTAAAATCTTGAAATCGGCCAGAATCTTCAATTCAGGATTGTGGAAAGCTAAAATCTTGAAATCGGCCAAGATCTTGAATTCAGGATTTTGGAAAGCTAAAATCTTGAAATCGGCCAAAATCTTGAATGCAGGATTTTGGAAAGCTAAAATCTTCAAATCGGCCAAAATCTTGAATTCAGGATTTTGGAAAGTTAAAATCTTGAAGTCGGCCAAGAGCTTGAATTCAGGATTTTGGAAAGCTAAAATCTTGAAATCGGCCAAAATCTTGAAGACAGGATTGTGGAAAGCTAAAATCTTGAAATCGGTCAAAATCTTGAATTCAGGATTGTGAAAAGCTAAAATCTTGAAATCGGCCAAAATCTTGAATTCAGGATTTTGGAAAGCTAAAATCTTGAAATCGGCCAGAATCTTGAAATCAGGAATTTAGAAAGCTAAAATCTTGAAAAGGGCCAAAATCTTGAATTCAGGATTTTGGAAAGCTAAAATCTTGAAATCAGGCAAAATCTTGAATTCAGGATTTTGGAAACCTAAAATCTTGAAATCGGCCAGAATCTTGAATTCAGGATTTTGGAAAGCTAAAATCTTGAAATCGGCCAAAATCTTGAATTCAGGATTGTGGAAAGCTAAAATCTTGAAATCCGCCAAGATCTTGAATTCAGGATTTTGGAAAGCTAAAATCCGTAAGTCGGCCAAAATCTTGAAATCGGCAAAAATCTTGAATTCCGGATTTTGGAAACCTAAAATCTTGAAATCGGCCAAAATCTTGAATTCAGGATTTTGGAAAGCTAAAATCTTGAAATCGGCCAGAATCTTGAAATCAAGATTTTGGAAAGCTAAAATCTTGAAATCGGCCAAAATCTTCAATTCATTATTGTGGAAAGCTAAAATCTTGAATTCAGGATTTTGGAAAGCTAAAATCTTGAATTCAGGATTTTGGAAAGCTAAAATCTTGAAATCGGCCAGAATCTTGAAATGAGGATTTTGGAAAGCTAAAATCTTGAAATCGGCCAAAATCTTGAATTCAGGATTTTGGAAAGCTAAACTCTTGAAATCGGCCAAAATCTTGAATTCAGGATTTTGGAACGCTAAAATCTTGAAATCGGCCAAAATCTTGAATTCGGGAATTTGGAAAGCTAAAATCTTGAAATCGGCCAGAATCTTGAAATCAGGATTTTGGAAAGCTAAGATCTTCAAATCGGCCAAAATCTTGAATTCAGGATTTTGGAAAGCTAAGATCTTGAAATCCGCCAAAATCTTGAATTCAGGATAGTGGAAAGCTAAGATCTTGAATTCAGGATTGTGGAAAGCTAAAATCTTGAAATCGGCCAAGATCTTGAATTTAGGATTTTGGAAAGGTAAAATCTTGAAATCGGCCAAAATCTTCAATTCGGGATTTTGCAAAGCTAAAATCTTGAAATCAGGATTTTGGAAAGCTAAGATCTTCAAATCGGCCAAAATCTTGAATTCAGGATTTTGGAAAACTAAAATCTTGAAATGGGCCAAAATCTTGAATTCAGGATTTTGGAAAGCTAAAATCTTAAAATCGGCCAGAATCTTGAAATCAGGATTTAGGAAAGCTAAAATCTTGAAAAGGGCCAAAATCTTAAAGTCAGGATTTTGGAAAGCTAAAATCTTGAAATCGGCCAGAATCTTGAAATCAGGATTTTGGAAAGCTAAAATCTTGAAATCGGCCAAGATCTTGAATTCAGGATTTTGGAAAGCTAAAATCTTGAAATCGGCCACAATCTTGATTTCAGGATTGTGGAAAGCTAAAATCTTGAAATCGGCCAAGATCTTCAATTCAGGATTTTGGAAAGCTAAAATCCGTAAATCGGCCAAAATCTTGAATTCGGGATTTTGGAAAGCTAAAATCTTGAAAAGGGCCAAAATCTTGAATTCAGGATTTTGGAAAGCTAAAATCTTGAAATCAGCCAAAATCTTGAATTCAGGATTTTGGAAACCTAAAATCTTGAAATCAGCCAGAATCTTGAAATCAGGATTTTAGAAAGCTGAAATCTTGAAATCCGCCAAAATCTTGAATTCAGGATTTTGGAAAGCTAAAATCTTGAAATCGGCCAAAATCTTGAATTCAGGATTTTGGAAAGCTAAAATCTTGAAATCGGCCAGAATCTTGAAATGAGGATTTTAGAAAGCTAAAATCTTGAAATCGGCCAAAATCTTGAATTCAGGATTTTGGAAAGCTAAAACCTTGAAATCGGCCAAAATCATGAATTCAGGATTTTGGAAAGCTAAAATCTTGAAATCGGCCAAAATCTTGATTTCGGGATTTTGGAAAGCTAAAATCTTGAAATCGGCCAGAATCTTGAAATCAGGATTTTGGAAAGCTAAAATCTTGAAATCGGCCAAGATCTTGAATTCAGGATTTTGGAAAGCTAAAATCCGTAAGTCGGCAAAAGTCTTGAATTCAAAATTTTGGAAACCTAAAATCTTGAAATCAGCCAAAATCTTGAATTCAGGAGTTTGGAAAGCTAAAATCTTGAAATCGGCCAGAATCTTGAAATCAGGATTTTGGAAAGCTAAAATCTTGAAATGGGTCCAAAACTTGAATTCAGGATTGTGGAAAGCTAAAATCTTGAAATCGGCCAAAATCTTGAATTCAGGATTGTGGAAAGCTAAAATCTTGAAATCGGCCAAGATCTTGAATTCACGATTTTGGAAAGCTTAAATCCGTAAATCGGCCAAAATCTTGAATTCAGGATTGTGGAAAGCTAAAATCTAGAAATCGGTCAAAATCTTGAATTCAGGATTGTGAAAAGCTAAAATCTTGAAATCGGCCAAAATCTTGAATTCAGGATTTTGGAAAGCTAAAATCTTGAAATCGGCCAGAATCTTGAAATCAGGAATTTAGAAAGCTAAAATCTTGAAAAGGGCCAAAATCTTGAATTCAGGATTTTGGAAAGCTAAAATCTTGAAATCAGCCAAAATCTTGAATTCAGGATTTTGGAAACCTAAAATCTTGAAATCGGCCAGAATCTTGAATTCAGGATTTTGGAAAGCTAAAATCTTGAAATCGGCCAAAATCTTGAATTCAGGATTGTGGAAAGCTAAAATCTTGAAATCCGCCAAGATCTTGAATTCAGGATTTTGGAAAGCTAAAATCCGTAAGTCGGCCAAAATCTTGAAATCGGCAAAAATCTTGAATTCAGGATTTTGGAAACCTAAAATCTTGAAATCGGCCAAAATCTTGAATTCAGGATTTTGGAAAGCTAAAATCTTGAAATCGGCCAGAATCTTGAAATCAAGATTTTGGAAAGCTAAAATCTTGAAATCGGCCAAAATCTTCAATTCAGGATTGTGGAAAGCTAAAATCTTCAATTCAGGATTTTGGAAAGCTAAAATCTTGAATTCAGGATTTTGGAAAGCTAAAATCTTGAAATCGGCCAGAATCTTGAAATGAGGATTTTGGAAAGTTAAAATCTTTAAGTCGGCCAAGAGCTTGAATTCAGGATTTTGGAAAGCTAAATTCTTGAAATGGGCCAAAATCTTAAAGACAGGATTGTGGAAAGCTAAAATCTTGAAATCGGCCAAAATCTTGAATTCAGGATTTTGGAAAGCTAAAATCTTGAAATCGGCCAGAATCTTGAAATCAGGAATTTAGAAAGCTAAAATCTTGAAAAGGGCCAAAATCTTGAATGCAGGATTTTGGAAAGCTAAAATCTTCAAATCAGCCAAAATCTTGAATTCAGGATTTTGGAAACCTAAAATCTTGAAATCGGCCAGAATCTTGAATTCAGGATTTTGGAAAGCTAAAATCTTGAAATCGGCCAAAATCTTGAATTCAGGATTGTGGAAAGCTAAAATCTTGAAATCCGCCAAGATCTTGAATTCAGGATTTTGGAAAGCTAAAATCCGTAAGTCGGCCAAAATCTTGAAATAGGCAAAAATCTTGAATTCAGGATTTTGGAAAGCTAAAATCTTGAAATCGGCCAAAATCTTGAACTCAGGATTTTGGAAAGCTAAAATCTTGAAATCGGCCAGAATCTTGAAATCAAGATTTTGGAAAGCTAAAATCTTGAAATCGGCCAAAATCTTCAATTCAGGATTGGGAAAGCTAAAATCTTGAATTCAGGATTTTGGAAAGCTAAAATCTTGAATTCAGGATTTTGGAAAGCTAAAATCTTGAAATCGGCCAGAATCTTGAAATGAGGATTTTGGAAAGCTAAAATCTTGAAATCGGCCAAAATCTTGAATTCAGGATTTTGGAAGGCTAAAATCTTGAAATCGGCCAAAATCTTGAATTCGGGAATTTGGAAAGCTAAAATCTTGAAATCGGCCAGAATCTTGAAATCAGGATTTTGGAAAGCTAAGATCTTCAAATCGGCCAAAATCTTGAATTCAGGATTTTGGAAAGCTAAAATCTTGAAATCGGCCAACATCTTGAATTCAGGATAGTGGAAAGCTAAAATCTTGAATTCAGGATTGTGGAAAGCTAAAATCTTGAAATCGGCCAAGATCTTGAATTCAGGATTTTGGAAAGCTAACATCTTGAAATCGGCCAAAATCTTTAATTCGGGATTTTGGAAAGCTAAAATCTTGAAATCAGGATTTTGGAAAGCTAAGATCTTCAAATCGGCCAAAATCTTGTATTCAGGATTTTGGAAAGCTAAAATCTTGAAATCGGCCAAAATCTTGAATTCAGGATTTTAGAAAGCTAAAATCTTGAAATCGGCCAAAATCTTGAATTCAGCATTTTGGAAAGCTAAAATCTTGAAATCGGCGAAAATCTTGAATTCAGGATTTTGGAAAGCTAAAATCTTCAAATCGGCCAAAATCTTGTATTCAGGATTTTGGAAAGCTAAAATCTTGAAATCGGCCAGAATCTTGAAATCAGGATTTTGGAAAGCTAAAATCTTGAAATCGGCCAAGATCTTGAATTCAGGATTTTGGAAAGCTAAAATCCGTAAGTCGGCCAAAGTCTTGAATTCAGGATTTTGGAAAGCTAAAATCTTGAAAGGGCCAAAATCTTGAATTCAGGATTTTGGAAAGCTAAAATCTTGAAATCAGCCAAAATCTTGAATTCAGGAGTTTGGAAACCTAAAATCTTGAAATCGGTCTAAAACTTGAATTCAGGATTGTGGAAAGCTAAAATCTTGAAATCGGCCAGAGTCTTGAAATCAAGATTTTGGAAAGCTGAAATCTTGAAATCGGCCAAAATCTTGAATTCAGGAATGTGGAAACCTAAAATCTTGAGATCGGCCAAGGTCTTGAATTCAGGATTTTGGAAAGCTAAAATCCGTAAATCGGCCAAAATCTTGAATTCAGGATTTTAGAAAGCTAAAATCTTGAAATCGGCCAAAATCTTGAAATCAGGATTTTAGAAAGCTAAAATCTTCAAATCGGCCACAATCTTGAATTCAGGATTTTGGAAAGCTAAAATCTTGAAATCGGCCAAAATTTTGAATTCAGGATTTTGGAAAGCTAAAATCTTGAAATCGGCCAAAATCTTGAATTCGGGATTTTGGAAAGCTAAAATCTTGAAATCGGCCAGAATCTTGAAATCAGGATTTTGGAAAGCTAAGATCTTCAAGTCGGCCAAAATCTTGAATTCAGGATTTTGGAAAGCTAAAACCTTGAAATCGGCCAAAATCTTGAATTCAGGATTGTGGAAAGCTAAAATCTTGAAATAAGGATTTTGGAAAGCTAAAATCTTGAAATCGGCCAAAATCTTGAATTCAGGATTTTGGAAAGCTAAAATCTTGAAATCGGCCAAAATCTTGAATTCAGGATTTTGGAAAGCTAAAATCTTGATATCGGCCAGAATCTTGGAATCAGGATTTTGGAAAGCTAAAATCTTGAAAACGGCCAAAATCTTGAATTCAGGATTTTGGAAAGCTAAAATCTTGAAATCGGCAAAAATCTTGAATTCAGGATTTTGGAAAGCTAAAATCTTGAAATCGGCCAAAATCTTGAATTCGGGATTTTGGAAAGCTAAAATCTTGAAATAAGGATTTTGGAAAGCTACGATCTTCAAATCGGCCAAAATCTTGAATTCAGGATTTTGGAAAGCTAAAATCTTGAAATCGGCCAAAATCTTGAATTCAGGATTTTGAAAAGCTAAAATCTTGAAATCGGCCAAAATCTTGAATTCAGGATTGTGGAAAGCTAAAATCTTGAAATCGGCCAAAATCTTGAATACAGGATTGTGAAAAGCTAAAATCTTGAAATGGGCCAAGATCTTGAATTCAGGATTTTGGAAAGCTAAAATCTTGACATCGGCCAAAATCTTGAATTCAGGATTTTGGAAAGCTAAAATCTTGAAATCGGCCAAAATCTTGAATTTAGGATTTTGGAAAGCTAAAATCTTGAAATCGGCCAAAATCTTAAAGTCAGGATTTTGGAAAGCTGAAATCTTGAAATCGGCCAGAATCTTGAAATCAGGATTTTGGAAAGCTAAAATCTTGAAATCGGCCAAGATCTTGAATTCAGGATTTTGGAAAGCTAAAATCTTGAAATCGCCCAAAATCTTGATTTCAGGATTGTGGAAAGCTAAAATCTTGAAATCGGCCAAGATCTTGAATTCAGGATTTTGGAAAGCTAAAATCTTGAAAAGGGCCAAAATCTTGAATTCAGGATTTTGGAAAGCTAAAATCTTGAAATCAGCAAAAAACTTGAATTCAGGATTTTGGAAACCTAAAATCTTGAAATCGGCCAGAATCTTCAAATCAGGATTTTAGAAAGCTAAAATCTTGAAATCCGCCAAAATCTTGAATTCAGGATTTTGGAAAGCTAAAATCTTGAAATCGGCCAAAATCTTGAATTCAGGATTTTGGAAAGCTAAAATCTTGAAATCGGCCAGAATCTTGAAATAAGGATTTTGGAAAGCTAAAATCTTGAAATCGGCCAAAATCTTGAATTCAGGATTTTGGAAAGCTAAAATCTTGAAATCGGCCAAAATCTTGAAGTCAGGATTTTGGAAAGCTAAAATCTTGAAATCGGCGAAAATCTTGAATTCAGGATTTTGGAAAGCTAAAATCTTGAAAAGGGCCAAAATCTTGAATTCAGGATTTTGGAAAGCTAAAATCTTGAAATCAGCAAAAAACTTGAATTCAGGATTTTGGAAAGCTAAAATCTTGAAATCTGCCAAAATCTTGAATTCAGGATTTTGGAAAGCTAAAATCTTGAAATCGGCCAAAATCTTGAATTCTGGATTTTGGAAAGCTAAAATCGTGAAATCGGCCAGAATCTTGAAATGAGGATTTTGGAAAGCTAAAATCTTGAAATCGGCCAAAATCTTGAATTCAGGATTGTGGAAAGCTAAAATCTTGAAATCGGCCAAGGTCTTGAATTCTGGATTTTGGAAAGCTAAAATCTTGAAATCGGCCAAAATCTTGAATTCTGGATTTTGGAAAGCTAAAATCTTGAAATCGGCCAAAATCTTGAATTCGGGATTTTGGAAAGCTAAAATCTTGAAATCGGCCAGAATCTTGAAATCAGGATTTTGGAAAGCTAAGATCTTGAAATCCGCCAAGATCTTGAATTCAGGATTTTGGAAAGCTAAAATCCGTAAGTCGGACAAAATCTTGAATTCAGGATTGTGGAAAGCTAAAATCTTGAAATCGGCCAAAATCTTGAATTCAGAATTTTGGAAAACTAAAATCTTGAAATCGGCCAAAATCTTGAATTCAGGATTTTGGAAAGCTAAAATCTTGAAATCGGCCACAGTCTTGAAATCAAGATTTTGGAAAGCTAAAATCTTGAAATCGGCCAAAATCTTGAATTCAGGATTGTGGAAAGCTAAAATCTTGAAATCGGCCGAGGTCTTGAATTCAGGATTTTGGAAAGCTAAAATCCGTAAATCGGCCAAAATCTTGAATTCAGGATTTTAGAAAGCTAAAATCTTGAAATCGGCCAGAATCTTGAAATCAGGATTTTGGAAAGCTAAAATCTTGAAATCGGCCAAAATCTTGAATTCAGGATTTTGGAAAGCTAAAATCTTGAAATCGGCCAGAATCTTGAAATGAGGATTTTGGAAAGCTAAAATCTTAAATCGGCCACAATCTTGAATTCAGGATTTTGGAAAGCTAAAATCTTGAAATCGGCCAAAATCTTGAATTCAGGATTTTGGAAAGCTAAAATCTTGAAATCGGCCAAAATCTTGAATTCGGGATTTTGGAAAGCTAAAATCTTGAAATCGGCCAGAATCTTGAAATCAGGATTTTGGAAAGCTAAGATCTTCAAATCGGCCAAAATCTTCAATTCAAGATTTTGGAAAGCTAAAATCTTGAAATCGGCCAAAATCTTGAATTCAGGATTGTGGAAAGCTAAAATCTTGAAATCGGCCAAAATCTTGAATTCAGGATTTTGGAAAGCTAAAATTTTGATATCGGCCAGAATCTTGAAATCAGGATTTTGGAAAGCTAAAATCTTGAAATCGGCCAAAATCTTGAATTCAGGATTTTGGAAAGCTAAAATCTTGAAATCGGCCAAAATCTTGAATTCAGGATTTTGGAAAGCTAAAATCTTGAAATCGGCCAAAATCTTGAATTCGGGATTTTGGAAAGCTAAAATCTTGAAATTGGCCGGAATCTTGAAATCAGCATTTTGGAAAGCTAAGATATTCGAATCGGCCAAAATCTTGAATTCAGGATTTTGGAAAGCTAAGATCTTGAAATCGGCCAAAATCTTGAATTCAGGATTTTGGAAAGCTAAAATCTTGAAATCGGCCAAAATCTTGAATTCAGGATTGTGGAAAGCTAAAATCTTGAAATCGGCCAAAATCTTGAATTCAGGATTGTGAAAAGCTAAAATCTTGAAATGGGCCAAGATCTTGAATTCAGGATTTTGGAAAGCTAAAATCTTGAAATCGGCCAGAATCTTGAAATCAGGATTTTGGAAAGCTAAGATCTTCAAATCGGCCAAAATCTTGAATTCACGATTTTGGAAAGCTAAAATCTTGAAATCGGCCAAAATCTTCAATTCGGGATTTTGGAAAGCTAAAATCTTGAAATCAGGATTTTGGAAAGCTAAGATCTTGAAATCGGCCAAAATCTTGAATTCCGGATTTTGGAAAGCTAAAATCTTGAAATCGGCCAAAATCTTGAATTCCGGATTTTGGAAAGCTAAAATCTTGAAATCGGCCAAAATCTTGAATTCAGGATTTTGGAAAGCTAAAATCTTGAAATCGGCCAAAATCTTGAATTCAGGATTTTGGAAAGCTAAAATCTTGAAATCGGCCAGAATCTTGAAATGAGGATTTTGGAAAGCTAAGATCTTGAAATCGGCCAAAATCTTGAATTCAGGATTTTGGAAAGCTAAAATCTTGAAATCGGCCAAAATCTTGAATTCTGGATTTTAGAAAGCTAAAATCTTGAAATCGGCCAAAATCTTGAATTCGGGATTTTGGAAAGCTAAAATCTTGAAATCGGCCAGAATCTTGAAATCAGGATTTTGGAAAGCTAAGATCTTGAAATCCGCCAAGATCTTGAATTCAGGATTTTGGAAAGCTAAAATCCGCAAGTCGGACAAAATCTTGAATTCAGGATTGTGGAAAGCTAAACTCTTGAAATCGGCCAAAATCTTGAATTCAGAATTTTGGAAAGCTAAAATCTTGAAATCGGCCAAAATCTTGAATTCAGGATTTTGGAAAGCTAAAATCTTGAAATCGGCCAGAGTCTTGAAATCAAGATTTTGGAAAGCTAAAATCTTGAAATCGGCCAAAATCTTGAATTCAGGATTGTGGAAAGCTAAAATCTTGAAATCGGCCGAGGTCTTGAATTCAGGATTTTGGAAAGCTAAGATCTTGAAATCGGCCATAATCTTGAATTCAGGATTTTGGAAAGCTAAAATCTTGAAATCGGCCAAAATCTTGAATTCAGGATTGTGGAAAGCTAAAATCTTGAAATCGGCCAAAATCTTAAATTCAGGATTTTGGAAAGCTAAAATCTTGAAATCGGCCAAAATCTTGAATTCAGGATTGTGGAAAGCTAAAATCTTGAAATCGGCCAAAATCTTGAATACAGGATTGTGAAAAGCTAAAATCTTGAAATGGGCCAAGATCTTGAATTCAGGATTTTGGAAAGCTAAAATCTTGACATCGGCCAAAATCTTGAATTCAGGATTTTGGAAAGCTAAAATCTTGAAATCGGCCAAAATCTTGAATTTAGGATTTTGGAAAGCTAAAATCTTGAAATCGGCCAAAATCTTAAAGTCAGGATTTTGGAAAGCTGAAATCTTGAAATCGGCCAGAATCTTGAAATCAGGATTTTGGAAAGCTAAAATCTTGAAATCGGCCAAGATCTTGAATTCAGGATTTTGGAAAGCTAAAATCTTGAAATCGCCCAAAATCTTGATTTCAGGATTGTGGAAAGCTAAAATCTTGAAATCGGCCAAGATCTTGAATTCAGGATTTTGGAAACGTAAAATCCGTAAATCGGCCAAAATCTTGAATTCAGGATTTTTGAAAGCTAAAATCTTGAAAAGGGCCAGAATCTTGAAATCAGGATTTTGGAAAGCTAAAATCTTGAAATCAGCAAAAAACTTGAATTCAGGATTTTGGAAACCTAAAATCTTGAAATCGGCCAGAATCTTCAAATCAGGATTTTAGAAAGCTAAAATCTTGAAATCCGCCAAAATCTTGAATTCAGGATTTTGGAAAGCTAAAATCTTGAAATCGGCCAAAATCTTGAATTCAGGATTTTGGAAAGCTAAAATCTTGAAATCGGCCAGAATCTTGAAATAAGGATTTTGGAAAGCTAAAATCTTGAAATCGGCCAAAATCTTGAATTCAGGATTTTGGAAAGCTAAAATCTTGAAATCGGCCAAAATCTTGAATTCAGGATTTTGGAAAGCTAAAATCTTGAAATCGGCCAAAATCTTGAATTCAGGATTTTGGAAAGCTAAAATCTTGAAAAGGGCCAAAATCTTGAATTCAGGATTTTGGAAAGCTAAAATCTTGAAATCAGCAAAAAACTTGAATTCGGGATTTTGGAAAGCTAAAATCTTGAAATCGGCCAGAATCTTGAAATCAGGATTTTGGAAAGCTAAAATCTTGAAATCGGCCAAAATCTTGAATTCGGGATTTTGGAAAGCTAAAATCTTGAAATCGGCCAGAATCTTGAAATCAGGATTTTGGAAAGCTAAGATCTTCAAATCGGCCAAAATCTTGAATTCAAGATTTTGGAAAGCTAAAATCTTGAAATCGGCCAAAATCTTGAATTCAGGATTGTGGAAAGCTAAAATCTTGAAATCGGCCAAAATCTTGAATTCAGGATTTTGGAAAGCTAAAATTTTGATATCGGCCAGAATCTTGAATTCAGGGTTTTGGAAAGCTAAAATCTTGAAATCGGCCAAAATCTTGAATTCAGGATTTTGGAAAGCTAAAATCTTGAAATCGGCCAAAATCTTGAATTCAGGATTTTGGAAAGCTAAAATCTTGAAATCGGCCAAAATCTTGAATTCGGGATTTTGGAAAGCTAAAATCTTGAAATCGGCCGGAATCTTGAAATCAGGATTTTGGAAAGCTAAGATCTTCAAATCGGCCAAAATCTTGAATTCAGGATTTTGGAAAGCTAAGATCTTGAAATCGGCCATAATCTTGAATTCAGGATTTTGGAAAGCTAAAATCTTGAAATCGGCCAAAATCTTGAATTCAGGATTGTGGAAAGCTAAAATCTTGAAATCGGCCAAAATCTTAAATTCAGGATTTTGGAAAGCTAAAATCTTGAAATCGGCCAAAATCTTGAATTCAGGATTGTGGAAAGCTAAAATCTTGAAATCGGCCAAAATCTTGAATACAGGATTGTGAAAAGCTAAAATCTTGAAATGGGCCAAGATCTTGAATTCAGGATTTTGGAAAGCTAAAATCTTGACATCGGCCAAAATCTTGAATTCAGGATTTTGGAAAGCTAAAATCTTGAAATCGGCCAAAATCTTGAATTTAGGATTTTGGAAAGCTAAAATCTTGAAATCGGCCAAAATCTTAAAGTCAGGATTTTGGAAAGCTGAAATCTTGAAATCGGCCAGAATCTTGAAATCAGGATTTTGGAAAGCTAAAATCTTGAAATCGGCCAAGATCTTGAATTCAGGATTTTGGAAAGCTAAAATCTTGAAATCGCCCAAAATCTTGATTTCAGGATTGTGGAAAGCTAAAATCTTGAAATCGGCCAAGATCTTGAATTCAGGATTTTGGAAACGTAAAATCCGTAAATCGGCCAAAATCTTGAATTCAGGATTTTAGAAAGCTAAAATCTTGAAATCGGCCAGAATCTTGAAATCAGGATTTTGGAAAGCTAAAATCTTGAAATCGGCCAAAATCTTGAATTCAGGATTTTGGAAAGCTAAAATCTTGAAATCGGCCAGAATCTTGAAATGAGGATTTTGGAAAGCTAAAATCTTGAAATCGGCCAGAATCTTGAAATGAGGATTTTGGAAAGCTAAAATCTTGAAATCGGCCAAAATCTTGAATTCAGGATTGTGGAAAGCTAAAATATTGAAATCGGCCAAGGTCTTGAATTCTGGATTTTGGAAAGCTAAAATCTTGAAATCGGCCAAAATCTTGAATTCTGGATTTTGGAAAGCTAAAATCTTGAAATCGGCCAAAATCTTGAATTCGGGATTTTGGAAAGCTAAAATCTTGAAATCGGCCAGAATCTTGAAATCAGGATTTTGGAAAGCTAAGATCTTGAAATCCGCCAAGATCTTGAATTCAGGATTTTGGAAAGCTAAAATCCGTAAGTCGGACAAAATCTTGAATTCAGGATTGTGGAAAGCTAAAATCTTGAAATCGGCCAAAATCTTGAATTCAGAATTTTGGAAAACTAAAATCTTGAAATCGGCCAAAATCTTGAATTCAGGATTTTGGAAAGCTAAAATCTTGAAATCGGCCAGAGTCTTGAAATCAAGATTTTGGAAAGCTAAAATCTTGAAATCGGCCAAAATCTTGAATTCAGGATTGTGGAAAGCTAAAATCTTGAAATCGGCCGAGGTCTTGAATTCAGGATTTTGGAAAGCTAAAATCCGTAAATCGGCCAAAATCTTGAATTCAGGATTTTAGAAAGCTAAAATCTTGAAATCGGCCAGAATCTTGAAATCAGGATTTTGGAAAGCTAAAATCTTGAAATCGGCCAAAATCTTGAATTCAGGATTTTGGAAAGCTAAAATCTTGAAATCGGCCAGAATCTTGAAATGAGGATTTTGGAAAGCTAAAATCTTAAATCGGCCACAATCTTGAATTCAGGATTTTGGAAAGCTAAAATCTTGAAATCGGCCAAAATCTTGAATTCAGGATTTTGGAAAGCTAAAATCTTGAAATCGGCCAAAATCTTGAATTCGGGATTTTGGAAAGCTAAAATCTTGAAATCGGCCAGAATCTTGAAATCAGGATTTTGGAAAGCTAAGATCTTCAAATCGGCCAAAATCTTGAATTCAAGATTTTGGAAAGCTAAAATCTTAAAATCGGCCAAAATCTTGAATTCAGGATTGTGGAAAGCTAAAATCTTGAAATCGGCCAAAATCTTGAATTCAGGATTTTGGAAAGCTAAAATTTTGATATCGGCCAGAATCTTGAAATCAGGATTTTGGAAAGCTAAAATCTTGAAATCGGCCAAAATCTTCAATTCAGGATTTTGGAAAGCTAAAATCTTGAAATCGGCCAAAATCTTGAATTCAGGATTTTGGAAAGCTAAAATCTTGAAATCGGCCAAAATCTTGAATTCGGGATTTTGGAAAGCTAAAATCTTGAAATTGGCCGGAATCTTGAAATCAGGATTTTGGAAAGCTAAGATATTCAAATCGGCCAAAATCTTGAATTCAGGATTTTGGAAAGCTAAGATCTTGAAATCGGCCAAAATCTTGAATTCAGGATTTTGGAAAGCTAAAATCTTGAAATCGGCCAAAATCTTGAATTCAGGATTGTGGAAAGCTAAAATCTTGAAATCGGCCAAAATCTTGAATTCAGGATTGTGAAAAGCTAAAATCTTGAAATGGGCCAAGATCTTGAATTCAGGATTTTGGAAAGCTAAAATCTTGAAATCGGCCAGAATCTTGAAATCAGGATTTTGGAAAGCTAAGATCTTCAAATCGGCCAAAATCTTGAATTCACGATTTTGGAAAGCTAAAATCTTGAAATCGGCCAAAATCTTCAATTCGGGATTTTGGAAAGCTAAAATCTTGAAATCAGGATTTTGGAAAGCTAAGATCTTGAAATCGGCCAAAATCTTGAATTCCGGATTTTGGAAAGCTAAAATCTTGAAATCGGCCAAAATCTTGAATTCAGGATTTTGGAAAGCTAAAATCTTGAAATCAGCCAAAATCTTGAATTCAGGATTTTGGAAAGCTAAAATCTTGAAATCGGCCAGAATCTTGAAATGAGGATTTTGGAAAGCTAAGATCTTGAAATCGGCCAAAATCTTGAATTCAGGATTTTGGAAAGCTAAAATCTTGAAATCGGCCAAAATCTTGAATTCTGGATTTTGGAAAGCTAAAATCTTGAAATCGGCCAAAATCTTGAATTCGGGATTTTGGAAAGCTAAAATCTTGAAATCGGCCAGAATCTTGAAATCAGGATTTTGGAAAGCTAAGATCTTGAAATCCGCCAAGATCTTGAATTCAGGATTTTGGAAAGCTAAAATCCGTAAGTCGGACAAAATCTTGAATTCAGAATTTTGGAAAACTAAAATCTTGAAATCGGCCAAAATCTTGAATTCAGGATTTTGGAAAGCTAAAATCTTGAAATCGGCCAGAGTCTTGAAAACAAGATTTTGGAAAGCTAAAATCTTGAAATCGGCCAAAATCTTGAATTCAGGATTGTGAAAAGCTAAAATCTTGAAATCGGCCGAGGTCTTGAATTCAGGATTTTGGAAAGCTAAAATCCGTAAATCGGCCAAAATCTTGAATTCAGGATTTTAGAAAGCTAAAATCTTGAAATCGGCCAGAATCTTGAAATCAGGATTTTGGAAAGCTAAAATCTTGAAATCGGCCAAAATCTTGAATTCAGGATTTTGGAAAGCTAAAATCTTGAAATCGGCCAGAATCTTGAAATGAGGATTTTGGAAAGCTAAAATCTTAAATCGGCCACAATCTTGAATTCAGGATTTTGGAAAGCTAAAATCTTGAAATCGGCCAAAATCTTGAATTCAGGATTTTGGAAAGCTAAAATCTTGAAATCGGCCAAAATCTTGAATTCGGGATTTTGGAAAGCTAAAATCTTGAAATCGGCCAGAATCTTGAAATCAGGATTTTGGAAAGCTAAGATCTTCAAATCGGCCAAAATCTTGAATTCAAGATTTTGGAAAGCTAAAATCTTGAAATCGGCCAAAATCTTGAATTCAGGATTGTGGAAAGCTAAAATCTTGAAATCGGCCAAAATCTTGAATTCAGGATTTTGGAAAGCTAAAATTTTGATATCGGCCAGAATCTTGAAATCAGGATTTTGGAAAGCTAAAATCTTGAAATCGGCCAAAATCTTGAATTCAGGATTTTGGAAAGCTAAAATCTTGAAATCGGCCAAAATCTTGAATTCAGGATTTTGGAAAGCTAAAATCTTGAAATCGGCCAAAATCTCGAATTCGGGATTTTGGAAAGCTAAAATCTTGAAATTGGCCGGAATCTTGAAATCAGGATTTTGGAAAGCTAAGATATTCAAATCGGCCAAAATCTTGAATTCAGGATTTTGGAAAGCTAAGATCTTGAAATCGGCCAAAATCTTGAATTCAGGATTTTGGAAAGCTAAAATCTTGAAATCGGCCAAAATCTTGAATTCAGGATTGTGGAAAGCTAAAATCTTGAAATCGGCCAAAATCTTGAATTCAGGATTGTGAAAAGCTAAAATCTTGAAATGGGCCAAGATCTTGAATTCAGGATTTTGGAAAGCTAAAATCTTGAAATCGGCCAGAATCTTGAAATCAGGATTTTGGAAAGCTAAGATCTTCAAATCGGCCAAAATCTTGAATTCACGATTTTGGAAAGCTAAAATCTTGAAATCGGCCAAAATCTTCAATTCGGGATTTTGGAAAGCTAAAATCTTGAAATCAGGATTTTGGAAAGCTAAGATCTTGAAATCGGCCAAAATCTTGAATTCCGGATTTTGGAAAGCTAAAATCTTGAAATCGGCGAAAATCTTGAATTCAGGATTTTGGAAAGCTAAAATCTTGAAATCAGCCAAAATCTTGAATTCAGGATTTTGGAAAGCTAAAATCTTGAAATCGGCCAGAATCTTGAAATGAGGATTTTGGAAAGCTAAGATCTTGAAATCGGCCAAAATCTTGAATTCAGGATTTTGGAAAGCTAAAATCTTGAAATCGGTTAAAATCTTGAATTCTGGATTTTGGAAAGCTAAAATCTTGAAATCGGCCAAAATCTTGAATTCGGGATTTTGGAAAGCTAAAATCTTGAAATCGGCCAGAATCTTGAAATCAGGATTTTGGAAAGCTAAGATCTTGAAATCCGCCAAGATCTTGAATTCAGGATTTTGGAAAGCTAAAATCCGTAAGTCGGAGAAAATCTTGAATTCAGGATTGTGGAAAGCTAAACTCTTGAAATCGGCCAAAATCTTGAATTCAGAATTTTGGAAAGCTAAAATCTTGAAATCGGCCAAAATCTTGAATTCAGGATTTTGGAAAGCTAAAATCTCTTAAATCGGCCAGAGTCTTGAAATCAAGATTTTGGAAAGCTAAAATCTTGAAATCGGCCAAAATCTTGAATTCAGGATTGTGGAAAGCTAAAATCTTGAAATCGGCCGAGGTCTTGAATTCAGGATTTTGGAAAGCTAAAATCCGTAAATCGGCCAAAATCTTGAATTCAGGATTTTAGAAAGCTAAAATCTTGAAATCGGCGAGAATCTTCAAATCAGGATTTTGGAAAGCTAAAATCTTGAAATCGGCCAAAATCTTGAATTCAGGATTTTGGAAAGCTAAAATCTTGAAATCGGCCAGAATCTTGAAATAAGGATTTTGGAAAGCTAAAATCTTGAAATCGGCCACAATCTTGAATTCAGGATTTTGGAAAGCTAAAATCATGAAATCGGCCAAAATCTTGAATTCAGGATTTTGGAAAGCTAAAATCTTGAAATCGGCCAAAATCTTGAATTCGGGATTTTGGAAAGCAAAAATCTTGAAATCGGCCAGAATCTTGAAATCAGGATTTTGGAAAGCTAAGATCTTCAAATCGGCCAAAATCTTGAATTCAAGATTTTGGAAAGCTAAAATCTTGAAATCGGCCAAAATCTTGAATTCAGGATTGTGGAAAGCTAAAATCTTGAAATCGGCCAAAATCTTGAATTCAGGATTTTGGAAACCTAAAATTTTGATATCGGCCAGAATCTTGAAATCAGGATTTTGGAAAGCTAAAATCTTGAAATCGGCCAAAATCTTGAATTCAGGATTTTGGAAAGCTAAAATCTTGAAATCGGCCAAAATCTTGAATTCAGGATTTTGGAAAGCTAAAATCTTGAAATCGGCCAAAATCTTGAATTCGGGATTTTGGAAAGCTAAAATCTTGAAATCGGCCGGAATCTTGAAATCAGGATTTTGGAAAGCTAAGATCTTCAAATCGGCCAAAATCTTGAATTCAGGATTTTGGAAAGCTAAGATCTTGAAATCGGCCAAAATCTTGAATTCAGGATTTTGGAAAGCTAAAATCTTGAAATCGGCCAAAATCTTGAATTCAGGATTGTGGAAAGCTAAAATCTTGAAATCGGCCAAAATCTTGAATTCAGGATTGTGAAAAGCTAAAATCTTGAAATGGGCCAAGATCTTGAATTCAGGATTTTGGAAAGCTAAAATCTTGAAATCGGCCAGAATCTTGAAATCAGGATTTTGGAAAGCTGAGATCTTCAAATCGGCCAAAATCTTGAATTCAGGATTTTTGAAAGCTAAAATCTTGAAATCGGCCAAAATCTTGAATTCAGGATTGTGGAAAGCTAAAATCTTGAATTCACGATTTTGGAAAGCTAAAATCTTGAAATCGGCCAAAATCTTAAATTCGGCATTTTGGAAAGCTAAAATCTTGAAATCAGGATTTTGGAAAGCTAAGATCTTGAAATCGGCCAAAATCTTGAATTCCGGATTTTGGAAAGCTAAAATCTTGAAATCGGCCAAAATCTTGAATTCAGGATTGTGGAAAGCTAAAATCTTGAAATCGGCCAAAATCTTGAATTCAGGATTGTGAAAAGCTAAAATCTTGAAATGGGCCAAGATCTTGAATTCAGGATTTTGGAAAGCTAAAATCTTGAAATCGGCCAAAATCTTGAATTCAGGATTTTGGAAAGCTAAAATCTTGAAATCGGCCAAAATCTTGAATTTAGGATTTTGGAAAGCTAAAATCTTGAAATCGGCCAAAATCTTGAATTCAGGATTTTGGAAAGCTAAAATCTTGAAAAGGGCCAAAATCTTGAATTCAGGATTTTGGAAAGCTAAAATCTTGAAATCAGCCAAAATCTTGATTTCAGGATTTTGGAAACCTAAAATCTTGAAATCGGCCAGAATCTTGAAATCAGGATTTTAGAAGGCTAAAATCTTGAAATCCGCCAAAATCTTGAATTCAGGATTTTGGAAAGCTAAAATCTTGAAATCGGCCAAAATCTTGAATTCAGGATTTTGGAAAGCTAAAATCTTGAAATCGGCCAGCATCTTGAAATGAGGATTTTGGAAAGCTAAAATCTTGAAATCGGCCAAAATCTTGAATTCAGGATTTTGGAAAGCTAAAATCTTGAAATCGGCCAAAATCTTGAATTGAGGATTTTGGAAAGCTAAAATCTTGCAATCGGCCAAAATCTTGAATTCGGGATTTTGGAAAGCTAAAATCTTGAAATCGGCCAGAATCTTGAAATCAGGATTTTGGAAAGCTAAGATCTTCAAATCGGCCACAATCTTGAATTCAGGATTTTGGAAAGCTAAAATCTTGAAATCGGCCAAAATCTTGAATTCAGGATTGTGGAAAGCTAAAATCTTGAAATCAGGATTTTGGAAAGCTAAAATCTTGAAATCGGCCAAAATCTTGAATTGAGGATTTTGGAAAGCTAAAATCTTGAAATCGGCCAAAATCTTGAATTCAGGATTGTGGAAAGCTAAAATCTTGAAATCAGGATTTTGGAAAGCTAAAATCTTGAAATCGGCCAAAATCTTGAATTGAGGATTTTGGAAAGCTAAAATCTTGAAATTGGCCAAAATCTTGAATTGAGGATTTTGGAAAGCTAAAATCTTGAAATCGGCCAAAATCTTGAATTCAGGATTGTGGAAAGCTAAAATCTTGAAATCAGGATTTTGGAAAGCTAAAATCTTCAAATCGGCCAAGATCTTGAGTTGAGGATTTTGGAAAGCTAAAATCTTGAAATCGGCCAAAATCTTGAATTCAGGATTTTGGAAAGCTAAAATCTTGAAATCAGCCAGAATCTTGAAATGAGGATTTTGAAAAGCTAAAATCTTGAAATCGGCCAGAATCTTGAAATCAGGATTTTGGAAAGCTAAGATCTTCAAATCGGCCAAAATCTTGAATTCAGGATTTTGGAAAGCTAAAATCTTGAAATCGGCCAAAATCTTGAATTCAGGATTGTGGGAAGCTAAAATCTTGAAATCACGATTTTGGAAACCTAAAATCTTGAAATCGGCCAAAATCTTCAATTCGGGATTTTGGAAAGCTAAAATCTTAAAATCAGGATTTTGGAAAGCTAAGATCTTCAAATCGGCCAAAATCTTGAATTCAGGATTTTGGAAAGCTAAAATCTTGAAATCGGCCAAAATCTTGAATTCAGGATTTTGGAAAGCTAAAATCTTGAAATCGGCCAAAATCTTGAATTCATGATTGTGAAAAGCTAAAATCTTGAAATGGGCCAACATCTTGAATTCAGGATTTTGAAAAGCTAAAATCTTGAAATCGGCCAAAATCTTGAATTAAGGATTTTGGAAAGCTAAAATCTTTAAATCGGCCAAAATCTTGAATTTAGGATTTTGGAAAGCTAAAATCTTGAAATCGGCCAAAGTCTTGATTTCAGGATTTTGGAAAGCTAAAATCTTGATATCGGCCAGAATCTTGAAATCAGGATTTTGGAAAGCTAAAATCTTGAAATCGGCCAAGATCTTGAATTCAGGATTTTGGAAAGCTAAAATCCGTAAATCGGCCAAAATCTTGAATTCAGGATTTTGGAAAGCTAAAATCTTGAAAAGGGCCAAAATCTTGAATTCAGGATTTTGGAAAGCTAAAATCTTGAAATCAGCCAAAATCTTGAATTCAGGATTTTGGAAACCTAAAATCTTGAAATCGGCCAGAATCTTGAAATCAGGATTTTGGAAAGCTAAAATCTTGAAATCGGTCCAAAACTTGAATTCAGGATTGTCGAAAGCTAAAATCTTGAAATCGGCCAAGATCTTGAATTCAGGATTTTGGAAAGCTAAAATCCGTAAATCGGCCGAAATCTTGAATTCAGGATTTTCGAAAGCTAAAATCTTGAAATCGGCCAAACTCTTGAATTCAGGATTTTCGAAAGCTAATATCCTGAAATCGGCCAGAATCTTGAATTCAGGATAGTGGAAAGCTAAAATCTTGAATTCAGGATTGTGGAAAGCTAAAATCTTGAAATCGGCCAAGATCTTGAATTCAGGATTTTGGAAAGCTAAAATCTTGAAATCGGCCAAAATCTTGAATGCAGGATTTTGGAAAGCTAAAATCTTGAAATCGGCCAAAATCTTGAATTCAGGATTTTGGAAAGCTAAAATCTTGAAGTCGGCCAAGATCTTGAATTCAGGATTTTGGAAAGCTAAAATCTTGAAATGGGCCAAAATCTTGAAGACAGGATTGTGGAAAGCTAAAATCTTGAAATCGGTCAAAATCTTGAATTCAGGATTGTGAAAACCTAAAATCTTGAAATCGGCCAAAATCTTGAATTCAGGATTTTGGAAAGCTAAAATCTTGAAATCCGCCAGAATCTTGAAATCAGGATTTTGGAAAGCTAAAATCTTGAAAAGGGCCAAAATCTTGAATTCAGGATTTTGGAAAGCTAAAATCTTGAAATCGGCAAAAATCTTGAAGTCAGGATTTTGGAAAGCTAAAATCTTAAAATCGGCAGAGATCTTGAATTCAGGATTTTGGAAAGCTAAAATCTTGAAATCGGCCAAAATCTTGAGTTCAGGATTGTGGAAAGCTAAAATCTTGAAATCCGCCAAGATCTTAAATTCAGGATTTTGGAAAGCTAAAATCCGTAAATCGGCCAAAATCTTGAATTCAGGATTGTGGAAAGCTAGAATCTTGAAATCGGCCAAAATCTTGAATTCAGGATTTTGGAAAGTTAAAATCTTGAAATCGGCCAAAATCTTGAATTCAGGATTTTGGAAAGCTAAAATCTTGAACTCGGCCAGAATCTTGAAATCAAGATTTTGGAAAGCTAAAATCTTGAAATCGGCCAAAATCTTGAATTCAGGATTGTGAAAAGCTAAAATCTTGAAATCTGCCAAGGTCTTGAATTCTGGATTTTGGAAAGCTGAAATCAGTAAATCGTCGAAAATCTTGAATTCAGGATTTTAGAAAGCTAAAATCTTGAAATCGCCCAGAATCTTGAAATCAGGAATTTGGAAATTAAAATCTTGAAATCGGCCAAAATCTTGAATTCAGGATTTTGGAAAGCTAAAATCTTAAAATCGGCCAAAATCTTGAATTCAGGATTTTGGAAAGCTTAAATCTTGGAATCGGCCAGAATCTTGAAATGAGGATTTTGGAAAGCTAAAATCTTGAAATCGGCCAAAATCTTGAATTCAGGATTTTGGAAACCTAAAATCTTCAAATCGGCCAAAATCTAAAATTCGGGATTTTGGAAAGATAAAATCTTGAAATCGGCCAGAATCTTGAAATCAAGATTTTGGAAAGCTAAGATCTTGAAATCGGCCAAGTTCTTGAATTCAGGATTTTGGAAAGATAAAATCCGTAAGTCGGCCAAAATCTTGAAATCGGCCAAAATCTTGAATTCAGGATTTTGGAAAGCTAAAATCTTGAAATCGGCCAAAATCTTGAATTCAGGATTTTGGAAAGCTAAAATCTTGAAATCGGCCAGAATCTTGAAATCAAGATTTTGGAAAGCTAAAATCTTGAAATCGGCCAAAATCTTGAATTGAGGATTTTGGAAAGCTTAAATCTTGAAATCAGCCAAAATCTTGAATTCGGGATTTTGGAAAGCTAAAATCTTGAAATCGGCCAGAATCTTGAAATCCGGATTTTGGAAAGCTAAGATCTTGAAATCGGCCAGAATCTTGAAATCAAGATTTTGGAAAGCTAAAATCTTGAAATCGGCCAAAATCTTGAATTCAGGATTTTGGAAAGCTAAAATCTTGAAATCGGCCAGAATCTTGAAATCAAGATTTTGGAAAGCTAAAATCTTGAAATCGGCCAAAATCTTGAATTCAGGATTGTGGAAAGCTAAAATCTTGAAATCGGCCAAGGTCTTGAATTCAGGATTTTGGAAAGCTAAAATCCGCCAATCGGCCAAAATGTTGAATTCAGGATTTTAGAAAGCTAAAATCTTGAAATTGGCCAGAATCTTGAAATCAGGATTATGGAAAGCTAAAATCTTGAAATCGGCCAAAATCTTCAATTCAGGATTTTGGAAAGCTAAAATCTTGAAATCGGCTAAAATCTTGAATTCAGGATTTTGGAAAGCTAAAATCTTGAAATCGGCCAGAATCTTGAAATGAGGATTTTGGAAAGCTAAAATCTTGAAATCTGCCAAAATCTTGAATTCAGGATTTTGGAAAGCTAAAATCTTGAAATCGGCCAAGATCTTGAATTCAGGATTTTGGAAAGCTAAAATTCGTAAATCGGCCAAAATCTTGAATTCAGGATTGTGGAATGCTAAAATCTTGAAATCGGCGAAAATCTTGAATTCAGGATTTTGGAAAGCTAAAATCTTGAAATCGGCCAAAATCTTGAATTCAGGATTTTGGAAAGCTAAAATCTTGAAATCGGCCAGAATCTTGAATTCAGGATTTTGGAAAGCTAAAATCTTGAAATCAGCCAAAATCTTGAATTCAGGATTTTGGAAACCTAAAATCTTGAAATCGGCAAGAATCTTGAAATCAGGATTTTGGAAAGCTAAAATCTTGAAATCGGCCAAGGTCTTGAATTCAGGATTTTGGAAAGCTAAAATCCGCAAATCGGCCAAAATGTTGAATTCAGGATTTTAGAAAGCTAAAATCTTGAAATTGGCCAGAATCATGAAATCAGGATTATGGAAAGCTAAAATCTTGAAATCGGCCAAAATCTTCAATTCAGGATTTTGGAAAGCTAAAATCTTGAAATCGGCTAAAATCTTGAATTCAGGATTTTGGAAAGCTAAAATCTTGAAATCGGCCAGAATCTTGAAATGAGGATTCTGGAAAGCTAAAATCTTGAAATCTGCCAAAATCTTGAATTCAGGATTTTGGAAAGCTAAAATCTTGAAATCGGCCAAGATCTTGAATTCAGGATTTGGGAAAGCTAAAATTCGTAAATCGGCCAAAATCTTGAATTCAGGATTGTGGAATGCTAAAATCTTGAAATCGGCGAAAATCTTGAATTCAGGATTTTGGAAAGCTAAAATCTTGAAATGGGCCAAAATCTTGAATTCAGGATTTTGGAAAGCTAAAATCTTGAAATCGGCCAGAATCTTGAATTCAGGATTTTGGAAAGCTAAAATCTTGAAATCAGCCAAGATCTTGAATTCAGGATTTTGGAAACCTAAAATCTTGAAATCGGCCAGAATCTTGAAATCAGGATTTTGGAAAGCTAAAATCTAGAAAAGGGCCAAAATCTTAAAGTCAGGATTTTGGAAAGCTAAAATCTTGAAATCGGCCAGAATCTTGAATTCAGGATAGTGGAAAGCTAAAATCTTGAATTCAGGATTGTGGAAAGCTAAAATCTTGAAATCGGCCAAGATCTTGAATTCAGGATTTTCGAAAGGTAAAATCTTGAAATCGGCCAAAATCTTCAATTCGGGATTTTGGAAAGCTAAAATCTTGAAATCGGCCAAGATCTTGAATTCAGGATTTTGGAAAGCTAAAATCCGTAAGTCGGCAAAAGTCTTGAATTCAAAATTTTGGAAAGCTAAAATCTTGAAATCAGCCAAAATCTTGAATTCAGGAGTTTGGAAACCTAAAATCTTGAAATCGGCCAGAATCTTGAAATCAGGATTTTGGAAAGCTAAAATCTTGAAATCGATCCAAAACTTGAATTCACGATTGTGGAAAGCTAAAATCTTGAAATAGGCCAAAATCTTGAATTCAGGATTGTGGAAAGCTAAAATCTTGAAATCGGCCAAGATCTTGAATTCAGGATTTTGGAAAGCTTAAATCCGTAAATCGGCCAAAATCTTGAATTCAGGATTGTGGAATGCTAAAATCTTGAAATCGGCCAAAATCTTGAATTCAGGATTTTGGAAAGCTAAAATCTTGAAATCGGTCCAAAACTTGAATTCAGGATTGTGGAAAGCTAAAATCTTGAAATCGGCAAAAATCTTGAATTCTTGATTGTGGAAAGCTAAAATCTTGAAATCGGCCAAGATCTTGAATTCAGGATTTTGGAAAGCTAAAATTCGTAAATCGGCCAAAATCTTGAATTCAGGATTGTGGAATGCTAAAATCTTGAAATCGGCCAAAATCTTGAATTCAGGATTTTGGAAAGCTAAAATCTTGAAATCGGCCAAAATCTTGAATTCAGGATTTTGGAAAGCTAAAATCTTGAAATCGGCAAGAATCTTGAATTCAGGATTTTGGAAAGCTAAAATCTTGAAATCGACCAAAATCTTGAGTTCAGGATTTTGGAAAGCTAAAATCTTGAAATCGGCCAAAATCTTGAATTCGGGATTTTGGAAAGATAAAATCTTGAAATCGGCCAGAATCTTGAAATCAGGATTTTGGAAAGCTAAGATCTTGAAATCGGCCAAGATCTTGAATTCAGGATTTTGGAAAGATAAAATCCGTAAGTCGGCCAAAATCTTGAAATCGGCCAAAATCTTGAATTCAGGATTTTGGAAAGCTAAAATCTTGAAATCGGCCAAAATCTTGAATTCAGGATTTTGGAAAGCTAAAATCTTGAAATCGGCCAGAATCTTGAAATCAAGATTTTGGAAAGCTAAAATCTTGAAATCGGCCAAAATCTTGAATTCAGGATTTTGGAAAGCTAAAATCCGTAAATCGGCCAAAATCTTGAATTCAGGATTTTAGAAAGCTAAAATCTTGAAATCGGCCAGAATCTTGAAATCAGGATTTTGGAAAGCTAAAATCTTGAAATCGGCCAAAATCTTGAATTCAGGATTTTGGAAAGCTAAAATCTTGAAATCGGCCAGAATCTTGAAATGAGCATTTTGGAAAGCTAAAATCTTGAAATCGGCCAAAATCTTGAATGCAGGATTTTGGAAAGCTTAAATCTTGAAATCAGCCAAAATCTTGAATTCGGGATTTTGGAAAGCTAAAATCGTGAAATCGGCCAGAATCTTGAAATCCGGATTTTGGAAAGCTAAGATCTTGAAATCGGCCAGAATCTTGAAATCAAGATTTTGGAAAGCTAAAATCTTGAAATCGGCCGAAATCTTGAATTCAGGATTTTGGAAAGCTAAAATCTTGAAATCGGCCAGAATCTTGAAATCAAGATTTTGGAAAGCTAAAATCTTGAAATCGGCCAAAATCTTGAATTCAGGATTGTGGAAAGCTAAAATCTTGAAATCGGCCAAGGTCTTGAATTCAGGATTTTGGAAAGCTAAAATCCGCAAATCGGCCAAAATGTTGAATTCAGGATTTTAGAAAGCTAAAATCTTGAAATCGGCGAGAATCTTGAAATCAGGATTATGGAAAGCTAAAATCTTGAAATCGGCCAAAATCTTCAATTCAGGATAGTGGAAAGCTAAAATCTTGAATTCAGGATTGTGGAAAGCTAAAATCTTCAAATCGGCCAAGATCTTGAATTCAGGATTTTCGAAAGGTAAAATCTTGAAATCGGCCAAAATCTTCAATTCGGGATTTTGGAAAGCTAAAATCTTGAAATCGGCCAAAATCTAGAATTCAGGATAGTGGAAAGCTAAAATCTTGAATTCAGGATTGTGGAAAGCTAAAATCTTGAAATCGGCCAAGATCTTGAATTCAGGATTTTCGAAAGGTAAAATCTTGAAATCGGCCAAAATCTTCAATTCGGGATTTTGGAAAGCTAAAATCTTGAAATCGGCCAAGATCTTGAATTCAGGATTTTGGAAAGCTAAAATCCGTAAGTCGGCAAAAGTCTTGAATTCAAAATTTTGGAAAGCTAAAATCTTGAAATCAGACAAAATCTTGAATTCAGGAGTTTGGAAACCTAAAATCTTGAAATCGGCCAGAATCTTGAAATCAGGATTTTGGAAAGCTAAAATCTTGAAATCGATCCAAAACTTGAATTCAGGATTGTGGAAAGCTAAAATCTTGAAATCGGCCAAAATCTTGAATTCAGGATTGTGGAAAGCTAAAATCTTCAAATCCGGCAAGATCTTGAATTCAGGATTTTGGAAAGCTAAAATCCGTAAATCGGCCAAAATCTTGAATTCAGGATTGTGGAATGCTAAAATCTTGAAATCGGCCAAAATCTTTAATTCAGGATTTTGGAAAGCTAAAATCTTGAAATCGGCCAAAATCTTGAATTCAGGATTTTGGAAAGCTAAAATCTTGAAATCGGCCAGAATCTTGAAATCGGCCAAAATCTTGAATTCAGGATTTTGGAAAGCTAAAATCTTGAAATCAGCCAAAATCTTGAATTCAGGATTTTGCAAACCTAAAATCTTGAAATCGGCCAGAATCTTGAAATCAGGATTTTGGAAAGCTAAAATCTTCAAATCGGTCAAAAACTTGAATTCAGGATTGTGGAAAGCTAAAATCTTGAAACCGGCCAAGATCTTAAATTCAGGATTGTGGAAAGCTAAAATCTTGAAATCGGCCAGAATCTTCAAATCAGGATTTTGGAAAGCTAAAATCTTGAAATCGGCCAAAATCTTGAATTCGGGATTTTGGAAAGCTAAAATCTTGAAATCGGTTGAGATCTTTAAATCAGGATTTTGGAAAGCAAAAATCTTGAAATCGGCCAAAATCTTGAATTCAGGATTTTGGAAAGCTAAAATCCTGAAATCGGCCAAAATCTTGAATTCAGGATTTTGGAAAGCAAAAATCTTGAAATCGGCCAGAATCTTCAAATCAGGATTTTAAAAAGCTAAAATCTTGAAATCGGCCAAAATCTTGAATTCAGGATTTTGGAAAGCTAAAATCTTGAAATCGGTTAAGATCTTGAAAGCAGGATTTTGGAAAGCTAAAATCTTTAAATCGGCGAAGATCTTGAATTCAGGATTTTGGAAAGCTAAAATCCGTAAATCGGCCAAAATCTTGAATTCAGGATTTTGGAAAGCTAAACTCTTGAAATCGGCCAAAATCTTCAATTCAGGATTTTGGAAAGCTAAAATCTTGAAATCGGCCAAGATCTTGAATTCAGGATTTTTGAAAGCTAAAATCTTGAAATCGATAAAAATCTTGAATTCAGGATTGTGGAAAGCTAAACTCTTGAAATCGGCCAAAATCTTGAATTCAGGATTTTGGAAAGCTAAAATCTTGAAATCGGCCAAGATCTTGAATTCAGGATTTTGGAAAGCTAAAATCTTGAAATCGGCCAGAATCTTGATATCTAGATATTGGAAAGCTAAAATCTTGAAATCGGCCAAAATCTTGAGTTCAGGATTGTGGAAAGCTAAAATCTTGAAATCGGCCAAGGTCTTGAATTCAGGATTTTGGAAAACTAAAATCCGTAAATCGGCGAAAATCTTGAATTCAGGATTTTAGAAAGCTAAAATCTTGAAATCGGCCAGAATCTTCAAATCAGCATTTTGGAAAGCTAAAATCTTGAAATCGGCCAAAATGTTGAAATCAGGATTTTGGAAAGCTAAAATCTTGAAATCGGCCAAAATCTTGAATTCAGGATTGTGGAAAGCTAAAATCTTGAAATCCGCCAAGATCTTGAATTCAGGATTGTGGAAAGCTAAAATCTTGAAATCGGCCAAAATCTTGAATTCAGGATTTTGGAAAGCTAAAATCTTGAAATCGGCCAGAATCTTGATATCAAGATACTGGAAAGCTAAAATCTTGAAATCGGCCAAAATCTTGAGTTCAGGATTGTGGAAAGCTAAGATCTTGAAATCAGCCAAGGTCTTGAATTCAGGATTTTGGAAAGCTAAAATCCGTAAATCGGCGAAAATCTTGAATTCAGCATTTTAGAAAGCTAAAATCTTGAAATCGGCCAGAATCTTGAAATCAGGATTTTGGAAAGGTAAAATCTTGAAATCGGGCAAAATTTGAATTCAGGATTTTGGAAAGCTAAAATCTTGAAATCGGCCAAAATCTTGAATTCATGATTTTGGAAAGCTAAAATCTTGAAATCGGCCAAAATCTTGAATTCGGGATTTTGGAAACCTAAAGTCTTGAAATCGGCCACAATCTTGAAATCAGGATTTTGGAAAGCTAAGATCTTGAAATCCGCCAAGATCTTGAATTCAGGATTTTGGAAAGCTAAAATCCGTAAGTCGGCCAAAATCTTGAATTCAGGATTGTGGAAAGCTAAAATCTTGAAATCGGCCAAAATCTTGAATTCAGGATTTTGGAAAGCTAAAATCTTGACATCGGCCAAAATCTTAAATTCAGGATTTGGAAAGCTAAAATCTTGAAATCGGCCGAGGTCTTCAATTCAGGATTTTGGAAAGATAAATCCGTAAATCGGCCAAAATCTTGAATTCAGGATTTTAGAAAGCTAAAATCTTGAAATCGGCCAGAATCTTCAAATCAGGATTTTGGAAAGCTAAAATCTTGAAATCGGCCAAAATTTTGCAATGAGGATTTTGGAAAGCTAAAATCTTGAAATCGGCCAAAATCTTGAATTCAGGATTTTGGAAAGCTAAAATCTTGAAATCGGCCAGAATCTTGAAATGAGGATTTTGGAAAGCTAAAATCTTGAATTCAGGATTTTGGAAAGCTAAAATCTTGAAATCGGCCAAAATCTTGAATGCAGGATTTTGGAAAGCTTAAATCTTGAAATCGGCCAAAATCTTGAATTCGGGATTTTGGAAAGGTAAAATCTTGAAATCCGCCAGAATCTTGAAATCAGGATTTTGGAAAGCTAAGATCTTGAAATCCGCCAAGATCTTGAATTCAGGATTTTGGAAAGCTAAAATCTTGAACTCAGGATTGTGGAAAGCTAAAATGTTGAAATCGGCCAAGATCTTGAATTCAGGATTTTGGAAAGGTAAAATCTTGAAATCGGCCAAAATCTTCAATTCGGGATTTTGGAAAGCTAAAATCTTGAAATCAGGATTTTGGAAAGCTAAGATCTTAAAATCGGCCAAAATCATGAATTCAGGATTTTGGAAAGCTAAAATCTTGAAATCGGCCACAATCTTGAATTCAGGATTTGGAAAAGCTAAAATCGTGAAATCGGCCAAAGTCTTGAATTCAGGATTTTGGAAAGCTGAAATCTTGAAATCGGCCACAATCTTGAAATCAGGATTTTGGAAAGCTAAAATCTTGAAATCGGCCAAGATCTTGAATTCAGGATTTTGGAAAGCTAAAATCCGTAAATCGGCCAAAATCTTGAATTCAGGATTTTGGAAAGCTAAAATCTTGAAAAGGACCAAAATCTTGAATTCACGATTTTTGAAAGCTAAAATCTTGAAATCAGCCAAAATCTTGAATTCAGGAGTTTGGAAACCTAAAATCTTGAAATCGGCCCAGAATCTTGAAATCAGGATTTTGGAAAGCTGAAATCTTGAAATCGGTCCAAAACTTGAATTCAGGATTGTGGAAAGCTAAAATCTTGAAGTCGGCCAGAATCTTGAAATCAGGATTGTGGAAAGCTAAAATCTTGAAATCGGCCAAAATCTTGAATTGAGGATTGTGGAAAGCTAAATCTGGAAATCGGCCAAGATCTTGAATTCAGGATTTTGGAAAGCTAAAATCCGTAAATCGCCGAAAATCTTGAATTCAGGATTTTGGAAAGCTAAAATCTTGAAATTGGCCAAAATCTTGAATTCAGGATTTTGGATAGCTAAAATCTTCAAATCTGCCAAGATCTTGAATTTAGGATTTTGGAAAGCTTAAATCTTGAAATCGGCCAAGATCTTCAATTCAGGATTTCGGAAAGCTTAAATCTTGAAATCGGCCAAAATCTTGAATTCAGGATTTCGGAAAGCTAAAATCTTTAAATCGGCTAAAATCTTGAGTTCAGGATTTTGGAAAGCTAAAATCTTGAAATCGGCCAAAATCTTGAATTCAGGATTGTGGAAAGCTAAAATCTTGAAATCGGCCAAGATCTTGAATTCAGGATTTTGGAAAGCTAAAATCCGTAAATCGGGCAAAATCTCGAATTCAGTATTTTGGAAAGCTAAAATCTTGATATAGGCCAGAATCTTGAATTCAGGATTTTGGAAAGCTTAAGTCTTGAAATCGGTCAAAATCTTGAATTCAGGATTTTAAAAAGCTAAAATCTTGAAAAGGGCCAAAATCTTGAATTCAGGATTTTGGAAAGCTAAAATCTTGAAATCGGCCAAAATCTTGAATTCAGGATTGTGGAAAGCTAAAATCTTGAGATCGGCCAAGATCTTGAATTCAGGATTGTGGAAAGGTAAAATCTTGAAATCGGCCAAAATCTTGAATTCAAGATATTGGAAAGGTAAAATATTGAAATCGGCCAAAATTTTGAATTCAGGATTTTGGAAAGCTAAAATCTTGAAATCGGCCAAAATCGTGAATTCAGGATTTTGGAAGGCTAAAATCTTGAAATCGGCAAGAATCTTGAAATCAGGATTTGGGAAAGCTAAAATTTTCAAATTGGTCAAAATCTTCAATTCAGGATTGTGGGAAGCAAAAATCTTTAAATCGGCCAAGATCTTGAATTCAGGATTTTGGAAAGCTAAAATCTTGAAATCGGCCAAAATCTTGAATTCAGGATTGTGGAAAGCTAACATCTTGAAATCGGCCAAGATCTTGATTTCAGGATTTTGTAAAGCTAAAATCCGTAAATCGGCAAAAATCTTGAATTAAGGATTTTTTAAAGCTAAAATCTTGAGATCGGCCAAAATCTTGAATTCAGGATTTTGGAAAGCTAAAATCTTCAAATCGGCCAAACTGTTGAATTCAGGATTTTGGAAAGCTAAAATCTTGAAATCGGCCAGAATCTTGAATTCAGGATTGTGGAAAGGAAAAAAAATCTTGAAATCGGTCAAAATCTTGAATTCAGGATTTTGGAAAGCTAAAATCTTGAAATCGGCCAAGATCTTGATTTCAGGATTGTGGAAAACTAAAATCCGTACAGCGGCCAAAATCTTGAATTCAGGATTTTGGAAAGCTAAAATCTTGACATCGGCCAAAATCTTGAATTCAGGATTTTGGAAAGCTAAAATCTTGAAATCGGCCAGAATCTTGAATTCAGGATTGTGGAAAGGAAAAAAAATCTTGAAATCGGTCAAAATCTTGAATTCAGGATTGTGGAAAGCTAAAATCTTGAAATCGGCCAAAATCTTGAATTGAGGATTGTGGAAAGCTAAATCTGGAAATCGGCCAAGATCTTGAATTCAGGATTTTGGAAAGCTAAAATCCGTAAATCGCCGAAAATCTTGAATTCAGGATTTTGGAAAGCTAAAATCTTGAAATCGGCCAAAATCTTGAATTCAGGATTTTGGATAGCTAAAATCTTCAAATCTGCCAAGATCTTGAATTTAGGATTTTGGAAAGCTTAAATCTTGAAATCGGCCAAGATCTTCAATTCAGGATTTCGGAAAGCTTAAATCTTGAAATCGGCCAAAATCTTGAATTCAGGATTTCGGAAAGCTAAAATCTTTAAATCGGCTAAAATCTTGAATTCAGGATTTTGGAAAGCTAAAATCTTGAAATCGGCCAAAATCTTGAATTCAGGATTGTGGAAAGCTAAAATCTTGAAATCGGCCAAGATCTTGAATTCAGGATTTTGGAAAGCTAAAATCCGTAAATCGGGCAAAATCTCGAATTCAGTATTTTGGAAAGCTAAAATCTTGATATAGGCCAGAATCTTGAATTCAGGATTGTGGAAAGCTTAAGTCTTGAAATCGGTCAAAATCTTGAATTCAGGATTTTAAAAAGCTAAAATCTTGAAAAGGGCCAAAATCTTGAATTCAGGATTTTGGAAAGCTAAAATCTTGAAATCGGCCAAAATCTTGAATTCAGGATTGTGGAAAGCTAAAATCTTGAGATCGGCCAAGATCTTGAATTCAGGATTGTGGAAAGGTAAAATCTTGAAATCGGCCAAAATCTTGAATTCAAGATATTGGAAAGGTAAAATATTGAAATCGGCCAAAATTTTGAATTCAGGATTTTGGAAAGCTAAAATCTTGAAATCGGCCAAAATCGTGAATTCAGGATTTTGGAAGGCTAAAATCTTGAAATCGGCAAGAATCTTGAAATCAGGATTTGGGAAAGCTAAAATTTTCAAATTGGTCAAAATCTTCAATTCAGGATTGTGGGAAGCAAAAATCTTTAAATCGGCCAAGATCTTGAATTCAGGATTTTGGAAAGCTAAAATCTTGAAATCGGCCAAAATCTTGAATTCAGGATTGTGGAAAGCTAACATCTTGAAATCGGCCAAGATCTTGATTTCAGGATTTTGTAAAGCTAAAATCCGTAAATCGGCAAAAATCTTGAATTAAGGATTTTTTAAAGCTAAAATCTTGAGATCGGCCAAAATCTTGAATTCAGGATTTTGGAAAGCTAAAATCTTCAAATCGGCCAAACTGTTGAATTCAGGATTTTGGAAAGCGAAAATCTTGAAATCGGCCAGAATCTTGAATTCAGGATTGTGGAAAGGAAAAAAAATCTTGAAATCGGTCAAAATCTTGAATTCAGGATTTTGGAAAGCTAAAATCTTGAAATCGGCCAAGATCTTGATTTCAGGATTGTGGAAAACTAAAATCCGTACAGCGGCCAAAATCTTGAATTCAGGATTTTGGAAAGCTAAAATCTTGACATCGGCCAAAATCTTGAATTCAGGATTTTGGAAAGCTAAAATCTTGAAATCGGCCAGAATCTTGAATTCAGGATTGTGGAAAGGAAAAAAAATCTTGAAATCGGTCAAAATCTTGAATTCAGGATTGTGGAAAGCTAAAATCTTGAAATCGGCCAAGATCTTCAATTCAGGATTGTGGAAAACTAAAATCCGTACATCGGCCAAAATCTTGAATTCAGGATTTTGGAAAGCTAAAATCTTGACATCGGCCAAAATCTTGAATTCAGGATTTTGGAAAGCTAAAATCTTGAAATCGGCCAGAATCTTGAATTCAGGATTTTGCAAACCTAAAATCTTGAAATCGGCCAAGATCTTGAATTCAGGATTTCGGAAAGCTTAAAACTTGAAATCGGCCAAAATCTTGAATTCAGGATTTTGGAAAGCTAAAATCTTGAAATCGGCCAGTATCTTGAAATCAGGATTTGGGAAAGCTAAAATCTTGAAATCGGCCAAGATCTTGAATTCAGGATTTTGGAAAGCTAAAATCTTGAAAAGGGCCAAAATCTTGAATTCAGGATTTTGGAAAGCTAAACTCTTGAAATCGGCCAAAATCTTGAATTCAGGATTGTGGAAAACTAAAATCTTGAAATCGGCCAAGATCTTGAATTCAGGATTTTGGAAAGCTAAAATCCGTAAATCGGGCAAAATCTTGAATTCAGTATTTTGGAAAGCTAAAATCTTGATATCGGCCAGAATCTTGAATTCACGATTGTGGAAAGCTTAAATCTTGAAATCGGTCAAAATCTTGAATTCAGGATTTTGGAAAGCTAAAATCTTGAAAAGGGCCAAAATCTTGAATTCAGGATTTTGGAAAGCTTAAATCTTGAAATCGGCCAAAATCTTGATTTCAGGATTTTGGAAAGCTAAAATCTTGAAATCGGCAAAAATCTTGAATTCAGGATTGTGGAAAGCTAACATCTTGAAATCGGCCAAGATCTTGATTTCAGGATTTTGTAAAGCTAAAATCCGTAAATCGGCCAAAATCTTGAATTCAGGATTGTGGAAAGCTAAAATCTTGAAATCGGCCAAGATCTTGAATTCAGGATTTCGGAAAGCTTAAATCTTGTAATCGGCAAAAATCTTGATTTCAGGATTTTGGAAAGCTAAAATCATGAAATCGGCCAGAATCTTGACATCAGGATTTGGGAAAGCTAAAATCTTGAAATCGGCCAAAATCTTGAATTCAGGATTTTGGAAAGCTAAAATCTTGAAATCGGCCAAAATCTTGAATACAGGATTTCGCAAAGCTAAAATCTTGAAATCGGCAAAAGTCTTGAATTCAGGATTTTGGAAAGCTAAAATCTTGAAATCGGCCAAAATCTTGAATTCAGGATTGTGGAAAGCTAAAATCTTGAAATCGGCCAAGATCTTGAATTCAGGATTTTGGAAAGCTAAAATCCTTAAATCGGCCAAAATCTTGATTTCAGGATTTTTTAAAGCTAAAATCTTGAAATCGGCCAAAATCTTGAATTCAGGATTTTGGAAAGCTAAAATCTTTAAATCGGCCAAACTGTTGAATTCAGGATTTTGGAAAGCTAAAATCTTGAAATCGGCCAGAATTTTGAATTCAGGATGGTGGAAAGCAAAAAAAATCTTGAAATCGGTCAAAATGTTAAATTCAGGATTTTGGAAACCTAAAATCTTGAAATCGGCCAAGATCTTGAATTCAGGATTGTGGAAAACTAAAATCCGTACATCAGCCAAAATCTTGAATTCAGGATTTTCGAAAGCTAAAATCTTGACATCGGCCAAAATCTTGAATTCAGGATTTTAGAAAGCTAAAATCTTGAAATCGGCCAGAATCTTGAATTCAGGATTTTGGAAAGCTAAAATCTTGAAATCGGCCAAAATCTTGAATTCAGGATTTTGGAAAGCTAAAATCTTGAAATCAGCCAAAATCTTGAATTCAGGATTTTGGAAAGCTAAAATCTTGAAATCGGCCAGAATCTTGAAATGAGGATTTTGGAAAGCTAAAATCTTGAAATCGGCCAAAATCTTGAATTCAGGATTTTGGAAAGCTAAAATCTTGAAATCGGCCAAAATCTTGAATTCAGGATTTTGCAAAGCTAAAATCTTGAAATCGGCGAAAATCTTGAATTCAGGATTGTAAAAAGCTAAAATCTTGAAATCGGTCAAAATCTTGAATTCAGGATTGTGCAAAGCTAAAATCTTGAAATCGACCGAGATCTTGAATTCAGGATTTTTGAAAGCTAAAATCTTGAAATCGGCCAGAATCTTGAAATCAGGATTTTGGAAAGCTAAAATCTTGAAATCGGTCAAAAACTTGAATTCAGGATTGTGGAAAGCTAAAATCTTCAAATCGGCCAAGATCCTTAATTCAGGATTGTGGAAAGCTAAAATCTTGAAATCGGCCAGAATCTTGAAATTAGGATTTTGGAAAGCTAAAATCTTGAAAGCGGTCAAAAACTTGAATTCAGGATTGTGGAAAGCTAAAATCTTTAAATCGGCCAAGATCTTTAATTCAGGATTGTGGAAAGCTAAAATCTTGAAATCGGCCAAAATCTTGAATTCAGGATTGTGGAAAGCTAAAATCTTGAAATCGGCCAAGATCTTGAATTCAGGATTTTGGAAAGCTAAAATCCGTAAATCGGCCAAAATCTTGAATTCACGATTGTGGAAAGCTAAAATCTTGAAATCGGCCAAAATCTTGAATTCAGGATTTTGGAAAGCTAAAATCTTGAAATCGGCCAAAATCTTCAAATGAGGATTTTTGAAAGCTAAAATCTTGAAATTGGCCAAAATCTTGAATTCAGGATTTTGGAAAGCTAAAATCTTGAAATCGGTTAAGATCTTGAAATCGGGATTTTGGAATGCTAAAATCTTGAAATCGGCCAAAATCTTGAATTCAGGATTTTGGAAAGCGAATATCTTGAAATCGGCCAAAATCTTGAATTCAGGATTTTGGAAAGCAAAAATCTTGAAATCGGCCAGAATCTTCAAATCAGGATTTTGGAAAGCTAAAATCTTGAAATCGGCCAAAATCTTGAATTCAGAATTTTGGGAAGCTAAAATCTGGAAATCGGTTAAGATCTTGAAATCAGGATTTTGGAAAACTAAAATCTTGAAATCGGCCAAAATCTTGAATTCAGGATTTTGGAAAGCGAAAATCTTGAAATCGGCCAAAATCTTGAATTCAGGATTTTGGTAAGCAAAAATCTTGAAATCGGCCAGAATCTTCAAATCAGGATTTTGGAAAGCTAAAATCTTGAAATCGGCCAAAATCTTGAATTCAGGATTTTGGAGAGCTAAAATCTTGAAATCGGTTAAGATCTTGAAATCAGGATTTTGGAACGCTAAAATCTTGAAATCGGCCAAAATCTTGAATTCAGGATTGTGGAAAGCTAAAATCTTGAAATCGGCCAAGATCTTGAATTCAGGATTTTGGAAAGATAAAATCCGTAAATCGGCCAAAATCTTGAATTCAGGATTTTGGAAAGCTAAAATCTTGAAATCGGCAAAAATCTTGAATTCAGGATTTTGGAAAGCTAAAATCTTGAAATCGGCCAAAATCTTGAATTCAGGATTTTGGAAAGCTAAAATCTTGAAATCGGCCAAAATCTTGAATTCAGGATTGTGGAAAGCTAAAATCTTGAAATCGGTCAAAATCTTGAATTCAGGATTTTGGAAAGCTAAAATCTTGAAGTCAGGATTTTGGAAAGCTAAAATCTTGAAATCGGCCAAGATCTTGAATTCAGGATTTTGGAAAGCTAAAATCCGTAAATCGGCCAAAATCTTGAATTCAGGATTTTGGAAAGCTAAAATCTTGAAATCAGCCAAAATCTTGAATTCAGGAGTTTGGAAACCTAAAATCTTGAAATCGGCCAGAATCTTGAAATCAGGATTTTGGAAAGCTAAAATCTTGAAATCGGTCCAAAACTTGAATTCAGGATTGTGGAAAGCTAAAATCTTGAAATCAGGATTGTGGAAAGCTAAAATCTTGAAATAGGCCAAAATCTTGAATTCAGAATTGTGGAAAGCTAAAATCTGGAAATCGGCGAAGATCTTGAATTCAGGATTTTGGAAACCTAAAACCCGTAAATCGGCGAAAATCTTGAATTCAGGATTTTGGAAAGCTAAAATCTTGAAATCGGCCAAAATCTTGAATTCAGTATTTTGGATAGCTAAAATCTTCAAATCGGCCAAGATCTTGAATTTAGGATTTTGGAAAGCTTAAATCTTGAAATCGGCCAAAATCTTGAATTCAGGATTTTGGAAAGCTAAAATCTTAAAATCGGCCAAAATCTTGAATTCAGGATTTTGGAAAGCTAAAATCTTGAAATCGGCCAAAATCTTGAATTCAGGATTTTGGAAAGCTAAAATCTTGATATCGGCCAAAATCTTGAATTCAGGATTTTGGAAAGCTAAAATCTTGAAATCGTCCAAGACCATGAATTCAGGATTTTGGAAAGCTAAAATCTTGAAGTCGGCCAAGATCTTGAATTCAGGATTTTGGAAAGCTAAAATCTTGAAATCCGCCACAATCTTGAAATCAGGATTTTGGAACGCTAAAATCTTGTAATCGGCCAAAATCTTGAATTCAGGATTTTGGAAAGCTAAAATCTTGAAATCGGCCAAAATCTTGAGGTCAGGATTTTGGAAAGCAAAAAACTTGACATCGGCCAAAATCTAGAATTCAGGATTTTGGAAAGCTACAATCTTGAAATCGGCCAAAATCTTGAATGCAGGATTTTGGAAAGCTAAAATCTTGAAATCGGCCAAAATCTTGAATTCAGGATTGTGGAAAGCTAAAATCTTGAAATCGGTCAAAATCTTGAATTCAGCATTGTGGAAAGCTAAAATCTTGAAATCTGCCAAAATCTTGAATTCAGGATTTTGGAATGCTAAAATCTTGAAATGGGCCAAAATCTTGAGTTCAGGATTGTGGAAAGCTAAAATCTTGAAATCGGCCAAAATCTTGAATTCAGGATTTTGGAAAGCTAAAATCTTGAAATGGGGCAAAATCTTGGATTCACGATTTGGGAAAGCTAAAATCTTGAAATCGGCCAAGATCTTGAATTCAGGATTTTGGAAAGCTAAAATCTTGAAATCGGCCAAGATCTTGAATTCAGGATTTTGGAAAGCTAAAATCTTGAAATCGGCCAAAATCTTGAATTCAGGATTTTGGAAAGCAAAAATCTTGAAATCGGCCAGAATCTTCAAATCAGGATTTTGGAAAGCTAAAATCTTGAAATCGGCCAAAATCTTGAATTCAGAATTTTGGGAAGCTAAAATCTGGAAATCGGTTAAGATCTTGAAATCAGGATTTTGGAAAGCTAAAATCTTGAAATCGGCCAAAATCTTGAATTCAGGATTTTGGAAAGCGAAAATCTTGAAATCGGCCAAAATCTTGAATTCAGGATTTTGGAAAGCAAAAATCTTGAAATCGGCCAGAATCTTCAAATCAGGATTTTGGAAAGCTAAAATCTTGAAATCGGCCAAAATCTTGAATTCAGGATTTTGGAGAGCTAAAATCTTGATATCGGTTAAGACCTTGAAATCAGGATTTTGGAACGCTAAAATCTTCAAATCGGCCAAAATCTTGAATTCAGGATTGTGGAAAGCTAAAATCTTGAAATCGGCCAAGATGTTGAATTCAGGATTCTGGAAAGCTAAAATCCGTGAATCGGCCAAAATCTTGAATTCAGGATTTTGGAAAGCTAAAATCTTGAAATCGGCAAAAATCTTGAATTCAGGATTTTGGAAAGCTAAAATTTTGAAATCGGCCAAGATGTTGAATTCAGGATTTTGGAAAGCTAAAATCTTGAAATCGGCCAAAATCTTGAATTCAGGATTGTGGAAAGCTAAAATCTTGAAATCGGCCAGAATCTTCAAATCAGGATTTTGGAAAGCTAAAATCTTGAAATGGGCCAAAATCTTGAATTCAGGATTTTGGAATGCTAAAATCTTGAAATGGGCCAAAATCTTGAATTCAGGATTGTGGAAAGCTAAAATCTTGAAATCGGCCAAAATCTTGAATTAAGGATTGTGGAAAGCTAAAATCTTGAAATCGGCCAAAATCTTGAATTCAGGATTTTGGAAAGCTAAAATCCCTAAATCGGCGAAAATCTTGAATTCAGGATTTTGGAAAGCTAAAATCTTGAAATCGGCCAAAATCTTGAATTCAGGATTTTCGATAGCTAAAATCTTCAAATCGGACAAGATCTTGAATTTAGGATTTTGGAAAGCTTAAATCTTGAAATCGGCCAAAATCTTGAATTCAGGAATTTGGAAAGTTAAAATCTTGAAATGGGGCAAAATCTCTGATTCAGGATTTGGGAGAGCTAAAATCTTGAAATCGGCCAAGATCTTGAATTCAGGATTTTGGAAAGCTAAAATCTTGAAATCGGCCAAGATCTTGAATTCAGGATTTCGGAAAGCTTAAATCTTGAAATCGGCCAAAATCTTGAATTGAGGATTTTGGAAAGCTAAAATCTTGAAATCGGCCAGAATCTTGAAATCAGGATTTGGGAAAGCTAAAATCTTGAAATCGGCAAAAATCTTGAATTCAGGATTTTGGAAAGCTAAAATCTTGAAATCGGCCAAAATCTTGAAATCGGCCAAAATCTTGAATTCAGGATTGTGGAAAGGTAAAATCTTGAAATCGGCCAAGATCTTGAATTCAGGATTTTGGAAAGCTAAAATCCGTAAATCGGCCAAAATCTTGAATTCAGGATTTTGGAAAGCTAAAATCCCTAAATCGGCGAAAATCTTGAATTCAGGATTTTGGAAAGCTAAAATCTTGAAATCGGCCAAAATCTTGAATTCAGGATTTTCGATAGCTAAAATCTTCAAATCGGCCAAGATCTTGAATTTAGGATTTTGGAAAGCTTAACTCTTGAAATCGGCGAAAATCTTGAATTCAGGATTTTGGAAAGCTAAAATCTTGAAATGGGGCAAAATCTTGAATTCAGGATTTGGGAAAGCTAAAATCTTGAAATCGGCCAAGATCTTGAATTCAGGATTTTAGAAAGCTAAAATCTTGAAATCGGCCAAGATCTTGAATTCAGGATTTTGGAAAGCTAAAATCTTGAAATCGGGCAGAATCTTGAAATCAGCATTTGGGAAAGCTAAAATCTTGAAATCGGCCAGAATCTTAAATTCAGGATTTTGGAAAGCCAAAATCTTGAAAGCGGCCAAAATCTTGAATTCAGGATTTCGGATAGCTAGAATCTTGAAATCCGCCAAAGTCTTGAATTCAGGATTGTGGAAAGCTAAAATCTTGAAATCGGCCAAAATCTTGAATTCAGGATTTTGGAAAGCTAAAATCTTGAAATCGGCCAAAATCTTGAATTCAGGATTTTGGAAAGCTAAAATCTTGAAATCGGCCAGAATCTTGAAATGAAGATTTTGGAAAGCTAAAATCTTGAAATCGGCCAAAATCTTGAATTCAGGATTGTGAAAAGCTAAAATCTTGAAATCGGCCAAGGTCTTGAATTCAGGATTTTGGAAAGCTAAAATCCGTAGATCGGCCAAAATCTTAAATTCAGGACTTTAGAAAGCTAAAATCTTGAAATCGGCCAGAATCTTGAAATCAGGATTTTGGAAAGCTAAAATCTTGAAATCAGGATTTTGGAAAGCTAAAATCTTGTAATCGGCCAAAATCTTGAACTCAGGATTTTGGAAGGCTAAAATCTTGAAATCGGCCAAAATCTTGAAATCGGGAATTTGGAAAGCTAAAATCTTGAAATCGGCCAGAATCTGGATATCAGGATTTTGGAAAGCTAAGGTCTTCAAATCGGCCAAAATCTTGAAACAGGATTTTGGAAAGCTAAAATCTTGAAATCGGCCAAAATCTTGAATTCAGGATTGTGGAAAGCTAAAATCTTGAATTCAGGATTGTGGAAAGCTAAAATCTTAAAATCGGCCAAGATCTTGAATTCAGGATTTTTGAAAGCTAAAATCTTGAAATCGGCCGAAATCTTCAATTATGGATTTTGGAAAGCTAAAATCTTGAAATCGGCCGAAATCTTCAATTATGGATTTTGGAAAGCTAAAATCTTGAAATCAGGATTTTGGAAAGCTAACATCTTCAAATCGGCCAAAATCTTGAATCCAGGATTTTGGAAAGCTAAAATCTTGAAATCGGCCAAAATCTTGAATTCAGGATTTTGGAAAGCAAAAATCTTGAAATCGGCCAAAATCTTGAATTCAGGATTTTGGAAAGCTAAAATCTTGAAATCGGCCAAAATCTTGAATTCAGGATTTTGGAAACCTAAAATCTTGAAATCGGCCAGAATCTTGAATTCAGGATTTTGGAAAGCTAAAATCCGTAAATCGGCCAAAATCTTGAATTCAGGATTGTGGAATGCTAAAATCTTGAAATCGGCCAAAATCTTGAATTCAGGATTTTGGAAAGCTAAAATCTTGAAATCGGCCAAAATCTTGAGTTCAGGATTTTAGAAAGCTAAAATCTTGAAATAGGCCAGACTCTTGAAATCAGGATTTTGGAAAGCTAAAATCTTGAAATCGGCCAAAATCTTGAATTCAGGATTTTGGAAAGCTAAAATCTTGAAATCGTCCAGAATCTTGAAGTCAGGATTTTGGAAAGCTAAAATCTTGAAATCCGCCAAAATCTTGAAGTCAGGATTTTGGAAAGCTAAAATCTTGAAATCGGCCAAAATCTTGAATTCAGAATTTTGGAAAGCTAAAATCTTGAAATCGGCCAAAATCTTGAATTCAGGATTGTGGCAAGCTAAAATCTTGAAATCGGCCAAGATCTTGAATTCAGGATTGTGGAAAGCTAAAATCTTGAAATCGGCTAAAATCTTGAAGTCAGGATTGTGGAAAGCTAAAATCTTGAAATCGGTCAAAATCTTGAATTCAGGATTTTGGAAAGCTAAAATCTTGAAATCGGCCAAGATCTTGAATTCAGGATTTTCGAAAGCTAAAATTTTGAACTCGGCCAAAATCTTGAATTCAGGATTGTGGAAAGCTAAAATCTTGAAATCGGCCAAGGTCTTGAATTCAGGATTTTGGAAAGCTAAAATCCGTAAATCGGCGAAAATCTTGAATTCAGGATTTTAGAAAGCTAAAATGTTGAAATCGGCCAGAATCTTGAATTCAGGATTTTGGAAAGCTAAAATCTTGAAATCGGCCAAAATCTTGAATTCAGGATTTTGGAAAGCTAAAATCTTGAAATCAGCCAAAATCTTGAATTCAGGATTTTGGAAAGCTAAAATCTTGAAATCGGCCAGAATCTTGAAATGAGGATTTTGGAAAGCTAAAATCTTGAAATCGGCCAAAATCTTGAATTCAGGATTTTGCAAAGCTAAAATCTTGAAATCGGCCAAAATCTTGAATTCAGGATTGTAAAAAGCTAAAATCTTGAAATCGGTCAAAATCTTGAATTCAGGATTGTGCAAAGCTAAAATCTTGAAATCGGCCGAGATCTTGAATTCAGGATTTTTGAAAGCTAAAATCTTGAAATCGGCCAGAATCTTGAAATCAGGATTTTGGAAAGCTAAAATCTTGAAATCGGTCAAAAACTTGAATTCAGGATTGTGGAAAGCTAAAATCTTGAAATCGGCCAAGATCTTTAATTCAGGATTGTGGAAAGCTAAAATCTTGAAATCGGCCAGAATCTTGAAATCAGGATTTTGGAAAGCTAAAATCTTGAAATCGGTCAAAATTTTGAATTCAGGATTCTGGAAAGCTAAAATCTTGAAATCGGCCAAGATCTTTAATTCAGGATTGTGGAAAGCTAAAATCTTGAAATCGGCCAAAATCTTGAATTCAAGATTTTGGAAAGCAAAAATCTTGAAATCGGGCAGAATCTTCAAATCAGGATTTAGGAAAGCTAAAATCTTGAAATTGGCCAAAATCTTGAATTCAGGATTTTGGAAAGCTAAAATCTTGAAATCAGGATTTTGGAAAGCTAAAATCTTGAAATCGGCCAAAATCTTGAGTTCAGGATTTTGGAAAGCACAAATCTTGAAATCGGCCAGAATCTTCAAATCAGGATTTTGGAAAGCTAAAATCTTGAAATCGGCCAAAATCTTGAATTCAAGATTTTGGAAAGCTAAAATCTTGAAATCGGTTAAGATCTTGAAATCAGGATTTTGGAAACCTAAAATGTTGAAATCGGCCAAAATCTTGAATTCAGGATTTTGGAAAGCGAAAATCTTGAAATCGGCCAAAATCTTGAATTCAGGATTTTGGAAAGCAAAAATCTTGAAATCGGCCAGAATCTTCAAATCAGGATTTTGCAAAGCTAAAATCTTGAAATCGGCCAAAATCTTGAATTCAGGATTTTGGAAAGCTTAAATCTTGAAATCGGTTAAGATCTTGAAATCAGGATTTTGGAAAGCTAAAATCTTGAAATCGGCCAAAATCTTGAATTCAGGATTGTAGAAAGCTAAAATCTTGAAATCGGCCAAGATCTTGAATTCAGGATTTTGGAAAGCTAAAATCCGTAAATCGGCCAAAATCTTGAATTCAGGATTTTGGAAAGATAAAATCTTGAAATCGGCAAAAATCTTGAATTCAGGATTTTGGAAAGCTAAAATCTTGAAATCGGCCAAGATCTTGAATTCAGGATTTTGGAAAGCTAAAATTTTGAAATCGGCCAAAATCTTGAATTCAGGATTGTGGCAAGCTAAAATCTTGAAATCGGCCAAGGTCTTGAATTCAGGATTTTGGAAAGCTAAAATCCGTAAATCGGCGAAAATCTTGAATTCAGGATTTTAGAAAGCTAAAATCTTGAAATCGGCCAGAATCTTGAATTCAGGATTTTGTAAAGCTAAAATCTTGAAATCGGCCAAAATCTTGAATTCAGGATTTTGGAAAGCTAAAACCTTGAAATCAGCCAAAATCTTGAATTCAGGATTTTGGAAAGCTAAAATCTTGAAATCGGCCAGAATCTTCAAATCAGGATTTTGGAAAGCTAAAATCTTGAAATCGGCCAAAATCTTGAATTCAGGATTTTGGAAAGCTAAAATCTTGAAATCGGCCAAAATCTTGAATTCAGGATTTTGCAAAGCTAAAATCTTGAAATCGGCCAAAATCTTGAATTCAGGATTGTAAAAAGCTAAAATCTTGAAATCGGTCAAAATCTTGAATTCAGGATTGTGCAAAGCTAAAATCTTGAAATCGGCCGAGATCTTGAATTCAGGATTTTTGAAAGCTAAAATCTTGAAATCGGCCAGAATCTTGAAATCAGGATTTTGGAAAGCTAAAATCTTGAAATCGGTCAAAAACTTGAATTCAGGATTGTGGAAAGCTAAAATCTTGAAATCGGCCAAGATCCTTAATTCAGGATTGTGGAAAGCTAAAATCTTGAAATCGGCCAGAATCTTGAAATCAGGATTTTGGAAAGCTAAAATCTTGAAATCGGTCAAAAACTTGAATTCATTATTGTGGAAAGCTAAAATCTTTAAATCGGCCAAGATCTTTAATTCAGGATTGTGGAAAGCTAAAATCTTGAAATCGGCCAAAATCTTGAATTCAGGATTGTGGAAAGCTAAAATCTTCAAATCGGCCAAGATCTTGAATTCAGGATTTTGGAAAGCTAAAATCCCTAAATCGGCCAAAATCTTGAATTCAGGATTGTGGAAAGCTAAAATCTTGAAATCGGCCAAAATCTTCAATTCAGGATTTTGGAAAGCTAAAATCTTGAAATCGGCCAAAATCTTCAAATCAGGATTTTGGAAAGCTAAAATCTTGAAATTGGCCAAAATCTTCAATTCAGGATTTTGGAAAGCTAAAATCTTGAAATCGGTTAAGATCTTGAAATCAGGATTTTGGAATGCTAAAATCTTGAAATCGGCCAAAATCTTGAATTCAGGATTTTCGAAAGCGAAAATCTTGAAATCGGCAAAAATCTTGAATTCAGGATTTTGGAAAGCAAAAATCTTGAAATCGGCCAGAATCTTCAAATCAGGATTTTGGAAAGCTAAAATCTTGAAATCGGCCAAAATCTTGAATTCAGAATTTTGGGAAGCTAAAATCTGGAAATCGGTTAATATCTTGAAATCAGGATTTTGGAAAGCTAAAATCTTGAAATCGGCCCAAATCTTGAATTCACGATTTTGGAAAGCGAAAATCTTGAAATCGGCCAAAATCTTGAATTCAGGATTTTGGAAACCAAAAATCTTGAAATCGGCCAGAATCTTCAAATCAAGATTTTGGAAAGCTAAAATCTTGAAATCGGCCAAAATCTTGAATTCAGGATTTTGGAGAGCTAAAATCTTGAAATCGGTTAAGATCTTGAAATCAGGATTTTGGAACGCTAAAATCTTGAAATCGGCCAAAATCTTGAATTCAGGATTGTGGAAAGCTAAAATCTTGAAATCGGCCAAGATCTTGAATTCAGGATTTTGGAAAGCTAAAATCCGTAAATCGGCCAAAATCTTGAATTCAGGATTTTGGAAAGCTAAAATCTTGAAATCGGCCAAGATCTTCAATTCAGGATGTTGGAAAGCAAAAATCTTGAACTCGGCCAAAATCTTGAATTCAGGATTTTCGAAAGCGAAAATCTTGAAATCGGTCAAAATCTTGAATTCAGGATTTTGGAAAGCTAAAATCTTGAAGTGAGGATTTTGGAAAGCTAAAATCTTGAAATCGGCCAAGATCTTGAATTCAGGATTTTGGAAAGCTAAAATCCGTAAATCCGCCAAAATCTTGAATTCAGGATTGTGGAAAGCTAAAATCTTGAAATCGGCCAGAATCTTCAAATCAGGATTTTGGAAAGCTAAAATCTTGAAATTAGCCAAAATCTTGAATTCAGGATTTTGGAAAGCTAAAATCTTGAAATCGGTTAAGATCTTGAAATCAGGATTTAGGAAAGCTAAAATCTTCAAATTGGCCAAAATCTTGAATTCAGGATTTTGGAAAGCTAAAATCTTGAAATCAGGATTTTGGAAAGCTAAAATCTTGAAATCGGCCAAAATCTTGAATTCAGGATTTTGGAAAGCGAAAATCTTGAAATCGGCCAAAATCTTGAATTCAGGATTTTGGAAAGCAAAAATCTTGAAATCGGCCAGAATCTTCAAATCAGGATTTTGGAAAGCTAAAATCTTGAAATCGGCCAAAATCTTGAATTCAGGATTTTGGAAAGCTAAAATCTTGAAATCGGTTAAGATCTTGAAATCAGGATTTTGGAAACCTAAAATCTTGAAATCGGCCAAAATCTTGAATTCAGGATTTTGGAAAGCTTAAATCTTGAAATCGGTTAAGATCTTGAAATCAGGATTTTGGAAAGCTAAAATCTTGAAATCGGCCAAAATCTTGAATTCAGGATTGTGGAAAGCTAAAATCTTGAAATCGGCCAAGATCTTGAATTCAGGATTTTGGAAAGCTAAAATCCGTAAATCGGCCAAAATCTTGAATTCAGGATTTTTTGGAAAGCTAAAATCTTGAAATCGGCAAAAATCTTGAATTCAGGATTTTGGAAAGCTAAAATCTTGAAATCGGCCAAGATCTTGAATTCAGGATTTTGGAAAGCTAAAATCTTGAAATCGGCCAAAATCTTGAATTTAGGATTGTGGAAAGCTAAAATCTTGAAATCGGTCAAAATCTTGAATTCAGGATTTCGGAAAGCTAAAATCTTGAAATCGGCAAAAATCTTGAAGTCAGGATTTTGGAAAGCTAAAATCTTGAAATCGGCCAAGATCTTGAATTCACGATTTTGGAAAGCTAAAATTTTGAAATCGGCCAAAATCTTGAATTCAGGATTGTGGAAAGCTAAAATCTTGAAATCGGCCAAGGTCTTGAATTCAGGATTTGTGAAAGCTAAAATCCGTAAATCAGCGAAAATCTTGAATTCAGGATTTTAGAAAGCTAAAATCTTGAAATTGGCCAGAATCTTGAATTCAGGATTTTGGAAAGCTAAAATCTTGAAATCGGCCAAAATCTTGAATTCAGGATTTTGGAAAGCTAAAATCTTGAAATCAGCCAAAATCTAGAATTCAGGATTTTGGAAAGCTAAAATCTTGAAATAGGCCAGAATCTTGAAATGAGGATTTTGGAAAGCTAAAATCTTGAAATCGGCCAAAATCTTGAATTCAGGATTTTGGAAAGCTAAAATCTTGAAATCGGCCAAAATCTTGAATTCAGGATTTTGCAAAGCTAAAATCTTGAAATCGGTCAAAATCTTGAATTCAGGATTGTAAAAAGCTAAAATCTTGAAATCGGTCAAAATCTTGAATTCAGGATTGTGCAAAGCTAAAATCTTGAAATCGGCCGAGATCTTGAATTCAGGATTTTTGAAAGCTAAAATCTTGAAATCGGCCAGAATCTTGAAATCAGGATTTTGGAAAGCTAAAATCTTGAAATCGGTCAAAAACTTGAATTCAGGATTGTGGAAAGCTAAAATCTTGAAATCGGCCAAGATCCTTAATTCAGGATTGTGAAAAGCTAAAATCTTGAAATCGGCCAGAATCTTGAAATCAGGATTTTGGAAAGCTAAAATCTTGAAATCGGTCAAAAACTTGAATTCAGGATTGTGGAAAGCTAAAATCTTTAAATCGGCCAAGATCTTTAATTCAGGATTGTGGAAAGCTAAAATCTTGAAATCGGCCAAAATCTTGAATTCAGGATTGTGGAAAGCTAAAATCTTGAAATCGGCCAAGATCTTGAATTCAGGATTTTGGAAAGCTAAAATCCGTAAATCGGCCAAAATCTTGAATTCAGGATTGTGGAAAGCTAAAATCTTGAAATCGGCCAAAATCTTGAATTCAGGATTTTGGAAAGCTAAAATCTTGAAATCGGCCAAAATCTTCAAATCAGGATTTTGGAAAGCTAAAATCTTGAAATTGGCCAAAATCTTCAATTCAGGATTTTGGAAAGCTAAAATCTTGAAATCGGTTAAGATCTTGAAATCAGGATTTTGGAATGCTAAAATCTTGAAATCGGCCAAAATCTTGAATTCAGGATTTTGGAAAGCGAAAATCTTGAAATCGGCCAAAATCTTGAATTCAGGATTTTGGAAAGCTTAAATCTTGAAATCGGTTAAGATCTTTAATTCAGGATTGTGGATAGCTAAAATCTTGAAATCGGCCAAAATCTTGAATTCAGGATTGTGGAAAGCTAAAATCTTGAAATCGGCCAAGATCTTTAATTCAGGATTTTGGAAAGCTAAAATCTTGAAATCGGTCAAAATCTTGAATTCAGGATTGTGGAAAGCTAAAATCTTGAAATCGGCCAAGATCTTGAATTCAGGATTTTGGAAAGCTAAAATCTTGAAATCGGTCAAAATATTGAATTCAGGATTTTGGAAAGCTAAAATCTTGATATCGGCCAGAATCTTGACTTCAGGATTGTGGAAAGCTAAGATCTTGAAATCGGTCAAAATCTTAAATTCAGGATTGTGGAAAGCTAAAATCTTGAAATCGGCCAAGATCTTGAATTCAGGATTTTGGAAAGCTAAAATCTTGAAATCGGCCAAAATCTTGAATTCAGGATTTTGGAAAGCTAAAATCTTGAAATCAGGATTTGGGAAAGCTAAAATCTTGAAATCGGCCAAAATCTTAAATTCAGGATTTTGGAAAGCCAAAATCTTGAAAGCGGCCAAAATCTTGAACTCAGGGTTTCGGATAGCTAGAATCTTGAAATCCGCCAAAATCTTGAATTCAGGATTTTGGAAAGCTAAAATCTTGAAATCGGCCAGAATCTTGACATCAGGATTTGGGAAAGCTAAAATCTTGGAATCGGCCAAAATCTTGAATTCAGGATTTTGGAAAGCTAAAATCTTGAAAGCGGCCACAATCTTGAATTCAGGATTTCGGATAGCTAGAATCTTGAAATCTGCCAAAATCTTGAATTCAGGATTTTGGAAAGCTAAAATCTTGAAATCGACCAAAATCTTGAAATCGGCCATTATCTTGAATTCAGGATTGTGGAAACCTAAAATCTTGAAATCGGCCAAAATCTTGAATTCAGGATTTTGGAAAGCTAAAATCTTGATATCGGCCAGAATCTTGAATTCAGGATTGTGGAATGCTAAAATCTTGAAATCGGCCAAAATCTTGAATTCAGGATTTTGGAAAGCTTAAATCTTGAAATCGGTTAAGATCTTTAATTCAGGATTGTGGAAAGCTAAAATCTTGAAATCGGCCAAAATCTTGAATTCAGGATTGTGGAAAGCTAAAATCTTGAAATCGGGCAAGATCTTTAATTCAGGATTGTGGAAAGCTAAAATCTTGAAATCGGCCAGAATCTTGAAATCAGGATTTTGGAAAGCTAAAATCTTGAAATCGGTCAAAAACTTGAATTCAGGATTGTGGAAAGCTAAAATCTTGAAATCGGCCAAGATCTTTAATTCAGGATTGTGGAAAGCTAAAATCTTGAAATCGGCCAAAATCTTGAATTCAGGATTGTGGAAAGCTAAAATCTTGAAATCGGCCAAGATCTTGAATTCAGGATTTTGGAAAGCTAAAATCGTGAAATCGGCCAAAATCTTGAATTCAGGATTGTGGAAAGCTAAAATCTTGAAATCGGCCAAACTCTTGAATTCAGGATTTTGGAAAGCTAAAATCTTGAAATCGGCCAAAATTTTGAATTCAGGATTTTGGAAAGCAAAAATCTTGAAATCGGCCAGAATCTTCAAATCAGGATTTTGGAACGCTAAAATCTTGAAATCGGCCAGAATCTTGAATTCAGGATTGTGGAAAGCTAAAATCTTGAAATCGGCCAAGGTCTTGAATTCAGGATTTTGGAAAGCTAAAATCCCTAAATCGGCGAAAATCTTGAATTCAGGATTTTAGAAAGCTAAAATCTTGAAATCGGCCAGAATCTTGAATTCAGGATTGTGGAAAGCTAAAATCTTGAAATCGGCCAAAATCTTGAATTCAGGATTGTGGAAATTTAAAATCTTGAAATCAGCTAAAATCTTGAATTCAGGATTTTGGAAAGCTAAAATCTTGTAATCGGCCAGAATCTTGAAAAGAGGATTTTGGAAAGCTAAGATCTTGAAATCGGCCAAAATCTTGAATTCAGGATTTTGGAAAGCTAAAATCTTGAAATCGGCCAAAATCTTGAATTCAGGATTTTGCAAACCTAAAATCTTGAAATCGGCCAAAATCTTGAAATCGGGATTTTGGAAAGCTAAAATCTTGAAATCGGCCAGAAACTTGAAATCAGGATTTGGGAAAGCTAAGATCTTGAAATCCACCAACATCTTGAATTCAGGATTTTGGAAAGCTAAAATCTTGAAATCGGCCAAAATCTTGAATTCAGGATTTTGGAAAGCTAAAATCTTGAAATCGGCCAGAATCTTGAAACGAGGATTTTGGAAAGCTAAAATCTTGAAATCGGCCACAATCTTGAATTCAGGATTTTGGAAAGCTAAAATCTTGAAATCGGCCAAAATCTTGAATTCAGGATTTTGGAAAGCTAAAATCTTGAAATCGGCCAAAATCTTGAATTCGGGATTTTGAAAAGCTAAAACCTTGAAATCGGCCAAAATGTTGAATTCAGGATTGTGGAAAACTAAAATCTTGAAATCAGGATTTTGGAAAGCTAAAATCTTGAAATCGGCCAAAATCTTGAATTGAGGATTTTGGAAAGCTAAAATCTTGAAATCGGCCAAAATCTTGAATTCAGGATTTTGGAAAGCTAAAATCTTGAAATCGGCCAGAATCTTGAAATGAGGATTTTGGAAAGCTAAAATCTTGAAATCGGCCAAAATCTTGAATTCAGGATTTTGGAAAGCTAAAATCTTGAAATCGGCAAAAATCTTGAATTCAGGAGTTTGGAAAGCTAAAATCGTGAAATCGGCCAGAATCTTGAAATGAGGATTTTGGAAAGCTAAAATCTTGAAATCGGCCACAATCTTGAATTCAGGATTTTGGAAAGCTAAAATCTTGAAATCGGCCAAAATCTTGAATTTAGGATTTTGGAAAGCTAAAATCTTGAAATCGGCCAAAATCTTGAATTCAGGATTTTGGAAAGCTAAAATCTTGAAATCGGCCAAAATCTTGAATTCGGGATTTTGAAAAGCTAAAATCTTGAAATCGCCCAAAATCTTGAATTCAGGATTGTGGAAAACTAAAATCTTGAAATCAGGATTTTGGAAAGCTAAAATCTTGAAATCGGCCAAAATCTTGAATTGAGGATTTTGGAAAGCTAAAATCTTGAAATCGGCCAAAATCTTGAATTCAGGATTTTCGAAAGCTAAAATCTTGAAATCGGCCAGAATCTTGAAATGAGGATTTTGGAAAGCTAAAATCTTGAAATCGGCCAAAATCTTGAATTCAGGATTTTGGAAAGCTAAAATCTTGAAATCGGCAAAAATCTTGAATTCAGGAGTTTGGAAAGCTAAAATCGTGAAATCGGCCAGAATCTTGAAATGAGGATTTTGGAAAGCTAAAATCTTGAAATCGGCCACAATCTTGAATTCAGGATTTTGGAAAGCTAAAATCTTGAAATCGGCCAAAATCTTGAATTTAGGATTTTGGAAAGCTAAAATCTTGAAATCGGCCAAAATCTTGAATTCAGGATTTTGGAAAGCTAAAATCTTGAAATCGGCCAAAATCTTGATTTCAGGATTGTGGAAAGCTAAAATCTTGAAATCGGCCAACATCTTGAATTCAGGATTTTGGAAAGCTAAAATCCGTAAATCGGCCAAAATCTTGAATTCAGGATTTTGGAAAGCTAAAATCTTGAAAAGGGCCAAAATCTTGAATTCAGGATTTTGGAAAGCTAAAATCTTGAAATCGGCCAAAATCTTGAATTCAGGATTTTGGAAACCTAAAATCTTGAAATCGGCCAGAATCTTGAATTCAGGATTTTGGAAAGCTAAAATCTTGAAATCGGCCAAAATCTTGAATTCGGGATTTTGAAAAGCTAAAATCTTGAAATCGCCCAAAATCTTGAATTCAGGATTGTGGAAAACTAAAATCTTGAAATCAGGATTTTGGAAAGCTAAAATCTTGAAATCGGCCAAAATCTTGAATTGAGGATTTTGGAAAGCTAAAATCTTGAAATCGGCCAAAATCTTGAATTCAGGATTTTCGAAAGCTAAAATCTTGAAATCGGCCAGAATCTTGAAATGAGGAGTTTGGAAAGCTAAAATCTTGAAATCGGCCAAAATCTTGAATTCAGGATTTTGGAAAGCTAAAATCTTGAAATCGGCAAAAATCTTGAATTCAGGAGTTTGGAAAGCTAAAATCGTGAAATCGGCCAGAATCTTGAAATGAGGATTTTGGAAAGCTAAAATCTTGAAATCGGCCACAATCTTGAATTCAGGATTTTGGAAAGCTAAAATCTTGAAATCGGCCAAAATCTTGAATTTAGGATTTTGGAAAGCTAAAATCTTGAAATCGGCCAAAATCTTGAATTCAGGATTTTGGAAAGCTAAAATCTTGAAATCGGCCAAAATCTTGATTTCAGGATTGTGGAAAGCTAAAATCTTGAAATCGGCCAACATCTTGAATTCAGGATTTTGGAAAGCTAAAATCCGTAAATCGGCCAAAATCTTGAATTCAGGATTTTGGAAAGCTAAAATCTTGAAAAGGGCCAAAATCTTGAATTCAGGATTTTGGAAAGCTAAAATCTTGAAATCGGCCAAAATCTTGAATTCAGGATTTTGGAAAGCTAAAATCTTGAAATCGGCCAGAATCTTGAAATCAGGATTTTAGAAAGCTAAAATCTTGAAATCCGCCAAAATCTTGAATTCAGGATTTTGGAAAGCTAAAATCTTGAAATCGGCCAGAATCTTGAAATCAAGATTTTGGAAAGCTAAAATCTTGAAATCAGCCAAAATCTTGAATTCAGGATTGTCGAAAGCTAAAATCTTGAAATCGGCCAAGGTCTTGAATTCAGGATTTTGGAAAGCCAAAATTCGTAAATCGGCGAAAATCTTGAATTCACGATTTTAGAAAGCTAAAATCTTGAAATCGGCCAGAATCTTGAATTCAGGATTTTGGAAAGCTTAAATCTTGAAATCGGCCAAAATCTTGAATTCAGGATTTTGGAAAGCTAAAATCTTGAAATCGGCCAGAGTCTTGAAATCAAGATTTTGGAAAGCTAAAATCTTGAAATCGGCCAAAATCTTGAATTCAGGATTGTGGAAAGCTAAATTCTTGAAATGGGCCAAGGTCTTGAATTCAGGATTTTGGAAAGCTAAAATCCGTAAATCGGCCAAAATCTTGAATTCAGGATTTTAGAAAGCTAAAATCTTGAAATCGGCCAAAATCTTGAATTCAGGATTTTGGAAAGCTAAAATCTTGAAATCGGCCAGAATCATGAAATGAGGATTTTGGAAAGCTAAAATCTTGAAATCGGCCACAATCTTGAATTCAGGATTTTGGAAAGCTAAAATCTTGAAATCGGCCAAAATCTTGAATTCAGGATTTTGGAAAGCTAAAATCTTGAAATCGGCCAAAATCTTGAATTCGGGATTTTGGAAAGCTAAAATCTTGAAATCGGCCAGAATCTTGAAATCAGCATTTTGGAAAGCTAAGATCTTCAAGTCGGCCAAAATCTTGAATTCAGGATTTTGGAAAGCTAAAATCTTGAAATCGGCCAAAATCTTGAATTCAGGATTGTGGAAAGCTAAAATCTTGAAATCAGGATTTTGGAAAGCTAAAATCTTGAAATCGGCGAAAATCTTGAATTTAGGATTGTGGAAAGCTAAAATCTTGAAATCGGCCAAAATCTTGAATTCAGGATTGTGAAAAGCTAAAATCTTGAAATGGGCCAAGATCTTGAATTCAGGATTTTGGAAAGCTAAAATCTGGAAATCGGCCAAAATCTTGAATTCGGGATTTTGGAAAGCTAAAATCTTGAAATCGGCCAAAATCTTGAATTCAGGATTTTGGAAAGCTAAAATCTTGAAATCGGCCAAAATCTTGAATTCAGGATTTTGGAAAGCTAAAATCTTGAAATCGGCAAAAATCTTGAATTCGGGATTTTGGAAAGCTAAAATCTTGAAATCGGCCAGAATCTTGAAATCAGGATTTTGGAAAGCTAAGAACTTCAAATCGGCCACAATCTTGAATTCAGGATTTTGGAAAGCTAAAATCTTGAAATCGGCCAAAATCTTGAATTCAGGATTGTGGAAAGCTAAAATCTTGAAATCAGGATTTTGGAAAGCTAAAATCTTGAAATCGGCCAAAATCTTGAATTCAGGATTTTGGAAAGCTAAAATCTTGAAATCGGCCAAAATCTTGAATTCAGGATTTTGGAAAGCTAAAATCTTGAAATCGGCCAGAATCTTGAATTGAAGATTTTGGAAAGCTAAAATCTTGAAATCGGCCAAAATCTTGAATGCAGGATTTTGGAAAGCTAAAATCTTGAAATCGGCCAAAATCTTGAATTTAGGATTTTGGAAAGCTAAAATCTTGAAATCGGCCAAAATCTTGAATTCAGGATTTTGGAAAGCTAAAATCTTGAAATCGGCCAAAATCTTGAATTCGGGATTTTGAAAAGCTAAAATCTTGAAATCGCCCAAAATCTTGAATTCAGGATTGTGGAAAACTAAAATCTTGAAATCAGGATTTTGGAAACCTAAAATCTTGAAATCGGCCAAAATCTTGAATTGAGGATTTTGGAAAGCTAAAATCTTGAAATCGGCCAAAATCTTGAATTCAGGATTTTCGAAAGCTAAAATCTTGAAATCGGCCAGAATCTTGAAATGAGGATTTTGGAAAGCTAAAATCTTGAAATCGGCCACAATCTTGAATTCAGGATTTTGGAAAGCTAAAATCTTGAAATCGGCCAAAATCTTGAATTTAGGATTTTGGAAAGCTAAAATCTTGAAATCGGCCAAAATCTTGAATTCAGGATTTTGGAAAGCTAAAATCTTGAAATCGGCCAAAATCTTGATTTCAGGATTGTGGAAAGCTAAAATCTTGAAATCGGCCAAGATCTTGAATTCAGGATTTTGGAAAGCTAAAATCCGTAAATCGGCCAAAATCTTGAATTCAGGATTTTGGAAAGCTAAAATCTTGAAAAGGGCCAAAATCTTGAATTCAGGATTTTGGAAAGCTAAAATCTTGAAATCGGCCAAAATCTTGAATTCAGGATTTTGGAAACCTAAAATCTTGAAATCGGCCAGAATCTTGAAATCAGGATTTTAGAAAGCTAAAATCTTGAAATCCGCCAAAATCTTGAATTCAGGATTTTGGAAAGCTAAAATCTTGAAATCGGCCAGAATCTTGAAATCAAGATTTTGGAAAGCTAAAATCTTGAAATCAGCCAAAATCTTGAATTCAGGATTGTGGAAAGCTAAAATCTTGAAATCGGCCAAGGTCTTGAATTCAGGATTTTGGAAAGCTAAAATTCGTAAATCGGCGAAAATCTTGAATTCAGGATTTTAGAAAGCTAAAATCTTGAAATCGGCCAGAATCTTGAATTCAGGATTTTGGAAAGCTTAAATCTTGAAATCGGCCAAAATCTTGAATTCAGGATTTTGGAAAGCTAAAATCTTGAAATCGGCCAGAGTCTTGAAATCAAGATTTTGGAAAGCTAAAATCTTGAAATCGGCCAAAATCTTGAATTCAGGATTGTGGAAAGCTAAATTCTTGAAATGGGCCAAGGTCTTGAATTCAGGATTTTGGAAAGCTAAAATCCGTAAATCGGCCAAAATCTTGAATTCAGGATTTTAGAAAGCTAAAATCTTGAAATCGGCCAAAATCTTGAATTCAGGATTTTGGAAAGCTAAAATCTTGAAATCGGCCAGAATCATGAAATGAGGATTTTGGAAAGCTAAAATCTTGAAATCGGCCACAATCTTGAATTCAGGATTTTGGAAAGCTAAAATCTTGAAATCGGCCAAAATCTTGAATTCAGGATTTTGGAAAGCTAAAATCTTGAAATCGGCCAAAATCTTGAATTCGGGAATTGGGAAAGCTAAAATCTTGAAATCGGCCAGAATCTTGAAATCAGCATTTTGGAAAGCTAAGATCTTCAAGTCGGCCAAAATCTTGAATTCAGGATTTTGGAAAGCTAAAATCTTGAAATCGGCCAAAATCTTGAATTCAGGATTGTGGAAAGCTAAAATCTTGAAATCAGGATTTTGGAAAGCTAAAATCTTGAAATCGGCGAAAATCTTGAATTTAGGATTGTGGAAAGCTAAAATCTTGAAATCGGCCAAAATCTTGAATTCAGGATTGTGAAAAGCTAAAATCTTGAAATGGGCCAAGATCTTGAATTCAGGATTTTGGAAAGCTAAAATCTGGAAATCGGCCAAAATCTTGAATTCGGGATTTTGGAAAGCTAAAATCTTGAAATCGGCCAAAATCTTGAATTCAGGATTTTGGAAAGCTAAAATCTTGAAATCGGCCAAAATCTTGAATTCAGGATTTTGGAAAGCTAAAATCTTGAAATCGGCAAAAATCTTGAATTCGGGATTTTGGAAAGCTAAAATCTTGAAATCGGCCAGAATCTTGAAATCAGGATTTTGGAAAGCTAAGATCTTCAAATCGGCCACAATCTTGAATTCAGGATTTTGGAAAGCTAAAATCTTGAAATCGGCCAAAATCTTGAATTCAGGATTGTGGAAAGCTAAAATCTTGAAATCAGGATTTTGGAAAGCTAAAATCTTGAAATCGGCCAAAATCTTGAATTCAGGATTTTGGAAAGCTAAAATCTTGAAATCGGCCAAAATCTTGAATTCAGGATTTTGGAAAGCTAAAATCTTGAAATCGGCCAGAATCTTGAATTGAGGATTTTGGAAAGCTAAAATCTTGAAATCGGCCAAAATCTTGAATTCAGGATTTTGGAAAGCTAAAATCTTGAAATCGGCCAAAATCTTGAATTCAGGATTTTGGAAAGCTAAAATCTTGAAATCGGCCAAAATCTTGAATTCGGGATTTTGGAAAGCTAAAATCTTGAAATCGGCCAGAATCTTGAAATCAGGATTTTGGAAAGCTAAGATCTTCAAATCGGCCACAATCTTGAATTCAGGATTTTGGAAAGCTAAAATCTTGAAATCGGCCAAAATCTTGAATTGAGGATTTTGGAAAGCTAAAATCTTGAAATCGGCCAAAATCTTGAATTCAGGATTGTGGAAAGCTAAAATCTTGAAATCAGGATTTTGGAAAGCTAAAATCTTGAAATCGGCCAAAATCTTGAATTGAGGATTTTGGAAAGCTAAAATCTTGAAATCGGCCAAAATCTTGAATTCAGGATTTTGGAAAGCTAAAATCTTGAAATCGGCCAGAATCTTGAAATCAAGATTTTGGAAAGCTGAGATCTTCTAATCGGCCAAAATCTTGAATTCAGGATTGTGGAAAGCTATAATCTTGAATTCAGGATTTTTGAAAGCTAAAATCTTGAAATCGGCCAAAATCTTCAATTCGGGATTTTGGAAAGCTAAAATCTTGAAATCAGGATTTTGGAAAGCTAAGATCTTCAAATCGGCCAAAATCTTGAATTCAGGATTTTGGAAAGCTAAAATCTTGAAATTGGCCAAAATCTTGAATTCAGGATTGTGGAAAGCTAAAATCTTGAAATCGGCCAAAATCTTGAATTCAGGATTGTGAAAAGCTAAAATCTTGAAATGGGCCAAGATCTTTAATTCAGGATTTTGGAAAGCTAAAATCTTAAAATCGGCCAAAATCTTGAATTCAGGATTTTGGAAAGCTAAAATCTTGAAATCGGCCAAAATCTTGAATTCAGGATTTTGGAAAGCTAAAATCTTGAAATCGGCCAGAATCTTGAAATCAGGATTTTGGAAAGCTAAGATCTTCAAATCGGCCACAATCTTGAATTCAGGATTGTGGAAAGCTAAAATCTTGAAATCGGCCAAAATCTTGAATTCATGATTGTGGAAAGCTAAAATCTTGAAATCAGGATTTTGGAAAGCTAAAATCTTGAAATCGGCCAAGATCTTGAGTTGAGGATTTTGGAAAGCTAAAATCTTGAAATCGGCCAAAATCTTGAATTCAGGATTTTGGAAAGCTAAAATCTTGAAATCGGCCAGAATCTTCAAATGAGGATTTTGGAAAGCTAAAATCTTGAAATCGGCCAGAATCTTGAAATCAGGATTTTGGAAAGCTAAGATCTTCAAATCGGCCAAAATCTTGAATTCAGGATTTTGGAAAGCTAAAATCTTGAAATCGGCCTAAATCTTGAATTCAGGATTGTGGGAAGCTAAAATGTTGAATTCACGATTTTGGAAAGCTAAAATCTTGAAATCGGCCAAAATCTTCAATTCGGGATTTTCAAAGCTAAAATCTTGAATTCAGGATTTTGGAAAGCTAAAATCTTGAAATCGGCCAAAATCTTGAATTCAGGATTTTGGAAAGCTAAAATCTTGAAATCGGCCAGAATCTTGAAATCAGGATTTTGGAAAGCTAAGATCTTCAAATCGGCCACAATCTTGAATTCAGGATTTTGGAAAGCTAAAATCTTGAAATCGGCCAAAATCTTGAATTCATGATTGTGGAAAGCTAAAATCTTGAAATCAGGATTTTGGAAAGCTAAAATCTTGAAATCGGCCAAGATCTTGAGTTGAGGATTTTGGAAAGCTAAAATCTTGAAATCGGCCAAAATCTTGAATTCAGGATTTTGGAAAGCTAAAATCTTGAAATCGGCCAGAATCTTGAAATGAGGATTTTGGAAAGCTAAAATCTTGAAATCGGCCAGAATCTTGAAATCTGGATTTTGGAAAGCTAAGATCTTCAAATCGGCCAAAATCTTGAATTCAGGATTTTGGAAAGCTAAAATCTTGAAATCGGCCAAAATCTTGAATTCAGGATTGTGGAAAGCTAAAATCTTGAAATCGGCCAAAATCTTGAATTAAGGATTTTGGAAAGCTAAAATCTTTAAATCGGCCAAAATCTTGAATTTAGGATTTTGGAAAGCTAAAATCTTTAAATCGGCCAAAATCTTGAATTTAGGATTTTGGAAAGCTAAAATCTTGAAATCGGCCAAAATCTTGATTTCAGGATTTTGGAAAGCTAAAATCTTGATATTGGCCAGAATCTTGAAATCAGGATTTTGGAAAGCTAAAATCTTGAAATCGGCCAAGATCTTGAATTCAGGATTTTGGAAAGCTAAAATCTTGAAATCGGCCAAAATCTTGATTTCAGGATTGTGGAAAGCTAAAATCTTGAAATCGGCCAAGATCTTGAATTCAGGATTTTGGAAAGCTAAAATCCGTAAATCGGCCAAAATCTTGAATTCAGGATTTTGGAAAGCTAAAATCTTGAAAAGGGCCAAAATCTTGAATTCAGGATTTTGGAAAGCTAAAATCTTGAAATCAGCCAAAATCTTGAATTCAGGATTTTGGAAACCTAAAATCTTCAAATCGGCCAGAATCTTGAAATCAGGATTTTGGAAAGCTAAAATCTTGAAATCGGTCCAAAACTTGAATTCAGGATTGTCGAAAGCTAAAATCTTGAAATCAGCCAAAATCTTGAATTCAGGATTTTGGAAACCTAAAATCTTCAAATCGGCCAGAATCTTGAAATCAGGATTTTGGAAAGCTAAAATCTTGAAATCGGTCCAAAACTTGAATTCAGGATTGTCGAAACATAAAATCTTGAAATCGGCCAAGATCTTGAATTCAGGATTTTGGAAAGCTAAAATCTTGAAATGGGCCAAAATCTTGAAGTCAGGATTTTGGAAAGCAAAAAACTTGACATCGGCCAAATTCTTGAATTTAGGATTTTGGAAAGCTATAATCTTGAAATCGGCCAAACTCTTGAATTCAGGATTTTGGAAAGCTAATATCCTGAAATCGGCCAGAATCTTAAATTCAGGATTGTGGAAAGCTAAAATCTTGAAATCGGCCAAGATCTTGAATTGAGGATTTTGGAAAGCTAAAATCTTGAAATCGGCCAAAATCTTGAATGCAGGATTTTGGAAAGCTAAAATCTTGAAATCGGCCAAAATCTTGAATTCAGGATTGTGAAAAGCTAAAATCTTGAAATCGGCCAAAATCTTGAATTCAGGATTTTGGAAAGCTAAGATCTTGAAATCGGCCAGAATCTTGAAATCAGGATTTTGGAAAGCTAAAATTTTGACAAGGGCCAAAATCTTGAATTCATGATTTTGGAAAGCTTAAATCTTGAAATCAGCCAAAATCTTGAATTCAGGATTTTGGAAACCTAAAATCTTGAAATCGGCCAGAATCTTGAAATCAGGATTTTGGAAAGCTAAAATCTTGAAATCGGTCAAAAACTTGAATTCAGGATTGTGGAAAGCTAAAATCTTGAAACCGGCCAAGATCTTAAATTCAGGATTTTGGTAGCTAAAATCTTGAAATCGGCCAAAATCTTGAATTCAGGATTTTGGAAAGCTAAAATGTTGAAATCGGCCAAGATCTTGAATTCAGGATTTTGGAAAGCTAAAATCTTAAAATCGACCAAAATCTTGAATTCAGGATTGTGGAAAGTTAAAATCTTGAAATCGGTAAAAATCTTGAATTCAGGATTTTGGAAAGCTAAAATCTTGAAATCGGCCAAGATCTTGAATTCAGGATTTTGGAAAGCTAAAATCTTGAAATCGGCCAAAATCTTGAATGCAGGATTTTGGAAAGCTAAAATCTTGAAATCGGCCAAAATCTTGAATTCAGGATTGTGAAAAGCTAAAATCTTGAAATCGGCCAAAATGTTGAATTCAGGATTTTGGAAAGCTAAGATCTTGAAATCGGCCAGAATCTTGAAATCAGGATTTTGGAAAGCTAAAATTTTGAAAAGGGCCAAAATCTTGAATTCATGATTTTGGAAAGCTTAAATCTTGAAATCAGCCAAAATCTTGAATTCAGGATTTTGGAAACCTAAAATCTTGAAATCGGCCAGAATCTTGAAATCAGGATTTTGGAAAGCTAAAATCTTGAAATCGGTCAAAAACTTGAATTCAGGATTGTGGAAAGCTAAAATCTTGAAACCGGCCAAGATCTTAAATTCAGGATTTTGGAAAGCTAAAATCTTGAAATCGGCCAAAATCTTGAATTCAGGATTTTGGAAAGCTAAAATCTTGAAATCGGCCAAGATCTTGAATTCAGGATTTTGGAAAGCTAAAATCTTGAAATCGGTAAAAAACTTGAATTCAGGATTGTGGAAAGCTAAAATCTTGAAACCGGCCAAGATCTTAAATTCAGGATTTTGGAAAGCTAAAATCTTGAAATCGGCCAAAATCTTGAATTCAGGATTTTGGAAAGCTAAAATCTTGAAATCGGCCAAGATCTTGAATTCAGGATTTTGGAAAGCTAAAATCTTAAAATCGACCAAAATCTTGAATTCAGGATTGTGGAAAGTTAAAATCTTGAAATCGGTAAAAATCTTGAATTCAGGATTTTGGAAAGCTAAAATCTTGAAATCGGCAAAAATCTTGAAGTCAGGATTTTGGAAAGCTAAAATCTTGAAATCGGCAGAGATCTTGAATTCAGGATTTTGGAAAGCTAAAATCTTGAAATCGGCCAAAATCTTGAATTCAGGATTGTGGAAAGCTAAAATCTTGAAATCCGCCAAGATCTTGAATTCAGGATTTTGGAAAGCTAAAATCCCTAAATCGGCCAAAATCTTGAATTCAGGATTGTGGAAAGCTAAAATCTTGAAATCGGCCAAAATCTTGAATTCAGGATTTTGGAAAGCTAAAATCCGTAAGTCGGCCAAAATCTTGAAATCGCCCAAAATCTTGAATTCAGGATTTTGGAAAGCTAAAATCTTGAAATCGGCCAAAATCTTGAATTCAGGATTTTGGAAAGCTAAAATCTTGAAATCGGCCAGAATCTTGTAATCAAGATTTTGGAAAGCTAAAATCTTGAAAGCAGGATTTTGGAAAGCTTAAATCTTGAAATCAGCCAAAATCTTGAATTCGGGATTTTGGAAAGCTAAAATCTTCAAATCGGCCAGAATCTTGAAATCCGGATTTTGGAAAGCTAAGATCTTGAAATCGGCCAGAATCTTCAAATCAAGATTTTGGAAAGTTAAAATCTTGAAATCGGCCAAAATCTTGAATTCAGGATTTTGGAAAGCTAAAATCTTGAAATCGGCCAGAATCTTGAAATGAGGATTTTGGAAAGCTAAAATCTTGAAATCTGCCAAAATTTTGAATTCAGGATTTTGGAAAGCTAAAATCTTGAAATCGGCCAAAATCTTGAATTCAGGATTTTGGAAGGCTAAAATCTTGAAATCGGCCAAAATCTTCAATTCGGGAATTTGGAAAGCTAAAATCTTGAAATCGGCCAGAATCTTGAAATCAGGATTTTGGAAAGCTAAGATCTTCAAATCGGCCAAAATCTTGAATTCAGGATTTTGGAAAGCTAAAATCTTGAAATCGGCCAAAATCTTGAATTCAGGATAGTGGAAAGCTAAAATCTTGAATTCAGGATTTTGGAAAGCTAAAATCTTGAAATCGGCCAAAATCTTGAATTCAGGATTTTGGAAAGCTAAAATCTTGAAATCGGCCAAAATCTTGAATTCGGGATTTTGGAAAGCTAAAATCTTGAAATCGGCCGAAATCTTGAATTCAGGATTTTGGAAAGCTAAAATCTTGAAATCGGCCAAAATCTTGAATTCAGGATTTTGGAAAGCTAAAATCTTGAAATCGGCCAGAATCTTGAAATCAGGATTTTGGAAAGCTAAAATCTTGAAATCGGCCAAGATCTTGAATTCAGGATTTTGGAAAGCTAAAATCCGTAAGTCGGCAAAAGTCTTGAATTAAAAATTTTGGAAAGCTAAAATCTTGAAATCAGCCAAAATCTTGAATTCAGGAGATTGGAAACCTAAAATCTTGAAATCGGTCCAAAACTTGAATTCAGGATTGTGGAAAGCTAAAATCTTGAAATCGGCCAAAATCTTGAATTCAGGATTGTGGAAAGCTAAAATCTAAAAATCGGCCAAGATCTTGAATTCAGGATTTTGGAAAGCTTAAATCCGTAAATCGGCCAAAATCTTGAATTCAGGATTGTGGAATGCTAAAATCTTGAAATCGGCCATAATCTTGAATTCAGGATTTTGGAAAGCTAAAATCTTGAAATCGGTCCAAAACTTGAATTCAGGATTGTGGAAAGCTAAAATCTTGAAATCGGCCAAAATCTTAAATTCAGGATTGTGGAAAGCTAAAATCTTGAAATCGGCCAAGATCTTGAATTCAGCATTTTGGAAAGCTAAAATTCGTAAATCGGCCAAAATCTTGAATTCAGGATTATGGAATGCTAACATCTTGAAATCGGCCAAAATCTTGAATTCAGGATTTTGGAAAGCTAAAATCTTGAAATCGGCCAAAATCTTGAATTCAGGATTTTGGAAAGCTAAAATCTTGAAATCGGCCAAAATCTTGAATTCAGGATTTTGGAAAGCTAAAATCTTGAAATCGGCCAAAATCTTGAATTCAGGATTTTGGAAAGCTAAAATCTTGAAATCGGCCAAGATCTTGAATTCAGGATTTTGGAAAGCTAAAATCCGTAAGTCGGCAAAAGTCTTGAATTAAAAATTTTGGAAAGCTAAAATCTTGAAATCAGCCAAAATCTTGAATTCAGGAGATTGGAAACCTAAAATCTTGAAATCGGTCCAAAACTTGAATTCAGGATTGTGGAAAGCTAAAATCTTGAAATCGGCCAAAATCTTGAATTCAGGATTGTGGAAAGCTAAAATCTTGAAATCGGCCAAGATCTTGAATTCAGGATTTTGGAAAGCTTAAATCCGTAAATCGGCCAAAATCTTGAATTCAGGATTGTGGAATGCTAAAATCTTGAAATCGGCCATAATCTTGAATTCAGGATTTTGGAAAGCTAAAATCTTGAAATCGGTCCAAAACTTGAATTCAGGATTGTGGAAAGCTAAAATCTTGAAATCGGCCAAAATCTTAAATTCAGGATTGTGGAAAGCTAAAATCTTGAAATCGGCCAAGATCTTGAATTCAGGATTTTGGAAAGCTAAAATTCGTAAATCGGCCAAAATCTTGAATTCAGGATTATGGAATGCTAACATCTTGAAATCGGCCAAAATCTTGAATTCAGGATTTTGGAAAGCTAAAATCTTGAAATCGGCCAAAATCTTGAATTCAGGATTTTGGAAAGCTAAAATCTTGAAATCGGCCAAAATCTTGAATTCAGGATTTTGGAAAGCTAAAATCTTGAAATCAGCCAAAATCTAGAATTCAGGATTTTGGAAACCTAAAATCTTGAAATCGGCCAGAATCTTGAAATCAGGATTTTGGAAAGCTAAAATCTTGAAAAGGGCCAAAATCTTAAAGTCAGCATTTTGGAAAGCTAAAATCTTGAAATCGGCCACAATCTTGAAATCAGGATTTTGGAAAGCTAAAATCTTGAAATCGGCCAAGATCTTGAATTCAGTATTTTGGAAAGCTAAAATCTTGAAATCGGCCAAAATCTTGATTTCAGGATTGTGGAAAGCTAAAATCTTGAAATCGGCCAAGATCTTGAATTCAGGATTTTGGAAAGCTAAAATCCGTAAATCGGCCAAAATCTTGAATTCGGGATTTTGGAAAGCTAAAATCTTGAAAAGGGCCAAAATCTTGAATTCAGGATTTTGGAAAGCTAAAATCTTGAAATCAGCCAAAATCTTGAATTAAGGATTTTGGAAACCTAAAATCTTGAAATCGGCCAGAATCTTGAAATCAGGATTTTAGAAAGCTAAAATCTTGAAATCCGCCAAAATCTTGAATTCAGCATTTTGGAAAGCTAAAATCTTGAAATCGGCCAAAATCTTGAATTCAGGATTTTGGAAAGCTAAAATCTTGAAATCGGCCAGAATCTTGAAATGAGGATTTTGGAAAGCTAAAATCTTGAAATCGGCCAAAATCTTGAATTCAGGATTTTGGAAAGCTAAAACCTTGAAATCGGCCAAAATCTTGAAATCGGTATTTTGGAAAGCTAAAATCTTGAAATCGGCCAGAATCTTGAAATCAGGATTTTGGAAAGCTAAAATCTTGAAATCGGCCAAAATCTTGAATTCAGGATTGTGGAAAGCTAAAATCTTGAAATCCGCCAAGATCTTGAATTCAGGATTTTGGAAAGCTAAAATCCGTAAGTCGGCAAAAGTCTTGAATTAAAAATTTTGGAAAGCTAAAATCTTGAAATCAGCCAAAATCTTGAATTCAGGAGATTGGAAACCTAAAATCTTGAAATCGGTCCAAAACTTGAATTCAGGATTGTGGAAAGCTAAAATCTTGAAATCGGCCAAAATCTTGAATTCAGGATTGTGGAAAGCTAAAATCTTGAAATCGGCCAAGATCTTGAATTCAGGATTTTGGAAAGCTTAAATCCGTAAATCGGCCAAAATCTTGAATTCAGGATTGTGGAATGCTAAAATCTTGAAATCGGCCATAATCTTGAATTCAGGATTTTGGAAAGCTAAAATCTTGAAATCGGTCCAAAACTTGAATTCAGGATTGTGGAAAGCTAAAATCTTGAAATCGGCCAAAATCTTAAATTCAGGATTGTGGAAAGCTAAAATCTTGAAATCGGCCAAGATCTTGAATTCAGGATTTTGGAAAGCTAAAATTCGTAAATCGGCCAAAATCTTGAATTCAGGATTATGGAATGCTAACATCTTGAAATCGGCCAAAATCTTGAATTCAGGATTTTGGAAAGCTAAAATCTTGAAATCGGCCAAAATCTTGAATTCAGGATTTTGGAAAGCTAAAATCTTGAAATCGGCCAAAATCTTGAATTCAGGATTTTGGAAAGCTAAAATCTTGAAATCAGCCAAAATCTAGAATTCAGGATTTTGGAAACCTAAAATCTTGAAATCGGCCAGAATCTTGAAATCAGGATTTTGGAAAGCTAAAGTCTTGAAAAGGGCCAAAATCTTAAAGTCAGCATTTTGGAAAGCTAAAATCTTGAAATCGGCCAGAATCTTGAAATCAGGATTTTGGAAAGCTAAAATCTTGAAATCGGCCAAGATCTTGAATTCAGTATTTTGGAAAGCTAAAATCTTGAAATCGGCCAAAATCTTGATTTCAGGATTGTGGAAAGCTAAAATCTTGAAATCGGCCAAGATCTTGAATTCAGGATTTTGGAAAGCTAAAATCCGTAAATCGGCCAAAATCTTGAATTCGGGATTTTGGAAAGCTAAAATCTTGAAAAGGGCCAAAATCTTGAATTCAGGATTTTGGAAAGCTAAAATCTTGAAATCAGCCAAAATCTTGAATTCAGGATTTTGGAAACCTAAAATCTTGAAATCGGCCAGAATCTTGAAATCAGGATTTTAGAAAGCTAAAATCTTGAAATCCGCCAAAATCTTGAATTCAGCATTTTGGAAAGCTAAAATCTTGAAATCGGCCAAAATCTTGAATTCAGGATTTTGGAAAGCTAAAATCTTGAAATCGGCCAGAATCTTGAAATGAGGATTTTGGAAAGCTAAAATATTGACATCGGCCAAAATCTTGAATTCAGGATTTTGGAAAGCTAAAACCTTGAAATCGGCCAAAATCTTGAATTCGGTATTTTGGAAAGCTAAAATCTTGAAATCGGCCAGAATCTTGAAATCAGGATTTTGGAAAGCTAAAATCTTGAAATCGGCCAAAATCTTGAATTCAGGATTGTGGAAAGCTAAAATCTTGAAATCCGCCAAGATCTTGAATTCAGGGTTTTGGAAAGCTAAAATCCGTAAATCGGCCAAAATCTTGAATTCAGGATTGTGGAAAGCTAAAATCTTGAAATCGGCCAAAATCTTGAATTCAGGATTTTGGAAAGCTAAAATCCGTAAGTCGGCCAAAATCTTGAAATCGCCCAAAATCTTGAATTCAGGATTTTGGAAAGCTAAAATCTTGAAATCGGCCAAAATCTTGAATTCAGGATTTTGGAAAGCTAAAATCTTGAAATCGGCCAGAATCTTGTAATCAAGATTTTGGAAAGCTAAAATCTTGAAATCGGCCAAAATCTTGAAAGCAGGATTTTGGAAAGCTTAAATCTTGAAATCAGCCAAAATCTTGAATTCGGGATTTTGGAAAGCTAAAATCTTCAAATCGGCCAGAATCTTGAAATCCGGATTTTGGAAAACTAAGATCTTGAAATCGGCCAGAATCTTCAAATCAAGATTTTGGAAAGCTAAAATCTTGAAATCGGCCAAAATCTTGAATTCAGGATTTTGGAAAGCTAAAATCTTGAAATCGGCCAGAATCTTGAAATGAGGATTTTGGAAAGCTAAAATCTTGAAATCTGCCAAAATTTTGAATTCAGGATTTTGGAAAGCTAAAATCTTGAAATCGGCCAAAATCTTGAATTCAGGATTTTGGAAGGCTAAAATCTTGAAATCGGCCAAAATCTTCAATTCGGAAATTTGGAAAGCTAAAATCTTGAAATCGGCCAGAATCTTGAAATCAGGATTTTGGAAAGCTAAGATCTTCAAATCGGCCAAAATCTTGAATTCAGGATTTTGGAAAGCTAAAATCTTGAAATCGGCCAAAATCTTGAATTCAGGATAGTGGAAAGCTAAAATCTTGAATTCAGGATTTTGGAAAGCTAAAATCTTGAAATCGGCCAAAATCTTGAATTCAGGATTTTGGAAAGCTAAAATCTTGAAATCGGCCAAAATCTTGAATTCGGGATTTTGGAAAGCTAAAATCTTGAAATCGGCCAAAATCTTGAATTCAGGATTTTGGAAAGCTAAAATCTTGAAATCGGCCAAAATCTTGAATTCAGGATTTTGGAAAGCTAAAATCTTGAAATCGGCCAGAATCTTGAAATCAGGATTTTGGAAAGCTAAAATCTTGAAATCGGCCAAGATCTTGAATTCAGGATTTTGGAAAGCTAAAATCCGTAAGTCGGCAAAAGTCTTGAATTAAAAATTTTGGAAAGCTAAAATCTTGAAATCAGCCAAAATCTTGAATTCAGGAGATTGGAAACCTAAAATCTTGAAATCGGTCCAAAACTTGAATTCAGGATTGTGGAAAGCTAAAATCTTGAAATCGGCCAAAATCTTGAATTCAGGATTGTGGAAAGCTAAAATCTTGAAATCGGCCAAGATCTTGAATTCAGGATTTTGGAAAGCTTAAATCCGTAAATCGGCCAAAATCTTGAATTCAGGATTGTGGAATGCTAAAATCTTGAAATCGGCCATAATCTTGAATTCAGGATTTTGGAAAGCTAAAATCTTGAAATCGGTCCAAAACTTGAATTCAGGATTGTGGAAAGCTAAAATCTTGAAATCGGCCAAAATCTTAAATTCAGGATTGTGGAAAGCTAAAATCTTGAAATCGGCCAAGATCTTGAATTCAGGATTTTGGAAAGCTAAAATTCGTAAATCGGCCAAAATCTTGAATTCAGGATTATGGAATGCTAACATCTTGAAATCGGCCAAAATCTTGAATTCAGGATTTTGGAAAGCTAAAATCTTGAAATCGGCCAAAATCTTGAATTCAGGATTTTGGAAAGCTAAAATCTTGAAATCGGCCAAAATCTTGAATTCAGGATTTTGGAAAGCTAAAATCTTGAAATCGGCCAGAATCTTGAAATCAGGATTTTGGAAAGCTAAAATCTTGAAATCGGCCAAGATCTTGAATTCAGGATTTTGGAAAGCTAAAATCCGTAAGTCGGCAAAAGTCTTGAATTAAAAATTTTGGAAAGCTAAAATCTTGAAATCAGCCAAAATCTTGAATTCAGGAGATTGGAAACCTAAAATCTTGAAATCGGTCCAAAACTTGAATTCAGGATTGTGGAAAGCTAAAATCTTGAAATCGGCCAAAATCTTGAATTCAGGATTGTGGAAAGCTAAAATCTTGAAATCGGCCAAGATCTTGAATTCAGGATTTTGGAAAGCTTAAATCCGTAAATCGGCCAAAATCTTGAATTCAGGATTGTGGAATGCTAAAATCTTGAAATCGGCCATAATCTTGAATTCAGGATTTTGGAAAGCTAAAATCTTGAAATCGGTCCAAAACTTGAATTCAGGATTGTGGAAAGCTAAAATCTTGAAATCGGCCAAAATCTTAAATTCAGGATTGTGGAAAGCTAAAATCTTGAAATCGGCCAAGATCTTGAATTCAGGATTTTGGAAAGCTAAAATTCGTAAATCGGCCAAAATCTTGAATTCAGGATTATGGAATGCTAACATCTTGAAATCGGCCAAAATCTTGAATTCAGGATTTTGGAAAGCTAAAATCTTGAAATCGGCCAAAATCTTGAATTCAGGATTTTGGAAAGCTAAAATCTTGAAATCGGCCAAAATCTTGAATTCAGGATTTTGGAAAGCTAAAATCTTGAAATCAGCCAAAATCTAGAATTCAGGATTTTGGAAACCTAAAATCTTGAAATCGGCCAGAATCTTGAAATCAGGATTTTGGAAAGCTAAAATTTTGAAAAGGGCCAAAATCTTAAAGTCAGCATTTTGGAAAGCTAAAATCTTGAAATCGGCCAGAATCTTGAAATCAGGATTTTGGAAAGCTAAAATCTTGAAATCGGCCAAGATCTTGAATTCAGTATTTTGGAAAGCTAAAATCTTGAAATCGGCCAAAATCTTGATTTCAGGATTGTGGAAAGCTAAAATCTTGAAATCGGCCAAGATCTTGAATTCAGGATTTTGGAAAGCTAAAATCCGTAAATCGGCCAAAATCTTGAATTCGGGATTTTGGAAAGCTAAAATCTTGAAAAGGGCCAAAATCTTGAATTCAGGATTTTGGAAAGCTAAAATCTTGAAATCAGCCAAAATCTTGAATTCAGGATTTTGGAAACCTAAAATCTTGAAATCGGCCAGAATCTTGAAATCAGGATTTTAGAAAGCTAAAATCTTGAAATCCGCCAAAATCTTGAATTCAGCATTTTGGAAAGCTAAAATCTTGAAATCGGCCAAAATCTTGAATTCAGGATTTTGGAAAGCTAAAATCTTGAAATCGGCCAGAATCTTGAAATGAGGATTTTGGAAAGCTAAAATCTTGAAATCGGCCAAAATCTTGAATTCAGGATTTTGGAAAGCTAAAACCTTGAAATCGGCCAAAATCTTGAATTCGGTATTTTGGAAAGCTAAAATCTTGAAATCGGCCAGAATCTTGAAATCAGGATTTTGGAAAGCTAAAATCTTGAAATCAGCCAAAATCTTGAATTCAGGAGTTTGCAAACCTAAAATCTTGAAATCGGCCAGAATCTTGAAATCAGGATTTTGGAAAGCTAAAATCTTGAAATCGGTCCAAAACTTGAATTCAGGATTGTGGAAAGCTAAAATCTTGAAATCGGCCAAAATCTTGAATTCAGGATTGTGGAAAGCTAAAATCTTGAAATCGGCCAAGAACTTGAATTCACGATTTTGGAAAGCTTAAATCCGTAAATCGGCCAAAATCTTGAATTCAGGATTGTGGAATGCTAAAATCTTGAAATCGGCCAAAATCTTGAATTCAGGATTTTGGAAAGCTAAAATCTTGAAATCGGCCAGAATCTTGAAATGAGGATTTTGGAAAGCTAAAATCTTGAAATCGGCCAAAATCTTGAATTCAGGATTTTGGAAAGCTAAAACCTTGAAATCCGCCAAAATCTTGAATTCAGGATTTTGGAAAGCTAAAATCTTGAAATCGGCCAAAATCTTGAATTCGGGATTTTGGAAAGCTAAAATCTTGAAATCGGCCAGAATCTTGAAATCAGGATTTTGGAAAGCTAAGATCTTCAAATCGCCCACAATCTTGAATTCAGGATTTTGGAAAGCTAAAATCTTGAAATCGGCCAAAATCTTGAATTCAGGATTGTGGAAAGGTAAAATCTTGAAATCAGGATTTTGGAAAGCTAAAATCTTGAAATCGGCAAAAATCTTGAATTCAGGATTTTGGAAAGCTAAAATCTTGAAATCGGCCAAAATCTTGAATTCGGGATTTTGGAAAGCTAAAATCTTGAAATCGGCCAGAATCTTGAAATCAGGATTTTTGAAAGCTAAGATCTTCAAATCGGCCAAAATCTTGAATTCAGGATTTTGGAAAGCTAAAATCTTGAAATCGGCCAAAATCTTGAATTCAGGATTGTGGAAAGCTAAAATCTTGAAATCGGCCAAAATCTTGAATTCAGGATTGTGAAAAGCTAAAATCTTGAAATGGGCCAAGATCTTGAATTCAGGATTTTGGAAAGCTAAAATCTTGAAATCGGCCAAAATCTTGAATTCAGGATTTTGGAAAGCTAAAATCTTGAAATCGGCCAAAATCTTGAATTTAGGATTTTGGAAAGCTAAAATCTTGAAATCGGCCAAAATCTTGATTTCAGGATTTTGGAAAGCTAAAATCTTGAAATCGGCCAGAATCTTGAAATCAGGATTTTGCAAAGCTAAAATCTTGAAATCGGCCAAGATCTTGAATTCAGGATTTTAAAAAGCTAAAATCTTGAAATCGGCCAAAATCTTGAATTCAGGATTTTGGAAACCTAAAATCTTGAAATCGGCCAAAATCTTGAATTCAGGATTTTGGAAAGCTAAAATCTTGAAATCGGCCAGAATCTTGAAATCAAGATTTTGGAAAGCTAAAATCTTGAAATCGGCCAAAATCTTCAATTCAGGATTGTGGAACGCTAAAATCTTGAATTCAGGATTTTGGAAAGCTAAAATCTTGAATTCAGGATTTTGGAAAGCTAAAATCTTGAATTCAGGATTTTGGAAAGCTAAAATCTTGAAATCGGCCAAAATCTTGACTTCAGGATTTTGGAAAGCTAAAATCTTGAAATCGGCCAAAATCTTGATTTCAGGATTTTGGAAAGCTAAAATCTTGAAATCGGCCAGAATCTTGAAATCAGGATTTTGCAAAGCTAAAATCTTGAAATCGGCCAAGATCTTGAATTCAGGATTTTAAAAACCTAAAATCTTGAAATCGGCCAAAATCTTGAATTCAGGATTTTGGAAAGCTAAAATCTTGAAATCGGCCAAAATCTTGAATTCAGGATTTTCGAAAGCTAAAATCTTTAAATCGGCCAGAATCTTGAAATCAGGATTTTGGAAAGCTAAAATCTTGAAATCGGCCAAGATCTTGAATTCAGGATTTTGGAAAGCTAAAATCCGTAAGTCGGCCAAAATCTTGAATTCAGGATTTTGGAAAGCTAAAATCTTGAAATCGGTCCAAAACTTGAATTCAGGATTGTCGAAAGCTAAAATCTTCAAATCGGCCAAGATCTTGAATTCAGGATTTTGGAAAGCTAAAATCTTGAAATCGGCCAGAATCTTGAAATCAGGATTTTGGAAAGCTAAAATCTTGAAATCGGTCCAAAACTTGAATTCAGGATTGTGGAAAGCTAAAATCTTGAAATCGGTCCAAAACTTGAATTCAGGATTGTGGAATGCTAAAATCTTGAAATCGGCCAAAATCTTGAATTCAGGATTTTGGAAAGCAAAAAACTTGACATCGGCCCAAAACTTGAATTCAGGATTGTGGAAAGCTAAAATCTTGTAATCGGCCAAAATCTTGAATTCAGGACTGTGGAAAGCTAAAATCTTGAAATCGGCCAGAATCTTCAATTCAGGATTGTGGAAAGCTAAAATCTTGGAATCGGCCAAGATCTTGAATTCAGGATTTTGGAAAGCTAAAATCTTGAAATCGGCCAAAATCTTGAATGCAGGATTTTGGAAAGCTAAAATCTTGAAATCGGCCAAAATCTTGAATTCAGGATTTTGGAAAGTTAAAATCTTGAAGTCGGCCAAGAGCTTGAATTCAGGATTTTGGAAAGCTAAAATCTTGAAATCGGCCAAAATCTTGAAGACAGGATTGTGGAAAGCTAAAATCTTGAAATCGGTCAAAATCTTGAATTCAGGATTGTGAAAAGCTAAAATCTTGAAATCGGCCAAAATCTTGAATTCAGGATTTTGGAAAGCTAAAATCTTGAAATCGGCCAGAATCTTGAAATCAGGAATTTAGAAAGCTAAAATCTTGAAAAGGGCCAAAATCTTGAATTCAGGATTTTGGAAAGCTAAAATCTTGAAATCAGGCAAAATCTTGAATTCAGGATTTTGGAAACCTAAAATCTTGAAATCGGCCAGAATCTTGAATTCAGGATTTTGGAAAGCTAAAATCTTGAAATCGGCCAAAATCTTGAATTCAGGATTGTGGAAAGCTAAAATCTTGAAATCCGCCGAGATCTTGAATTCAGGATTTTGGAAAGCTAAAATCCGTAAGTCGGCCAAAATCTTGAAATCGGCCAAAATCTTGAATTCAGGATTTTGGAAAGCTAAAATCTTGAAATCGGCCAAAATCTTGAATTCAGGATAGTGGAAAGCTAAAATCTTGAATTCAGGATTGTGGAAAGCTAAAATCTTGAAATCGGCCAAGATCTTTAATTCAGGATTTTGGAAAGCTAACATCTTGAAATCGGCCAAAATCTTTAATTCGGGATTTTGGAAAGCTAAAATCTTGTAATCAGGATTTTGGAAAGCTAAGATCTTCAAATCGGCCAAAATCTTGTATTCAGGATTTTGGAAAGCTAAAATCTTGAAATCGGCTAAAATCTTGAATTCAGGATTTTAGAAAGCTAAAATCTTGAAATCGGCCAAAATCTTGAATTCAGCATTTTGGAAAGCTAAAATCTTGAAATCGGCGAAAATCTTGAATTCAGGATTTTGGAAAGCTAAAATCTTCAAATCGGCCAAAATCTTGTATTCAGGATTTTGGAAAGCTAAAATCTTGAAATCGGCCAGAATCTTGAAATCAGGATTTTGGAAAGCTAAAATCTTGAAATCGGCCAAGATCTTGAATTCAGGATTTTGGAAAGCTAAAATCCGTAAGTCGGCCAAAGTCTTGAATTCAGGATTTTGGAAAGCTAAAATCTTGAAAGGGCCAAAATCTTGAATTCAGGATTTTGGAAAGCTAAAATCTTGAAATCAGCCAAAATCTTGAATTCAGGAGTTTGGAAACCTAAAATCTTGAAATCGGTCTAAAACTTGAATTCAGGATTGTGGAAAGCTGAAATCTTGAAATCGGCCAAAATCTTGAATACAGGATTGTGAAAAGCTAAAATCTTGAAATGGGCCAAGATCTTGAATTCAGGATTTTGGAAAGCTAAAATCTTGACGTCGGCCAAAATCTTGAATTCAGGATTTTGGAAAGCTAAAATCTTGAAATCGGCCAAAATCTTGAATTTAGGATTTTGGAAAGCTAAAATCTTGAAATCGGCCAAAATCTTAAAGTCAGGATTTTGGAAAGCTGAAATCTTGAAATCGGCCAGAATCTTGAAATCAGGATTTTGGAAAGCTAAAATCTTGAAATCGGCCAAGATCTTGAATTCAGGATTTTGGAAAGCTAAAATCTTGAAATCGCCCAAAATCTTGATTTCAGGATTGTGGAAAGCTAAAATCTTGAAATCGGCCAAGATCTTGAATTCAGGATTTTGGAAAGGTAAAATCCGTAAATCGGCCAAAATCTTGAATTCAGGATTTTGGAAAGCTAAAATCTTGAAAAGGGCCAAAATCTTGAATTCAGGATTTTGGAAAGCTAAAATCTTGAAATCAGCAAAAAACTTGAATTCAGGATTTTGGAAACCTAAAATCTTGAAATCGGCCAGAATCTTCAAATCAGGATTTTAGAAAGCTAAAATCTTGAAATCCGCCAAAATCTTGAATTCAGGATTTTGGAAAGCTAAAATCTTGAAATCGGCCAAAATCTTGAATTCAGGATTTTGGAAAGCTAAAATCTTGAAATCGGCCAGAATCTTGAAATAAGGATTTTGGAAAGCTAAAATCTTGAAATCGGCCAAAATCTTGAATTCAGGATTTTGGAAAGCTAAAATCTTGAAATCGGCCAAAATCTTGAATTCAGGATTTTGGAAAGCTAAAATCTTGAAATCGGCCAAAATCTTGAATTCAGGATTTTGGAAAGCTAAAATCTTGAAAAGGGCCAAAATCTTGAATTCAGGATTTTGGAAAGCTAAAATCTTGAAATCACCAAAAAACTTGAATTCAGGATTTTGGAAACCTAAAATCTTGAAATCCGCCAGAATCTTCAAATCAGGATTTTAGAAAGCTAAAATCTTTAAATCCGCCAAAATCTTGAATTCAGGATTTTGGAAAGCTAAAATCTTGAAATCGGCCAAAATCTTGAATTCAGGATTTTGGAAAGCTAAAATCTTGAAATCGGCCAGAATCTTGAAATGAGGATTTTGGAAAGCTAAAATCTTGAAATCGGCCAAAATCTTGAATTCAGGATTTTGGAAAGGTAAAATCTTGAAATCGGCCAAAATCTTGAATTCGGGATTTTGGAAAGCTAAAATCTTGAAATCGGCCAAAATCTTGAATTCAGGATTTTGGAAAGCTAAAATCTTGAAATCTGCCAAAAATCTTGAATTCAGGATTTTGGAAAGCTAAAATCTTGAAATCGGCCAAAATCTTGAATTCTGGATTTTGGAAAGCTAAAATCGTGAAATCGGCCAGAATCTTGAAATGAGGATTTTGGAAAGCTAAAATCTTGAAATCGGCCAAAATCTTGAATTCAGGATTGTGGAAAGCTAAAATCTTGAAATCGGCCAAGGTCTTGAATTCTGGATTTTGGAAAGCTAAAATCTTGAAATCGGCCAAAATCTTGAATTCTGGATTTTGGAAAGCTAAAATCTTGAAATCGGCCAAAATCTTGAATTCGGGATTTTGGAAAGCTAAAATCTTGAAATCGGCCAGAATCTTGCAATCAGGATTTTGGAAAGCTAAGATCTTGAAATCCGCCAAGATCTTGAATTCAGGATTTTGGAAAGCTAAAATCCGTAAGTCGGACAAAATCTTGAATTCAGGATTGTGGAAAGCTAAATTCTTGAAATCGGCCAAAATCTTGAATTCAGAATTTTGGAAAACTAAAATCTTGAAATCGGCCAAAATCTTGAATTCAGGATTTTGGAAAGCTAAAATCTTGAAATCGGCCAGAGTCTTGAAATCAAGATTTTGGAAAGCTAAAATCTTGAAATCGGCCAAAATCTTGAATTCAGGATTGTGGAAAGCTAAAATCTTGAAATCGGCCGAGGTCTTGAATTCAGGATTTTGGAAAGCTAAAATCCGTAAATCGGCCAAAATCTTGAATTCAGGATTTTAGAAAGCTAAAATCTTGAAATCGGCCAGAATCTTGAAATCAGGATTTTGGCAAGCTTAAATCTTGAAATCTGCCAAAATCTTGAATTCAGGATTTTGGAAAGCTAAAATCTTGAAATCGGCCAGAATCTTGAAATGAGGATTTTGGAAAGCTAAAATCTTGAAATCGGCCAGAATCTTGAAATGAGGATTTTGGAAAGCTAAAATCTTGAAATCGGCCAAAATCTTGAATTCAGGATTGTGGAAAGCTAAAATCTTGAAATCGGCCAAGGTCTTGAATTCTGGATTTTGGAAAGCTAAAATCTTGAAATCGGCCAAAATCTTGAATTGTGGATTTTGGAAAGCTAAAATCTTGAAATCGGCCAAAATCTTGAATTCGGGATTTTGGAAAGCTAAAATCTTGAAATCGGCCAGAATCTTGAAATCAGGATTTTGGAAAGCTAAGATCTTGAAATCCGCCAAGATCTTGAATTCAGGATTTTGGAAAGCTAAAATCCGTAGGTCGGACAAAATCTTGAATTCAGGATTGTGGAAAGCTAAAATCTTGAAATCGGCCAAAATCTTGAATTCAGAATTTTGGAAAACTAAAATCTTGAAATCGGCCAAAATCTTGAATTCAGGATTTTGGAAAGCTAAAATATTGAAATCGGCCAGAGTCTTGAAATCAAGATTTTGGAAAGCTAAAATCTTGAAATCGGCCAAAATCTTGAATTCAGGATTGTGGAAAGCTAAAATCTTGAAATCGGCCGAGGTCTTGAATTCAGGATTTTGGAAAGCTAAAATCCGTAAATCGGCCAAAATCTTGAATTCAGGATTTTAGAAAGCTAAAATCTTGAAATCGGCCAGAATCTTGAAATCAGGATTTTGGAAAGCTAAAATCTTGAAATCGGCCAAAATCTTGAATTCAGGATTTTGGAAAGCTAAAATCTTGAAATCGGCCAAAATCTTGAATTCAGGATTTTGGAAAGCTAAAATCTTGAAATCGGCCAAAATCTTGAATTCGGGATTTTGGAAAGCTAAAATCTTGAAATCGGCCAGAATCTTGAAATCAGGATTTTGGAAAGCTAAGATCTTCAAATCGGCCAAAATCTTGAATTCAAGATTTTGGAAAGCTAAAATCTTGAAATCGGCCAAAATCTTGAATTCAGGATTGTGGAAAGCTAAAATCTTGAAATCGGCCAAAATCTTGAATTCAGGATTTTGGAAAACTAAAATTTTGATATCGGCCAGAATCTTGAAATCAGGATTTTGGAAAGCTAAAATCTTGAAATCGGCCAAAATCTTGAATTCAGGATTTTGGAAAGCTAAAATCTTGAAATCGGCCAAAATCTTGAATTCAGGATTTTGGAAAGCTAAAATCTTGAAATCGGCCAAAATCTTGAATTCGGGATTTTGGAAAGCTAAAATCTTGAAATTGGCCGGAATCTTGAAATCAGGATTTTGGAAAGCTAAGATATTCAAATCGGCCAAAATCTTGAATTCAGGATTTTGGAAAGCTAAGATCTTGAAATCGGCCAAAATCTTGAATTCAGGATTTTGGAAAGCTAAAATCTTGAAATCGGCCAAAATCTTGAATTCAGGATTTTGGAAAGCTAAAATCTTGAAATCGGCCAAAATCTTGAATTCAGGATTGTGAAAAGCTAAAATCTTGAAATGGGTCAAGATCTTGAATTGAGGATTTTGGAAAGCTAAAATCTTGAAATCGGCCAGAATCTTGAAATCAGGATTTTGGAAAGCTAAGATCTTCAAATCGGCCAAAATCTTGAATTCACGATTTTGGAAAGCTAAAATCTTGAAATCGGCCAAAATCTTCAATTCGGGATTTTGGAAAGCTAAAATCTTAAAATCAGGATTTTGGAAAGCTAAGATCTTGAAATCGGCCAAAATCTTGAATTCCGGATTTTGGAAAGCTAAAATCTTGAAATCGGCCAAAATCTTGAATTCCGGATTTTGGAAAGCTAAAATCTTGAAATCGGCCAAAATCTTGAATTCAGGATTTTGGAAAGCTAAAATCTTGAAATCAGCCAAAATCTTGAATTCAGGATTTTCGAAAGCTAAAGTCTTGAAATCGGCCAGAATCTTGAAATGAGGATTTTGGAAAGCTAAGATCTTGAAATCGGCCAAAATCTTGAATTCAGGATTTTGGAAAGCTAAAATCTTGAAATCGGCCAAAATCTTGAATTCTGGATTTTGGAAAGCTAAAATCTTGAAATCGGCCAAAATCTTGAATTCGGGATTTTGGAAAGCTAAAATCTTGAAATCGGCCAGAATCTTGAAATCAGGATTTTGGAAAGCTAAGATCTTGAAATCCGCCAAGATCTTGAATTCAGGATTTTGGAAAGCTAAAATCCGCAAGTCGGACAAAATCTTGAATTCAGGATTGTGGAAAGCTAAACTCTTGAAATCGGCCAAAATCTTGAATTCAGAATTTTGGAAAGCTAAAATCTTGAAATCGGCCAAAATCTTGAATTCAGGATTTTGGAAAGCTAAAATCTTGAAATCGGCCAGAGTCTTGAAATCAAGATTTTGGAAAGCTAAAATCTTGAAATCGGCCAAAATCTTGAATTCAGGATTGTGGAAAGCTAAAATCTTGAAATCGGCCGAGGTCTTGAATTCAGGATTTTGGAAAGCTAAAATCCGTAAATCGGCCAAAATCTTGAATTCAGGATTTTAGAAAGCTAAAATCTTGAAATCGGCGAGAATCTTCAAATCAGGATTTTGGAAAGCTAAAATCTTGAAATCGGCCAAAATCTTGAATTCAGGATTTTGGAAAGCTAAAATCTTGAAATCGGCCAGAATCTTGAAATCAGGATTTTGGAAAGCTAAAATCTTGAAATCGGCCACAATCTTGAATTCAGGATTTTGGAAAGCTAAAATCTTGAAATCGGCCAAAATCTTGAATTCAGGGTTTTGGAAAGCTAAAATCTTGAAATCGGCCAAAATCTTGAATTCGGGATTTTGGAAAGCTAAAATCTTGAAATCGGCCAGAATCTTGAAATCAGGATTTTGGAAAGCTAAGATCTTCAAATCGGCCAAAATCTTGAATTCAAGATTTTGGAAAGCTAAAATCTTGAAATCGGCCAAAATCTTGAATTCAGGATTGTGGAAAGCTAAAATCTTGAAATCGGCCAAAATCTTGAATTCAGGATTTTGGAAAGCTAAAATTTTGATATCGGCCAGAATCTTGAAATCAGGGTTTTGGAAAGCTAAAATCTTGAAATCGGCCAAAATCTTGAATTCAGGATTTTGGAAAGCTAAAATCTTGAAATCGGCCAAAATCTTGAATTCAGGATTTTGGAAAGCTAAAATCTTGAAATCGGCCAAAATCTTGAATTCGGGATTTTGGAAAGCTAAAATCTTGAAATCGGCCGGAATCTTGAAATCAGGATTTTGGAAAGCTAAGATCTTCAAATCGGCCAAAATCTTGAATTCAGGATTTTGGAAAGCTAAGATCTTGAAATCGGCCAAAATCTTGAATTCAGGATTTTGGAAAGCTAAAATCTTGAAATCGGCCAAAATCTTGAATTCAGGATTGTGGAAAGCTAAAATCTTGAAATCGGCCAAAATCTTGAATTCAGGATTTTGGAAAGCTAAAATCTTGAAATCGGCCAAAATCTTGAATTCAGGATTGTGGAAAGCTAAAATCTTGAAATCGGCCAAAATCTTGAATACAGGATTGTGAAAAGCTAAAATCTTGAAATGGGCCAAGATCTTGAATTCAGGATTTTGGAAAGCTAAAATCTTGACATCGGCCAAAATCTTGAATTCAGGATTTTTGAAAGCTAAAATCTTGAAATCGGCCAAAATCTTGAATTTAGGATTTTGGAAAGCTAAAATCTTGAAATCGGCCAAAATCTTAAAGTCAGGTTTTTGGAAAGCTGAAATCTTGAAATCGGCCAGAATCTTGAAATCAGGATTTTGGAAAGCTAAAATCTTGAAATCGGCCAAGATCTTGAATTCAGGATTTTGGAAAGCTAAAATCTTGAAATCGCCCAAAATCTTGATTTCAGGATTGTGGAAAGCTAAAATCTTGAAATCGGCCAAGATCTTGAATTCAGGATTTTGGAAAGGTAAAATCCGTAAATCGGCCAAAATCTTGAATTCAGGATTTTGGAAAGCTAAAATCTTGAAAAGGGCCAAAATCTTGAATTCAGGATTTTGGAAAGCTAAAATCTTGAAATCAGCAAAAAACTTGAATTCAGGATTTTGGAAACCTAAAATCTTGAAATCGGCCAGAATCTTCAAATCAGGATTTTAGAAAGCTAAAATCTTGAAATCCGCCAAAATCTTGAATTCAGGATTTTGGAAAGCTAAAATCTTGAAATCAGCCAAAATCTTGAATTCAGGATTTTGGAAAGCTAAAATCTTGAAATCGGCCAGAATCTTGAAATAAGGATTTTGGAAAGCTAAAATCTTGAAATCGGCCAAAATCTTGAATTCAGGATTTTGGAAAGCTAAAATCTTGAAATCGGCCAAAATCTTGAATTCAGGATTTTGGAAAGCTAAAATCTTGAAATCGGCCAAAATCTTGAATTCAGGATTTTGGAAAGCTAAAATCTTGAAAAGGGCCAAAATCTTGAATTCAGGATTTTGGAAAGCTAAAATCTTGAAATCAGCAAAAAACTTGAATTCAGGATTTTGGAAACCTAAAATCTTGAAATCCGCCACAATCTTCAAATCAGGATTTTAGAAAGCTAAAATCTTTAAATCTGGCAAAATCTTGAATTCAGGATTTTGGAAAGCTAAAATCTTGAAATCGGCCAAAATCTTGAATTCAGGATTTTGGAAAGCTAAAATCTTGAAATCGGCCAGAATCTTGAAATGAGGATTTTGGAAAGCTAAAATCTTGAAATCGGCCAAAATCTTGAATTCAGGATTTTGGAAAGGTAAAATCTTGAAATCGGCCAAAATCTTGAATTCGGGATTTTGGAAAGCTAAAATCTTGAAATCGGCCAAAATCTTGAATTCAGGATTTTGGAAAGCTAAAATCTTGAAATCTGCCAAAATCTTGAATTCAGGATTTTGGAAAGCTAAAATCTTGAAATCGGCCAAAATCTTCAATTCTGGATTTTGGAAAGCTAAAATCGTGAAATCGGCCAGAATCTTGAAATGAGGATTTTGGAAAGCTAAAATCTTGAAATCGGCCAAAATCTTGAATTCAGGATTGTGGAAAGCTAAAATCTTGAAATCGGCCAAAATCTTGAATTCAGGATTGTGGAAAGCTAAAATCTTGAAATCGGCCAAGGTCTTGAATTCTGGATTTTGGAAAGCTAAAATCTTGAAATCGGCCAAAATCTTGAATTCTGGATTTTGGAAAGCTAAAATCTTGAAATCGGCCAAAATCTTGAATTCGGGATTTTGGAAAGCTAAAATCTTGAAATCGGCCAGAATCTTGAAATCAGGATTTTGGAAAGCTAAGATCTTGAAATCCGCCAAGATCTTGAATTCAGGATTTTGGAAAGCTAAAATCCGTAAGTCGGACAAAATCTTGAATTCAGGATTGTGGAAAGCTAAAATCTTGAAATCGGCCAAAATCTTGAATTCAGAATTTTGGAAAACTAAAATCTTGAAATCGGTTAAAATCTTGATGTCAGGATTTTGGAAAGCTAAAATCTTGAAATCGGCCAGAGTCTTGAAATCAAGATTTTGGAAAGCTAAAATCTTGAAATCGGCCAAAATCTTGAATTCAGGATTGTGGAAAGCTAAAATCTTGAAATCGGCCGAGGTCTTGAATTCAGGATTTTGGAAAGCTAAAATCCGTAAATCGGCCAAAATCTTGAATTCAGGATTTTAGAAAGCTAAAATCTTGAAATCGGCCAGAATCTTGAAATCAGGATTTTGGAAAGCTAAAATCTTGAAAGCGGCCAAAATCTTGAATTCAGGATTTTGGAAAGCTAAAATCTTGAAATCGGCCAGAATCTTGAAATGAGGATTTTGGAAAGCTAAAATCTTGAAATCGGCCAGAATCTTGAAATGAGGATTTTGGAAAGCTAAAATCTAGAAATCGGCCAAAATCTTGAATTCAGGATTGTGGAAAGCTAAAATATTGAAATCGGCCAAGGTCTTGAAGTCTGGATTTTGGAAAGCTAAAATCTTGAAATCGGCCAAAATCTTGAATTCTGGATTTTGGAAAGCTAAAATCTTGAAATCGGCCAAAATCTTGAATTCGGGATTTTGGAAAGCTAAAATCTTGAAATCGGCCAGAATCTTGAAATCAGGATTTTGGAAAGCTAAGATCTTGAAATCCGCCAAGATCTTGAATTCAGGATTTTGGAAAGCTAAAATCCGTAAGTCGGACAAAATCTTGAATTCAGGATTGTGGAAAGCTAAAATCTTGAAATCGGCCAAAATCTTGAATTCAGAATTTTGGAAAACTAAAATCTTGAAATCGGCCAAAATCTTGAATTCAGGATTTTGGAAAGCTAAAATCTTGAAATCGGCCAGAGTCTTGAAATCAAGATTTTGGAAAGCTAAAATCTTGAAATCGGCCAAAATCTTGAATTCAGGATTGTGGAAAGCTAAAATCTTGAAATCGGACGAGGTCTTGAATTCAGGATTTTGGAAAGCTAAAATCCGTAAATCGGCCAAAATCTTGAATTCAGGATTTTAGAAAGCTAAAATCTTGAAATCGGCCAGAATCTTGAAATCAGGATTTTGGAAAGCTAAAATCTTGAAATCGGCCAAAATCTTGAATTCAGGATTTTGGAAAGCTAAAATCTTGAAATCGGCCAGAATCTTGAAATGAGGATTTTGGAAAGCTAAAATCTAAAATCGGCCACAATCTTGAATTCAGGATTTTGGAAAGCTAAAATCTTGAAATCGGCCAAAATCTTGAATTCAGGATTTTGGAAAGCTAAAATCTTGAAATCGGCCAAAATCTTGAATTCGGGATTTTGGAAAGCTAAAATCTTGAAATCGGCCAGAATCTTGAAATCAGGATTTTGGAAAGCTAAGATCTTCAAATCGGCCAAAATCTTGAATTCAAGATTTTGGAAAGCTAAAATCTTGAAATCGGCCAAAATCTTGAATTCAGGATTGTGGAAAGCTAAAATCTTGAAATCGGCCAAAATCTTGAATTCAGGATTTTGGAAAGCTAAAATTTTGATATCGGCCAGAATCTTGAAATCAGGATTTTGGAAAGCTAAAATCTTGAAATCGGCCAAAATCTTGAATTCAGGATTTTGGAAAGCTAAAATCTTGAAATCGGCCAAAATCTTGAATTCAGGATTTTGGAAAGCTAAAATCTTGAAATCGGCCAAAATCTTGAATTCGGGATTTTGGAAAGCTAAAATCTTGAAATTGGCCGGAATCTTGAAATCAGGATTTTGGAAAGCTAAGATATTCAAATCGGCCAAAATCTTGAATTCAGGATTTTGGAAAGCTAAGATCTTGAAATCGGCCAAAATCTTGAATTCAGGATTTTGGAAAGCTAAAATCTTGAAATCGGCCAGAATCTTGAATTCAGGATTGTGGAAAGCTAAAATCTTGAAATCGAACAAAATCTTGAATTCAGGATTGTGAAAAGCTAAAATCTTGAAATGGGCCAAGATCTTGAATTCAGGATTTTGGAAAGCTAAAATCTTGAAATCGGCCAGAATCTTGAAATCAGGATTTTGGAAAGCTAAGATCTTCAAATCGGCCAAAATCTTGAATTCACGATTTTGGAAAGCTAAAATCTTGAAATCGGCCAAAATCTTCAATTCGGGATTTTGGAAAGCTAAAATCTTGAAATCAGGATTTTGGAAAGCTAAGATCTTGAAATCGGCCAAAATCTTGAATTCCGGATTTTGGAAAGCTAAAATCTTGAAATCGGCCAAAATCTTGAACTCAGGATTTTGGAAAGCTAAAATCTTGAAATCAGCCAAAATCTTGAATTCAGGATTTTGGAAAGCTAAAATCTTGAAATCGGCCAGAATCTTGAAATGAGGATTTTGGAAAGCTAAGATCTTGAAATCGGCCAAAATCTTGAATTCAGGATTTTGGAAAGCTAAAATCTTGAAATCGGCCAAAATCTTGAATTCTGGATTTTGGAAAGCTAAAATCTTGAAATCGGCCAAAATCTTGAATTCGGGATTTTGGAAAGCTAAAATCTTGAAATCGGCCAGAATCTTGAAATCAGGATTTTGGAAAGCTAAGATCTTGAAATCCGCCAAGATCTTGAATTCAGGATTTTGGAAAGCTAAAATCCGTAAGTCGGACAAAATCTTGAATTCAGAATTTTGGAAAACTAAAATCTTGAAATCGGCCAAAATCTTGAATTCAGGATTTTGGAAAGCTAAAATCTTGAAATCGGCCAGAGTCTTGAAATCAAGATTTTGGAAAGCTAAAATCTTGAAATCGGCCAAAATCTTGAATTCAGGATTGTGGAAAGCTAAAATCTTGAAATCGGCCGAGGTCTTGAATTCAGGATTTTGGAAAGCTAAAATCCGTAAATCGGCCAAAATCTTGAATTCAGGATTTTAGAAAGCTAAAATCTTGAAATCGGCCAGAATCTTGAAATCAGGATTTTGGAAAGCTAAAATCTTGAAATCGGCCAAAATCTTGAATTCAGGATTTTGGAAAGCTAAAATCTTGAAATCGGCCAGAATCTTGAAATGAGGATTTTGGAAAGCTAAAATCTTAAATCGGCCACAATCTTGAATTCAGGATTTTGGAAAGCTAAAATCTTGAAATCGGCCAAAATCTTGAATTCAGGATTTTGGAAAGCTAAAATCTTGAAATCGGCCAAAATCTTGAATTCGGGATTTTGGAAAGCTAAAATCTTGAAATCGGCCAGAATCTTGAAATCAGGATTTTGGAAAGCTAAGATCTTCAAATCGGCCAAAATCTTGAATTCAAGATTTTGGAAAGCTAAAATCTTGAAATCGGCCAAAATCTTGAATTCAGGATTGTGGAAAGCTAAAATCTTGAAATCGGCCGAGGTCTTGAATTCAGGATTTTGGAAAGCTAAAATCCGTAAATCGGCCAAAATCTTGAATTCAGGATTTTAGAAAGCTAAAATCTTGAAATCGGCCAGAATCTTGAAATCAGGATTTTGGAAAGCTAAAATCTTGAAATCGGCCAAAATCTTGAATTCAGGATTTTGGAAAGCTAAAATCTTGAAATCGGCCAGAATCTTGAAATGAGGATTTTGGAAAGCTAAAATCTTAAATCGGCCACAATCTTGAATTCAGGATTTTGGAAAGCTAAAATCTTGAAATCGGCCAAAATCTTGAATTCAGGATTTTGGAAAGCTAAAATCTTGAAATCGGCCAAAATCTTGAATTCGGGATTTTGGAAAGCTAAAATCTTGAAATCGGCCAGAATCTTGAAATCAGGATTTTGGAAAGCTAAGATCTTCAAATCGGCCAAAATCTTGAATTCAAGATTTTGGAAAGCTAAAATCTTGAAATCGGCCAAAATCTTGAATTCAGGATTGTGGAAAGCTAAAATCTTGAAATCGGCCAAAATCTTGAATTCAGCATTTTGGAAAGCTAAAATTTTGATATCGGCCAGAATCTTGAAATCAGGATTTTGGAAAGCTAAAATCTTGAAATCGGCCAAAATCTTGAATTCAGGATTTTGGAAAGCTAAAATCTTGAAATCGGCCAAAATCTTGAATTCAGGATTTTGGAAAGCTAAAATCTTGAAATCGGCCAAAATCTTGAATTCGGGATTTTGGAAAGCTAAAATCTTGAAATTGGCCGGAATCTTGAAATCAGGATTTTGGAAAGCTAAGATATTCAAATCGGCCAAAATCTTGAATTCAGGATTTTGGAAAGCTAAGATCTTGAAATCGGCCAAAATCTTGAATTCAGGATTTTGGAAAGCTAAAATCTTGAAATCGGCCAAAATCTTGAATTCAGGATTGTGGAAAGCTAAAATCTTGAAATCGGCCAAAATCTTGAATTCAGGATTCTGAAAAGCTAAAATCTTGAAATGGGCCAAGATCTTGAATTCAGGATTTTGGAAAGCTAAAATCTTGAAATCGGCCAGAATCTTGAAATCAGGATTTTGGAAAGCTAAGATCTTCAAATCGGCCAAAATCTTGAATTCACGATTTTGGAAAGCTAAAATCTTGAAATCGGCCAAAATCTTCAATTCGGGATTTTGGAAAGCTAAAATCTTGAAATCAGGATTTTGGAAAGCTAAGATCTTGAAATCGGCCAAAATCTTGAATTCCGGATTTTGGAAAGCTAAAATCTTGAAATCGGCCAAAATCTTGAATTCAGGATTTTGGAAAATTAAAATCTTGAAATCACCCAAAATCTTGAATTCAGGATTTTGGAAAGCTAAAATCTTGAAATCGGCCAGAATCTTGAAATGAGGATTTTGGAAAGCTAAGATCTTGAAATCGGCCAAAATCTTGAATTCAGGATTTTGGAAAGCTAAAATCTTGAAATCGGCCAAAATCTTGAATTCTGGATTTTGGAAAGCTAAAATCTTGAAATCGGCCAAAATCTTGAATTCGGGATTTTGGAAAGCTAAAATCTTGAAATCGGCCAGAATCTTGAAATCAGGATTTTGGAAAGCTAAGATCTTGAAATCCGCCAAGATCTTGAATTCAGGATTTTGGAAAGCTAAAATCCGTAAGTCGGACAAAATCTTGAATTCAGGATTGTGGAAAGCTAAACTCTTGAAATCGGCCAAAATCTTGAATTCAGCATTTTGGAAAGCTAAAATCTTGAAATCGGCCAAAATCTTGAATTCAGGATTTTGGAAAGCTAAAATCTTGAAATCGGCCAGAGTCTTGAAATCAAGATTTTGGAAAGCTAAAATCTTGAAATCGGCCAAAATCTTGAATTCAGGATTGTGGAAAGCTAAAATCTTGAAATCGGCCGAGGTCTTGAATTCAGGATTTTGGAAAGCTAAAATCCGTAAATCGGCCAAAATCTTGAATTCAGGATTTTAGAAAGCTAAAATCTTGATATCGGCGAGAATCTTCAAATCAGGATTTTGGAAAGCTAAAATCTTGAAATCGGCCAAAATCTTGAATTCAGGATTTTGGAAAGCTAAAATCTTGAAATCGGCCAGAATCTTGAAATGAGGATTTTGGAAAGCTAAAATCTTGAAATCGGCCACAATCTTGAATTCAAGATTTTGGAAAGCTAAAATCTTGAAATCGGCCAAAATCTTGAATTCAGGATTTTGGAAAGCTAAAATCTTGAAATCGGCCAAAATCTTGAATTCGGGATTTTGGAAAGCTAAAATCTTGAAATCGGCCAGAATCTTGAAATCAGGATTTTGGAAAGCTAAGATCTTCAAATCGGCCAAAATCTTGAATTCAAGATTTTGGAAAGCTAAAATCTTGAAATCGGCCAAAATCTTGAATTCAGGATTGTGGAAAGCTAAAATCTTGAAATCGGCCAAAATCTTAAATTCAGGATTTTGGAAACCTAAAATTTTGATATCGGCCAGAATCTTGAAATCAGGATTTTGGAAAGCTAAAATCTTGAAATCGGCCAAAATCTTGAATTCAGGATTTTGGAAAGCTAAAATCTTGAAATCGGCCAAAATCTTGAATTCAGGATTTTGGAAAGCTAAAATCTTGAAATCGGCCAAAATCTTGAATTCGGGATTTTGGAAAGCTAAAATCTTGAAATCGGCCGGAATCTTGAAATCAGGATTTTGGAAAGCTAAGATCTTCAAATCGGCCAAAATCTTGAATTCAGGATTTTGGAAAGCTAAGATCTTGAAATCGGCCAAAATCTTGAATTCAGGATTTTGGAAAGCTAAAATCTTGAAATCGGCCAAAATCTTGAATTCAGGATTGTGGAAAGCTAAAATCTTGAAATCGGCCAAAATCTTGAATTCAGGATTGTGAAAAGCTAAAATCTTGAAATGGGCCAAGATCTTGAATTCAGGATTTTGGAAAGCTAAAATCTTGAAATCGGCCAGAATCTTGAAATCAGGATTTTGGAAAGCTGAGATCTTCAAATCGGCCAAAATCTTGAATTCAGGATTTTTGAAAGCTAAAATCTTGAAATCGGCCAAAATCTTGAATTCAGGATTGTGGAAAGCTAAAATCTTGAATTCACGATTTTGGAAAGCTAAAATCTTGAAATCGGCCAAAATCTTCAATTCGGCATTTTGGAAAGCTAAAATCTTGAAATCAGGATTTTGGAAAGCTAAGATCTTGAAATCGGCCAAAATCTTGAATTCCGGATTTTGGAAAGCTAAAATCTTGAAATCGGCCAAAATCTTGAATTCAGGATTGTGGAAAGCTAAAATCTTGAAATCGGCCAAAATCTTGAATTCAGGATTGTGAAAAGCTAAAATCTTGAAATGGGCCAAGATCTTGAATTCAGGATTTTGGAAAGCTAAAATCTTGAAATCGGCCAAAATCTCTAATTCAGGATTTTGGAAAGCTAAAATCTTGAAATCGGCCAAAATCTTGAATTTAGGATTTTGGAAAGCTAAAATCTTGAAATCGGCCAAAATCTTGAATTCAGGATTTTGGAAAGCTAAAATCTTGAAAAGGGCCAAAATCTTGAATTCAGGATTTTGGAAAGCTAAAATCTTGAAATCAGCCAAAATCTTGATTTCAGGATTTTGGAAAGCTAAAATCTTGAAATCGGCCAGAATCTTGAAATCAGGATTTTAGAAGGCTAAAATCTTGAAATCCGCCAAAATCTTGAATTCAGGATTTTGGAAAGCTAAAATCTTGAAATCGGCCAAAATCTTGAATTCAGGATTTTGGAAAGCTAAAATCTTGAAATCGGCCAGCATCTTGAAATGAGGATTTTGGAAAGCTAAAATCTTGAAATCGGCCAAAATCTTGAATTCAGGATTTTGGAAAGCTAAAATCTTGAAATCGGCCAAAATCTTGAATTCAGGATTTTGGAAAGCTAAAATCTTCAAATCGGCCAAAATCTTGAATTCAGGATTGTGGAAAGCTAAAATCTTGAAATCAGGATTTTGGAAAGCTAAAATCTTGAAATCGGCCAAAATCTTGAATTGAGGATTTTGGAAAGCTAAAATCTTGAAATCGGCCAAAATCTTGAATTGAGGATTTTGGAAAGCTAAAATCTTGAAATCGGCCAAAATCTTGAATTCAGGATTTTGGAAAGCTAAAATCTTGAAATCGGCCAGAATCTTGAAATCAAGATTTTGGAAAGCTGAGATCTTCAAATCGGCCAAAATCTTGAATTCAGGATTGTGAAAAGCTAAAATCTTGAAATGGGCCAAGATCTTGAATTCAGGATTTTGGAAAGCTAAAATCTTGAAATCGGCCAGAATCTTGATTTCAGGATTTTGGAAAGCTAAAATCTTGATATCGGCCAGAATCTTGAAATCAGGATTTTGGAAAGCTAAAATCTTGAAATCGGCCAAGATCTTGAATTCAGGATTTTGGAAAGCTAAAATCCGTAAATCGGCCAAAATCTTGAATTCAGGATTTTGGAAAGCTAAAATCTTGAAAAGGGCCAAAATCTTGAATTCAGGATTTTGGAAAGCTAAAATCTTGAAATCGGCCAAAATCTTGAATTCAGGATTTTGGAAAGCTAAAATCTTGAAATCTGCCGGAAATCTTGAATTCAGGATTTTGGAAAGCTAAAATCTTGAAATCGGCCAGAATCTTGAAATCAGGATTTTGGAAAGCTAAGATCTTGAAATCGGCCAAAATCTTGAATTCAGGATTTTGGAAAGCTAAAATCTTGAAATCGGCCAAAATCTTGAATTCAGGATTTTGGAAAGCTAAAATCTTGAAATCTGCCGGAAATCTTGAATTCAGGATTTTGGAAAGCTAAAATCTTGAAATCGGCCAGAATCTTGAAATCAGGATTTTGGAAAGCTAAGATCTTCAAATCGGCCACAATCTTGAATTCAGGATTTTGGAAAGCTAAAATCTTGAAATCGGCCAAAATCTTGAATTCAGGATTTTGGAAAGCTAAAATCTTGAAATCTGCCGGAAATCTTGAATTCAGGATTTTGGAAAGCTAAAATCTTGAAATCGGCCAGAATCTTGAAATCAGGATTTTGGAAAGCTAAGATCTTGAAATCGGCCAAAATCTTGAATTCAGGATTTTGGAAAGCTAAAATCTTGAAATCGGCCAAAATCTTGAATTCAGGATTTTGGAAAGCTAAAATCTTGAAATCTGCCGGAAATCTTGAATTCAGGATTTTGGAAAGCTAAAATCTTGAAATCGGCCAGAATCTTGAAATCAGGATTTTGGAAAGCTAAGATCTTCAAATCGGCCACAATCTTGAATTCAGGATTTTGGAAAGCTAAAATCTTGAAATCGGCCAAAATCTTGAATTCAGGATTGTGGAAAGCTAAAATCTTGAAATCAGCATTTTGGAAAGCTAAAATCTTGAAATCGGCCAAAATCTTGAATTGAGGATTTTGGAAAGCTAAAATCTTGAAATCGGCCAAAATCTTGAATTCAGGATTGTGGAAAGCTAAAATCTTGAAATCAGGATTTTGGAAAGCTAAAATCTTGAAATCGGCCAAAATCTTGAATTGAGGATTTTGGAAAGCTAAAATCTTGAAATCGGCCAAAATCTTGAATTCAGGATTTTGGAAAGCTAAAATCTTGAAATCGGCCAGAATCTTGAAATCAAGATTTTGGAAAGCTGAGATCTTCAAATCGGCCAAAATCTTGAATTCAGGATTGTGAAAAGCTAAAATCTTGAAATGGGCCAAGATCTTGAATTCAGGATTTTGGAAAGCTAAAATCTTGAAATCGGCCAGAATCTTGATTTCAGGATTTTGGAAAGCTAAAATCTTGATATCGGCCAGAATCTTGAAATCAGGATTTTGGAAAGCTAAAATCTTGAAATCGGCCAAGATCTTGAATTCAGGATTTTGGAAAGCTAAAATCCGTAAATCGGCCAAAATCTTGAATTCAGGATTTTGGAAAGCTAAAATCTTGAAAAGGGCCAAAATCTTGAATTCAGGATTTTGGAAAGCTAAAATCTTGAAATCGGCCAAAATCTTGAATTCAGGATTTTGGAAAGCTAAAATCTTGAAATCTGCCGGAAATCTTGAATTCAGGATTTTGGAAAGCTAAAATCTTGAAATCGGCCAGAATCTTGAAATCAGGATTTTGGAAAGCTAAGATCTTGAAATCGGCCAAAATCTTGAATTCAGGATTTTGGAAAGCTAAAATCTTGAAATCGGCCAAAATCTTGAATTCGGGATTTTGGAAAGCTAAAATCTTGAAATTGGCCGGAATCTTGAAATCAGGATTTTGGAAAGCTAAGATATTCAAATCGGCCAAAATCTTGAATTCAGGATTTTGGAAAGCTAAGATCTTGAAATCGGCCAAAATCTTGAATTCAGGATTTTGGAAAGCTAAAATCTTGAAATCGGCCAGAATCTTGAATTCAGGATTGTGGAAAGCTAAAATCTTGAAATCGAACAAAATCTTGAATTCAGGATTGTGAAAAGCTAAAATCTTGAAATGGGCCAAGATCTTGAATTCAGGATTTTGGAAAGCTAAAATCTTGAAATCGGCCAGAATCTTGAAATCAGGATTTTGGAAAGCTAAGATCTTCAAATCGGCCAAAATCTTGAATTCACGATTTTGGAAAGCTAAAATCTTGAAATCGGCCAAAATCTTCAATTCGGGATTTTGGAAAGCTAAAATCTTGAAATCAGGATTTTGGAAAGCTAAGATCTTGAAATCGGCCAAAATCTTGAATTCCGGATTTTTGAAAGATAAAATCTTGAAATCGGCCAAAATCTTGAATTCAGGATTTTGGAAAGCTAAAATCTTGAAATCAGCCAAAATCTTGAATTCAGGATTTTGGAAAGCTAAAATCTTGAAATCGGCCAGAATCTTGAAATGAGGATTTTGGAAAGCTAAGATCTTGAAATCGGCCAAAATCTTGAATTCAGGATTTTGGAAAGCTAAAATCTTGAAATCGGCCAAAATCTTGAATTCTGGATTTTGGAAAGCTAAAATCTTGAAATCGGCCAAAATCTTGAATTCGGGATTTTGGAAAGCTAAAATCTTGAAATCGGCCAGAATCTTGAAATCAGGATTTTGGAAAGCTAAGATCTTGAAATCCGCCAAGATCTTGAATTCAGGATTTTGGAAAGCTAAAATCCGTAAGTCGGACAAAATCTTGAATTCAGAATTTTGGAAAACTAAAATCTTGAAATCGGCCAAAATCTTGAATTCAGGATTTTGGAAAGCTAAAATCTTGAAATCGGCCAGAGTCTTGAAATCAAGATTTTGGAAAGCTAAAATCTTGAAATCGGCCAAAATCTTGAATTCAGGATTGTGGAAAGCTAAAATCTTGAAATCGGCCGAGGTCTTGAATTCAGGATTTTGGAAAGCTAAAATCCGTAAATCGGCCAAAATCTTGAATTCAGGATTTTAGAAAGCTAAAATCTTGAAATCGGCCAGAATCTTGAAATCAGGATTTTGGAAAGCTAAAATCTTGAAATCGGCCAAAATCTTGAATTCAGGATTTTGGAAAGCTAAAATCTTGAAATCGGCCAGAATCTTGAAATGAGGATTTTGGAAAGCTAAAATCTTAAATCGGCCACAATCTTGAATTCAGGATTTTGGAAAGCTAAAATCTTGAAATCGGCCAAAATCTTGAATTCAGGATTTTGGAAAGCTAAAATCTTGAAATCGGCCAAAATCTTGAATTCGGGATTTTGGAAAGCTAAAATCTTGAAATCGGCCAGAATCTTGAAATCAGGATTTTGGAAAGCTAAGATCTTCAAATCGGCCAAAATCTTGAATTCAAGATTTTGGAAAGCTAAAATCTTGAAATCGGCCAAAATCTTGAATTCAGGATTGTGGAAAGCTAAAATCTTGAAATCGGCCGAGGTCTTGAATTCAGGATTTTGGAAAGCTAAAATCCGTAAATCGGCCAAAATCTTGAATTCAGGATTTTAGAAAGCTAAAATCTTGAAATCGGCCAGAATCTTGAAATCAGGATTTTGGAAAGCTAAAATCTTGAAATCGGCCAAAATCTTGAATTCAGGATTTTGGAAAGCTAAAATCTTGAAATCGGCCAGAATCTTGAAATGAGGATTTTGGAAAGCTAAAATCTTAAATCGGCCACAATCTTGAATTCAGGATTTTGGAAAGCTAAAATCTTGAAATCGGCCAAAATCTTGAATTCAGGATTTTGGAAAGCTAAAATCTTGAAATCGGCCAAAATCTTGAATTCGGGATTTTGGAAAGCTAAAATCTTGAAATCGGCCAGAATCTTGAAATCAGGATTTTGGAAAGCTAAGATCTTCAAATCGGCCAAAATCTTGAATTCAAGATTTTGGAAACCTAAAATCTTGAAATCGGCCAAAATCTTGAATTCAGGATTGTGGAAAGCTAAAATCTTGAAATCGGCCAAAATCTTGAATTCAGCATTTTGGAAAGCTAAAATTTTGATATCGGCCAGAATCTTGAAATCAGGATTTTGGAAAGCTAAAATCTTGAAATCGGCCAAAATCTTGAATTCAGGATTTTGGAAAGCTAAAATCTTGAAATCGGCCAAAATCTTGAATTCAGGATTTTGGAAAGCTAAAATCTTGAAATCGGCCAAAATCTTGAATTCGGGATTTTGGAAAGCTAAAATCTTGAAATTGGCCGGAATCTTGAAATCAGGATTTTGGAAAGCTAAGATATTCAAATCGGCCAAAATCTTGAATTCAGGATTTTGGAAAGCTAAGATCTTGAAATCGGCCAAAATCTTGAATTCAGGATTTTGGAAAGCTAAAATCTTGAAATCGGCCAAAATCTTGAATTCAGGATTGTGGAAAGCTAAAATCTTGAAATCGGCCAAAATCTTGAATTCAGGATTCTGAAAAGCTAAAATCTTGAAATGGGCCAAGATCTTGAATTCAGGATTTTGGAAAGCTGAAATCTTGAAATCGGCCAGAATCTTGAAATCAGGATTTTGGAAAGCTAAGATCTTCAAATCGGCCAAAATCTTGAATTCACGATTTTGGAAAGCTAAAATCTTGAAATCGGCCAAAATCTTCAATTCGGGATTTTGGAAAGCTAAAATCTTGAAATCAGGATTTTGGAAAGCTATGATCTTGAAATCGGCCAAAATCTTGAATTCCGGATTTTGGAAAGCTAAAATCTTGAAATCGGCCAAAATCTTGAATTCAGGATTTTGGAAAATTAAAATCTTGAAATCACCCAAAATCTTGAATTCAGGATTTTGGAAAGCTAAAATCTTGAAATCGGCCAGAATCTTGAAATGAGGATTTTGGAAAGCTAAGATCTTGAAATCGGCCAAAATCTTGAATTCAGGATTTTGGAAAGCTAAAATCTTGAAATCGGCCAAAATCTTGAATTCTGGATTTTGGAAAGCTAAAATCTTGAAATCGGCCAAAATCTTGAATTCGGGATTTTGGAAAGCTAAAATCTTGAAATCGGCCAGAATCTTGAAATCAGGATTTTGGAAAGCTAAGATCTTGAAATCCGCCAAGATCTTGAATTCAGGATTTTGGAAAGCTAAAATCCGTAAGTCGGACAAAATCTTGAATTCAGGATTGTGGAAAGCTAAACTCTTGAAATCGGCCAAAATCTTGAATTCAGAATTTTGGAAAGCTAAAATCTTGAAATCGGCCAAAATCTTGAATTCAGGATTTTGGAAAGCTAAAATCTTGAAATCGGCCAGAGTCTTGAAATCAAGATTTTGGAAAGCTAAAATCTTGAAATCGGCCAAAATCTTGAATTCAGGATTGTGGAAAGCTAAAATCTTGAAATCGGCCGAGGTCTTGAATTCAGGATTTTGGAAAGCTAAAATCCGTAAATCGGCCAAAATCTTGAATTCAGGATTTTAGAAAGCTAAAATCTTGATATCGGCGAGAATCTTCAAATCAGGATTTTGGAAAGCTAAAATCTTGAAATCGGCCAAAATCTTGAATTCAGGATTTTGGAAAGCTAAAATCTTGAAATCGGCCAGAATCTTGAACTGAGGATTTTGGAAAGCTAAAATCTTGAAATCGGCCACAATCTTGAATTCAGGATTTTGGAAAGCTAAAATCTTGAAATCGGCCAAAATCTTGAATTCAGGATTTTGGAAAGCTAAAATCTTGAAATCGGCCAAAATCTTGAATTCGGGATTTTGGAAAGCTAAAATCTTGAAATCGGCCAGAATCTTGAAATCAGGATTTTGGAAAGCTAAGATCTTCAAATCGGCCAAAATCTTGAATTCAAGATTTTGGAAAGCTAAAATCTTGAAATCGGCCAAAATCTTGAATTCAGGATTGTGGAAAGCTAAAATCTTGAAATCGGCCAAAATCTTAAATTCAGGATTTTGGAAACCTAAAATTTTGATATCGGCCAGAATCTTGAAATCAGGATTTTGGAAAGCTAAAATCTTGAAATCGGCCAAAATCTTGAATTCAGGATTTTGGAAAGCTAAAATCTTGAAATCGGCCAAAATCTTGAATTCAGGATTTTGGAAAGCTAAAATCTTGAAATCGGCCAAAATCTTGAATTCGGGATTTTGGAAAGCTAAAATCTTGAAATCGGCCGGAATCTTGAAATCAGGATTTTGGAAAGCTAAGATCTTCAAATCGGCCAAAATCTTGAATTCAGGATTTTGGAAAGCTAAGATCTTGAAATCGGCCAAAATCTTGAATTCAGGATTTTGGAAAGCTAAAATCTTGAAATCGGCCAAAATCTTGAATTCAGGATTGTGGAAAGCTAAAATCTTGAAATCGGCCAAAATCTTGAATTCAGGATTGTGAAAAGCTAAAATCTTGAAATGGGCCAAGATCTTGAATTCAGGATTTTGGAAAGCTAAAATCTTGAAATCGGCCAGAATCTTGAAATCAGGATTTTGGAAAGCTGAGATCTTCAAATCGGCCAAAATCTTGAATTCAGGATTTTTGAAAGCTAAAATCTTGAAATCGGCCAAAATCTAGAATTCAGGATTGTGGAAAGCTAAAATCTTGAATTCACGATTTTGGAAAGCTAAAATCTTGAAATCGGCCAAAATCTTCAATTCGGCATTTTGGAAAGCTAAAATCTTGAAATCAGGATTTTGGAAAGCTAAGATCTTGAAATCGGCCAAAATCTTGAATTCCGGATTTTGGAAAGCTAAAATCTTGAAATCGGCCAAAATCTTGAATTCAGGATTGTGGAAAGCTAAAATCTTGAAATCGGCCAAAATCTTGAATTCAGGATTGTGAAAAGCTAAAATCTTGAAATGGGCCAAGATCTTGAATTCAGGATTTTGGAAAGCTAAAATCTTGAAATCGGCCAAAATCTCTAATTCAGGATTTTGGAAAGCTAAAATCTTGAAATCGGCCAAAATCTTGAATTTAGGATTTTGGAAAGCTAAAATCTTGAAATCGGCCAAAATCTTGAATTCAGGATTTTGGAAAGCTAAAATCTTGAAAAGGGCCAAAATCTTGAATTCAGGATTTTGGAAAGCTAAAATCTTGAAATCAGCCAAAATCTTGATTTCAGGATTTTGGAAAGCTAAAATCTTGAAATCGGCCAGAATCTTGAAATCAGGATTTTAGAAGGCTAAAATCTTGAAATCCGCCAAAATCTTGAATTCAGGATTTTGGAAAGCTAAAATCTTGAAATCGGCCAAAATCTTGAATTCAGGATTTTGGAAAGCTAAAATCTTGAAATCGGCCAGCATCTTGAAATGAGGATTTTGGAAAGCTAAAATCTTGAAATCGGCCAAAATCTTGAATTCAGGATTTTGGAAAGCTAAAATCTTGAAATCGGCCAAAATCTTGAATTCAGGATTTTGGAAAGCTAAAATCTTGAAATCGGCCAAAATCTTGAATTCGGGATTTTGGAAAGCTAAAATCTTGAAATCGGCCAGAATCTTGAAATCAGGATTTTGGAAAGCTAAGATCTTCAAATCGGCCACAATCTTGAATTCAGGATTTTGGAAAGCTAAAATCTTGAAATCGGCCAAAATCTTGAATTCAGGATTGTGGAAAGCTAAAATCTTGAAATCAGGATTTTGGAAAGCTAAAATCTTGAAATCGACCAAAATCTTGAATTGAGGATTTTGGAAAGCTAAAATCTTGAAATCGGCCAAAATCTTGAATTCAGGATTGTGGAAAGCTAAAATCTTGAAATCAGGATTTTGGAAAGCTAAAATCTTGAAATCGGCCAAAATCTTGAATTGAGGATTTTGGAAAGCTAAAATCTTGAAATCGGCCAAAATCTTGAATTCAGGATTTTGGAAAGCTAAAATCTTGAAATCGGCCAGAATCTTGATTTCAGGATTTTGGAAAGCTAAAATCTTGATATCGGCCAGAATCTTGAAATCAGGATTTTGGAAAGCTAAAATCTTGAAATCGGCCAAGATCTTGAATTCAGGATTTTGGAAAGCTAAAATCCGTAAATCGGCCAAAAATCTTGAATTCAGGATTTTGGAAAGCTAAAATCTTGAAAAGGGCCAAAATCTTGAATTCAGGATTTTGGAAAGCTAAAATCTTGAAATCGGCCAAAATCTTGAATTCAGGATTTTGGAAAGCTAAAATCTTGAAATCTGCCGGAAATCTTGAATTCAGGATTTTGGAAAGCTAAAATCTTGAAATCGGCCAGAATCTTGAAATCAGGATTTTGGAAAGCTAAGATCTTCAAATCGGCCACAATCTTGAATTCAGGATTTTGGAAAGCTAAAATCTTGAAATCGGCCAAAATCTTGAATTCAGGATTGTGGAAAGCTAAAATCTTGAAATCAGGATTTTGGAAAGCTAAAATCTTCAAATCGGCCAAGATCTTGAGTTGAGGATTTTGGAAAGCTAAAATCTTGAAATCGGGCCAAAATCTTGAATTCAGGATTTTGGAAAGCTAAAATCTTAAAATCAGCCAGAATCTTGAAATGAGGATTTTGGAAAGCTAAAATCTTGAAATGGGCCAACATCTTGAATTCAGGATTTTGGAAAGCTAAAATCTTGAAATCACGATTTTGGAAAGCTAAAATCTTGAAATCGGCCAAAATCTTCAATTCGGGATTTTGGAAAGCTAAAATCTTAAAATCAGGATTTTGGAAAGCTAAGATCTTCAAATCGGCCAAAATCTTGAATTCAGGATTTTGGAAAGCTAAAATCTTGAAATCGGCCAAAATCTTGAATTCAGGATTGTGGAAAGCTAAAATCTTGAAATCGGCCAAAATCTTGAATTCAGGATTGTGAAAAGCTAAAATCTTGAATGGGCCAACATCTTGAATTCAGGATTTTGGAAAGCTAAAATCTTGAAATCGGCCAAAATCTTGAATTAAGGATTTTGGAAAGCTAAAATCTTTAAATCGGCCAAAATCTTGAATTTAGGATTTTGGAAAGCTAAAATCTTGAAATCGGCCAAAATCTTGATTTCAGGATTTTGGAAAGCTAAAATCTTGATATCGGCCAGAATCTTGAAATCAGGATTTTGGAAAGCTAAAATCTTGAAATCGGCCAAGATCTTGAATTCAGGATTTTGGAAAGCTAAAATCCGAAATCGGCCAAAATCTTGAATTCAGGATTTTGGAAAGCTAAAATCTTGAAAAGGGCCAAAATCTTGAATTCAGGATTTTTGAAAGCTAAAATCTTGAAATCAGCCAAAATCTTGAATTCAGGATTTTGGAAACCTAAAATCTTGAAATCGGCCAGAATCTTGAAATCAGGATTTTGGAAAGCTAAAATCTCGAAATCGGTCCAAAACTTGAATTCAGGATTGTCGAAAGCTAAAATCTTGAAATCGGCCAAGATCTTGAATTCAGGATTTTGGAAAGCTAAAATCCGTAAATCGGCCAAAATCGTGAATTCAGGATTGTGGAAAGCTAAAAATCTTGAAATCGGCCAAAATCTTGAATTCAGGATTTTGGAAAGCTAAAATCTTGAAATCGGCCAAAATCTTGAATTCAGGATTGTGGAAAGCTAAAATCTTGAAATCAGGATTTTGGAAAGCTAAAATCTTCAAATCGGCCAAGATCTTGAGTTGAGGATTTTGGAAAGCTAAAATCTTGAAATCGGCCAAAATCTTGAATTCAGGATTTTGGAAAGCTAAAATCTTGAAATCAGCCAGAATCTTGAAATGAGGATTTTGGAAAGCTAAAATCTTGAAATCGGCCAGAATCTTGAAATCAGGATTTTGGAAAGCTAAGATCTTCAAATCGGCCAAAATCTTGAATTCAGGATTTTGGAAAGCTAAAATCTTGAAATCGGCCAAAATCTTGAATTAAGGATTTTGGAAAGCTAAAATCTTTAAATCGGCCAAAATCTTGAATTTAGTGATTTTGGAAAGCTAAAATCTTGAAATCGGCCAAAGCCTTGATTTCAGGATTTTGGAAAGCTAAAATCTTGATATCGGCCAGAATCTTGAAATCAGGATTTTGAAAGCTAAAATCTTGAAATCGGCCAAGATCTTGAATTCAGGATTTTGGAAAGCTAAAATCCGTAAATCGGCCAAAATCTTGAATTCAGGATTTTGGAAAGCTAAAATCTTGAAAAGGGCCAAAATCTTGAATTCAGGATTTTGGAAAGCTAAAATCTTGAAATCAGCCAAAATCTTGAATTCAGGATTTTGGAAACCTAAAATCTTGAAATCGGCCAGAATCTTGAAATCAGGATTTTGGAAAGCTAAAATCTTGAAATCGGTCCAAAACTTGAATTCAGGATTGTCGAAAGCAAAAATCTTGAAATCGGCCAAGATCTTGAATTCAGGATTTTGGAAAGCTAAAATCCGTAAATCGGCCGAAATCTTGAATTCAGGATTGTGGAAAGCTAAAATCTTGAAATCGGCCAAAATCTTCAATCAGGATTTTGGAAAGCTAAAATCTTGAAATCGGCCAAGATCTTGAATTCAGGATTTTGGAAAGCTAAAATCTTGAAATGGGCCAAAATCTTGAAGTCAGGATTTTGGAAAGCAAAAAACTTGACATCGGCCAAATTCTTGAATTTAGGATTTTCGAAAGCTAAAATCTTGAAATCGGCCAAACTCTTGAATTCAGGATTTTGGAGAGCTAATATCCTGAAATCGGCCAGAATCTTGAATTCAGGATAGTGGAAAGCTAAAATCTTGAATTCAGGATTGTGGAAAGCTAAAATCTTGAAATCGGCCAAGATCTTGAATTCAGGATTTTGGAAAGCTAAAATCTTGAAATCGGCCAAAATCTTGAATGCAGGATTTTGGAAAGCTAAAATCTTGAAATCGGCCAAAATCTTGAATTCAGGATTTTGGAAAGCTAAAATCTTGAAGTCGGCCAAGATCTTGAATTCAGGATTTTGGAAAGCTAAAATCTTGAAATGGGCCAAAATCTTGAAGACAGGATTGTGGAAAGCTAAAATCTTGAAATCGGTCAAAATCTTGAATTCAGGATTGTGAAAAGCTAAAATCTTGAAATCGGCCAAAATCTTGAATTCAGGATTTTGGAAAGCTAAAATCTTGAAATCCGCCAGAATCTTGAAATCAGGATTTTGGAAAGCTAAAATCTTGAAAAGGGCCAAAATCTTGAATTCAGGATTTTGGAAAGCTAAAATCTTGAAATCGGCAAAAAATCTTGAAGTCAGGATTTTGGAAAGCTAAAATCTTGAAATCGGCAGAGATCTTGAATTCAGGATTTTGGAAAGCTAAAATCTTGAAATCGGCCAAAATCTTGAGTTCAGGATTGTGGAAAGCTAAAATCTTGAAATCCGCCAAGATCTTGAATTCAGGATTTTGGAAAGCTAAAATCCGTAAATCGGCCAAAATCTTGAATTCAGGATTGTGGAAAGCTAGAATCTTGAAATCGCCAAAATCTTGAATTCAGGATTTTTGGAAAGTTAAAATCTTGAAATCGGCCAAAATCTTGAATTCAGGATTTTGAAAGCTAAAATCTTGAAATCGGCCAGAATCTTGAAATCAAGATTTTGGAAAGCTAAAATCTTGAAATCGGCCAAAATCTTGAATTCAGGATTGTGGAAAGCTAAAATCTTGAAACCTGCCAAGGTCTTGAATTCTGGATTTTGGAAAGCTGAAATCAGTAAATCGTCGAAAATCTTGAATTCAGGATTTTAGAAAGCTAAAATCTTGAAATCGCCCAGAATCTTGAAATCAGGAATTTGGAAAGCTAAAATCTTCAAATCGGCCAAAATCTTGAATTCAGGATTTTGGAAAGCTAAAATCTTAAAATCGGCCAAAATCTTGAATTCAGGATTTTGGAAAGCTAAAATCTTGGAATCGGCCAGAATCTTGAAATGAGGATTTTGGAAAGCTAAAATCTTGAAATCGGCCAAAATCTTGAATTCAGGATTTTGGAAAGCTAAAATCTTCAAATCGGCCAAAATCTTGAATTCGGGATTTTGGAAAGATAAAATCTTGAAATCGGCCAGAATCTTGAAATCAGGATTTTGGAAAGCTAAGATCTTGAAATCGGCCAAGATCTTGAATTCAGGATTTTGGAAAGATAAAATCCGTAAGTCGGCCAAAATCTTGAAATCGGCCAAAATCTTGAATTCAGGATTTTGGAAAGCTAAAATCTTGAAATCGGGCCAAAATCTTGAATTCAGGATTTTGGAAAGCTAAAATCTTGAAATCGGCCAGAATCTTGAAATCAAGATTTTGGAAAGCTAAAATCTTGAAATCGGCCAAAATCTTGAATGCAGGATTTTGGAAAGCTTAAATCTTGAAATCAGCCAAAATCTTGAATTCGGGATTTTGGAAAGCTAAAATCTTGAAATCGGCCAGAATCTTGAAATCCGGATTTTGGAAAGCTAAGATCTTGAAATCGGCCAGAATCTTGAAATCAAGATTTTGGAAAGCTAAAATCTTGAAATCGGCCAAAATCTTGAATTCAGGATTTTGGAAAGCTAAAATCTTGAAATCGGCCAGAATCTTGAAATCAAGATTTTGGAAAGCTAAAATCTTGAAATCGGCCAAAATCTTCAATTCAGGATTGTGGAAAGCTAAAATCTTAAAATCGGCCAAGGTCTTGAATTCAGGATTTTGGAAAGCTAAAATCCGCAAATCGGCCAAAATGTTGAATTCAGGATTTTAGAAAGCTAAAATCTTGAAATTGGCCAGAATCTTGAAATCACAATTATGGAAAGCTAAAATCTTGAAATCGGCCAAAATCTTCAATTCAGGATTTTGGAAAGCTAAAATCTTGAAATCGGCTAAAATCTTGAATTCAGGATTTTGGAAAGCTAAAATCTTGAAATCGGCCAGAATCTTGAAATGAGGATTTTGGAAAGCTAAAATCTTGAAATCTGCCAAAATCTTGAATTCAGGATTTTGGAAAGCTAAAATCTTGAAATCGGCCAAGATCTTGAATTCAGGATTTTGGAAAGCTAAAATTCGTAAATCGGCCAAAATCTTGAATTCAGGACTGTGGAATGCTAAAATCTTGAAATCGGCGAGGAATCTTGAATTCAGGATTTGGAAAGCTAAAATCTTGAAATCGGCCAAAATCTTGAATTCAGGATTTTGGAAAGCTAAAATCTTGAAATCGGCCAGAATCTTGAATTCAGGATTTTGGAAAGCTAAAATCTTGAAATCAGCCAAAATCTTGAATTCAGGATTTTGGAAACCTAAAATCTTGAAATCGGCAAGAATCTTGAAATCAGGATTTTGGAAAGCTAAAATCTTGAAATCGGGCCAAGGTCTTGAATTCAGGATTTTGGAAAGCTAAAATCCGCAAATCGGCCAAAATGTTGAATTCAGGATTTTAGAAAGCTAAAATCTTGAAATTGGCCAGAATCTTGAAATCAGGATTATGGAAAGCTAAAATCTTGAAATCGGCCAAAATCTTCAATTCAGGATTTTGGAAAGCTAAAATCTTGAATTCAGGATTTTGAAAGCTAAAATCTTGAAATCGGCCAGAATCTTGAAATGAGGATTTTGGAAAGCTAAAATCTTGAAATCTGCCAAAATCTTGAATTCAGGATTTTGGAAAGCTAAAATCTTGAAATCGGCAAGAATCTTGAATTCAGGATTTTGGAAAGCTAAAATTCGTAAATCGGCCAAAATCTTGAATTCAGGATTGTGGAATGCTAAAATCTTGAAATCGGCGAAAATCTTTAATTCAGGATTTTGGAAAGCTAAAATCTTGAAATCGGCCAAATCTTGAATTCAGGATTTTGGAAAGCTAAAATCTTGAAATCGGCAGAATCTTGAATTCAGGATTTTGGAAAGCTAAAATCTTGAAATCAGCCAAAATCTTGAATTCAGGATTTTGGAAACCTAAAATCTTGAAATCGGCCAGAATCTTGAAATCAGGATTTTGGAAAGCTAAAATCTAGAAAAGGGCCAAAATCTTAAAGTCAGGATTTTGGAAAGCTAAAATCTTGAAATCGGCCAGAATCTTGAATTCAGGATAGTGGAAAGCTAAAATCTTGAATTCAGGATTGTGGAAAGCTAAAATCTTGAAATCGGCCAAGATCTTGAATTCAGGATTTTCGAAAGGTAAAATCTTGAAATCGGCCAAAATCTTCAATTCGGGATTTTGGAAAGCTAAAATCTTGAAATCGGCCAAGATCTTGAATTCAGGATTTTGGAAAGCTAAAATCCGTAAGTCGGCAAAAGTCTTGAATTCAAAATTTTGGAAAGCTAAAATCTTGAAATCAGCCAAAATCTTGAATTCAGGAGTTTGGAAACCTAAAATCTTGAAATCGGCCAGAATCTTGAAATCAGGATTTTGGAAAGCTAAAATCTTGAAATCGATCCAAAACTTGAATTCACGATTGTGGAAAGCTAAAATCTTGAAATAGGCCAAAATCTTGAATTCAGGATTGTGGAAAGCTAAAATCTTGAAATCGGCCAAGATCTTGAATTCAGGATTTTGGAAAGCTTAAATCCGTAAATCGGCCAAAATCTTGAATTCAGGATTGTGGAATGCTAAAATCTTGAAATCGGCCAAAATCTTCAATTCAGGATTTTGGAAAGCTAAAAATCTTGAAATCGGTCCAAAACTTGAATTCAGGATTGTGGAAAGCTAAAATCTTGAAATCGGAAAAAATCTTGAATTCCGGATTGTGGAAAGCTAAAATCTTGAAATCGGCCAAGATCTTGAATTCAGGATTTTGGAAAGCTAAAATTCGTAAATCGGCCAAAATCTTGAATTCAGGATTGTGGAATGCTAAAATCTTGAAATCGGCCAAAATCTTAAATTCAGGATTTTGGAAAGCTAAAATCTTGAAATCGGCCAAAATCTTGAATTCAGATTTTGGAAAGCTAAAATCTTGAAATCGGCCAGAATCTTGAATTCAGGATTTTGGAAAGCTAAAATCTTGAAATCGACCAAAATCTTGAGTTCAGGATTTTGGAAAGCTAAAATCTTGAAATCGGCCAAAATCTTGAATTCGGGATTTTGGAAAGATAAAATCTTGAAATCGGCCAGAATCTTGAAATCAGGATTTTGGAAAGCTAAGATCTTGAAATCGGCCAAGATCTTGAATTCAGGATTTTGGAAAGATAAAATCCGTAAGTCGGCCAAAATCTTGAAATCGGCAAAATCTTGAATTCAGGATTTTGGAAAGCTAAAATCTGGAAATCGGCCAAAATCTTGAATTCAGGATTTTGGAAAGCTAAAATCTTGAAATCGGCCAGAATCTTGAAATCAAGATTTTGGAAAGCTAAAATCTTGAAATCGGCCAAAATCTTGAATTCAGGATTTTGGAAAGCTAAAATCCGTAAATCGGCCAAAATCTTGAATTCAGGATTTTAGAAAGCTAAAATCTTGAAATCGGCCAGAATCTTGAAATCAGGATTTTGGAAAGCTAAAATCTTGAAATCGGCCAAAATCTTGAATTCAGGATTTTGGAAAGCTAAAATCTTGAAATCGGCCAGAATCTTGAAATGAGCATTTTGGAAAGCTAAAATCTTGAAATCGGCCAAAATCTTGAATGCAGGATTTTGGAAAGCTTAAATCTTGAAATCAGCCAAAATCTTGAATTCGGGATTTTGGAAAGCTAAAATCGTGATATCGGCCAGAATCTTGAAATCCGGATTTTGGAAAGCTAAGATCTTGAAATCGGCCAGAATCTTGAAATCAAGATTTTGGAAAGCTAAAATCTTGAAATCGGCCAAAATCTAGAATTCAGGATTTTCGAAAGCTAAAATCTTGAAATCAAGATTTTGGAAAGCTAAAATCTTGAAATCGGCCAAAATCTTGAATTCAGGATTGTGGAAAGCTAAAATCTTGAAATCGGCCAAGGTCTTGAATTCAGGATTTTGGAAAGCTAAAATCCGCAAATCGGCCAAAATGTTGAATTCAGGATTTTACAAAGCTAAAATCTTGAAATCGGCGAGAATCTTGAAATCAGGATTATGGAAAGCTAAAATCTTGAAATCGGCCAAAATCTTCAATTCAGGATTTTGGAAAGCTAAAATCTTGAAATCGGCTAAAATCTTGAATTCAGGATTTTGGAAAGCTAAAATCTTGAAATCGGCCAGAATCTTGAAATGAGGATTTTGGAAAGCTAAAATCTTGAAATCTGCCCAAAATCTTGAATTCAGGATTTTGGAAAGCTAAAATCTTGAAATCCGCCAAGATCTTGAATTCAGGATTTTGGAAAGCTAAAATTCGTAAATCGGCCAAAATCTTGAATTCAGGATTGTGGAATGCTAAAATCTTGAAATCGGCGAAAATCTTGAATTCAGGATTTTGGAAAGCTAAAATCTTGAAATCGGCCAAAATCTTGAATTCTGGATTTTGGAAAGCTAAAATCTTGAAATCGGCCAGAATCTTGAATTCAGGATTTTGGAAAGCTAAAATCTTGAAATCAGCCAAAATCTTGAATTCAGGATTTTGGAAACCTAAAATCTTGAAATCGCCAGAATCTTGAAATCAGGATTTTGGAAAGCTAAAATCTTGAAAAGGGCCAAAATCTTAAAGTCAGGATTTTGGAAAGCTAAAATCTTGAAATCGGCCAGAATCTTGAATTCAGGATAGTGGAAAGCTAAAATCTTGAATTCAGGATTGTGGAAAGCTAAAATCTTGAAATCGGCCAAGATCTTGAATTCAGGATTTTCGAAAGGTAAAATCTTGAAATCGGCCAAAATCTTCAATTCGGGATTTTGGAAAGCTAAAATCTTGAAATCGGCCAAAATCTAGAATTCAGGATAGTGGAAAGCTAAAATCTTGAATTCAGGATTGTGGAAAGCTAAACTCTTGAAATCGGCCAAGATCTAGAATTCAGGATTTTCGAAAGGTAAAATCTTGAAATCGGCCAAAATCTTCAATTCGGGATTTTGGAAAGCTAAAATCTTGAAATCGGCCAAGATCTTGAATTCAGGATTTTGGAAAGCTAAAATCCGTAAGTCGGCAAAAGTCTTGAATTCAAAATTTTGGAAAGCTAAAATCTTGAAATCAGCCAAAATCTTGAATTCAGGAGTTTGGAAACCTAAAATCTTGAAATCGGCAGAATCTTGAAATCAGGATTTTGGAAAGCTAAAATCTTGAAATCGATCCTAAACTTGAATTCAGGATTGTGGAAAGCTAAAATCTTGAAATCGGCCAAAATCTTGAATTCAGGATTGTGGAAAGCTAAAATCTTGAAATCCGGCAAGATCTTGAATTCAGGATTTTGGAAAGCTAAAATCCGTAAATCGGCCAAAATCTTGAATTCAGGATTGTGGAATGCTAAAATCTTGAAATCGGCCAAAATCTTTAATTCAGGATTTTGGAAAGCTAAAATCTTGAAATCGGCCAAAATCTTGAATTCAGGATTTTGGAAAGCTAAAATCTTGAAATCAGCCAAAATCTTGAATTCAGGATTTTGGAAACCTAAAATCTTGAAATCGGCCAGAAACTTGAAATCAGGATTTTGGAAAGCTAAAATCTTCAAATCGGTCAAAAACTTGAATTCAGGATTGTGGAAAGCTAAAATCTTGAAACCGGCCAAGATCTTAAATTCAGGATTGTGGGAAAGCTAAAATCTTGAAATCGGCCAGAATCTTCAAATCAGGATTTTGGAAAGCTAAAATCTTGAAATCGGCCAAAATCTTGAATTCGGGATTTTGGAAAGCTAAAATCTTGAAATCGGTTGAGATCTTTAAATCAGGATTTTGGAAAGCAAAAATCTTGAAATCGCCCAAAATCTTGAATTCAGGATTTTGGAAAGCTAAAATCCTGAAATCGGCCAAAATCTTGAATTCAGGATTTTGGAAAGCAAAAATCTTGAAATCGGCCAGAATCTTCAAATCAGGATTTTAAAAAGCTAAAATCTTGAAATCGGCCAAAATCTTGAATTCAGGATTTTGGAAAGCTAAAATCTTGAAATCGGTTAAGATCTTGAAAGCAGGATTTTGGAAAGCTAAAATCTTGAAATCGGCCAAGATCTTGAATTCAGGATTTTGGAAAGCTAAAATCCGTAAATCGGCCAAAATCTTGAATTCAGGATTTTGGAAAGCTAAACTCTTGAAATCGGCCAAAATCTTGAATTCAGGATTTTGGAAAGCTAAAATCTTGAAATCGGCCAAGATCTTGAATTCAGGATTTTGGAAAGCTAAAATCTTGAAATCGATCAAAATCTTGAATTCAGGATTGTGGAAAGCTAAACTCTTGAAATCGGCCAAAATCTTGAATTCAGGATTTTGGAAAGCTAAAATCTTGAAATCGGCCAAGATCTTGAATTCAGGATTTTGGAAAGCTAAAATCTTGAAATCGGCCAGAATCTTGATATCTAGATATTGGAAAGCTAAAATCTTGAAATCGGCCAAAATCTTGAGTTCAGGATTGTGGAAAGCTAAAATCTTGAAATCGGCCAAGGTCTTGAATTCAGGATTTTGGAAAGCTAAAATCCGTAAATCGGCGAAAATCTTGAATTCAGGATTTTAGAAAGCTAAAATCTTGAAATCGGCCAGAATCTTGAAATCAGCATTTTGGAAAGCTAAAATATTGAAATCGGCCAAAATCTTGAAATCAGGATTTTGGAAAGCTAAAATCTTGAAATCGGCCAACATCTTGAATTCATGATTTTGGAAAGCTAAAATCTTGAAATCGGCCAAAATCTTGAATTCGGGATTTTGGAAACCTAAAGTCTTGAAATCGGCCAGAATCTTGAAATCAGGATTTTGGAAAGCTAAGATCTTGAAATCCGCCAAGATCTTGAATTCAGGATTTTGGAAAGCTAAAATCTTGAAATCGGCCAAGATCTTGAATTCAGGATTGTGGAAAACTAAAATCCGTACATCAGCCAAAAATCCTGAATTCAGAATTTTGGAAAGCTAAAATCTTGACATCGGCCAAATTCTTGAATTCAGGATTTTTAGAAAGCTAAAATCTTGAAATCGGCCAGAATCTTGAATTCAGGATTTTGGAAAGCTAAAATCTTGAAATCGGCCAAAATCTTGAATTCAGGATTTTGGAAAGCTAAAATCTTGAAATCAGCCAAAATCTTGAATTCAGGATTTTGGAAAGCTAAAATCTTGAAATCGGCCAGAATCTTGAAATGAGGATTTTGGAAAGCTAAAATCTTGAAATCGGCCAAAATCTTGAATTCAGGATTTTGGAAAGCTAAAATCTTGAAATCGGGCCAAAATCTTGAATTCAGGATTTTGCAAAGCTAAAATCTTGAAATCGGCCAAAATCTTGAATTCAGGATTGTAAAAAGCTAAAATCTTGAAGTCGGTCCAAAATCTTGAATTCAGGATTGTGCAAACCTAAAATCTTGAAATCGGCCCAGATCTTGAATTCAGGATTTTTTGAAAGCTTAATAAAATCTTGAAATCGGCCAGAATCTTGAAATCAGGATTTTGGAAAGCTAAAATCTTGAAATCGGTCAAAAACTTGAATTCAGGATTGTGGAAAGCTGAAATCTTGAAATCGGCCAAGATCCTTAATTCAGGATTGTGGAAAGCTAAAATCTTGAAATCGGCCAGAATCTTGAAATCAGGATTTTGGAAAGCTAAAATCTTGAAATCGATCAAAAACTTGAATTCAGGATTGTGGAAAGCTAAAATCTTTAAATCGGCCAAGATCTTGAATTCAGGATTGTGGAAAGCTAAAATCTTGAAATCGGCCAAGATCTTGAATTCAGGATTTTGGAAAGCTAAAATCCGTAAATCGGCCAAAATCTTGAATTCACGATTGTGGAAAGCTAAAATCTTGAAATCGGCCAAAATCTTGAATTCAGGATTTTGGAAAGCTAAAATCTTGAAATCGGCCAAAATCTTCAAATCAGGATTTTGGAAAGCTAAAATCTTGAAATTGGCCAAAATCTTGAATTCAGGATTTTGGAAAGCTAAAATCTTGAAATCGGTTAAGATCTGAAATCGGGATTTTGGAATGCTGAAATCTTGAAATCGGCCCAAATCTTGAATTCAGGATTTTGGAAAGCGAATATCTTGAAATCGGCCAAAATCTTGAATTCAGGATTTTGGAAAGCAAAAATCTTGAAATCGGCCAGGAATCTTCAAATCAGGATTTTGGAAAGCTAAAATCTTGAAATCGGCCAAAATCTTGAATTCAGGATTTTTAGAAAGCTAAATCTTGAAATCGGCCAGAATCTTGAAATCAGGATTTTGGAAAGCTAAAATCTTGAAATCGGCCAAAATCTTGAATTCAGGATTTTGGAAAGCTAAAATCTTGAAATCGGCCAGAATCTTGAAATGAGCATTTTGGAAAGCTAAAATCTTGAAATCGGCCAAAATCTTGAATGCAGGATTTTGGAAAGCTTAAATCTTGAAATCAGCCAAAATCTTGAATTCGGGATTTTGGAAAGCTAAAATCGTGATATCGGCCAGAATCTTGAAATCCGGATTTTGGAAAGCTAAGATCTTGAATCGGCCAGAATCTTGAAATCAAGATTTTGGAAAGCTAAAATCTTGAAATCGGCCAAAATCTTGAATTCAGGGATTTTGGAAAGCTAAAATCTTGAAATCAAGATTTTGGAAAGCTAAAATCTTGAAATCGGCCAAAATCTTGAATTCAGGATTGTGGAAAGCTAAAATCTTGAAATCGGCCAAGGTCTTGAATTCAGGATTTTGGAAAGCTAAAATCCGCAAATCGGGCCAAAATGTTGAATTCAGGATTTTAGAAAGCTAAAATCTTGAAATCGGCGAGAATCTTGAAATCAGGATTATGGAAAGCTAAAATCTTGAAATCGGCCAAAATCTTCAATTCAGGATTTTTGGAAAGCTAAAATCTTGAAATCGGCTAAAATCTTGAATTCAGGATTTTGGAAAGCTAAAATCTTGAAATCGGCCAGAATCTTGAAATGAGGATTTTGGAAAGCTAAAATCTTGAAATCTGCCAAAATCTTGAATTCAGGATTTTGGAAAGCTAAAATCTGAAATCCGCCAAGATCTTGAATTCAGGATTTTGGAAAGCTAAAATTCGTAAATCGGCCAAAATCTTGAATTCAGGATTGTGGAATGCTAAAATCTTGAAATCGGCGAAAATCTTGAATTCAGGATTTTGGAAAGCTAAAATCTTGAAATCGGCCAAAATCTTGATTCTGGATTTTGGAAAGCTAAAATCTTGAAATCGGCCAGAATCTTGAATTCAGGATTTTGGAAAGCTAAAATCTTGAAATCAGCCAAAATCTTGAATTCAGGATTTTGGAAACCTAAAATCTTGAAATCGGCCAGAATCTTGAAATCAGGATTTTGGAAAGCTAAAATCTTGAAAAGGGCCAAAATCTTAAAGTCAGGATTTTGGAAAGCTAAAATCTTGAAATCGGCCAGAATCTTGAATTCAGGATAGTGGAAAGCTAAAATCTTGAATTCAGGATTGTGGAAAGCTAAAATCTTGAAATCGGCCAAGATCTTGAATTCAGGATTTTCGAAAGGTAAAATCTTGAAATCGGCCAAAATCTTCAATTCGGGATTTTGGAAAGCTAAAATCTTGAAATCGGCCAAAATCTAGAATTCAGGATAGTGGAAAGCTAAAATCTTGAATTCAGGATTGTGGAAAGCTAAACTCTTGAAATCGGCCAAGATCTTGAATTCAGGATTTTCGAAAGGTAAAATCTTGAAATCGGCCAAAATCTTCAATTCGGGATTTTGGAAAGCTAAAATCTTGAAATCGGCCAAGATCTTGAATTCAGGATTTTGGAAAGCTAAAATCCGTAAGTCGGCAAAAGTCTTGAATTCAAAATTTTGGAAAGCTAAAATCTTGAAATCAGCCAAAATCTTGAATTCAGGAGTTTGGAAACCTAAAATCTTGAAATCGGGCCAGAATCTTGAAATCAGGATTTTTGGAAAGCTAAAATCTTGAAATCGATCCTAAACTTGAATTCAGGATTGTGGAAAGCTAAAATCTTGAAATCGGCCAAAATCTTGAATTCAGGATTGTGGAAAGCTAAAATCTTGAAATCCGGCAAGATCTTGAATTCAGGATTTTGGAAAGCTAAAATCCGTAAATCGGCCAAAATCTTGAATTCAGGATTGTGGAATGCTAAAATCTTGAAATCGGCCAAATCTTTAATTCAGGATTTTGGAAAGCTAAAATCTTGAAATCGGCCAAAATCTTGAATTCAGGATTTTGGAAAGCTAAAATCTTGAAATCGGCCAGAATCTTGAAATCGGCCAAAATCTTGAATTCAGGATTTTGGAAAGCTAAAATCTTGAAATCAGCCAAAATCTTGAATTCAGGATTTTGGAAACCTAAATCTTGAAATCGGCCAGAAACTTGAAATCAGGATTTTGGAAAGCTAAAATCTTCAAATCGGTCAAAAACTTGAATTCAGGATTGTGGAAAGCTAAAATCTTGAAACCGGCCAAGATCTTAAATTCAGGATTGTGGAAAGCTAAAATCTTGAAATCGGCCAGAATCTTCAAATCAGGATTTTGGAAAGCTAAAATCTTGAAATCGGCCAAAATCTTGAATTCGGGATTTTGGAAAGCTAAAATCTTGAAATCGGTTGAGATCTTTAAATCAGGATTTTGGAAAGCAAAAATCTTGAAATCGGCCAAAATCTTGAATTCAGGATTTTGGAAAGCTAAAATCCTGAAATCGGCCAAAATCTTGAATTCAGGATTTTGGAAAGCAAAAATCTTGAAATCGGCCAGAATCTTCAAATCAGGATTTTAAAAAGCTAAAATCTTGAAATCGGCCAAAATCTTGAATTCAGGATTTTGGAAAGCTAAAATCTTGAAATCGGTTAAGATCTTGAAAGCAGGATTTTGGAAAGCTAAAATCTTGAAATCGGCAAAGATCTTGAATTCAGGATTTTGGAAAGCTAAAATCCGTAAATCGGCCAAAATCTTGAATTCAGGATTTTGGAAAGCTAAACTCTTGAAATCGGCCAAAATCTTGAATTCAGGATTTTGGAAAGCTAAAATCTTGAAATCGGCCAAGATCTTGAATTCAGGATTTTGGAAAGCTAAAATCTTGAAATCGATCAAAATCTTGAATTCAGGATTGTGGAAAGCTAAACTCTTGAAATCGGCCAAAATCTTGAATTCAGGATTTTGGAAAGCTAAAATCTTGAAATCGGCCAAGATCTTGAATTCAGGATTTTGGAAAGCTAAAATCTTGAAATCGGCCAGAATCTTGATATCTAGATATTGGAAAGCTAAAATCTTGAAATCGGCCAAAATCTTGAGTTCAGGATTGTGGAAAGCTAAAATCTTGAAATCGGCCAAGGTCTTGAATTCAGGATTTTGGAAAGCTAAAATCCGTAAATCGGCGAAAATCTTGAATTCAGGATTTAGAAAGCTAAAATCTTGAAATCGGCCAGAATCTCGAAATCAGCATTTTGGAAAGCTAAAATATTGAAATCGGCCAAAATCTTGAAATCAGGATTTTGGAAAGCTAAAATCTTGAAATCGGCCAAAAATCTTGAATTCAGGATTGTGGAAAGCTAAAATCTTGAAATCCGCCAAGATCTTGAATTCAGGATTGTGGAAAGCTAAAATCTTGAAATCGGCCAAAATCTTGAATTCAGGATTTTGGAAAGCTAAAATCTTGAAATCAGCCAAAATCTTGAATTCAGGATTTTGGAAAGCTAAAATCTTGAAATCGGCCAGAATCTTGATATCAAGATACTGGAAAGCTAAAATCTTGAAATCGGCCAAAATCTTGAGTTCAGATTGTGGAAAGCTAAGATCTTGAAATCGGCCAAGGTCTTGAATTCAGGATTTTGGAAAGCTAAAATCCGTAATCGGCGAAAATCTTGAATTCAGGATTTTAGAAAGCTAAAATCTTGAAATCGGCCAGAATCTTGAAATCAGGATTTTGGAAAGCTAAAATCTTGAAATCGGGCAAAATTTGAATTCAGGATTTTGGAAAGCTAAAATCTTGAAATCGGCCAAAATCTTGAATTCATGATTTTGGAAAGCTAAAATCTTGAAATCGGCCAAAATCTTGAATTCGGGATTTTGGAAACCTAAAGTCTTGATATCGGCCAGAATCTTGAAATCAGGATTTTGGAAAGCTAAGATCTTGAAATCCGCAAGATCTTGAATTCAGGATTTTGGAAAGCTAAAATCCGTAAGTCGGCCAAAATCTTGAATTCAGGATTGTGGAAAGCTAAAATCTTGAAATCGGCCAAAATCTTGAATTCGGGATTTTGGAAAGCTAAACTCTTGAAATCGGCCAGAATCTTGAAATCAGGATTTTGGAAAGCTAAAATCTTCAAATCGGCAACAATCTTGAATTCAGGATTTTGGAAAGCTAAAATCTTGAAATCCGCCAAGATCTTGAATTCAGGATTTTGGAAAGCTAAAATCCGTAAGTCGGCCAAAATCTTGAAATCGGCAAAATCTTGAATTCAGGATTTTGGAAAGCTAAATTCTTGAAATCGGCCAGAATCTTGAAATCAAGATTTTGGAAAGCTAAAATCTTGAAATCGGCCAAAATCTTCAATTCAGGATTGTGGAAAGCTAAAATCTTGAATTCAGGATTTTGGAAAGCTAAAATCTTGAATCAGGATTTTGGAAAGCTAAGATCTTGAAATCGGCCAGAATCTTGAAATGAGGATTTTGGAAAGCTAAAATCTTGAAATCGGCCAAAATCTTGAATTCAGGAT
>OZ037787.1:10834151-10868028 GCA_964035525.1 Porites cylindrica | reverse complement strand
AAATCTTAAAACCGCCGAACATTTGGATTCCAGGATTTTGGATAGCTAAAATCTTGAAATCAGCCAAAATCAAAGATTGTCGGTTTTGGAAAGCTGAAATCTTGAAATAAGCCGAAATCTTTCATTTAGGATTTTGGAAAGCTGATATCTTGAAATCGGCCAAAGTCTGGGAATGTGGATTTTGGAAAGCTAAAATCTTGTAATCGGCCAAAATCTTGAATTCAGGATTTTGGAAAGCTAAAGTCTTGAAATTTTCCAAAATCTTTAATTCAGGATTTTGAAAAGCTGAAATCTTTAAATGGGCTTAAATCCATAATTCACTATCTTGGAAAGCTAAAATCTTGAACTCAGGTACCATCTTGAATTCAGTATTTTGGAAAGCTTAAATATTAAAACCAGCCAAAATCTTAAATTCACGATTTTCGAAAGCTAAATCTTGAAATCAGTTAAAATCTTCATTTTAGGAATTTGGAAAGGTAAATTCTTTAAGTCAGCAAAAATCTTGATTTCAGGATATGGGAAGGCTAAAATCTTCAAGTCAGCGAAAATCTGTTATTTAGGTTCTTGAAAGCTAAAATCTTGAGGTCCACCCAAATCTGGAATTTAGAATTTTTGAAAGCTAAAAGCTTAAACCAGCCAAAATCTTGACCTCAGGATTTTGGAAATCTTAATTCTTGAACCAAGCCAAAATCTTGAATTCAGGATATTGGAAACCTAAAATATTGAAATCAGCCAAAATCTGAAATTCAGGATTTTGGAAAGCTAAAAACTTCAAATCGGCCAAAATCTTGAATCAGGATTTTGGATATCTAAAGTCTTGAAATTTTCCAAAATCTTCAATTCAGGATTTTGAAAAGGTGAAATCTTGAAATCGGCCAAAATCTTAAATTAAGGATTTTGGAAAGCTAAAATCTTGAAATCGGCCAAAATCTTATATTCAGGATCTTGGAAAGCTAAAATCTTAAAGTCAGCGAAAATCTAGGAGTTAGGTTCTTGAAAGCTAAAATCTTGAGGTCCACCCAAATCTGGAATTTAGAATTTTTGAAAGCTAAAAGCTTAAACCAGCCAAAATCTTGACCTCAGGATTTTGGACATCTTAATTCTTGAACCAAGCCAAAATCTTGAATTCAGGAGTATTGGAAACCTAAAATATTGAAATCAGCCAAAATCTGAAATTCAGGTTTTTGGAAAGCTAAAAACTTGAAGTCATCCAAAATCTGGAGTTCAGGATTTTGGAAAGCTAAGATCTTTAAATTAGTTAAATTCTTGAATTAACGATTTTTCAAAGCTAAAAGCTGGAAACCAGCCAAAATGTGGTCTTCAGAATTTTGGAAAGTTAAAATCTTGAAGTCATGCAGTATCTTAAATTCAGGATTTTGGAAACGTAAAGTCTTAAAACCAGCAACATTCTTGAATTTAGGATTTTGAAAATCTAAAATCTTGAAATCAGCCAAAATCTCGAATTTAGGATTTTGTAAAGCTAAAATATTAAAGTCAGCCAAAATCTTGTATTCATTATCTTGGAAAGCTAAAATCTTCAAGTCAGCCAAAATGTTGAATTCATGTTTTTGAAAAGCTGAAATGTTATATCCACAAAAATTCATGAATTTACGATTTTGGAAAGCTAACATCTTAAAACCAGCAATAATCTTGAATTCAGGATTTTGGAAAGCTAAAATGTTGAAATAAGCCAATATCTTGAATTAAAGATTTTGAAAAGCAAAAATCTGGAAACAAACCAAAATCTGGAATTTAGGATTTTAGAAAGCTAAAATCTTGAAGTCAGCCACAATCCTGAATTCAGAATTTTGAAGAGTTGAAATCTTGAATCCAGACAAATTCTTGAATTCAGGATTTTGGAAAGCTCAAATCGTGAAGTCACCCAAAATCTGGGATTTTGGATTTATTAAAGCTAAACTTTGACGTAAGCCAATATCTTAAATTCAGGATTTTAAAAAGCTTAAATCTTAAACTCAACCAAAACTTTGAAATCAGAATTTTGGAACGCTTTTTTCTTGAAACCAGCCAAAGTCTTGACTTCAGGATATTAGAAAGCTAAAATCTTGAAATCAGCCAAAATCTGGAATTCAGAATTTTTTAAAAGCTAAAATCTTGAAGTCAGCCAAATTCTGGAATTCAGAATTTAGGAGAGCTAAAATCTTGAAATCAGCCAAAATCTTGAATTCAGGATTTTGGAAAGCTAAAATCTGGACGACAGCCAAAATCTTGAATTCAGGATTTTGTAAAGCTAAAATCTTTACATTTAGGCAAACTCTTGAATTCACGATTTTGGAAAGCTAAAATCTTGAAATCAGCCAATTCTGGAATTCACGATTTTGGAAAGCTAAAATCTTGAACTCAGGCAAAATCTTCAATTCAAGATTTTGTATTCTTAAGTCTGGAAACCAGCCGAAATCATGAATTTAGGATTTTGGAAAGCTAAAATCTGGAAACCAGCCAAAATCTTGAATTTAGGATTTTTTCAAGCTAAAATCCTGAAATTAGCCAAAGTCTTAGATTGGTAATTTTCGAAAGCTAAAATCTGGAAACGAGCCAAAAGTTGGAATTCAGGATTTTTGAAAGGAAAAATCTTGAAAACAGCCAAAATCTAGTATTTAGGATTTTGAAAAGCTTAAAAGTCAGCCAAAATCTTGTATTTAAATTTTTGGAAAGCTCAAATCTTAAAACCAGCCAAAATCTTGAATTTAGGATTTTGGAAAGCTAAAATCTTTAATTCAGCCAATCCTGGAATTCAGGATTTTTTAAAGCTAAAATCTTGGAGGCGGCCAAAATCTGGAATTCAGGATTTTGGAAAGCTATAATCTTGAAGTCAGCCAAATTCTTGAATTCAGGATATTGGAAAGCTAAAATCTTGAAATCAGCAAAATCTTGAATTCAGGATTCTTTAAAGCCAAATCTTGAAATGCTCTAATATCTTGAATTCAGGATTTTGGAAAGACAAAATCTTGAAATCGGGCAAAATCTTGGATTCTGGACTTTGGAAAGGTAAAATCTTGAAATTGGCCAGAATCTGAAATTCTGGATTTTGGAAAGCTAAAATTTTGAAATCGGCCAAAATCTGGAATTCTGGAAATTGGAAAGCTAAAATCTTGAAATCAGTCAAAATCTGGAACTCAGAATTTTGCAAAGCTAAAATCTTGAACTCAGGCAAAATTTTCAATGCAGGATTTTGGAAAGCTAAAATCTTAAAGTTAGCGAAAATCTAGTTTTCAGGATTTTGGAGAGCCAAAATGTTGAAGTCGTCAAAACTTAAAATTCAGGATGTTTGAAAGCTAAAATCTTGAAGTCAGCCAAAAACTTGAAGTCAGCCAAAATTTGGAATTCAGGATTTTGGACAGCTAAAATGCTGAAGTCAGCCAAAATTTTGATTTCCGGATTTTGGAAAGCTAAAATGTTGCAGACAAAGAAAATCTTCAACTGAAAATTTTAACCAGGTAAAATGTTGAAGTAAGAAAAAATCTTGAATTAAGGAATTTTAAAAGGTAAAATCTTAAATTCAGACTAAGTTGACAATTAAGGATTTTAGAAATGTAAAATCTAGAAGTCAGACAAAATGTACAATTCAGGATTATGAAAAGCTAAAATCTTGAAGGAAGACACAATGTTGACTCAGGATTTTGGAAAGCTAAAATGTTGAAGGTAAACAAAATCTTGAATACAGGATTTCTGGACGGTAAAATTTTGAAGTCAGCTAAAATCCCGAAACCAGCCAAAATCTTGAATTGAGGTTTATGGAAAGCTAAAATCTTCAAGTCAGCGAAAATCTAGAACTCAGGATTTTGGAAAGTTTTAAGCTTGAAATCAGCCAAAATCTAGAATTTAGGATTTTGGATAGCTAAAATCTTGAAGTCAGCAAAAATCTAGAAGTCAGCCATAATTTGGAATTCAGGATTTTGGAAAGATAAAATCTTAAAGTTAGCAAAAATCTTTAATTCAACATTTTGGAAAGTTAAAATCCTGAAGTCAGCCAAAATCTTGAATTTAGGATTTTGGAAAGCTAAAATCTTGAAGTCGGCCAAAATTTTGAATTCAGGATACTGGAAAGCGAGAATCTGAAAGTCAGCCAAAGTCTTGAATCCACGATTTTGAAAATAGAAACTCTTGAAGTCAGAGAAAATCTTGAATTCGGGATATTGGAAAGCTGAAGTTTTGATATCAGCCAAATGCTTGAATTCAGGGTTTTAGAAGGGTAGAATCTTGAGGCCAGCCGAAATCTTTAATTTAGGATTTTGGAAAGCTAAAATCTTGAAGTTAGGAAAAATCTTAAGTACAGGATTTTGGAAAGCTAAAATCTTGAAATCAGCCAAAATCTTGAGTTCAAAATTTTGGAAATCTTAAATATTGAAGTCATCAAAAATGTTGAACTCAGGATTTTGCAAAGCTAAAAGCTTGAAGGCAGAAAAAAATCTTGAATTCATGGTTTTGGAAAACTAACATTTTATATTTTGGAAAGCTAAAATCTTGAAGAGAACCCGAGATCTTGAGTTGAGGATTTTAAAAAACTAAACTCTTAGGGTCAGACAAAATCTTGAATTCGGGATATTGGAATACTGAAGTTTTGAAGTCAGCCAAATTTTGAATTCAGGATATTGGAAAGCTAAAGTCTTAAAGATAACCAAAATCTTTAATTCAGGATTTTGGAAAGCTAAAATGTGGAAGTAAGATTTTTAAGTGAAGCTAAAACATTGAAGGCAGCGAAAATCTTTAATTATGGATTTTGGAAAGCTAAAGTCTTGAGGCCACCCAAAATCTTTAATTTTATATTTTGAAAACCTAAAATCCTGAAGACAACCGAAATCTTGAATTCAGGAGTTTGCAAAGCTAAAATCTTGAAGTCAGCCGAAATCTTGATTTTAGGAGTTCAGAAAACTAAACTTCTAGGGTCAGACAAAATCTTGAATTCAGGATTTTGGAAATCTAAAATCTTGCAGTCAGCCACAATAGCGAGTTCAGGATTTTGCAAAGCTAAGATCTGGAAGACAGACAAATTCTTGAATTCAGGATTTTGGAAAGCTAAGACATTCAGGTCAGCCAAAATCTTGAATTCAGGATTAAGAAAAGCTAAAACCTTGAAGTGAGCGAAAATTTGGAACGTAGGATTTTGGAAAGCCAAGATGAGAAAAAAAGGAAAATATTGAATTTAGGAGTTTGGAAAGCTAAAATCTTCAAACCAGCAGAAATCTTGAAATCAGGAAATTCGAAATGTAAAATATTGCATTCATCGAAAATCTTGAATTCAGGATTTTTTAAAGGTAAAATCATGAAGGCAGCCGAACTCTTGAATTCAGGATTTTAGAAAGCTAAAATCATGAAGGCAGCCAAATTCTTGAATTCAGGATTTTGGGAAACTAAAATCTATTAGTGAGCCAAAATCTAGAATTCAGGATATTGGGAAGCTAAAATTTTGAAGACAGCCAAAATCTTGAATTCAGGATTTTAGAAAGCTAAAATCTTGAAGTCAGCCAAAATCTTGAATTCAGGATTTTGGAAAGCTAAAATCTTGAAGTTTGCCAAAGTCTTTAATTCCATATTATGGAAACCTAAAATCTCGAAGGGAGCAAAAATCTTGAATTCAGGCTTTTAGAAAACTAAACTCCAGAGGTCAGAAGAAATCTTGAATCTAGGATTATGGGAAGCTAAAATCTTGAAGTCAGCGACAATCGTCAATTGAGGATTTTGGAAAGCAAAAGTCTTGAATTTTGGATTTTGGAAAGGTAAGACATTCAACTCGGCCAAAATGTTGAATTCAGGATTATCGAAAGCGAGAAGCTTGAAGTGAGCAAGAAAATCTGGAATTCAGGATTTTGGAAAGCTGAGATCATGAAAACAGCCAAGTTTTTGGAATGCTAAGATCTTGAAGTTAGCCGAAATCTTGAATGCAGGATTTTGGAAAGTACTAACTTCTGTGCTGGTCGCTCTAGGTAACGCAAAGGTCAAGATCTCCTTCCATTCTTGTCTAGGCAGCTATCGGCGAGGGCTAGTTGAACCTTGCGGACTTGGCCATCTCTACTGGGGTAGACAGTGGCGACGCGAGCAAGTTGCCATGGGTTACGTGAGAGGTTGAGATCTTTCACCATCACTATGTCACCGACACTTAAATTTCGACGGGGCCTTGTCCACTTCTGACGTTCCTGAAGGCTGAGTAAGTATTCTTTACCCCAGCGGGTCCAAACCTCATTGGCGAGATGCTGTACGCGTCTCCAACGCTTGCGAGCGTACATTTCGGCCGGGTCTAACTTTCCGGGCGGTGATAGTAGGACCTTAGACTTCATTGTTAGAAGGTGACTTTGGGTGAGTGGTTCTGGGGAATCTGGATCAGTGATCTGATTGACGGTGAGAGGGCGACTGTTGACTATTGCCTCTGCCTCACACATTAACGTCCTGAGGGATTCATCATCAAGTGGCTCAGCGTTGTGTTGTAAAAGGGATAAGAGCACGTTCCGTATCGTTCGTATCTGGCGTTCCCACGCGCCGCCAATGTGGCTTGCCGACGGTACATTCATCTTGTAGGTGATCCAGTCGCATTGTTCTTTCAAGAGGCTTGACTTGATTTGTTGGTGGACCATTTCGTTTATGGCTTCCATAAGCTCTCGTCAAGCTCCCACGAAATTAGTTCGTTGATCGCTTCCTAGCTGACGAACGGGTCCACGTCGGCTGGTGAATTGTCTGAATGCATTCAGGAACGAATCAGTGTCGAGTGAATTAGCGCTCTCTAGATGAATTGCTCTTGAAGCCATACACGTAAATATGACTCCATAGCGCTTGATTTCTTTGCGTTTTTCCTTCACCATGAATGGACCAAAGTAGTGAGCTGCACAATATGTGAAGGGTGGGACACTTTCCAGTCGATCTTCTGGGAGGTCTGCCATCCTCTGTTGGATTACCGGTCCTCGGAGTTTCCTACATGTCACACAAGAAGCAATAAGGGTGCTTACAGCGGATGAGCCTCCCATAATCCAATAACCGCGAGACCAAATCTCGTTGAGCATCATTCGTTTGCCCTGTTGCTTGGTGCACTCGTGGTAGTGCTTGATAATGAGTTTGGTCACATGACTTCCTTTTGGCAAAAGCATGGGGTATTTAACCTGGTCAGCGTAATATGCATTCTTTAGACGACCACCCACGCGCAGAACACCATCCTCATCGATGTAGGGGTCTAATTTACGAACTGGATTATACAGCTTTGTGGTCATGGGCGTTGAAGAGTCCTCTTTTCCTTTTGCTGGTTCTTTAAGCTGGTCTTTAAATGCCTTGAACTGGCCGGTGTGGATAATTAATTTTCCAGCTCTCTCGACATCTTGGGCTCTCCCTTGAACTGTCTCATGAAGTTTTTTCTTGGCGCGAGCCTTTAGTTTCTTCATATACTTCATCAGCTAGAAAACCGTTCGACTCTTTCATCTAAAGTATACTTGCTTTTTGCAGACGACGATGTTGTTATGGTGACTGATTTTTTGAATGATGGAATGATGTGGCGCCAAACAGGTGAACTGTCATGCGATAATCTACGAGGCCTTTGGTAGGGTCCTTGTCTTCCCACCAGAGGAAACGCAGAAGGTCGCGATGTTCAGGGTTGACGCGTACATTCCCTCAATGTCACATGTCACGGCGATCGGTTCTTGTCTGAATCTAACAGGACACCTGTTAGGTCGTTAGTCAACAAAGGGCCTTGAATCAAATACTTGTTCAGGGATTCACCGTTATATTCCTGACTGCAATTAAAATCAATTCTCAGTTTTTTTTTTCTTTTTTGGATGTCTTGTTCCATGGTGATTAATGTAGATGTCATGTCAGGTTTCAAGTTGTCGTCATTTGTAGCCTTTTCAGCGTAACCATTTTCAATCATGTCTTTCATGAACTTTATATATTCTTCTTTATAATCCTTGCCGTTTGGTGAGTCAAACCGTTTCTTGAGGTGATACATACGTCGGACTGCATCATTTCTATTGTTAGACAGACCTTTAAAACCTTCTTTCAAGGGGAGAGGAAGCTCGCAGTGACCGTCGTCGCATCTGTGCACGCCTGTCTAAGCAATGTTCAGAAATCTCCTATCTTCTTTAGAGAGACCTTGTTTTTTCGCGCTTCAGTGTTCAGCAAAATCAAGTTCAAGAATTTGTTTAACCGCCAATGGATTTATTATTTCCCTTGCCTTGTCTCGAACGACGAAGTCAATACTCAGGTTTTCCATAGGGGTGCTTTCATGCGTCAAGATTGCGTTGCACGAGGAGACTATCGGACTGGGTACTAGTGACGGGTCCAACAATACACCATCCAAGCAACGTACGTACTGCGTAGGGATCTTCACTTTTACCTGTGATGAGTTCTTTGGGTTTGATCGCCCTGGGACAATTGCAACCAATGAGGAGGCCGATTTCAATGTCAGCGTCTAATTTTGGTATCTTGTCTTTGATTTTCTTGAGATGGGGCCACTTATGGGCCATTTCTGCAGTGGGTATCTGATTCCCCCTGCATGGAATACTTTCCTTTGCGTACGTTTTGGGCAGATCCACTTTCGCTCTTCTGTCATGCCTTTCCGCTACGAGGCCATCAATTCTTGACACTGATATGACTTCCTTTCCCGACATGGTGCTAAGAGTTAGCTCGGTTTCTACTCCTTCAATTCCGAGGGCTTGTTGAACTTTGGTTGTAATGAACGTGTCGCTTACATCGTCTGGCAGAGAGTAGACCTTCGCTTTTTTCTTCGGGTAATCACGATGGGACACGAAAACGGGCACTATTTTTGAGTTAGTAATGACGGTCGACTCAACATGTGAGGTTAAAGAGACACCAGAGGCGTTGGCTGTTGCCGAGGTACGAGGCGACTAGTCCTTCCTTTGTTGTGGTTTGTTGTGATCAAGCTTTTCCTTTGCTTGGGGCTTGCCATCTTTACCAGTGGGCTCGTTTCTGTGTAGAAGGGTGTGGTGCCTTTTTCCGCACTCTCCGCAGGTAGGTTTGGACCGGCAGTTACGTGAGAGATGACTTAATTTTGCACATCTAAAACATAAACCTTTGGACAAGAAGATGTCGTATCTGTCACCGGGGGAGGCGTTCGAGGTCTTGTGGCATTTCACAGCTGAATGATTGCCTTCGCATATTGGACATGGTGTTATCTGAGGTAGTGGAGCCGCAGTTCTGCTAGTTTCTCCCGATTTTGTCACAGACGAAAAGAAAGACTGGCCTGTGCTCGCTTCTCTTCGTCGTTTTCGTCTTGTAACACGAACGCGCTGCTCATTTGTGTTGGTAGCTTTGTTTCGTTCTCTCTTGAGAGCGTCAGGAGGGAATACAGGATTATTATTTTTCGGCTACGACCACAGGGTCCCCAGTTTGCGGGCTTCTTTACAAGCGGTGTCAGAGTTCGTGGCTAGAAATCCACTTATCGCTTCGTTAGCGCTTCCGCTTGTGTATTTCTCTAAGAAGAATAGCCGATCCTTATTTGTGTGAACGTTGTTCGCGATACTTGAATCAAATGCTGTGATGAAAGCAGGATACTCGAAACTGTCACCGGCGAATACTGGCGACTCTTTCACAGGCAAATGAACTGCTTTTTGTTGATTGATGAGGAGCGAGCTCAATTCCGTTTGCTTTGCTTGCAAACTTACAAGGTGGCTGGGAGTGGCTCCGTTGTCTAACGACGGATGCGGCTGGCTTTGCGATGCGTTGAAAGCCGGTATTTGTTTTGGGACAAACGATTGTATGTTCGGATTAAGTTCCTTGCTTATCTGATCGACCTCACGTTCTCTTAATTGATCCTTAATTTCTGTTTTTGACATCTTCGCTTTTGACCTAATCCTTAATCTTGTTACGTTCGTCATTATCCTTGTCATCACAGTCAATTAATGGTTTCCGACTGGCATGGGCGTTCGTGTTCACTTCACTTCCTTCGTTCACGATTCTCTTCATTACGTTTTCTTCTGCCTCGGCAATGGAGATTTCTTTTAATATTTGCAATTTTCGCATTTCGTGTTCCTGCTCTAAAAACTGCTTTTCGACTTCGAGTTTGGCCTTTCTTGCCGCCAATCTTCGTGACCTAGCCGACCCTCCAGAGGTGTTCGATTTTTTTTATCTCTTACTGCTGCCTGAAAAGACGTCCTTTCTACGGAATAGATTTTGTCAACAAGGTGGGTACGTAATTCTATAGCTACTCTGTCTTGCACATCAAACAATTGGTATTTTAAGCAGTTTGCTTTTATTCTTCAGAGTCAATATACTCGTAAAATTCGTAATGTGCGTCATTAAACTCGTCGTTTATTTTATCGTGGTTATTGCGTGCAAGCTACAAGGAAGCCCACGGCGGTTCATCGCAGTTTAAAAGTTCTCGAATCGAATCGAGGTGTTTTTGCAGATTAGAACTGCATGTTCTTCGTCTTTTTTCTAGTGTTTCTTTTTTATATTCTCTTCCTTTCATCGTCTGTTTCCTTTCGCGTGTGTCCTTAATCCCGCCGGACGCTGCGCCTTCGAATCCCTGGCGTTCTTTCGATCCTTCGTAAAGTTCGTCATCGAACATACCAGTTTCTTCAATTTCTGATTTTGAACTCATTGTGCACGAAAGTTAGAGGAAACAGCGATATTTTACTGTTACGGATGATACCCTGCGACTGTAGGAGAAGCCAATTGTCACGCGGCTAAAACTATTTGTGGCGGCGAAACTCCGTGTGAGCGCGTATATCTTACTAGTCGATAATGAAACAACTATGGCCACGAAACTAGGAGCCTTAATAGTGATTTTATTGACGATAATCGAACTGTAAACTGAAATAAAATGCCACGTAACAAATAATTACCAAAGGCTAAAGTACAATTACAATTATAGTTTGGCTAACAGATAATATAGCATTTTACTAACATTCCAATCATATTTTATTCTTCATGTAAATGACGGTTATAGTTTACAGTCGTTTGTTTGAACAAGAATTAACTTCTTTGAATAAAAATCACATCCCATTGAATGAATTGAAGAGCGTGACTAAACAATAAAGGAACAAAATAACACCTTCCACCTCACTGCCAGGGAAGCTTGAAACACAGTTCTGTGCCCCCGACCTTTTTAAACTGATACAATTTATTGCTCTTTTCAAGCAAAAATTTCGCGCTTGGAGTGTAACTTATCTAAAATGAACGCGCTGTTTACTTGTGTGATTTAAATCAAACAAAAGAAAGCTCATTTTCAGGTGACGATTAATATATTTGAAAGGAACAGCAAACAAAGGACTGAAAAAGTCGCACCTCCTTTCACCTCACTGCCCACGAAGTTTAAAACACGGCTCTATGCCCCAGACCCTTCCTGATATAATTTATTGCTCTTTTCAAGCAAAATTCTCGCCCTTGGTGCGTAAGTTCTGTAACATGAACGCGCTGTTTACCTCGTACTTCTTGTTTAAATCTATATAAAGCCAATTTTCAGATGACGATCGAAACACTGAAAAGGAATAGTAAACAAACGACAGAATAAAATCGCACCTCCTTTCAAACCTCACTGCCTGCGAAGCTTAACGTCCATTGAAAAAGAAATCTACTAAATAAACTTTTAAAGGAGGGGTCTTTTATGTCGTTTATGTTCAGTTGCAGAGGCGATATTTCATTGCAGCGTAGGCCTCAAAGTACGGACTGAACGCGCAAAATTCATACTAGGTCTCTTTCCGCGATCTTATTTCGATTTAAAGTCACAGTTTTCAAGATACAAGCGGATTGATTCACAAAATAGTTTTAAATACGCCTTCGTTTAAGTTCCTTGTAAATCATTTGCAGTGAATTTTGCTGTTAGAACTATTCACTGGTAGGGTTTGTATTTGGGGGAAGTTTAAAAATCACACATTTGTGCGGTAATTATTATTGCTACAAAGCATTGTTATTGCTGAGTTGTGGTTATTCGAATAAAGCAAATGATAGGATGGTATATTTTGTAAACTTTTTAAATAAGGTAGACAAACGTGTTCTAAAACTGCAAAACAGGGTCGTAAAGTAGTATCGGCCTAAAATACTGAAGCGTGATGTGTTTTAAAGATTCTCAAGCAGTGCGGACATCATGCTGATGTTTAAATGGTATAGATTTTGGTAGCCCGCAGAACGTAAATTAATTTCTTCTTTCTCTTTAGAAGTGTCTTAGCAAAGCGCGAAGGACCGACATAAAATGATCTGAGCGCCGCGATTTTTTATCCAACCCGTCACCTTTGCGCGATGACAAAACGAACGATTGCGGGAGCCACTGTGGATTATTTTGCAGTGCACTCGATGAAAAAATGAGCTTACCTTCTAAACGTAAAAAAGTTAAGATTTTAGTGCACTGTCTCGATGCTTATAGTTGTGTGATTAAGAGCCTGAAGCAAAAACAAATTAAGTAAAAGACTACTCTCAGCTCTGCACGGACTAAATTTGTACGAAGTTCAACTTCTCCCGTCGGTACCCTAGTGAAGCATCATTCTTCACAGTGCAATGTAGCACTCCCTACCCCCCTGGTTCGCAAGTTTGTCACGCCAAAGGTTTCCGATTATTCAAAGAAACTTCGGCTTGGTTTGGCAGGTGTCAAGTGGAACAAAGGGCCTATTGTTTGAACGTTAATTGGCAAATTCAGGTCGGTACAACTGGCCATTTATTGATACGAAATCAACTTAAATTTGGGTTTGCAGGAGTAAAGAAACCTTCCCACAACCATAATGGTTGCTTCCTGCGAATAATACTATACTTAGAAACTAACAAAATAAATCTGAGAACGGACTACGTTTGCAAAGGCACGAAAAGTACATAAACTAAAAGAAATGAGATTCCCATGCCCAACTAAAAAGTAAAAACCTACTTGAAACTCAAAAAGACGTAGTCGCGTAATGGTACGAGATACTGAGTATTACAATAACTTCTTGCAGGAATATACTTTATGAGTCGCCAGGTAGACAAAAATACAGAAGATAAAATGTACTTACATATCGGTTCCCGCTTGCCTCTAAGTACCAAGAAATGAACTATCTAAAGCCAAAGTTAAGAGACCATGCGTTTTCTACGTAAAAATAGGCGTTGTCTAAGGAAATGAAACTAGCGAATCAGGAGAGCTTAAGACAAGAGATATCATATCACTAAATCAATAAAACTTGTTGTGATGTCATTTACACAGCCAAAATCTTGAATTCAGGATTTTGGAAAGCTAAAATCTTGAAGACAGCCAAACTCTTGAATTCAGGATTTTGGAAAGCTAAGATCTTGAAGAGAACCAAAATTTTGAATTTAGGGTTTTGGAATGCTAAAATCTTGAAGCCAAGAAAAATCTTGAATTCAGGATTTCGCAAAGCTGAAATCTTGAAGTCAGCCAAACTCTTGAATTCAGGATTTTGGAAAGCTAAAATCTTGAAGTCAGCCAAAATCTTGAATTCAGGATTTTGGGAAGTTACAATCATGAAGCTAGCCAAAATCTTCAATCCAGGATTTTGGAAAGGGGAAATCTTGAACTCAGGATTTTTGAAAGCTAAAATTTAGAAGTTAGCCAAAACCTTGAATTCAGGATTTTGGAAAGCTAACATGTTGACGACGGACAAAATTTTGCATTCAGGATGACGGAAACCTAAAATCTTGAGGTCAGCCAAAATTTTGACTTCAGGATTGTGGAAAGCTAAAATCTTGAAGAGAGCCAAAATTTTGTATTCAGGATTTCGGAAACCTAAAATCTTGAATTTTAGCTTTCGAAAGTCCTGAATTCAAGATTTTGGCTAACCTTAAGACTTTAGCTTTCCAAAATCCCAAATTCAAGAGTTTGACCGAGTTTAAGATTTTAGCTTTCCAAAATCCTGAATTCAAGATTTCGGGTGAAGTCAAGCTTTCCAAAATCCTGAATTGAAGATTTTGGGTGACTTGAATATTTTACCCTTTCAAAATCCTCAAGATTTAAGCTGACTTCAAGATTGTAACTTTTAAAAATCCTTAATTGAAGATTTTCACTGACTTTAAGATTTTAACTTTCCAGAATCCTAAATTCAAGGTTTTGCCTCTCTACAAGATTTCAGCATTCCAAAATCATCAATTCAAGATTATGGGTGTCTTGAGGATTTTTGGCTTTCCAAAATCCAGAATTCAAGATTTCGGCTGACTTCAATATTCTAGCTTTGCAAAAATCTGAATTCAAAATTATGGCTGCGTTCAAGATATTAGCTTTTCCAGAATCTTGAATTAAACGTTTGGTCTTTCGTCAAGGTTTCAGCTTTCGAAAATCTTGAATTCAAGATTTTAGCTGACTTCGAAATTTTAACTTTTAAAAATCCAGAATTCAGGATTTTGGCTGACTTCAAGATTTTCGATTTGGAAACTCCTGAATTCAAGATTTCGGGAGACCTTAAGATTTTAGCTTTCCAAAATAATCAATGGAAGATTTTGGCTGACTTCAATATTTTAGCTATCCAAAATTACCAATTTACGATTTTGGCTGACTTCAAGATTTTAGCTTTTTAAAATGATAAGTCAATTTAAGATTTTAGCTGACGTCAAAATTTTTGCTTTCCAAAATAATCAATTCAAGATTCAAGATTTTTGCTTACCTTAATGAATTCAAGATTTTGGGTGACTTGAAGATTTAAGCTTTCTAAAATCCTGAATTCAGCATTGTAGGTGAGTTTAAGATTTTAGCTTTCCAAAATAATCAATTTAAGATTTTGACTTACTTCAAGGTTTTAGCTATCCACAATGGTTAGTTCAAGTTTTTGGCTGACTTCAAGATTTTAGCCTTCGAAAATGATGAATTGAAGATTCTGCTTGACTTGAAGATTTTAGCTTTTCAGGATCCTGAATTCGAGATTTTTACCACTCCACACGATTTCAGCATTCCAAAATCCTGAATTCAAGATTTTGCCTGACTTCAAGATTTTAGCTTTCCAAAATGATCAGTTCAAGATTTTTTGCTGACTTTAAGATTTCAGCTATCCAAAATCATAAGTCAACATTTTGGCTGACTTCAAGATTTTAGCTTTTCAAAATCGTGAATTGAAGATTTTTGCTGATTTTAAGATTTTAGCGTGTTAAAGTCTTGAATTTAGGATTTTAGTCTTGAGGTCAGCCAAAATCTTGAATTCAGGAGTGTCTAAAGCTAAAATCTTGAAGTCAGCCAAAATATTAAGTTTAAAATTTTGGAAAGATAAAATGTTGAATTCAGGGAAGTTTTGAATTTAGGATATTGGAAAGCTACAATCTGGAAAGCAGAAGGCCTGATTTTGAGATTGTGGGAGGCCAAAATCCTAAGTTCAAGAGTTTAACTGAACTCAAGATATTGAAGAACCAAAATGTTGAATTCAAAAGTTTAACTAACTTGAACATTTTGGAGATCCTGATTTGAAGCTTTTGGCTGCACTTGAAGATTATGATTGGCCAAACTCCTCAGTTTAAAATTTTGGCTAAGTTCAGGATTTTGGAAAGCCAAATCCTGAATTCAAGATTTGTGCTGACTTCATGATGTGTGAAAGGCAAAATCCTGATTTCAACATTTTGGCTAAATTTAATATTTTGGAAAGCAAAAATCCTGACTTTAAGATTGTGCATGACCAAAATCCTGAATTCAAAATTTTAACTGACTTTAACATTTTGAAAATTTTGAATGCAAAATTTTGGCTGCACTTCAACATTTTGATTTCCCAAACTCCTGAATTCAAGATTTTGGAAAGCTAAAATGCTGATTTTTTTGGAAGGCTAAAATCCTGAATTCAGGATTTCTCAACCGAATTTCAAGACTTCGCAACCACAGAATGTTGCCCTTTTGAATGTTACTCTTCTTAACCACAGAATATTACCTCAGTCAAGGTCGTCAAGTCAGCACTTAGTGATCATGACATGACAGCTTTTGTTAGAAAGTTGAACTCGCTGAAGTTTAAAACAGGAAAGATAAAATGAGAAACTACACCAAGAATTGTGCTACACGGTTCAATGAATATCTGTCATCTGGTTCGTGGGACAACCTCAGTGAGTTTCAGGATGTCAGTAATGCGTGGTTGAACTTTAATCATGTTTCTTGTACGTGGCTGATAACCATACACCTCAAATTGAAAAGAAAGTTCGCGGCAGAAACACCCCTTGGTTGTCAAACAAGGTAAAGAAGTAATGGCTGAGAGAGATCGTTTTTACAGCCAAGCTCGCAGGGCAAACACCGAATTACACTGGTCCAGATACAAGAGTTTGAGAAATCAGATTACTGCCATGATTCGAAAAGCGAAATCCAACTACAATCGCAGAATCATAGGAGAAAATTCTGATGATCACAAGAATTTCTGGAAAGCTGTTAGTCCTGAAAAGTCCTTCCCAACAAATGTGTCACACCTCAACCGTCAGCTTATTTTTAGCCTGTCAGAATAGAGGAAAAACAACCACGGATGCCCTTACTATTGCAAACGGTTTCTGCGCATATTTTACAAATGTTGTGGAAAAGTTGCTTTCTAGTACTCCACCTCTTAACTGGAACCAACTGAGCACAGAGGCATGCATGTTTGAATAATTCAAGTCAATGTTTGTTCTCTTTGAAACCAGTATCAGCTCCGTTTGTTCATTGTCAACTTAGGTCCATACTTGGTCCGATTTTGTTTTCGATTTACATCAATGACTTACCCAACGGTTTATTTCAGTCAAAGATCCTACTTTATGCGGACGATGCTGTCCTTTTCTACGCTGACTCCAATATCGGAAAAATAAGTACTGCTTTGAATAAAGATCTAAAACAGTTGCAGTCCTGGACCCATCTTAATAAGCTGTGCATTCATCCTGTGAAGACCGAATGCGTTCTTTTCGGCACTCAACAACGAATCGCTTCGGCTTCCCTTTCAGATGGGCCATTTAGCTTATTCCTCGGGGATAAGCCGATAAATCAAACACAACATTACAAATACCTTGGTGTGCTAATAGATGCCAATCTTAATTTCAAACAACACGTGGATAAGCTACTGGTTAAGAATTCCAAAAGAATCGGTGTCCTCGGAAGAAGTAGAAACAATCTAACTGTCGACGCAGCCAATAAAGTTTATCAGTTTCTTGTTCTGCCGGTTATGGATTATTGCGATGTTGCTTAAAGCAGCATTGGGAAAATAGAACGTGATAAGTTAGATCAAGCACAGAGAGGGGCAGCAAAGATTGTTTTGAAGACCAAAGATTCAGATGCGGAGAAGAATTTAAAGTTGCTTCCATTGTCTCTGAGGGGTGACATGCATACTATTAATTTGACTTTTAAATGCTTGAGGGGATCCCCTCCAGTATTTTAAGATTATTTTAAGGTTTTTAGAACAATCCACAACACGAGGGGAAGTGGGCAGAACTTGCTGCTCCCCAAAGTCAGAACTGAGACGACAAGGAAGTCTTTTCATTTTAATAAATCTAAACTTTTTAATAATATTGCAAGTGAAATGAAGGATTCTAAGTCAGTTGTGATTTTTAAAACTCGTATTTTGGAATTATATAGATCAAAAGTTTTTTAGTTACATGTTAAGTTTTTTTCTATTAGTTTAGCTTTTCAATGTATTTTAATTCTTGTGTTTAAGCTTTTTTAAATGATTTTTTAAATCTTGTTGTATTTTTAACTTTTAACTTTTTTTTTCTTTCTTCACTCAAAGAAAGGGACAGGTTAGAACCGAAAAGGACTAGTAAGGACAGAAAAGGACGACTTAGGGCACTAAAGGACTAGTAAGGACGGTAAAGGACTAGTAAGAACAGAAAAGGACTTATAAGGACATAAAAGGACTAATAAGGACATAAAAGGACTAGTTAGGACAGAAAAGGACAGAAAAGGACTAAAGGACTAGTAAAGACAGAAAAGGACTAGCAAGGAGGGGAAAGGACTAGTAAGGACACAAAAGGACTAGTAAGGAAAGAAAAGGACTATTAAATAAGGACAGAAATGGACTAATGAGGACATAAAAAGACGAAAAAGGACTAGTAAAGACAGAAAAGGACTAGTAAGGACTGGCCAAGGATTTGTAAGGACGGAAAAGGACTAATGAGGACATAAAAGGATGGAAAAGAACTAATAAGGACACAAAAGGACTAATAAGGACAGAAAAGGACTAGTAAGGACGGGAAAAGACTAGTAGGGATACTAAAGGACTAGTAAGGACACAAAAGGATTAGTAAGGACAGAAAAGGACTAACAAGGACATACCAGGACGGAAAAGGACACAAAGGACTAGTAACGACGGGAAAGGACTAGTTAGTATCCCTACTATAGTCCTTTCCCGTCCTCTTCTGTCCTTACTAGTCCTTTTATGTCCTTATTAGTCCTTTTGTGTCTTTACTAGTCCTTTCCCGCCCTTCTATGTCCTCATTAGTCCGTTTCTGTCCTTATTTGTCCTTTTGTGTCCTTACTAGTCCTTTTGTGTCCTTTTGTGTCCTTTTAGGTCCTTAGTAGTCCATTTCTGTCCTTTTCCGTCCTTTTATGACCTTATTAGTCCTTTTCTGTCCTTACTAGTCCTTTTATGTCCTTATTAGTCTTTTTCTGTCCTTACTAGTCCTTTTCCGTCCTTTTATGTCCTCATTAGTCCATTTCTGTCCTTATTAGTCCTTTTCTGTTCTTACTAGTCCTTTTGTGTCCTAAAGGACTAGTAAGGACACAAAACGATTAGTAAGGACTAGTAAGGACTGAAATGGACTAATGAGGACATAAAAGGACGGAAAAGGACTAGTAAGGACAAAAAAGAACAGAAAAGGACTAATAAGGACGGGAAAGAACTAAAGAGGACATAAAAGGACGGAAAAGGACACAAAAGGACTAGAAGGACGGGAAAGGACTAGTAAGGACACAAAAGGACTAGTAAGGACAGAAATGGACTAATGAGGACATAACAGGACGGAAAAGGGCTAGTAAGGACAGAAAAGGACTAATAAGGACGGGAAAGGACTAATAAGGACAGAAAAGGACGGAAAAGGACGCAAAAGGACTAGTAAGGACGGGAAAGGATTAGTAAGGACACAAAAGGACTAATAAGGACAGAAATGGACTAATGAGGACATATTAGGACGGAAAATGACTAGTAAGGACACAAAAGGACTAATAAGGACATAAAAGGACTAGTAAGGACAGAAAAGGACTAGTAAGCACAGAAAAGGACTATTAAGGACGGGAAAGGACTAGCAGGGATACTAAAGGACTAGTAAGGACACAAATAGATAAGTAAGGACAGAAAAGGACTAATAAAGACATAAAAGGGCGGAAAAGGACGGAAAAGGATTAGTAAGGACGGAAAAGGATTAGTAAGGGCAGAAAAGGACTAATAAGGACGGGAAAGGACGGGAAAGGACTAGTAAGGACACAAAAGGACGGAAAAGGACACAAAAGGACCAGAAGGAGGGGAAAGGACTAGTAAGGACACAACAGGACTAGTCAGGACAGAAAAAGACTAATAAGGACCTAAAAGGACTAGTAAGGACAGAAAAGGACTAGTTATGACGGAAGAGGACGAATAAGTACATAAAAGGACATAAAAGGACACAAAGGACAAGCGAGGAGTAGAAAGTACAGAAAAGAGGAGCTTTGAGAAATGCGCACTACTTACAAGACGTTGTACACAGTGTTCATTTAATTTATGTTGCACGACTATATGGTGAGCTAGCATGTAGTACTTACAGGGGAACACAGGGTAACACAAGGTAACACAGGGTAACACAGGGCGCTTTCCATTTAGTCAAAATTTCCGGATTTCCGGTTCGGCGGTAAATGGAACACGTTTCGTCGGTTCTTCCCACTGGAAAATTCCCAGAAAAAGTGGAAAATCTAAAAAGGTGGGCCCGTTTTCCCGGTTGTAATTTCCGAAAGGAATTTCGCGTTCCATTTACTCGTTTCTCGTAGTTTGTACCAGTTCCAGGTCCACGGTAAGAAAATCTGTCGGGCACTGCGACGTACCGGGGTTTACGACCAAATGGAACAACGTTTTACCAATCGGAAATTCCAGTTTTGCTCCCACCGAAATTTCCCGGTTTTTTTCCCAAATGGAAAGCGCCCACAGTAACACAGGGTAACATAGGAACTACGTCTTACACAGTTCTTCTCTACCAACTAACAACGACGCATCCGTCTCGGGACCCTTATTAAACCGCAAACTCGGTATATTTCATAGTAGGTATTTTGAGAACGGACCTCTGGAGCCAGGGAACATCAGCCGCAGAAATTACATTTAAACAAGTTTATGATAATAATGTTCAAAATCACGTCTTATGGTACATTTTTTTAAAGTTGAATCAAAAAAATTAAAGTCCTGAGCTATAAATTGTTCTTGAGTTAATATTGAAGAATTGTGGCACACGTTTGTAACTTGAGCATACAGGAAAACAGTCTTGATTGAATCAGCAACGGGAACATATTAAAAGAGATTTCTTAAGAAATAAACCGGTAAAAACGAACGATAAAATCCGACGTTTCGGAGTTCATGACTCCATTATCAAGGAAAAATGTTTTTCGTCATGCAAATGAACGGATGACGGATGACACTGTTCGAGTGGTTTTACCATTTAAAGACCAAATCTCAGCAGATATGGTGAAAGAACAACTCAAGGATCCGAGCCAGCCTGAAAATTGAACAAGAACTGAATGTGAAAGAAGCAAAGCCACCGATAGCAAATGAGCAGCAGTGTGTAGTTTATAACTTCCAATGTGACCCTATGGCGTACATTTGCGGACAAAAATAATTGAAAATAAAAGACAATTTGAAGTTCAAAAATTAGACTATCCATGTCGAAATCTCGTCATATGAATTTGAAATCGCAATGAACGCAGTCGAAATAGAACAAGTCATCATTGAACAAGTTGAAACTATAAAGGGAAAACTCGACATCGCGGATGTTGAAGTTCAAATCACCATTCCAACTAAAATGTAAATTACATGATTTGAACTTCAATTCACCTGCTCCACTCTAATAAGCCACTTAATCGTCAACAATGCAACCATAATCTTCCACAAAATTCCAAATGAAACCTTTAATTTGAACTTAAAGTCACGTCACATATTCGAATTCGAAAAACCAAAATTTCAATTCGAAAGGAAGCGGAAGTAAAAATACACAGGAACCGGAAATAATAAGAGTTTCGCTACACTGTACATACGGGATGTTTGCATAACGGCATTTTGGCGCGAAAAGATTTCCCTTCACTCGAACTCTCTGGTCAATATGGCGGACAATGTGAATGATAAGGGTGACTCCAGGACAATCCAACAGATTGTGAGGGCTGTAGTGGCAAACTTAAACTTTATAAAAGGAGAAGCATTAAGGCTTCTGAGAACAAATTCCTCTCAATTTACTTTTGGGGAAAACATGGGTAATTTCAAAACACGCCTGCAGAATAGAGATTACCCAGCTAGAATTGTAGAAAAACGCCTTTCAGAGATTAAATTCTCTCATAGAGAAATGTCGCTAGCGCAGAAAAACAAAACCGCACCTAAGAAAACACTGCCCTTTATAACACAATACCATCCGGCGTTGCCTAACCTAAAGGACACACTCATGGGGAAATGGCACCTTATAGAAAATCAACCGCAACCGAGAGAAATCTTTAAGGAGCCCCCCAGCATCTCATATCGTAAGGGAAAATCCCTCAAGGACATCCCAGTAAAGGCTTTATTGGAATTTATTCATCCGCGAACTGCAGGAGTCGTGTTGGCTTATCAACACTGTTAGCAGAGTTGACAAAGGTCTCTCGTGAGAATCAAGTTGACGAAATAAAAATTCAGAATTATCATATGATGCTGAGTTTAGATTAGTTTCTGATGCCTCTAACAATCTAACCAGTCCAACGAAAAACTCTTCGTTTGTTCGGTAGCCATCGCGAAGCCATGACGACGATCACATCAGAGATGAGGAAAGCTCGGGTTCCAAGCCTCCCATCTGTAGACTCGTACCTAGTAGTTACTCGGTTCCTGTGTATTTTTACTTCCGCTTCCTTTCGAATTGAAATTTTGGTTTTTCGAATTCGAATATGTGACGTGACTTTAAGTTCAAATTAAAGGTTTCACTTGGAATTTTGTGGAAGATTATGGTTGCATTGTTGACGATTAAGTGGCTTATTAGAGTGGAGAAGGTGAATTGAAGTTCAAATCATGTAATTTGCATTTTAGTTGGAATGGTGATTTGAACTTCAACATCCGCGATGTCGAGTTTTCTCTTTATAGTTTCAACTTGTTCAAAGTAACTTCAAGTTCGAATGATGCTATTTCGACTGCGTTCATTGCGATTTCAAATTCATATGACGAGATTTCGACATGGATAGTCTAATTTTTGAACTTCAAATTGTCTTTTATTTTCAATTATTTTTGTCCGCAAATGTACGCCATAGTGACCTGTGTGATGCAGACTATGTAGTTTACACACGCGACCGGCTTACTGTTACTGTAGTTTACGAAACGAAATGGAGCGAAACGAAACGAAATGAAAATCTGTAGTTTGCGAAATGACAATCTGTAGTGTACGAAATGACAATTTACTTTCTCGCTGCGTCTACTCGGATATTCTATTAAAACATAAAATCCCCCACAAAAAGCCTCGCTCAGTTCCAAGCCTCCTCTGGTAACACGGATAGAAGCCTTGAACTAGCCTGGGTATGATGGGCAACATTACCTGAACGAAACATGGCGGACGGAGAACAATTTGCTAAGAAGGCAGAAAATTTAACACCGAAAGAAGAACTTGAGGTTCACATGGATGTACAAGAGGGGGGACCTGAACAAGACAGGTAGAATCGTGAATGAGAGGCGTTAAAGTTCATATTTGTTTTTAAAACTGACTACATCTTTCTGTTTCATAAGTCTGACGATGGCTGAGGCAAAGAAAGCGGAAGGTAATAAGGAGTACGCTCAGAAGCACTATGAAGCGGCTGTAAAGCTCTACTCAGAAGCAATAGGTAGGATTCTTCTGTGAAACCATCTAGATTCAATCACAGCTAGAACATAGTACACATTACATGATCCGAGTTGTACGAATAAAGGGACAACTGTGCAGGTAGAGTATGGCAAATTTTTTAAAAAGCTTATTGTGCGTACCAAAATCGTAGTATTGCTCGCGGCAGCATTGGACCTAACAAGAGATTTGCATCTTACTTCCAGGGGAGTGGCCATGAACTTTTTTTCACATCCCCTTCTTACACTTTGCTTTTTGATCAGTACGGTGAGGTTATATACGAAAGGATGGACTGGTAGTTAGTCTCGCTTGCGTAATCAGCGAGACTCATAATCTGCGATGCGTTTTCTCCCCGGGGGGTTACTCCCTTATATAGGCTATACAGGTATGTGCGGCGCCAAAGGGTATGTTTTTTTTAGCCGTTTTGATCTGAAGTAGGGTATCAATTTGGACCATTTTGGTCTGAAATAGGGTATTATGGTTTGTGCACTCCAGTCTTGAATTGGGTACGTTTTTTAGAAGAAGCTACTTCTTCATCATTTGGCGATAAGACCATTTCCCTTTAATGTTTAAGCCAACCATTTACGTGCCATAACAGCTTGTCACACACTCTGGTCATGCACCGGGCTCCAGGGTTTCAGGTCTGAAATAAGGTAGGGAAAATCACAGATTTTGGTTTGAAATAGGGTAAGGGTTTTAGGAAGTGTGCCGCACACCCCCACCCAATTTTTCTGGAAGTACCCCCCCCCCACCCCCCCGGGTTTTTCGTCTTATTTTATCTTACTTAAAAAGACTGCGATGGTCTTGTGTTGTAAACTTTTATTGTATGCAAATGGTCTTGTGATGAGATTGTTTATTTGTTTCGGCAATTATGACTGAAATGACGTGTCATGCAAGCCTGAGGATTTCATTTCCCATGGAAAACAATTTTTTGGTTCTGTGCCCAGAGATCATGGGAAACGATCAGTAACATTTTGTTTTGGTTCCCTGAAAACTCATGGGAAGCCATCCCGTAAATGTTTTTAATTTTGCAAAGTCATATATTTTTCCTTGGCCCTGGGTGCCATAAACCATTAAAGTATAATACTATTTGGGAATGATTCAAGATGGAACTGATAGATGCTAAACATTTCAGTTTTGCACATGAGTTGTAAGTAAAGATTTGACCTACTAGTTAAGTACCTGTGTGAAAAAGTAAAGAATTTCTGTAAATGGATCTCTAAGACTGAATATGGCACTGGGAAACTATTATTTTTGTTTCTGTTATTTTAAGACCACGGTAACAACATGTTTTGTTACTGTGAAATCCTTGGGCTTGCCATGTAAATCACTTACTGTCAATGATGTACTTTCTCTAGAATTGAGGCCCTTGAATTCTCATTAATTTATACGAGCGTATAGCCTGTGACCGCAGGCATATTTTCGAGTGTCGCTAACATGTGTACTAAATCAATTCAGAAACAAATAAAAAGTAGCGACATAGATAAAGTAGGAAGTAAATAACTTTTGGCGAGTAAATCCTGTTTCGTGTAGAATTAATCACCTCCTCATTTCTTGATCTAATCTCCAAGCTAGCGAAACTGAATGCCGCTGTAGGTGTGTTTTTGTTGGGTCAAAATCTTTTTGTACTCCTTCTTTTCAGTGCACTGAACTGTAAAACATGACCATATTAGGTGGTCTGGGGCATGGTCACCCAGGAAAAATTGACGTTTAGATTGTCTAAAACAGCTGGAAATGCACCTAAAACTGAATGTGCAGGACACGTTTTGGCAGTTTTCTTTGTCAATTGCCATCATTGCACAACTAACATCATTGTCAAACTTGATGGAAATGGCAATGCAATTGGTGCTTTAACTATGATTGTCTTTAATACTGATTTTCCTTTCATCCCATGTGACTGTTGATATTATCAGAAATACCCATATAGAGTCTCAATACTGTTACACATTTTTAGTTTAAAGTTACATTTTTGTGACATCTGCGCTTGCGCATGTAGTCACTATTGCCATCGTGTTAGTTTTCTGAAAGTGAGTAAGTAACAACAGAATATACTTTAGAGCCAATCAGCATACAAAGATATCCATTTTTTGGAATCTTTCATCACGATGATGATTTGTCCATAGTCCTCAATGAAAAACAAACTGCTTGGTTGCCTTGCAGCCAGCTTTGATAGCGAGTGTGGCAAGTGGCGTGTATTCAAGTGTGAGAAAGTGTTGCCATGTAACCCAATGAAAACACTATGAAATACATCATTTCTCAAGACGCCTATCTTCACTTCTCATCTTCAAAATAAGTCTAGAAACCATGATATTTGTATAACAGATTTCTCTGCTTCAAATCAACTCCTGTGAAAACATGAGTATTGTTAACTTGTGTAATGAAAGTTGAGAGCAGACTTTTGGTTGCATGCCAGGCAGCAAAGCAGTTTACAGGATCAGGTTTCACCAAGCAACACACATAGTAAAGAAACAAAATATTTTTCAAGTTTTTGATCTTTAAAAATTCTATTTAAATGATGTTTCTGTTACTACAATTTAGCAGCATCAAAGGGCAATCAAGATATAAATTTCTGAGGTTCCTCTCAGGTCTTGTGAGTCTTTCCATGCAATGTCGCGAAACATCAAAAGTCTTACTGCATCCATGCATAAGCTCCAAGATAAAGTAATGGCTCTGTTGTTACGTTTTTTTCTGCTTAGGCAAATGTGCCTTAATACGTCTCTTGTCTTGTGATTTTTTCATTCATCTTTTTATCAACTTTGGCATCTTTTCAGGATTGCATGTATGTACAAGTACTTATGCTCCTAAATTACTTGAGAAGGTTTGCAGGTGTCCTAGCCAGCAAGCAAGCTTGCTCTTATGCTAGGTGTATCCCTGACGTTTTTGCAGAGATGCCACCTGGAGGGAGTTTGTGCACCAAAGCAAATCAAGGTGCAAAATCAAGGCCTTAGAAGGGTACCCTGTGAATAGAGGTTTCTCTCTTGCAGTTCTCTCTTGCATGGCTTTTAGCATTTACAAAGTCATTCACATGGCTTGTCGCATAGTTGGTTAATTATTTTGTTTACGCCCTGTGAGAAATTATATAAAACTGACGTATAAAAACGTATAAAACTGACCTTGCAGACAATTAAAGTTCATCAGAAATCTTTGGCCTCTGGTCTCAAAGTTTATTGTTGTAACTAACTTCTGTCATAATTGTTCAAGAAATTAAAATTACAAATTAATGCAGAGAATGAAACATTGTCAATTTTATCTGAGGAGTGCCGCACATATTGTGCAGTACAAAACTAATTAGTAACAAAACGCCAAGTTGGATCTGATGTTTATACCAGATCACCTAGAATGAATAATACAGCTTACTGTCTGTGTATTTCACCTTAAAAGTTTGTGTGTAAGCTTTACCTCTTTTCTGGGATTTTAGGCTAAAGAAATCAAGGATGCAGTTTAGCTATAAAACAATCTCTTGTGGCTTATGACAACTCAAAATGCAATAATCTACTTCAACGGTTTTGATATCTGTTTGCATGCTAGTAACAGCCATTCAAACATTTGCAGCATCCTTTCAAACAGATTTCAGAGAATTTTTTTATGTCCTTTAATTTCTTAGATCCAACAGATATTTGCTAAATTCAGAGAATAGACGAAAATTGTAGACTGTTCACAGTCCCCTATTTTTCCGTGTGATCGTCGAGATCGAGCGCGTCTTACCATTAATGTCGGCCATCTTGATTTTTAGATGTACCGAGGGGGCGGGCGTCGGGGATTAGTTTTGATACTCATCCCCAGGTTAGACTCGGTACAACTGAAAATCAAGATGGCTGCCATTAATGGTAAGACGCGCTCGACCTCGACGATCTCACGGAAAAATAGGGGACTGTGAACAGTCTACGAAAAGTGCAGCTTAATGGACAAAACTTTAGAATGTTGAGAAGACTCACAGGAAAATACTCATAGGAAAATACTCCAATTTATTGCATGTCATCTGGCATTGTTGGTTTCATTGGTGAAATTTAATCCTGGTGAATTATTTTTTTATCTAGCACATGACCAAAAGTCTGTTCCAAGATTTTACAGCACAAAATATTTGAAATGTCAGAAATTCTGTTTTATGAACAACATTATTTCTAGCTCTTCATCAAGCCTTGATTTTCGTGAGTAGCATAGAAGGTGCGTTTCTCCGTGATTGTTTTCCACTGTACTTGGTCATCAATAGATGACAAACAATGAGAGTTCCATTAAATGAAAACATCTTTAAATCATTGTTTCCTCCACTTGTTAATTTTTGTTGGCGAAAACAACATAATTTGTACATGTACATGTTCAAATATTGTGAGTTTTTCATGACCCTCTGGAAAAATTATTCTACATTTCGGAAATGTTGGCCTTTTACTCCCCTTCCCTTTGGAAATTCCACTGACCATCCATGGGGGTAGTATGGATATTTTCTGGAATCACACATTTAATAGAAGCGGAAAGTCATTTACATATGGGTGGAACAAATATATCAGGAGCTGAGACAAGTTTAATGATAGGTGTTTATAGTTACACTCATTTTTGAAGATTAAGGAAAGTGTTTTAACATAACAGTGTTCAGTTAAAATTTAAAGTGGAAATGTGTTTGCAGTGACTTGCTCTTTATCTAGACAAAACGTACAGTGTAGGTACTTCATGTTGTGTCTTACAGGAAATAGGTTAAATCAAGTCTGTGAAATTCATCATGAAAAGTACAGGCCCCTGGGTGGAGATTTAAAGCTACACTTGATGATAGTATCCTTCCCCACCGTTGGGAAATTACATTGATAGGTGGCAGTCTATAGATATTAAAAAACTCTTCACATTCAGTCAGAAAAAACCGATGGGTGGAACATTTGCGAAAATCACAATCAAATTTTCCCGAAGGATGTTCTTTTTCAAGGAAACCTGGAGAAAGTGAAATGCTGTGTTTATGACATAGCCGCGATTCAAAAATTGCCCAAAATTATACCATTTTCAAACCCCTTGGGAAGAGAAGGAGACGGGTAAGTAAGGCATCCCAGTTACAATACTGTTAAGCTGGACCCCAATACCCCTTTGCCCTTTGTCAGGTGAATTTGGAAAACTGTGCATACCTCTGGGAAATTCCCAGCTACAGAATATATTCATGTACATAAGAATGTGTTGTGTGGATTTGAAATGAATTAGAAAAAGTCATTAATTAAATTAGTTTATTTCCATTTTTATTTTAGAGTTGGCCCCTTCAGTAGCTACATATTATGGAAATCGCTCAGCAGCTTTCTTGATGCTGGTAAATTATGATAAAGCTTTGGAAGATGCACGTGCTGCCATTAAACTGGATGACAATTTTGTGAAGGTTAGTTAGGTGCATATTCTGAACCAACAGATAGTCAAGTCACAATTGAGGTCACATCATAAAAAAATTAAAAAATTAAAAAAAAACGTTTTGTAGTTTTTTGAGGACCAGCTTTGGCATATTATGCGAGAAAAGTCATGTGATATTGGAAAACAGTAGATGAACATATGTAAAAATCCCACTAAAGAGCTGCGCATACATGTCACTTTGAATGTGATGTCATCATATGCATTGATATCTCCTGATACTTAAGTCATTAGCTTTTGTTCTGTTAAATTATGCTCAATTCAAATTTCGGTTTTTCTTTATTTTGTTGCTAAGAGCTCACATCAGCTTCCCTTTAACTCAGCTTTGAGGAATTGATATGGCAGGTCCCTGGTGTAGAAAGCATGACTTGAAAATTAACTTAGCAGTCTGTGTGCTAGTCTTCATAATACTTCACTCTTGTGCAAATAATATTTGTTTGTGAAGGAAATGTGCTATGAAAATAGTGTTATCTCCAGATAAACTTTGGTGTGGTAATATAATTACCCTCACCCTAAACTCTACCCATATGCTTCCCTTACCCTCACGCTTGTTGTTTGTCCTTTGAGGGATAAAGATGACTATGACTTCACAATTCAGAGTAGTGGCTGTGGGTCCTTAGGGTCCTTAGATGGCTAGTGAGACCAAACTGACCCTAGAAGGTTCACCCACACATAGGGCATGAGTGTGTGGGTGCTGCAGTGGAGGTGGAGGTTGCTCTGTCTTTGCGTGTGGCACGTTTCCTCTGTGGTTCAGTGGTCTGTTGGTATTTGGCCGCATTGGCCCTAGTGGTGACTTTGCTGCGCCAAGCTGGACAATCCTGGGCAAGTGACTCCCAACTACTCGGGTTGATGTCCAAGTCTTTGAGGGCCTCTTTGAGGCAGTCTTTGAAACATTTTTTCTGTCCCCCAACTGAGCACTTCAGCCCACCAACCAAATGCCCTGTACAGTAGCTACTTTGGCAGACAGCTGTCAGGCATTCTGGTGACATGGCACTGCCATCTAACGTGGGTTTCTTTGGGAGGGTGTGAATACTGGGAATTCTGGCCCTTTCTATGAACTCCAAGTCTGGAATTTTGTCTTACCATCTGATGTAGAGAAGTCCACAGAGGCACCTTAGGTGGAAATGATTGAGGTGCTTGGCATGTCTGCTGTAGATAGTACAGTCCAGGCCTAGCATGAGTAGCAGAGAGTGGCAAGTATTACTGCATGGTAGACCTTCAGCTTAGTGGAGAGGCTGATACTTCTTCACTCCCAGACATTCTCACACAGTCTTCCAAAGGCGACGCTGGCCTTAGCAATCCTGTTGTTGACATCGGCATTGACGCACACCACTCTTCAACGTGTTCTACGCCCCTTAACCATAATGTGTGGTTCCTGGTAAGGCTTTCCTGGTGCAGGCTGATATGTGGCTTCAGCCTTTTTGGTACTGAACGTAAGGCCGAAGTTGTCACAGCCTTGCAATAAACAGTCCATTTTGTACTGCATCATAAATAAATAAATAAATAATAAAAATATTTATGTAGAGCCTATACTTTTCAGTGCTAAATGCTTTACAATGCTGTAAAAAGGTCCAGATAAAAAAATAAAAATTTTAGAATCATTAACATATGTGACCCCTCCTTGGAAATTAAAAGGGGGCTTATGGATTTCACTAAAAACCATGAATTTTTTTTCATGGTCACGGTGCGTGAAATGAGTTTTCATGCCTGTTCACTCCATGTGAGAAATTTTCACTCTTGGCGTGAAACTAATCATGTTGAGAAAGATAAGTGAAGACCATCACGTTGTGCTTTTTTAACTGGTGTAAACTATCACCCCATGAAATTAAGAGTGGACCTGTGTCTTTTTTGTTTTTTCTCTCCCCTTCCTCTGCCTTTCCAACTCAGTAGAAAAAAGTGGCTGGTCACATCAAGCGAAATTTGTGGAAGTTGATATGCACATAATTATCTTTCTCTGAGAATATTCAAGCTGTTTTTAATGGCTTATGAAAAACAAAAAAGCATGCAGACTATTCCACATTCAGGCCTGTAAAGCCACAAATTACAATCAACTCGTACATGTAGTTGCATAATCGGTGATTTTCTGGTTCATATTTTTATGTGTTCACTCTGGCCATTAAAAAATTTACGCAATCAGAATGTACAGCATGTTTCATGACTGCAACAGTCAGTGACTCTCATCCCTTTTTTTCCCGGCAACATGCAAATTTTCCCAAAGTCAAAGACACTTAGTGATTTACCACATATCGCAAGGTTTTCACTCAAGAAACCTAGCAAACTCTTTGCAGTAAGACTATTACTGGCATTCCTAAAACGGGGGTGTTGTCATCTGTGTCGGACGCGCATTGCATACATATTTGTCACCACGGAGGCTAGCATTGGCATATAAAACTTCCTTGAAGAGATAAAAGCCCCAATATTCTGAAATTTAAATAATATTTTGGTTTTAAATTTAGAGAATACAGAGATGGAATCATGCAGTTGTTTATTATCTTCAGTGACTCACTTTTAAAGCAATTTCATTTTCTTTGTAGCATGCGAACTAGAGCAAACGAAACTGGATACTCTTGCAGACTATTTGTTTTGCTGAAAATCAAAAAGAACATGTTACATTCATCTGGGCAAATAAGGCTTGCATGACATCTAAACAATACACTTTTGATATATTATTGTGGCAGAAAAACTGTTTTACAACACAAAAAAAACCCCTGTATTTGCGTGTTCAGAAGAAAAAGGCAGCAATTAGATAACATGCAGCTTTCAACACTGACTTTTATACACTCTTGCACTAAATCACTGAAATTTGCATTGTAGTTATAATTATAGAGTGATAAATTTAAAATAATAAATTACGGGAAAGTAAAATGCTTACTCTGTATGAGCGGATTTTCTCCATAGAGACATTAACTTTTTCATGGGGTCAAATATCTTCACAGCGTGAATTAAATTTCATGGTGTCACTGGAATATTTTCACAGTGTGAAATATTTTCATGGTGATTATTAACTTTTTCACTGCGTGAAATTTTCACCGTGGCAATCACTTTTTAATGGCGTGTTCACTTTGTGTTACAGAAATTTCACTCACATTCCAAAATTTTTCTTACTTTCACTGCCAAGACCATGAAATTAGGCAGTGCGTGAAATTTAGATAAGCCACCAAGTTGCGTGAAGTGTCACATATATAGTCACAAAATGCAAGATAAAAACCTAAGATTTGATGGTTTTGATGGTGCATGAGGGGGTGTGTGTGCTTTCCTATGATAACACTTGCATGTCCTCTGCAGCATTCAAATGTTCAGATCATTCAGCCTCGGCACAGGTGGTGTTGTCACCCGCACACTTTAAGGGCTCATGTCCCTCTAAAGCATAAACGACCTCAAATGGAAGTTGAGTAAAATTTTCCCTGAAAGCAGCCTCGGAGAACCGTTTTTTGTACCTAATAACCTTGTATCTTGGAGTGATACGGATGACATGCGCATCGACTGTGACATGACACATGGTGTGTTATGATTGCTAACTAGTGGACTTGGGAGAACATCAGTATGTGTAATGCATTTAGCAGGGGATTCAATAAGCACCGACGGCCGACGAAACACGTCAGCTTCTTTGCTCATAGAGGTCGGCTACTTTTTTACAGAAAGAAGAAGCAACTAGTTTGAATAACGGTTTAAACAAAAAATAATTTATATCATAAAATCTGAATGAAAACGTAATTATGCTTTGTTTTTTGAAAGGCCCACTGGTTTTATGTTATGCTTTAGTCATGTGAACTCTATATTTCAGTCATTTTTTCAAAAGTTTCTTACAGGTTTACACAGAATTTGTGTAAATGTGCAAAAGTACGTAATTTAGTTTTCATCATTTGTTCATTGCTCGTGGGAATTGATTGTGTAACTGGTAAATTGAAAGCTACATTTCCTTGAATGAAAAACATGCTCTTTTGTTCTCAAATTTAGTCCCCAGAATGCTGAAAATCGCATTTTTCTGGGGTGGAACGCGCTTTGACCTCCCCCCCCCCCCCCCCCAGAAAAGGGGACCAACGGCCCCTTGTTGATACCATCGGTTACTCTAAAACCCCTGCATTTAGGAAGATTGTTAACAATGTGATCAATAAGTGTTTGACTGGACTTCGTAGTTCTTGTTACCGTGGTAACAGCTTGTTTCAGGTTGAGAGATTGAGGGATTTCAGTATACTGCTTGACATGTTTGTTGTTTGATCATACATGTAGCAATTACTGAATGAGGCTGAGTAGGATATGAAGAATTCTGCAGTTCGAGGAGTTTGGCCTCAGTGGATAACACCCTCCTAGATCTGCAGAATTCTTCATTTTCTGTGAAAGCTGAATTCAATAATTGTTTTCTTTATTAAGCTAAAACATGCTTACCTTGGTGGATGTTAAGTTCATATCGATAGTACATTTGTGTAGGGAAATGTAGGCGAAAAAGGATTGTTCAGGTCTACAAATATACTCCAAATAACAGGTGTCGTCTGTCAAGTTGTTTTTTTTGCTGTTTATCTTGCCATGTTTTTAGACAATATTTCGTCATAATACGAGTAAAAATGTTCCACTGACTGTTCTGCCATTTTGTTCTCACCACCAAAACTACTCAAACTCTTCACCAGGTTTTCTCGGTTAATGGTTCAATAATCTGCAACTTTGGCTGCACTTTTGACGTCATTGGTTCAATATGACAAAATTCTTCCAAATTTGGTCAACAGTAGCTAGTTATGATGAATTATGTGTGCTTTTAGCCAATCAGAAATGGAGAAATACTTCGAATGAATAATAATTAGCAATTATTGAATGAGGCTGAGTGTTATCTGAAGAATTGTGGAGATGAGGAGGGTGTTATCTCCCAAGGCTGCAAGGCCAGGACAAATAACACCCTCCGAGATCTTCATAATTGTGCAGATGATATGAAAGCTGAACTCAATAATTGTTTTATTATTCAGTCAAAACAATTCCTAGTGAAAACAAGCTAAAACATGCTTACCTCCATCAATGTTAAGTTCATCTCAATATTGCGTGTATATCAGGAAGTTTAAGAGATTAAGGATTGTTCAGGTCTGGAAATATACTCCAATTAGCAGATGTCGTCCGTCTCTTGTCTTGCTGTTCTTGCTACGTTTTTAGACAATATTTTGCCGTGAAACGAGTAAAATGAACTCTGCCAGTCTGCTTTCACTACCAAAACAACTCAATCTTGTCCCAAGGTCTTCTCAGTGCAACAGTCTGTCAATTTTGCTGCACGATCGACATCATCAGTTAAGTTCTATATCGCAAAATTCTTCCAAATTTGGGTAATAGTAGCTGGTTATGATGAATTACATGTATGCGTAGGATTTTAGCCAATCAGAAACTGCGAAATATTTAAATGAATAATAATGGTGTTTACATCATCTGCCAAAATTAGCATCCCATCCCATGAAGCGGCAACTTCGCTGAGGAGATCTTCAACTCTTTGTAACCAGTTGGAGAAGACTTTTAGCCCAATAGATGTACCAAACAGAATTTCTCTGTTCTTAAAAGGAAAAAATCAATCCACAAGTGTTCCAGTTCCACATAACCCCCTCAATATCTCTCTTTCACTTGAACTTGATACTCCCATACCTGCCCACTCTCCCGGTTTTCCCAGGAGTCTCCAAGTTTTTCATCAAAT